>OY796884.1:46419886-47019886 GCA_963680785.1 Diplosoma virens
GTTTGGCGCAGAAGGCCCGTTAGTTTTTGTATTGGTCATCGAGTGTTGAATTTATTTTGTGCCAGTGGCTGGGAGTTGTGTTCTACAGAGGTACAATTAGTTGTGTTGATTGAATCAAGTTATAGTGTTGATTTTCGCTTTGCAGTGTGGCAAAGCGTGGAATAGAGGTCTCGTCGGTCGTAAATTTTTGTAATACATTCGTTCTTATTATAGACAGTGGTCTCTGTTTGTTGTGAAGAAGAGTCTTCAACGAAACCAATCCGAGCTTTCGTTAAACCAACTGTACAAAAGTTTCAGGCTCAAAGCAAGACTACTTCTTGAGCCGGAATAAAATAAAATTTAGACACAGCTTTGTTTCAGCGCAAGTATTCGGGTTACCTAGCTCAACTGGTCCTTTGGGATTCCCAAACAAAGACTGTGACAAACACATTAAAAATAAGTAAAGACAAAAAAGAAGATACTTTGATTTCTGCACCGATAGCGACTTGCAATAAACTTTTCAACAAAAGTTAGACCATAATGATTAAAAGATTAAGCATCCCTGCGTCAGAGTATAAAACAACCTAACATTTTCTAAAACAGTCATCATCATCAAAATGAATTTCTACCGAGAATAATTTGGGATTTTAATACTGATTTTGTCACAACTTACGACACCGACATTGTTTCTTTCAGAATTACTTAATTTATAGTACAAATTTTGACATTATAATATCGGTATCATAACATCGGTACAACCAATTATAGCCGTATCTGCGGGGGAGGAGCAGGGAGGGAAAATGCTCACCCAAGTTTCTAAGATTTGGGAAAAATTGAAATTTTTCGGGCAGTGACAAGAAAATATTTGGGTAAAGTCAAGAATTTTAGTGACAATGATCAAACTGCAAAAAATAGTTACCAAATTTAGGTGAAGACTTTTTTTTTGTAGAGAACACCTTGCTCTTGGGTCAAGAATTAAAAAATATGAGATTGAATTCAAATGAAGAGTTTTCTTTTTTTTAGAGATCACCATGATTTTAGGACAAAATTTGTTCTTGGTTTGCGAATCTCAGACAAGTTTTTGTTCTATCCATAATGTGCTAGAAAATTATGATTTGGGCAAACATCACAAAATTTGGGCAAAGCTTCATTGCCCCCCATATTTTTTTGGCTGGTACACCTATGCAACCAATGAATGATATTGCACTCAAGCGTAACACAATATGTATGCTATTCGAATGTCTTTTGATTTTGTTTACGTAAATGTTCGATACAGTTCCCAGCATAATTCAAAAGTAGAGCGGAAATCTTTTAATAATTTTTGATCACCTTAAGCAAACTGCGACAAATATTTCTTAGAATTTCACTTTTTAAATGAATCTATATTGTTCGATCTTTTGGTCATTTTCATCAAACGTTCAGAGCAACAAAGAAAAGTAGGCTTTTTTATTTAAAGTTATTTCGAACATAAACTTACAAGGAGGAAAAACAAACGCACACCTATCTAGATATTGTACTGTACAAAAAGTAACATATAAAAATAAAATAGCTATTTACGCCAAGTCATTTATGTTAAATTTTAATACCGGTGCGTAGTGTAGTAAAATATTTTCCACTGCGTGTTCTCGTTGCAAACAAAAATATAAGAAAAAAGCTGGAGCAGGGATCTTTTAACTCTGCTACATTTGATGTATCATCTGCTTGAATCAAAACAAGTCAAATAACCTCTGTTGGGGCGTTTTCCGTTAAGTTCAATATTAACACTGAAAAATGATTGTGTCATTTTTTGTCGTAATTAGAATTTTATCGGTTGATTTCATTTCAGTAACCCCTTTTTATTCTGTTAAAATTGGTCAAAAAAATGGAGTTTGAATAAAGTTTCAAGAAAAACACAGAGTTGAATGACATAGACTGACGCTGGTGTATAAAAAAATTATACGATTATTTATATAATGTAAAACTTCAAGCGCATAAGCAATTAATAATCTTTCTTCTATTTAGGCAAAACAAAACCTGATATTTAAACCGATATGTTAAAACAATATTTTTTCAACCAATTTTAAAATTGTTTCTTTTTCTATGTACATTAATAACATGATTAAGATTGATGGAAAAATATAAGACAAAATAAGCTTCATACACAAACCCATCATTCGTTTTCAAGATTTAAAATTTTTATTAATTTTTATCATATTTCAACTTCATTTATTCTTCAGAGACTCGTACAAAAACGTTGAAGGCGTTATACTAAGAGCAACTTTTAAGCAATACCGTACCTGCTTATTTAATGCTATATATACACGTCCGCAAGCAACCAGAAGATCTAGCAGATAATTGTTTCAGAGATGCCAAAATATTGTATTGAATTGGAATTTTTAATTTACTTTTTTAGTTTTTATTTGAGACATAACTAAATATACTAGTCTACTCAGACTACCCTACTAGCCCGAGTAAGCTAAGCCTAAATAAAAAGTTGCAAAAGGGCTAGTGGCTATGAAGTGCGTAAAACGTTCCTAAACCTGACCCTACTTAAAATTAACTAATAACTACTACCAGAAGGATGGGGAAAGTACTGGTAAACACTTAAGTTTGACAAATGTCAATTTGTGATAATACTACTGTAAATCAAGAAACTAGCGTACTTTGAAGCTGCAATCGATACGAAAAACAAAAACATGTTGCAATGCTTGCAAAAAAACTTTCAATGACCCTAAAATTAAACGGAGTACCGCGGTACTTTATAAAAATGTACCGCGATACCGGTACTTGGTACCAAGTACCGACGGTACCGGTACCGGTAATAAAAAAGTACCTCTGTACAGTACCGCGGTACTTTTGTACACGGTACTGCCCACCTCTGTGTTTAGGTTTTTTAAAAAACAAGATTGAAATGATATGTTCCGTGCTAGAATCTAACCACAGCAAGCCAGATTTATTGTGATTGATAAAATATTAAAAATGAATATTGCGATTATTAAAAAGTAACCTACGACCTTTGCTTTCTATGTAATAAAAAGATCGGAAAACCAAGATTAGATTCTTTGAAAAACAACGAGCAGGGTGCTGCAAAGCTCTCTCAAAATATTTTTAGATTTATGAATGCTTTTCTCAGGGACAATTTTTTCTGAGTTTATATTTAAGCCCAATAACGTGGAATTTTCCACAATCTCCAAATCTTTTTGCGTTTCTAGCAGTTTTTATCTCCGGCTTCTAGGCCGGTCTCTATGTATGCCACGAGGTGCAGCAAGATGTATATACACTCTCGGCGGGAGACTTTGGCGGACGAACAAAGCAAAATAAGAATCAATAAAATAAATTAAAGCTGAGCCTTGGTATCCCAAAAATCAAAACAAGACACAAACCAATTCACCAAATACAAAAAGAGATTGTTATCATAATTAAATTGTATGCAATTAGCCTTAATTTTGTGATAATTTAAAACAGAATTTTCAATCTTTTTCATAACGTGGCCTAAAAAACTTGAAACGCAATTGTTTCGGCCCAATGTGTCTAGTCTTCAATATTATTCCACACCCAAATTCATAAAATTGTTTCCAAATTATAGGTGAAGACCAAAAATTTTTTTCACTTTGATTCTGTCTCAGATTTTTTAATTTTCGTCCATAAAAAGTTCAGATCTTTAAAAAAAGTCTTCACTTTTATTCCACACCGAATTTCATCAACTCATTTCCTGTCGACATAAACCAGCCTATGAACATATAGATTTTAACACTTTTTCACACCATCTCTGTCTGCCCACCTAAAAAACTCACTGTGGCCCAGCACTGGGCCATGGTCCACGGGTTGAGAACCTCTGATTTAGATAGTTTGTGTCTCGTGTTGTACTTATAGCTTAGCTTACGGCCCGTTTTCGCTACGAAAATGGATTGTAGCATTCTGTGCTACTTTCATTATTTTTTTTCCTTCTTTCCGCACTTAAACGCTAAGCGAAAGAAAAAATAATAATAATAACAAGAAAATACTACATTCCATGCTCGTAGTGGAAACGAGTCTTTAGCTTGCGAACTGACAAAAGTGCAGAAAAAAATGTTTGATTGAATTGCTTTTAGATTTTAGATATTATAGCTAAATTTGAAATATTGATAACTCAAATTTGTTTTATTTTCGTGTTTTCTATTTTTGTTTAATTGTTTGGATTTGTGTTTCGCTTGCATCCAGTGTTCCTTCTAATGTGCGCAATGTGTACAATTGCGCAACGAAATCTTGTTTTTCGACTAGAAAAAGTTTAATTTTCTCACTGATAAAGACTAAAGATCACTATTTTTAGGGACGAAAATCAAGAAATCCGAGTCAGATTTAAAGTGAAGACCTTTTTTTAATTTACCGTTCTAATTATTTATTCATGCTTGCTAAAAAAAAATTTGCGCAGTGCACAGTTTTCTTAGACAAAACACTGCTAGGATCTTTTCTTTCCGGACTCTATATTTTTTAAAAATAAAATTTTTTTGTCATATTTTTATCTTGCGATTTGTAAATTAGTATTGAGCGATTTTTTTCGAAGCGCTGTTATAAAAAATATACGAGCCGCAGCAAGCTGATTCAATGTCGGAAACTTTCCTGTAAAGAATTGTAATCTTGAAAGAGCAATTGCAATCAACCGAGAGGAGTAAAAAAGCGAAACGCAAAATTGAATACGCACTGTAACTCGGATAGCGAAAATTAAATTCAGCATTTAAGGGGTTCAAATTCTAGCCCGGCACTTATTTCACCAGCACACAAAAAATCTACGATAGTTGTGCAGGAACTCTAGCTTGGCCCACCTCGAATAGAACCAAAAATTGAAAAGCACGTTAGATAGAAAAACGTTAGATAGAAAAAGATCAAGTGAAACTAGTTAAGCTGCAACGCAGTAAGAAATTCATATCAAAATTTTAAGCCAAAGGCGCATCACTACTTGATGTTTACAAAGAAATCTGCACTGCAGACAATATCTAAACTTGGTTAATTATGCCAAAAAATGGCATCGATGTTTGGCAGCTATTGTATGAATAACTATTTTTATCATCAAAGCTCACAAAGAACAAGTTGAGAGCACAACTTGCGGATGACCAATTGACCATTTTCAAAATGTCATGTCTTTTGTTTTATCCAAATTACTACCTAAACTTCAGAATATCAAACAAGAAAAATATCAAATATATTATTACGTGATGCTAATAATAATTGCACATTATGCTATTAATTTTTGTACGTTGTATTTTGTGTTTTTGTTATTAACTGATAAAACTCGAAGTTTATTTAAGTAAACTTACTAAAGTTCTAGAAATGCACATATTTTAACATGACTGCAAACATGACTACTTCTTTTTCTCCTTTCGGCCTTTCCCGTTAGTCAGGGGTGGCCACAGCCTATCATCATTCTCCATATCTTTCTGTCTTCAATGTCGATCTCCTGCGCACCAACTTCCTTCATATCTTCTTTTACCACATCTAAAAATCTTCTCTTTGGTCTCCCTCTTTTCCTCTTTCCTGGTAATTCCATATCCATAATCTTTCTTCCTACATACTCTTGGTCTCTCCTCATGACATGTCCATACCACCTCATCCTGCCCTCCCTCATCTTCATTCCTAACCGTTCTACCTTAACGGTACTCCTGATGTGCTCGTTTCTAATCTTGTCTTTTCTCGTCACTCCCATAGTAAACCTCAACATTTTCATCTCTGCAACTTCCATCTCTTCCACTTGTTTTTTTGTGACTGCTACTGTCTCAAGTCCATACACCTTTGCTGGTCTTACCACTGAACTGTACACTTTTCCTTTTACTCTAGCTGGTAACCTCTTGTCGCAGATTACTCCTGATACTCTTCTCCATCTATTCCATCCTTCCTGTATTCTCTTCTTTACCTCCCTCTCACAACCACTACTTTCTTGCACCGTTGATCCCAAATACTTAAATTCCTTTACTCTTGGCACTTTTGTATCCTCCATCTTTACTGTTTCATCATCATTTCCTCCATTTATGCACAGATATTCGATCTTCGACCTACTTACTTTCATCCCTCTTCTTTCCAATGCATATTTCCAGGATTCTAATCTCTGCTCCACTTCTTTCCTGGTCACTTCACAAATCACAATATCATCAGCAAACAGCATCGTCCATGGTGGTTCTCTCCTTACTTCATCCGTTAGCCTGTTCATTATCACTGCAAAAAGGAATGGACTTAACGCTGATCCCTGGTGTAGTCCAACCTTAACCTTGAAGCTTTCTGTAGTTACTACTGCACACCTCACCACTGTTTCGCTTCCTTCATACATATCCTGTACTAGTCACACATACTTTTCCACTATTCCAGATTTTCTCATGCAGTACCACAGCTCTTCCCGTGGAACCCTGTCGTAAGCTTTCTCTAGGTCCACCAATACACAATGTAGCTCTCTTTGACCTTCCCTGTACTTTTCCATCAACATTCTTAGAGCAAACATGGCATCGGTGGTTCTCTTTCCTGGTATAAATACATATTGCTGTTTGCTGATCTCCACTCTATCCCTTAACCTGGTTTTAATAATTCTTTCCCATACTTTCATTGTGTGGCTCATTAGCTTTATTCCTCTGTTGTTTCCACAGCACTGTGCGTCCCCTTTGTTTTTTATAGATTTGGATAAGCACACTCCTTCTCCATTCTTTTGCCATCTGTTCACCCATTAATAGTCTGTTAAACAGTCTGGTCAAAAACTCTATCCCCATCTCCCCCATGCACTTCCAAACTTCTACTGGCAACTCATCTGGCCCAACCGCTTTACCTTTTTTCATCCTTTTTAGTGCATTCTTTACTTCTTCTCTACTGACACAATTTACCTCTTCGTTACCACTTCTGCTTCCTCTGTCCTAGGTTCTCTGTTATTTTTCTCGTTTATCAGTTTTTCAAAGTACTCCTTCAATCTCTTTAACACTGCCTCTGAATTTATCATCACATTACCATTTTCATCCTTTATAATCCTCACATGCTGTACATCTTTCCCTGCTCTGTTTCTCTGCCTAGCCAATCTGTACAACTCTTTTTCACCTTCTTTTGTTTCCAATCTAGCATATAAATCATCATACACACGTCCCTTTGCCATTGCAACTGCCTTCTTTGCCTTACTCTTCTTTTCTTTGTATGTCTTTTTAGTATTTTCATCTCTTATTTTGTCCCATGCTTTCTTTGCCTCTTTCTTTTCTTTTATGCTCTTTTGAACTTCATCATTCCACCACCATGTCTCCCTGTCTCCTTTTCGTTTCCCAAATGTCACTCCCAGTACAGTTTCAGCTGTTTTTCTTAGCATTTCTGCCGTTTTGTCCCACTCATCAGGTAACCCATCCTTGCCTCCCAAAATCCTGGTCACCTCTTGTCTAAACGCTTCTTGATAGCTTGTCTCTTTCAGTTTCCACCATGGTATCTTTGGCTTTACTTTCTCTGCTTTTTTCTTTTTCACCATAAGAGCCATTTTGCATACCACCATACGGTGCTGCTTTGCGACACACTCATTCAATATTACCTTACAATTGCACATTTTCTTCCGGTTTCTCCTTCTGCACATCACATAATCTACTTGGGTACTTTTTCCTCCACTCTTATACGTCACCCTATGTTCATCTTTCTTCTTGAAATAAGTATTGACAATTGCCAAATCCATCCTTTTCCCTAAATTTACAACCATTGATCCTTCCTTATTTCTTGTTCCAGCACCATACCTCCCCATTATTTCCTCATCCCCTATGTTTCCTTCGCCTACATGTCCATTAAGGTCTGCACCAAGAACTATCCTCTCTTCTGTTGATATACTTTCTATCAATCCATCCAGGTCTTCCCAAAAATCATTTTTCTCCTCCATGCTGTAGTTAACCTGTGGAGCATATGCACTTACTATATTTAGGATGGACCCATTTACCTCCAGCTTCATGGCCATCAGTCTGTCTGACATCCTCTTCACCTCCAGGACACTTTCAGCCAGCTTCTCCCTCAGCACTATCCCTATCCCATTTTTTTTCCATCAGCTCCGTAGTAAAATATTTTACATCCACCTCCAATGTTCCTTGCTTTACTCTCTTTCCACTTTGTTTCTTGTAGGCACAATATGTCTACATCCCTTCGCTCCATCATATCCACCAGCTCTCTTCCCCTTCCAGTCATTGTACCAATATTTAAGGTACCCACCCTTATGAGAGAACATCTTCCTTTGCATGCTTCTCGCTGCTTCTTTACTCGCCTTCCTCCTCTCTTTCTGCTCTTATTTTCACTTTGTTTAGCAGTAGCATAATTTCCGCAGGTGCCCTGCTGTGCGACACCTGAGGCGGTCGTTGGTAACCCGGGCCGCGACCGATCCGGTATGGATTGACAATGATTACGCATTTGAATAAATCTGGCAAAAAAGTTTTACGCCGGATGCCCTTCCTGCCGCAACCATTTATCCAGGTTTGGGACCGGCATCAAGAGACACAGAAATGTGCCTCTGATGGCTGGGATGCACTGCAAACATGACTACGACCCAAGTAAATTTGACTGAGCGTGGTGAAACCGTAGTGTTCTCTAAAAAAAGGTCTTCACCTCAAATCGGTCTCCGTTTTCTTGATTTTCATCACCAAAATCTAGTCTTCTCTATAAAAAAAAAAAGTCTTCACCTCAGATCTGATTCCGATTTTTTGTTCAATTTCCTCTTAATTTCGTAACGACAACTCAAGAAGGTCCTTCACTTCTCAAATCTTGTGCCCACAGATCTTTTTCTTTTATGCGCGATAATTTACAAGCCTTCGCGACCCACCCGCATAGCCTTGGCAACCCATAGTTTAAGAAACACTGTATTAAGGGAATGGAATTGTTAGTGAAAAATTAGTACGGCCGCCCAAACCTTATGGAGTTCGGTTTTGGTCCGCTGTAAGAAAAAGGTTGCCAAACTGTGATCTAGCATATGGGTAGCGAAAAAGTTAAGACAAAGTTTAAAGCAGTCTGGTTCTGCTTTGACCATTTCAACTTTCATGTTACAACTTATTAGCCTAGTTTTGGCTAAGTTGACAAATTGTTATAATATCATCAATTTAATCCTTTGCTGGGCCTCGATATGCTTCTTTATAGGGTTACTTCTGTTTATGACTGTTTTGTTTATTGCTTTGCACAAAAACAACTTTCACCTTTATTGGCAGTATCGGTTTGAGAAGAGGGTTTTGAAGAAATGTCAACAAAATTATATAAAAACTTTTTTCTTTTTCAGTTCTTCTCTACCTTTTTTTCTAAAAAATGTTTCACACGGAAAGAAACAACTGAAAAGTTATCAGCTTGATATTAATCAAACTTTTTTTTGGCGTATGCCACGACAAATCAAAGAGACAGAGTGTGAATTGATTACAAAAAATTAAAGCAATTGAAATTGTCCAGGCAGTTGCAGACTTGAATAAATAAATTATTCCAATCATTTATTTAAATAAATTTGAAAAAAAACGATTGTTTTAATTTTCTCTGATTTTTAATCAAAATAAAAATTATAGTATCCAAAGCTTTTATTTGTGCAACAGCGTTTTGATGTTTTAAAAAATCTTTAAAATGTGTTTACCAACTTAAGGTTTACATCTACCGCATCTCACGGGAACATGATTTCATATCTATGGCAAATACCTTGCTTGAAGTTTCAAACTTTTTAGTAGTTCAACTTGCTATCAACTTAATTCAACTTTATTTACTTGTTTCCAAACTATGATAGTTTTGTGTAAATGGAAATCTAAAGTTCTCTCACAAATAGTCCACTTTTAAAAGATGGTATCGGTGGTCTATTTCGGTAGCCTCAAGTAAAAACATTGCTTCATACTTAAACTCGTCTTTTGCATTCATTTTAGAATCAAAGGTGTTTTATGAGAGAACTTTTTCATTTATTGATCTTTGCAAACGAAACTTAGGTTTTAATTAATTTTTTTATATCTACAGAGTGACACATCTACAGGGTTTCCGACTCTATTTTAAGATGTTTTATCTATTTAAACTTTTTATGAGTAATTTTTCGGTTTTTCTTGACGTATACGCGTGAGTGGAATCAGGAATGTGAATACTGTGTATCAGGGAAAACCCAAGAAGAATGTTTTGTTGCTAAGCACGTTACATACAGGTACTGCCATAGCAGCAATCAAACGAAACACCCAAAACTGTCAAGTGTTACAACAAAACAAAGTATGGTGTGGATGTGGTAGACCAAATGGCTCGCAAGTACACTGTCAGGACAATGACAAGAAGATGGCTTGTCAATTCTTTTCAAAATACATTGGATCTTTCCGCTATAAACGCTTGGGTTTTATACAAAGAAATCAATAGTATAAAAATCCCAAGATGGCAGTTTTTGCAAAACTTGGCTGAAGAACTTGAAATGCCTTTTGTGAAAAGTTCTACTATGCTTCATACAACAGAAGAAGCAAATGTAGGTGCAGATCAGCACTTTCAATAACCACAACACAAAACTGCCAAGTCAAAAACAACTCTAAAAAGAACCACTGTGTTGGTAGATGCCACAAATGCAAAAAATCCTTTTGTGGAAAATGCACTGCCAGTACACAACGTGTGTGCACAAACTGCAAATAAAATACTTGCATTATTGCCATACAAAATTGATGGGTGTCTTGCCGTTATATATCACATGTTTAATTAGGTTTGACTTGTTTGTGTTGTTTTGCTCACAAAAATTAAAGAAAACCAATTTTGGACTTTAAACTAAATGGGTGTCAAAATGACACCCTCCGTTTTTCTAGATAAATCAAAATTTCAGTCTTTCTAGTGTTAAACATTGTTTTAGATATGATTATTGAAATTATTTTTAAATGGTAAATATTAAATAATTCAATATTAAAATTCAATATCTCAAAATATAAAAACAATTTCTAAAGCAGTGTTTATTCTAAAACAGTTTTTATCTAAAACAGTGTTTAAATAACAAAATGTTTTTATTCGATTCATCTTTTTTTACTTTAACCTTATCAATAGCCTTTAAATTACGCTTGTATTCAGATATACGCGTAAAATATCATCAGTTTTGTTTTCATAAAACATAAAACATCTCCCAATTTTGTTTAATACAAACAGTACAACAATCTTTATAAAGAATTTTGTAAATAGCACCACGTTTATATATAAATTCAACAGGATGCTTTGGTTAGGTAAAATATTTTAAATTGTTTTAAGAAGGTTAGTAAAAACCCTGTAATTAAATTTATGTAAAATTCTGAACACCACCTCAGTAATGCCTTTAAAATACGATAAACCTAAGTAGTCATGCTTATTTTTTAACTTATGATTATTTATTTCTTTTTATTCTTTGTTCACAGCCAATCGGAATATTCATTGTCACGCAAAGCATTAAAATTAGGTAAAACTTCTTCAGTGTTCTCGATAAATCGCAATTAATATAAAATTTGAACGAGACAACAAAATTTTAATCAAATTAACTTTATGAAAAAATCGTGACATAAATTAAATTTAAATATTTTGTTATATGAGTGGGTTTTTTTAAAAAAATAAATATTATTAACGTTTTGAATTATAAATATGTCCAAAAACAGAAAAGCATCATCTACTTTGTGTTGAGTAGCATTTTGAGGATTTTTGAAGGGGATCAAATGTGCTTAGCAAAAATTTTTTTCAAGTGGTAAAAAATGTCTTCGCATTGAATCTGTCTCTGATTTTCTCCAAGAGGGGACCATCGCATAATTCCCCTCTTAAATACGCCACTGTTTGTGTTCAACCGCATATTTGATACCTTCACCATTATTACTAATAAATTTATGAAAAAATCAACGTAGGTTTTGTTTAAAAAAGGTATCATCAATAAAATGTTGCCAAATACGAGGTGGGGATACAAATTGGTAGTCTCACCCAAACTTTATCATATTTAAAGCAGTAGAATATTCTGATTGCAAGATATTGATTGAGACGCAACGGCTTATTTTTTTTAATCAAGTGGAATGATTCGATCTACCAAGTCGCAGTGGTGTCAAGCAACTATTATTATTATTATTTTTATTATCTTCTTTGGCACAGAGGACAAATTTTTTATTTAACAGATTAAAAAATGGCAGTTTACTCAAGTACAAAAATTAATTAGAGTATACACTTAGTGGATGATTTGAAAAGCGTACAGTACGTCAAGGAACTTTTTTTGGTCATCTCATGTATGAAATTACTTTCCGAAGACGCAGCTCTCTTGCAATCAATTGAAAACAGGCAATGAAATTTTTTTAAAGAAACCGTTGGTTTTTTGCAATCATGGAATAACGAAATATGTGTTACGTCAAGAGTCTATGGCGTATTAGCACATCAAGAAAAGTGCAACGATTTCATATATCAGGAAATATTTTTAATCCATCCCTTTGCAAAAACTTACACCGGTGCTATAATTGTCAATATTGATGAACTTTAGACGTGATAGAAGGCTAAAATTAGCTGAGAGATGTACAGTAGATGTCTTTTGAATTTGAACCTGCATTAGTGCAATATTTAACCTATTTTCCATTAACCTCGTAACGCAAAGTCTTTACAAAGATTGTAAATTCCCATTTGATTCTGATCACTAACCAGGCAGTTACTGCAAATAACGTAGTCATTAATGTCCAATTTTGTAACATCAAACTGAAACAACACAAGACACGACGTCGATTACGTAACTACATTTGTGTACAAAAGTTTAAGACCACCTAGCATTTTTTATCTAAAATATACAATAAACCAATTTTGTTCTACAGTATCTATGTCATGGTTTGTTTATTCAAATTACTGCAAAAAATAGCCATAAATTGAAAATAACACAGAATGTCAAAAAGTATGTTTATCAACTGAAAAGTGAATTATATTAGCCAATTTTCGTGCATATCCATTTTTGTTCTTGATAACAGCTTGCAGGCGACAAGGCATGCTATGCACCAGGTATTTGCACTATTCAGCTGTAATCTTTTGAATCCTTTGCGTTTTATTGACATTTTCAGATCTTTAGCACTAGTGGGATGTTCATCTGCCACTTTGCCTTTCAGCATTGCCCACAAATTTTCAATTGGATTGAAATTTAAGATGTTACCAGGCCAACCCAACGTTTTAATGTTCTTCTTCTTAAACAAATCACTCACTATCTTTGAACGGTGGCAGGGAGCACAGTCCTGCATGAACATATAACATTTATGAATAGACATGTGAATTTTGAGCTTGTCCCTCAACATTTTGCGGTGTCTGACGCCGTTCATTGTTGTTCCGATTGGTAAAAAAATACTTGCTGTATTATTACTGGACATAGCCTCCAGATCATAACACTGGGAGGATCTTTTACGGTGTCTTGTGTACAGCAGCACTAAATCGTGTTCCAACAGGCCTACAAACTGTCCGTTTTCTCTATGAAAACAGCTGGACTCTGGATTCACCAGAGAAAAAATCTTTACTCTACCTTGCTTCATCCCAGTCGTCATATTGCTTGGCTAAGGTCAACCTCTTTGCTTTCATGGCTGGAGTTAAGCGAGGTTTTTTTGTTGGTTTAAACGCTTTCAGATTGAAATCATAAACAAAACACCTACAAACAGTTATACAATAAACATCTGCGCTTTTAAAAAGCCGTGCCGCTCGTATTTTCTGTAAACTGATTGGGGACCAAACAGTTATTCGCCAAGTCAAGTTGTCATCACGAGAGCTTGTTTTTTTGGCTTTCCACTCCTTTTCTTATCATGGTAAAGTCCGAAATTTTGAAATCTAGCGATTGCTTGATGAACAACCATTTTGCTACAGGGCACTTTTTGCAAATCTTTTTTTGAGAAAACCCTTTCTTGTGCAAAATTAAGATTCGGGCTCTTTTTTCAGAAAAACAAATTAATTTTTTGCCCATTTTTTGACTCTCACAAACAATAAAAATACTGAAAAAACATAACTTTTGTTTTAGCCACTACTTTCACACTATTTTGATGACTTATTAGTTACTTAGCGTAATTAAAAACGTAAAAACTCGCAGAGAATTCAAAAAAATTTTACGATTAGTATTTCTTTTGTGGGACAGCCCTTGTTTTTGATGACTTCTTGCATGCCACTTGGCATGCTATCAATCAGTTTACACCAATAATCTGGAGAGATTTTTAAGCAGTGGTAAGGCTTGGCGGGTTAAGTTTTTAAAAAAACTTGCCAAAATGCTTCCGCCGCACAACTATTATACCCATAATCAAAGCGAAAGTGCAAGTTTAAAATGGTACGTAATTAGGCCTATAATTATAATTGCAATTTTTTTTAAATTACCCTTGCTATAGCAGCTTAGTTACTTAATACATTTTCTAAATTACTGTAAGATAATACAACCACATATTGAAGAGGAAATATCAAATATTGTAAGCGAATTGTTTAAAAACTTTCTATTGATTTGATTTTTTGATCTTAGTAAAAGGTTTCAATTAGATAAAGACTTTTTACTTATGCGTTTTTTGGCTTGCGAAAAATTATTTTTTCTTACTTTGATTCTTTCATCGATAATATTAAATTATGTTTTTCACTTGTTTTTTTTATTAAGGAAACTATCATTTTTATACACTTATGTTTTTATAGCCGAACCAGCCAAAAATATTTTGAAGGTAATAAAGTTTTGCTCAAATTTATTGACGCTTGCTCCAATCATGATTTTGCAACTTTGCAAAATTGAGACAAAATGCCACACATTTTTGTCCGAAAAATTCTGGTAAAAAAAGATTATTACTTTGAAAACATGTCTAATTTGTCCATTTTTGTCCCAAAAAAGTTGTGAAAATGAAAAAATATCTTTACCTCAAAAAAAAAGTTTTTCACTTAATCATATTTAGATTGGGGAGCTTTGTCCTGTTCAAGTAGTTAGTTATCGATGCTCGAAAAATTTTGATTTTGCCCAACGTTTTGAGACATAGGTGAAAATTTTCCCCCTTACCCCATGGGTTGGTACTACAATGTATGTTTTTGCTGTTAAGTAAAATGTTATGTGCAAATAAATTTTAATTTTTTAAATCTGATCAAAAGGGTTTTGTGGCTGCCGGTGCTTTCTTTTTTCAACTGTTAAAAAAAATTCGTAAATTTTTATCGTAGAATATTGTGGTGAGTTCGTTGGCATTCAAGTCAAAATCAATTCCGTTTATTACAAACAGTTTCGATTATAATTTTTTATCAAAAAAGAACAACAACTTTAACACACAAATATACAAAACAATTTGATGGTTGACAGGTGACTTAAAGTTGACTAGGTTTGCAACTCGATTTCTGGTCTGCTCGAATAATTCTGTGTTTCGTCTTTCTGGCGTGTCACCACACAGTTTACGAATGAATCGAGTGGATTTATAAATTATCGTTGTTAATAATGTTTGTCTTTTTCCTAAGCAAAAATCAACGCAGCAATTGCTTAGCTGAGCATCAAACTCCCGTTTTTCTTCTCGCATATCAGAGTACATATCAAACTGCGATATCCCACCGTCAATTCTGCATATTTCTTTGTTAAGGAAAAGGAATGCAAACATTTGCACGAGTCAATAAATTTGTTAAACATTTTCAGTTCTATAAGTTGTCAGCAAAAAGAGTGTGTGATTACGAGCATGGGCAATTTGCCAAAAATGGTCAACTGTTAATGAAACTGCGCGAGCGGAAATGGTCAGCAAAAACACTTTAAATCGACATTTTTATAGGTTGCGTTCGCATTTAAATAAAGTTCTACTATAAAAATATTGTTACATTTTTTTAACATGAAAAACGTAATTACGCGACTTAGGAATAACATACAACACAAAAGTGGTTAAAATTCTAAAACATTTGAATTATATCGTAAAAAAGTTTGGGCATTCATTGTTTTGACAAAAAGTAGATTAAAAAAACAAGAATTTGAAAAATCAAAAATATAACTAAACCAAGTAAACGCTTTATATTCTCTCAGTCGACTGCGTTTAAATAAAAATAACAGAGAAAAACAGGAAAAAACAGCGACAGAGAGCTAACTAATTTCTTACATCAGTCAAATGGCGAAAAAAATTTTATGTTGCAAATATTGTCAATAAATACAAAAATTTAACTTTGCAAGAAATCATGAATTGCGATAATACAAAAATCTCTTTACTAAAAAAAACGAATAAAACTAAAATTTAATATTTTCAAATAGCATCTAATATTCATTTTAAAGAAGTGGTTCCTGGCTTATTTTAAGCCTACAGACAAAAAGAGCGCCGCGATTATGATCGACATGGTCTCGGTTCAAAACCTACTTGCACCTTTCTGTTGTATCCTTGAGAAAAACACTTTACAACAATTTCCTCTGCTTTGCGTTCTTAGCAAGCAATTCTAAATTTAAAACCAAAGAACCAAAATAAAAAAAATTTCAACCCAACAGCAATATTTTGGCATCTCCAAAAGCGGGGCTTAAAAATTGCTTACCCTATGTATAGTGGCTACGTCACTTTACTGCGAGTCAGGAAAATAAACATAAAGATGAAATGAAAAAAATAAAAAAATTTATTTATGAAACAAAAACTAAAGTCGTAATTGCAATAAAGTTTAACAAATAATTAAGCATTTGGCTAATAAATAAAAATTTTCCGCAATCCTTATCAGAAATTCAAAAGTTGACTTATAATAAATTTTATAACAAAGGTGATCCCTAAAACAAGCATAAAATACAAAAATGAAACAACAACAACAACAACAACAACAACAAAAGGATTGTGACAGAGACCGGAATATTACGATTATTTTTCTTTTAATAATGATTTAACAAATAATTTAAATTTCCATAAGCTTGAAAATTACGGCTATTGGAAAAAAAATCATGTTATTATTTCCGTTAAAGGTAATTTGTAGTCTTATTATGAAATAATAATCGCGTCGCCTCGAAGCGCTGCTCTCGTATTATGTGATATAACGTCCGATTCGCTTTCTATTGCGTGACGCATGTATCCTTTTTTCTTTTTTCGTCCGACGATGACGTAATATGTTTTTGTCCAAGCTTTGCTATCTCGATGGTAGTGGAATGTTCTAGCGCATTCAAGCGTAGCGCTCTCTCCAGGGAATTCGAGCTAAGTCCCGTATATACAAGGAAATTCGTTGTCACGTGACTTATATCTATATATGTACGCTCGCTCGATTGAAAATGAGACAAGACACGACCACGGAAGAGAGACGAAGTAGACGGGAGAGAGATAATTTCAGGCAACTCGAGAGACATCTCGAGTAAAAGTAATTTGGTTTGGGCGCAGGACGTGGTCCATTAGATTTTGTATCCGTTAACGAGTGTTGAATTTATTTGCGCCAGTGTTTTGAATTGTGTTCAACAGAGGTACAATCATTTGCGTTGATTGAATCAAGTTATAGCGTTGTTTTTGCTTTGCAGTTTGGCAAAGCGTAAAATAGAAATTTCGTCCAAACATCTGGTTGTTGAAAAATCTGGTCGTGATTTTTGTAATACATTCGTTCTTATTAGAGACAGTGGTATCTGTTTATTGTGAAGAAAATTCTTCAACGAAACCAATCCGAGCTTTCGTTTAAATCAACGGTATTAAAGCTTCAGGCTCATAGCAGGCTAATTCTTGAACTGGAATAAAATAAAATTTAGACACAGCTTTGTTTCAGCGCAGGTATTTGGGTTACCTAGCTCAACTGGTCCTTTACGATTCCCGAACAAAGTCTGTGACATAAGTTATAATTAAATAAAATTGATTGGAGACAAACTAATTTTTTAGTTAAAAAAACAAAGGTGTTTTAGCTTGTCAGTATACCTTTTATAGTTCATAAAAGTTAGGTTAAAAAGGTTGATTCAAACTAAAAGTGTAATTTTCGGCTGCGCTTTAAAAAATTCCACTTTCCACTTGTTTTTTCCGCAACCTCCTTCAGTCTGAACCAAACTAAAAAGTCGAATTATAAACTTGAATCCTTTTTTGCTAAACCCAAGAAATTTTTTACTTTTAGTAGATAGATTGATTGGCTTTTAGTGGTAGATTTGAACAATTGTTCCACTTTGTTTCTTGGGCTTTTCACCGCACTTTACTTTTTCCGCCTCAGCTTTCAGTCTAAACTTACGTTAAAAAATCATTGTGAAGTTTTTTAGTATACTTGAAAGTATTTGTGAAAAAAATATTACACTTTTGATTTGTTTATGCTGACATAGTTCTAGTTTTCTCTTTCATTTGCATAAATGTAGATTACAGTGCCGGTAAAAAATCTTTACAAAGTTTGTGCAAAATCCTCACGTGTAGTTGATTTGCTGTATTAACCAAAAAGGTTTCATTAACAAAATGCTTACACCAGTGGTTCACAACCTTTTTGCGCCTGCGTACACTTAGGAACCTTTTCCAAATTTGCGGCACACTTGGGCCAAAGTGCAGATCTTAATTTTTGTTCTTGAAAAGTAGTGTTCACTAAAAAAAGTTCGCGGAGCAATTGCCTAATGCTTTTTAAAAGTATCGCGGCACACGTGGAAATCTCGCGCGCCACACAGGTTGGGAACCAATGGCTTACACTTACGTCATACAAACTATTATCTGATTATTTTGTTTTTGATTTCTTCGTAAAAAATATTTTGGCAATCTAAAATTTTTGCCAACACTGTACATAAATTGAATTAATTAAACATTTTGATTATTGCACTGCAAATCGATTAATTGTGATTCAAAAAAATCTTAACTTTTGTGGTAATTACATTAATTATCATAACTTAAAAATAATCTTTTGTAGAATTTATTTTTAATGTATTTGATGTAGAAATTTTTTAATCGGAAACTCTCAATCAAACAATCGCCTGAATGTGCAAGGTTACAATGGAACTGCAGTTGAAATTCGTTTTAAGGAGTCACCTGTAAAGAGCAGATCATATACATCATTCTGTTTTTATAAATTAACAAACTCAATATTAATTAAATCATTTACTAGTTGGGGCTCATCAAAAAAGCAAACGATGATAAATAGATCAAGTTAAAACAAAAATTCTTGGCTGAAAAAAGACAAAAACATTATTAAAAGATAAATTTGTTTTTCCAAAAAGTTGTCGCAAATAAATTTTTCTTTCAGACACAAAATCTCATAATAAATAGAATTATAAGACTTTGTGTCCTAATTGTCTCAATTTTTAAGTTGCAACGCTGCAATTTTATTTGTAATCTATTGAAGAACATTTATTTGTAATCTATTGAATATCCCACGCGGGTATCGAAATAACTATATTCCGTGTTGGGATGCAGAGTGTGAATCCCTCTATAAAACCTTTCTGCAGTCTCCTCAGGGAGACGACTCAAGTTTGGCTGCTACAACTCTGCTTGCCAAGCTTGACAGAAAACGGAGGGATCGATGGTCCGAAGCAGTTCGGAGCATTGACTTCTCACACTCTAGTCGAAAAGCGTGGAGTATCTTGAACAACCTTACTGGTAGGTCACGACACTCTCCTCGTCATTGTCCCGTTTCAGCCGATGCTATTGCATCTCAGCTGGTTAGAAATGGGAAATACGAGGCTGTTGATCGCAAGTCATCTCGACTTGTCTTTCAAGAAGTGTCTGACCTTTGGAGGGCCACAACACCAGATGCAGTAAATATCTCTGACAATTTTTCACAGAGAGAATTTGCTGCTGCCCTTCAACATTTAAAACCAGGTAAAGCTCCGGGTCCTGATTCCATCTGCCCCGAGCTTATACTCCATGCTGGAGCTGCTTTGAAGTCCTGGTTACGTGACTTCCTTTCTTCCTGTTTGCGCCGACTCAAAATTCCCAAGATCTGGAGAAGAGCGCTTGTGGTCGCGATCCCAAAACCAGCAAATCCCGTGGGGGACCCAAAGAGTTATCGACCGATATCTCTGCTCTGTGTCCCCTACAAGATCCTCGAGAGGCTTATCTACGCCCGCGTTGAACCATTAATCGATCCACTGTTCCCTAAAGAGCAGGCTGGGTTCCGACGCGGGAAGTCAACCGTAGATCAAGTTGTTCTGCTAACCCAGAACATTGAGGATTCTTTCGAGGCTAAAAAGAAGGCCGGTGCCGTATTTATCGATCTGACAGCTGCTTATGACACTGTCTGGCACCGTGGCCTTACCTGCAAGCTGCTGAGACTACTTCCGGATAAGCACATGGCCAAAATGATCATGGAGCTTGTCCGAAATCGAAGTTTCACCCTTACCACCGGTGACAGCAAGCAAAGCAGGCTACGCCGTCTTAAAAACGGCGTTCCTCAGGGATCGGTCTTGGCTCCCCTCCTATTTAACATCTATACGTACGATCTTCCTTCCATGATTTCCAGAAAGTTTGCTTATGCTGATGATTTAGCATTGTTGCACTCTTCTGGAAACTGGAAGGACTTGGAGGGGACATTAAGCCAAGACATGTCCACACTTTCAGCGTATCTCCAGACTTGGAGGTTGAAGCTCATTCACACTAAGACGGTGACGACAGCCTTTCACTTAAACAACCGAGAGGCCAAACGTGAGCTAAAGGTCTACAACAATAGTAGACTTTTACCGTTCTGTCCAACCCCTACATACCTTGGGGTAAAACTGGACAGATCGCTCACGTTTCGTCACCATTTAGTGGCATTGCGCAAAAAACTATCATCGCGCGTCACACTATTGAGGCGACTCGTGGGCTCGGGATGGGGTGCTGGTGCTAAAACACTACGCATAGCCACCTTGTCTCTAGTCTACTCAACAGCTGAGTACTGTGCGCCAGTCTGGTGTTGCAGTGATCACACTCGCCTCATTGACAGTGTCTTGAACGACGCCTTGCGCATAGTTACTGGATGCCTGCGTCCCACTCCAACGGACCACCTACCTGTACTTTCAGGCATCCAGCCAGCTGAGCTTCGCCGAATGGGAGCGACACTCTCCTTGGCTTACCGTGGATCTCTGGACCCCGATCATATTTTGCATGGTCTGTTAAGTGGGTCCTCAGATACTGGCCAAGTGAGACTAAGATCCAGACGCCCGTTTGTGCCAGGTGCGCGGAATCTCTTGGACAATCTTGCCAGACTTGGCATCCGCGCCTCTGAATGGACAAATCATAAATGGAACGCGGAGTACTGTGAAAGTGCTTCCAGGCTCCGTGCTTTTGTGCCCGGGACCAGTGTCAGGCCTGTTGGGATGGGCTTACCCCGAGCAGCTTGGGTTAAGCTCAACCGCCTGCGGACTGGTGTTGGGCGATTCCATTCGTCCATGCACAAATGGGGTCTCGCTCCTTTACCGAATTGCGAGTGTGGCGCCTCAGAGCAAACCGCAGACCATGTACTAACAATGTGCCCCATACATCGGGCACCACATGGAGCACGCGGTCTGACGGTTTTGGATGACGAAACTCGATGCTGGCTTAATAACATCACTGCCAGCATCTGATCCAGGCAGTGCAGCAGTCTGGGGTAGTAAAAGGATAAACCCTCGGCCCCAGTTCTGTTTGTGTCTGGCCTGGAGTGGATGCCCTTCAAACGATGACGACGAAGAACATTTCAAAGATAATGGTTATATTTTATGTGCAGGTTACTATTTTTTACATACAGTGATGGCTTTAGTAGAGTGCGAACGGAGTGGCCCCAACGTGCCCCTCTAAAAAGCATCAGAAAGTGGCTCCCCTACGCAAGATATTGCTCTATTTCTTTATAGTAGCACCAGAACGTTGGCATACCTAAAATGAAGAATTTTTTTAGAGATCACTTTGATTTGATACACTAAAAAGTGATCCCGCTTAAAGCGATAACTTTTTTTATAGATCGCTTTGTCGCTTTGTTTTGGAACACTAAAAAGTGACCCTTAATTTTCTTACACTGGGCCCCCCTTTTTGTAAAACCATCACTGTATATATATGTATAATGGAAAATTTCTTTATACACTTTTAAAAAATCACAACTGTCAGTTTTATGAAGAATTAAAACTTTATTGGTCGGTATCGTGGTCAAATGGTTAGAGCGGAGGAAGAGTGATCAACATGGTCTCAGTTTAAAACCTATTTGCTCCATTTTGTTGTGTCTTTGGGAAAGACTCTTTATAGCACTCCCCCCAGCTTGGTGGTTTTTACAAGCAGTTCTAAATTTCAGTTACATCTATTTTAAATCTAAGCGGACAGTAATATCTTAGCATCTCTGAAAGTAGGTTGGGGTAAGTGCTTATCCTGTGTATTAGCACCTCCATTGCTTTCCTGCGAGTCAGGAGGATAAAGATAGAGATAAAATAAATAAATTTAAGAAACAGACTGTTGCTGTTTTAAAAACTGTTAAAATAACTTTTGTATTAAATTGCTCCCATTCTTACATTGAACATCTGCAAGGAAGATTAATTTACCATTGCGATTTATATATATTTTTTAGTAGCCTGTGATATTCCTTAGTATTTTGGGATGATTGAATCCATGCGGAGGCATGGTCATAAATAAAATAAACAAATAAAATTAAAAACTCTGTTTTTTCAGAAAGCAACACATTTAAAAATCAGCAACGGAACCAAGAGACTAAGGAGGCAGTTTTCTCGTTATCCTCCTAGAAATTCTAGACTCTTCATTAAAGCTTTAATATAAATTTTACTATTGTGTTCGTTGTTTAACATTGGAAAAAGTAGAAAATTTTTGTGTTTTACATAAACTTCAAGATTCTGTTTGATACACGATCTCTACTTGCAAAAAAATTGATTGAATTTTTCCATAAATTTTGTTGATTTTTGAGTCACACAATTGGCGAAGATTTAAACTATTTTTTTGAAAAAAGGAAAACATGTTTGTGTAGGCCAGGTGATGGTTGTACCATGGTGCCCTTCCCTTAAGTCTTCATTTTATTTTATTTTCATATTTATCCGCCTGACTTGCATGAAAGCATCGGAGGTGCTGCAAATAAGGCAAGTAATTAACCCGACCTGCTCCCGGACATGCCAAGATATTGCTATCCGGTTAAAATATTTTGTGCTCTATATGAAGATTTGACTGATATTTAGAAATTCTTCCCAAGACCGCAAAGAAGGGAAAAATGCGGCAAAGTCTCTTTCCCGTAGAGTTACGCGAATAGGTTTTGAACTCGTACCATGTCGATTCAAATCACGGCGTTCTTAACCACTCGACCACTCTGCCGACATCTAAAAAGTTAATTTTTTCTCTTTTATAGCATCATAACAATTTAAAATATTTTTAGTAAAAACTTTTTTTTGGTCTTCATTTACAATAAGGTTTGTGAGGTCGCAGCAGCGTAGTTTATTTTCTTTATGTTTTTTTTTATTTCTGTATGACTTTAAAAAAAACAGTTGAAGGCAACAAATTTTTTTATTTTGATTTTACTTTTTTGTTTTTTCCAAAACAAACTTTTATAAGTGGCCATTTGAAGAGCAATCACTGTTCAACAATAACAACAAGTTTATTTTTATTTGTTCAACAAAGACGTTTTCAATAAATGCAGTACATGGACCACTTAAAAAATATATAGAAAAAGCAGATCAAATATACAGGGTCCTCCACCCAAGTGTAGACTAATTTTTAGATAGATTTCTAAAGTCTGAAAATTTCGTTAATTTTTGTTGAAGATGGCGTAAAAGTCAATCAGCACGTTTACCTAAACATGTTGAAGAACAGGGTTCTTCCATGGATAAATTCATTGCCTGGAAATCAAGCGGTGACACTACAGCAGGATGGGGCAACCGCTCACACACCCAAAATGGTTCAAGCCTGGTGCAAGGACAACTTTAAGTCCTTTTGGTCAAAGAAATTCTGGCCCCCTTCTTCTCCTGATCTTAATCCGATGGAGTTTGGGATATGGTCCATCTCGGAGAGAAAGGCCTGCGCTGTGTCACATTCAAATGTGGAAAAATTGAAGAAAAAATTGAAAGAATTTCGGGCGAAAATAGAAAGCGAAACTATTCGTGCCACGTGTGACCAAGTTATCTCTCGCCTCCGCCGTGTTATCATTGAAAAGGGCAGATACATTGAATAAACTGAATTCAATATTGAAGATTATACATTTACCTTTAATTTTCTTCAAAAAAAAATTTCATTGCCCTTTTCGTTTTTAAATTAATGTAATATATAACAGTCTACACTTCGCTGAAGGACCCTGTAAATTTATTTTAGTTTCTGTTAAACAAACAGCACAGTGAAAGACCATAGATCTACATAAAAAACACATTTTTTAATGATTTTATGAAAAAGTTGATAAAAGTTTGTAAATTGATCTTTTCTTTTATTTTGCATTATTATGGTTCTTTAGTTGGTGTTCCATTGTATTCTGACACGTTCCAACAATATTTCGATCGATAATTTGCAGCAGAAAAATTTCGAAATAAAACACAATTTTATATTAGATTATATTTTCATATCGATTCATTTTTCCTACTATTTGTTCAATTTTGAGAATGAAACTTTTGTTGTATTAAAAAGTATTTCCATAGACAATAACACAGTAAGCCTAGCTTATAAATAACCTACAAACACATGAAACGAGGTTCATGGGAAGTTTGGTATTCACAATGACTTGGATAGCTCCACTAAGTAATGAATGATTTCTTTGTTAGAATTGGACCTGCTCAATGCCAATAAGGTGTAAACTTAGGTTACTAATTTAACAGCTTGATAGAACCAATTACGATAATGAAGCTATTTTTGTAAAAAAATAAAATTTGAGATTCTAAAGAAATAAAAATTGAGAGGGGTCTTGATTAATATTGCAGGCGTGCTTTGGCTTGTTAAAAGCAAAACTTCGTACCGAGATAAAATTACCTATTACCAGAATTTTTTGTACGGTTTTTCGATATAGAAAAAGCATATGATCGAGTCTCACACGAACAATTTGTAAGCTTCTGCAGAAACATACTGGCAATATTCAGTTGTAATCTGACACATTTTGTTACTTTAATGTCAGCTAAAAACGAATTTTTTTGTAAAATGTAAATCAAAACGTTTCATCTGTGCTTTAATCTCAAACAAAAATGATTGTCTTTTCTTCCAATTTTTGTAATTTGATTTGAAAAACGCATTTAAACTGCTGATGAGTGCATCAAAACTGAAAAAATTTCAAATCAACTGTTAGCACTTCAGAGACACACTTTGTTTTCTTGCTTATTCAGAATCCAGCTTCCAGCTTTTTATTGATGATTTTGTAGCAACACATGTAACACTCCTGGAATAAAAGCAGCACCATCAAATACTGAAAAAAGCGACTTTCGTGTTTTAGAAAAAGTGACTTGAACGAAGTTTTATTGAAAAAAAAATAGAAAAGTTCAACTAACATCGGGGGTCGCAGTCTTAAGTGACGAACAGTATAAAGGTTTATTTCCAATACAAGTATGTGACTGAATATTCTTTGTTTGTTTTATTGATTTTTTATATTTTTTCCGCGCTTCAGTCCTAACCAAAGCAAAAAAAATCAGTAGAAGAAGCAAAGAATACTCGACTCCACGCTCGTAGTGAAAACAAGTTTGAAGACTAAAAAAATTAACATTATTTTTAGAAAACCAAAAGTAATATTGCGAGCTTTACAGCTTGCACCATGATTCCTAAACTAGAAATTCATAGACTCCAAGGGGTACATTAGAGTAAACAAATAATAGAGACCTATCAAGGAAGTGCACAAGATTTTTCTATAAAATAAAATTTTACAACCTACAGTGCATTGTACTTTAATTAAAATTATTCCTAACATCAAAAAAACTAGTCGGTGAAAAAAAGGTCTGCACTTGAAGTTTAGAATAAAACTTTACTTAAACGTAGTCTTACCATACGTCCCAATTTTTAGAAATTTGTCCCGCCCATTTTGGCAGAAATTGCGTCAGCAATCGAAGACAGATTCCATATACATATTCCTTTTTTTTGTTTATTAGAGAGTACTAGTTTTGAGAGACGAAAATCATAAAATTGGAGACAGATTTAAAATGAAGACTTTTTTTAGAGAACACTTTTTTTGGGACAAAAATCATGAAATCTGAGAATGATTCGAAGTGAAGACCTTTTTTTAGAAAACATTACTTTTTAGGGACAACTTTTTTTCTGTTTACGAGCGTTCCGGTTTGCCCCTTCAAAAATATAGCATGCCTACTTAAACATAAAAAGGAGTACTCTTTTTTGTCAACACTCGACTTGCAAAAGCACTATTTGGAAACTAAAAGTTTTTGTCCATTTTAAAATAATTTTGTGCTCTTTTTCTCTTGCTGGATTCCATAAAATAAATTTTTGTTTAATTAGCGCCAAGACGTGAAAAAGAATGTCAAAAAATTCCATTTGAGCTACGAAAAAGCCAAATTGATTTAATTTAAAAAAAAACAGAAAAAAAGTTGGTTTTATAAATTTGGAATTTTTGTTTATTTAAAAAAACGAAAAAGCAAAATTGATTTAATTTAAAAAAAAAAACAGAAAAAAAGTTGGTTTTATAAATTTGGAATTTTTGTTCCAAACTTCAGCTTGACTGCAGAATTAAAGAAAGAGATAACAAACTGACAATAGGTTGTTAACCAACGAAGTTGTTCTTTTCAAGTTATTTTTTTAGAATGTTGGTCTTCAAACTTTTACAAAAAGTGCTGAGAAGGAGATTTTATGCAGTACCTATCGAATGTCCTTCCGTTCTAAATCAAAACATCGAATGCTCAAAATTTAGAATATTTAAAATGTCAGATTTTCAAAATATTAAATTGTTGCCTTTTTTGTTTGATGAATACTTTTCCTAATTGTTTTGGTTTTCACTTGATTTTTAATCTTTTTTTGTACTAAATATGTCCTTCTTGACAGTAAAATTTTAAAAAATGTTTAAAATCTAGCAAAGATTAGAAAAAATTTTCACTTTGATTAAAGTTTGCATTAAAACTTTGGAAGGTTCGTAAATGTGGCGCGAGAGCGAAAAAGTTGCTGAGAACTTATCAAAGTAAAAAACAATTTTTGTTCCTTCAAAAACGTTCGTCCATTGCTCATTTCACTTAATTCCCACAAGAACGATAAAATTAAGACTACAGCAAAATATAAATGCTATTTTACTGTTTGTTTCGTTATTTCTGTGCATAATTTTATTTTGCATCCAATGGAAAAATCTTATTTTAGTTTATCAAATATTTTAGCTTCTCTGAGCCAGTGATTCGCAACCGGTGAGCAAATTGTAGACATTTTGATGAAGTTTTCAAATATTATTCCAAGTAAACTATTTTCAGGTCTCCTCCAACCAAACCTATTTTTCATATTCTGACTTAAAGACCTATTTGTTCTTGAATTCTGCTTTATATTTTTTAAGGGTACTTTTACACAGAGACCCAAATCAACACTTTTGAACCTTTGTTAAATAAGGTTGAGAAAGCAAATACTTTAAAGTTTGGTTTTATGTCTTTTTAATAATTAAAAAACTGTCTGTTTTCAAAACTATATTTAATATAGCTAAGTTTTTCAATATTTTTGTAAATAAAAACTTTGATAATTTTTTGAAGAAAAACAAAAAATTTTAGTTTTGCTTAGTTTTTATGCACTGTAATGC
Source organism: Diplosoma virens (assembly GCA_963680785.1). Classification (NCBI taxonomy): domain Eukaryota; kingdom Metazoa; phylum Chordata; class Ascidiacea; order Aplousobranchia; family Didemnidae; genus Diplosoma; species Diplosoma virens. The sequence continues at coordinate 46,447,244 of OY796884.1, forward strand.
GGATAGGTTTTAAACAATTTTCTTAAAAAAAAACAGGAAAGAAAAAAATGACGTAAATTTTACTTACAAAAGAATAAAGTATGATGAAAGTAAAATTTGAACTGAAACAATGTTAATTATTAAAAACCGTTTCACACCATTTTGCTACATTTTCAATAAGTTTGAACCAACTCCCAAAAATTATAGTAAATAAAACGTTAAAATGAATAAAACTCATACCTTAGCAATATTTTATCTAACTTAATTCTACTTATGAACTATAAAAAATTAAAATCCACTTTAAAATTATAGCAAGCAAAATTAAACATTTCATTTAGTTTGTAAAATTTTTTATTAAAAAGCTGAACGTTTTCGACTATCATCAGTCCTTATCAAAGCATCTAAAATTGTTTAAAATCATCCAAAAAATTTTTTAACCATAAACGACAATTACAATCAATTAAAATATATAAAAAAAACAACAATTTTCTCAAGTTCATTACAGTTGAAATTCCATATGTGGGGAAACAGTCTCACATATTCGCAAAAGACATTTCGAAACTTATTTGGAAATTCTCTGCCGTGCACTTAACACCTATATATAAAACTTGCAAAGTTGGAAATTATTTTAATTTAAAATTTAACACACCTGCGCTTTTGTTATCAAATGTTGTTTATTGCTTTTCGTGCCCGTGTGATGCGGGTCTGACTTACATCGGTAAGTCAACACGTCATGTGGTAACAAGAGCAAAGGAACACTTAAATTTAGGCTCTTCGGTCAAAAGCAAAATAAAAGATCATATTATTAAATGCAATTTGTGTAATAAAAAAGATATGGATAGCTTAATACATCGTTTTAGTGTTATAAAGAAATGTTCATCAGATTACGACTGTAAAATTCACGAAGCGTTAATAATTAAAAAACATCAACCTAAATTAAATAAACAACTGTATGAAAATGGCTCGTCTTTTTTACTACAACTCTTCTAATTTAGTCATGTGATTTGCATTATTATTATTTTTTTCTCTTTTTTTCTCCTTTTTTTCTGTGAATTCTGACGTTGTTTTGTGTAATTGTCTTTGCCTATAAACTGAATTAGTAATAACAGTGACAGCATAAACTTGAGAAAATTGTTGTTTTTTTTTATATATTTTAATTGATTGTAATTGTCGTTTATGGTTAAAAAATTTTTTAGATGATTTTAAACAATTTTAGATGCTTTGATAAGGACTGATGATAGTCGAAAACGTTCAGCTTTTTAATAAAAAAATTTTACAAACTAAATGAAATGTTTAATTTTGCTTGCTATAATTTTAAAGTGGATTTTAAAAATTACCTCTCTTCCTAAATTATAAAAAATTAACATAGGAAATATGAAAATGTCGTTGCAATTAATAAAACTTACAATAAATTTTATTTGTCTACTGGGGTTTGGCTGGAACCCGCCCACATGGAAGGAATGTCAATTTACACAAACTATGAACGCTTGTATCTCAAATACAATTTAAACTAGGAATACTTTTTTTTTTAATGAAATATAGTCTTATTTTTTAACATAAAAAAACTAATATGGTCATTTTATCGCATTTATTTTTCACACAATTAGAAATATGCTAAGGACATATTTTTCTTGAAGATTTTAGTTTAATCAATTGATCATTTACACTTTAACGTAGTAATTTTGCTTTATTTGTTTTGTCAGTCAGTTATTCACATCTTGTGCAAATTTTTAATTCTTCCATTTTCAGCAGTAGTTATGTTAGAAAATTGTGATAAAAAATATATTTCTGTTTAATTAGGTAGCAAAGATTATTTTTAAAAACGCTAAAAATTTGAGGTACCTGTCATGAATGCATTGTTGTAGAAATGCTAAACAAGATTCGACACGACTTTTAAAACTTAATAACAAAATAATAAATTTTACAAAAACTCAAAAATCTTCATGATTTTTTTACCAATGATTTAAGTTGATATTCTATTTCAAAACTTCCTTGTTTTAATTTACACTTTGCCGGCTCAATAAAAGATTAAATGGATATTTTACATAACTAATTGCATTTTGCTTTTATCCGTACATTTTGTAGATTTTAGAAAATCTTCCCGAATCGATTTAGTCAAAAGTCGAATTTAATTTGGGCTTTAATATTGTTTTTGATTTTAGATTGTGATCGGTTTTGATAAAGAAAGCACAATAATGAAAAAAAATGAAATTTGTGTAACTTATGTAACAATATAAAATTTCTACTGAAGAAAACTGTATTAGATTATAATGTAGTCTTATTGTTAATTTAAAAATTTTTTCATGATTACTGCACAAAACAATCAGGATGTGATTGAATAGTTTAAAACTAATTTCACCTGCAGTCCCATTGTAACCTTGCACACTTAAGCTGTAGTTTGATTGAGAGTTTCCAACTGAAAATTTTTTAAATCAAATATATAGTAAAAATAATCCTACAGCAGATTAGTTTTAAGTCATGATGGTTAATGTTGTTACAGCAAAAATTTAAGATTTTTTAATCATAATCAATCAATTTGCGGTGCAATAATCAAAATGTCTACTTAATTCGATTTATGTACAGTGTTGGCAAAAAAATCTTTATAGTGAAAAAATAAGTTTTACGGAGAAATCAAACGCAAAATAGTCAAATAATAGTTTATATTACTAAGTGTAAGCATTTTGTTAAAGCAAAGTTTATGGCTAGCACAGTAAATCAAATACACGTGAAGATCTTTTGCATAAATTTTATAAAGATTTTTGTTCCGGCACTGTAATCTTCGTTTATGCAAATGAAAGAAAGAACTAGAAATATGTCAGCATTACATAAATCAAAAGTGTATTGTTTTGTTCACAAATTCTTCCAACTTTAAAATATTTTACAAGGATTTTTTTAACGTAAATTCAGTTTTGAAAGCGGAGCCGGAAAAAGTAAAGCGTGTGGGGGAAACCCCAAAAAACAAAGCGGAACGATTGTTCATAATAAAAGCGCAAAATTTTTTGGGTTTAGCGCAGTGGTTTTCAACCGGTGGACCATGGCGCTGTTTTCAGTGAGCCACAGAGCATAAATCAGATTGAAAGCATTATGATGCTTATATATATAATGATGTCATTATGATCGAAAAATCGAAAACAAATTCTAAGTGAAAACTTTTTTTTATGTTTTTGAAACGAAAGTTGAGAAATCGCAGACAAATTCGTTTTAACAAAGTGGGTCCTTAAGTTATCTTGAGCTGAAAAGTGGGCCACAGTATAAAAAAAGTTGAAAACCACTGGTTTAGCGACACAAAATTGAAGTAGAAATAATCGAACTTTGTAGTTTGGTTCAGACTGAAGGCGGTGGCGGAAAAACCAAGGGAAAAATGTAATTTTTTAAACCGCAGCCGAAAATTACACTTTCAGTTTGAACCAACTTTCAAATTATGTTTAAAACTTACAAAAAGAGTACCCGACATGCTAAAGTACCGTTGTTTCTCTAACTAAAAAATCAATTTTATTCAATTATACAGTATATTAAAATGATTTTTCTTTCAAAAGCCAATTTTACTGAATCTTGGTGTTAAAATTTAAGAAAAACGAAAAATTATTTTTAAAATCAGTTTAAAAAAAATATAATCTAAGTTTTTAGTCTCTGATACGGTCATTTTGCTGTTCCTGTTCTTGATGAGATTGTTGCTGTTGTTGTTCTTATTTTGTATTTTATCCTTGTTTTACGGATACCCTTGTCGTAGAAGTTATCATAAGTCAACTTTTGGACTTTTAATGAGGCTACCGGCAAATTTTCATTTATGCACCCAAAAATCCATTTATTATTTGTTAATCTTTCTTGCAATTAATAGTTTACTTTTTATTTGCTAAATAATTTTATTTCATTTTTTTATTTTATATCGTGTTCATCCTGCTGACTCGCAGGAAAGTAGGCGCTATATGTAGGGCAAGCAATTACCAAGAGCTGCTTCCGTTAAATGAGTTGGTTATTTCCCAATTCAACTACTTACCAAATTTTTTACAACAAAATAAAAGCTTTTTAAAAAGATTTTCGCAAAAAGTTTGATTTTCAAGCAATTTTAAACAAAAATAAAATGTTACTACAAAAAACGTACCAAAAAATTAGCAGTAAATACAAAAATACAATGCGCGCAATGTAACAAGGGAAAAAGTTAGTGATGCGCTTGACCCATGGCTCATTATAATCAAGGCCTGAAAATCGAACAATGCTTTTGTAAAACTGGGACATTTTGGGACATTACAGTTCAATTGTTTTCCATTGACCGTATTTTGCTTAAACTTATTTAAAACTGAACAACTTGTAGTTGAGATAACAGCTTTTTTAAGTCATTTTAAAAAAAGAGTAGGTTTTGCAGTAAATTTCAAAAATGTTAAATCGATCAAATTAAACACAAATAAAGCTGATCAGAAATTAATAAACTTTACTAAATGATAAGCAGTTTTGGTTTATTGCCAATAGGTTTTAATTACTAGGTCAGCTATTGTGATGCCAAAATGTGAAAACAGTTATTTAGGTACGACTAGCTATATTTAGGAAATGTAAGAATTGCTGTGTTAATTAGAAAAATGTTACAAACAACGCTCTCCAATCCATGTATTTGGAGTGCATAGCCATTTTTTGTCCTACATATAAAGGGTGATTTTTTCCTGACAAAACTATTAAATGTTCATTTACATTAGATTTGTGAAAAAAAATTAATATTGATACTAAGCAAAATGAGATTATTTTGTATCATTTTTATATATGATAGATGCACCGAGGAGAAAAGCTAATAATAAATAATTATCTATTTTCTCAAAAAAAAACCAGATTTGAACCCAATTGGACAAGAAAACCCGGGTTTTGGTGAAAAAAACCAGGACTGGAAGCATTGCAAGATACTGCTGTCACAACGAGGTCGATCTAATTTTGAATTTTTAATTCTCTCAATGACACAATAAACAATTGTTACGCACTTTTATGTCATTTATGATTCAAACCATGAGCGTAAGTCGTTCTTGTAACATGTCTAGATATATTTTTAGTTTAGAAATTTTAGATAGATTTTAAATAAAAGTAATAAAAACATCGGTGCAAAACGCTGCACCACTGACTTAGAAAAATAATATGCTCCACTGCACCACTGACTAAGTGTTTTAAAATTTGAAACAATTTTTTATGTTCTGCTCCAAAAACTTCAAGTGTCACAATTTATACTATTTAAATTAAAGTCAGCAAACTTGCTAAAAGCTTGCGCCCAGCTGCAATCATACCACAAATTAAAACCCTGATAAAGAGCACCACTTGTGCTGACTTAGCTCACACTTGCTTTAGATTAGAAGATTTAGCGAAGTTTTTTTGATTAGTATTAATCAATCACGAAGATGTTGCTCTGAAAAAATTTACAACTGATCTAATCAAAAAAATATTCAACAAATTAAAACCAAGCTTTAGAGTCTCTCGAGAAAAATAAAATTAGAAAAGCTAAACTTCTCATAAATGTAGGGTTTCAAAACTTTCTCTCAGGTTATAAATGCGATAATATTAAGTTGTATTTCTAAAAATTTTTTGTGTAATCTTGTAAATGTGGCTTTGTTTATTGAAGCAAGTTTGTCAGATATTGTGAAAATGGTTCCTATAATCGGAACATGTAGCAAAAATAATAATAACATTTTTCATAAAATTTGAAACTTTGCAAAGATGTGTCTGAAGTTGCGAATTTTCGAAGACTCTATATGTCTATGGTCATTTTTTATTGTTTCATTTTTGCAAAAATTTGCTCAATCGCTTGCATGTCGTGACTTAACTGTATTTTTGATTTACTTTGGCATAAATATGAGTCACTCTCGTATTTTGAGCGGTAATTACTGTATTTTAATAATTACAAAAATATAACCTATTTTTGCTGTAATTTGATAAAGAACAGCTACAAAAATTATAAAATTAAATCTCACAGTATATGTCAGTCATCCCCTTGAGAGCAATCAAACGGTGATAATGCCTCCCGTTTTTCAGTAGTATTGTGCGATATCCAGGTCTGTATTATTGTAAGGCTGTAAGCCATGGCTTGACCCAATCAAAACACAATTTAAAAAAATTGTGACACGTTTGATTAAACGTGTTTGGCACAAAAGTGTTTTGAAACTAACTCTTAAAATTTGAATCACCAACCTGTAAATAGCGTATCCTGTGTTTCCGTCCAAATCTTTAAGATCCACACAAAGTTAATACGAATTTGAAAATGCAATTGCATGAAACAAATCTAATCCTATGCAGCAACAACAGTAGTATTAATAAATCCCATTCCTAAGCCTTAATTAACTAAAACAAGAAATTAATTACTGTAAAACAAGATTCTAATTTGTCATTTTAAACAACAAATATGAAAATTCCAATTTGTAATTATTGTTTTAAAAATAATTTTAACAAGCACTTTGCACTTTTAAAAATTTTTATGAAACAATGATCAAAAAATCACTTGCTAACTCTGATACGCTTTACAACACGTGACCATAATCATTCCGGGCGTTTAATTTATTTAATCGATGCAAAGCACACGGGAAGGCTGATTTGGCCTTTGTAATTAACAAGGTTAATCATTTGGTAAAGGCAAGGACGCCAAAAAAGATTACGAAGCGAAAGCCAAAATTAAAAAACGGCATTTTTTGGATTACAAAGGATCTCAACAACACAAATTTTAAAATATTTGAAAAAAAATTTAACAACTGGTAAAATCCAAATAAAAAGTTTTTTCTTCTAAAATTCGGCAGTAATCCTTTTAAATACTTTAAAGCCAAAATGATGTTTATCAAGATTACAAGATTATAAAATTTTTTTTATATTTTCGTTTCCATTTCGCACAAAAGAAAATTTTTACTTTTAACTCAAGTGAAAATCTTTTTTAGTCTTCACTATGTTATTTAGTAAAATTTTTTTAATAAACCTACGCTAAACTTTACGTTTGTTAAAACTGTCTTTTCTAGAAAAAAGTACTCGTTTTGAATTCTGTCCACTTGCTAAATTAATGTTATTTTCTGTGTGGCTTTTTGTTCAAATCGATATTTTAAAACTTTGATGGATTTAATTTTGGTTGAAATTGTGCAAATCCATGATGTGTTTCTCCAGCAAATTTCAAAGAGCACTATCTTAAAAATATGCAGAAAAAAATAGGAGGCAATTCCCACCGCCCCCGATTTCGGACGTTTTGGGTTCGAAAAAATTTTGAATTTTATAAAACAATTTTCCGAATCTAAATTTTGGATCATTTCATCCGATGCTCAAATTTAACAAATATTCAATTTGAAAGCATTTTTTATCTTTACTTGTTTTTTTGCTTTAAATAAGTAGAAATGTCAATTTTCTGCTTATAGATAACTTCAATTTATTCAAAATCATTTTTAAGACCTAAAAATTGTCTTCACATTAATATTTAATTGAATTCGACACTAAGCAAGATCCTTCTTAATTAAAATGAAGTAAAATGATTCGGCCCAAAAAATAGTCATCCTCCTGGTCAAAATGTGTTTCCTTAGACTCAGAAAAATCTAATTTTGGCCAAATTTTTTGTGTCATGAGGGAGCAAATTTTTTCACTTTTTTTGCGTCTTGCTTCCTCCCTGCCTCCGCTTTTTACGGCTATGAAACAATCTATACATCAAATTTAATGACTTTTATTTAATAGTTTGTACTGCATATGTTTATTTCTTTTCCGTTTTGTCTGAAGAGTGTATGAAAGCAAAAATGGTTGCGTTTGTTGTTATGTACTTTATGCGGTTAGTTCAAAATCGGTTATCTCTGCAGACGAACGTGTTGGTGCTGCTTGCTGCAATTGTGTTACGAATAAGAAAAATTTACTCTACTATAGTACAATAAACTTTAAAAGAAAAAAACTCATAAATAAATTTCAAAACCAAAAATAATTGTTTTGGCAGATCTCTCACCCAGAAAAAACTCTCCGCTTCAAATTCCGAATCCACGTTCATATTCAGTCCAGTTGCAATAAAATTAACACTCCCGTCCATTCTCCGTTGAAAAACCTGTATAAAATAGAATGTGATAATAGAATAAAATGTGATTTACTCTGCTGATTTATTTTGTTTTGTAGTTAAGTGATATTTATTGACTTTAAAGTTAAAATTACTGTTTAAACTTTGCAGAACTATATGTATTGAAACAACATAAAGTCAAAACATGTACATACAACATATTAAGAACTTTTTTTATTAGCGATAAATATTTGATAAATTAATATTTGATAAATTTTTAAATAAAAAGAGTTATTCGTTTGCTACCTATTACCTATTGTTTTCTATCAACTGAATACTGCACACGAATTTTGGTGTCGCAGCGCTCACACTTGTCTCATAGAATGTGTCTTGAATGACGCCTTGAAAGTCGCTGGATGCCTGCGTCTTACTTCAACGGACCACTAACCTATGCTTTCAAACAGTCAGCTGAGCTTTGCCGACTAGGAGTTACAATCTCTTTGCCTTGCTGTAGATCTCTGGACCCTAATCATATCCTTTATGATGTTTTGAGTGGGTCTTCAGATGCTCGCCAAGAGAGACTACGATCTAGACGCCCGTATGTGCCAGATGCGCCGAATCTCTTAAACAACCTTGCCAGATTGGTGAACGAAGTATAGGTGGGACGCGGAGTACTGCAAAAATACATCCAAGTTCCGTTTTTTCATACCCAGGACCAGTGCCAAAAGGCCTGATAGAACGAGTTTGTCTTAAACAACTTGGTTTAAGCCCAATCATCTTCGGACTGGTCATGGACCATTCGTTCATGCACAAATGGGGTCTTGCTCCTTCACCAAATAGCGAGTGCGGCGCCATTGAACAAACCGCAGACCACGTCCTAATAACGTGCCCCATACATCAAGCACCACATGGAGCACGAGGTCTGACGGTTTTGGATAACAAAACTCGATGCTGGCTTATTACTATTCAATCTCATATGCGGATCAGACTCCGCTTTGCTCCGGGCAGTGCAGCAACCTGGCGTAGTTAAAGAATAAATCCTTGAACCCAGTACTGTTTGTGTCTGACCTGGAGTGAATGCTCTTCCAAACAACGGCAACAACAACTTCTTTAGGTTATTATTTGTGTCTTTCAAGAACACCTGACTTTATAACTTTCGGTCCATTGATACTCCTGAATTATATTTTTGAAACCCTTGTTTATTTACTTATCTTTTTCTAAAAAAAACATCCATTCATTTTAAAATTTAAATCGTCACCACTTGCGATTTGCCGACACCTCTTTTCATTTCACTGCAACAAAGTTCATTGAAATTTTAACTATGGTGTTAAAATGTGTAAAAAAGAAATCGAGTTCTTAATCGTCAAATATGCTTCTTTCAAATTACTTTGGAAAATAGAGCTTGTTTGGGTAACCAACTCGACATTTAGCAATTTTTTAACGTTACGAGTTACAAAATTTGTAAAGTGAAGCAAAAACATCAATTCATTGTAGAAACCTTCATTTTGAACACTTGAACTTACTGTATGATTGTACTTTTGTGGCCATTGAACCAAATTCATGACCAAATGTAAATATAAGGCAATGGTAGATCAAATTAAAAATAATATCATTTTTTCATAAGATTCTTGTTTAATGAAAACTAAATTGTGCGAGCTCTTATTGCAGTGATTCAAAACAGGATAAAAATTTACTTCAAAATTTTGTGGTGAATTTTTCTATTTTTTAAGTTTAATATTGCTCTATTAGACAAAAATATTAATACAGTAATATTAACTTTAAAAATAACAACAAAAAGCAACAAACAAGTACTTTCTCACGTGTGCTGCAGTTTTTTCTTTGAACAACACAATGTGATCTCTTCCAGTTACGTCGCGGAAGTCTCTAAATTTTAAATCGGTCTAACCCAGGGATATCCAACCAGCGGCTCACTTAATGTTTTTATGCGGCCCACTGCTTACTCAAATTTTTAAGTTATAATTTTCATAACGGTATAGCAGTGTTTCTCAAACTGTGCTCCGCGAGCTTACTTAAAGTGTTTGTTGCTTAGGTAAAATGGTTCTTTTTTTCAAAATCACTACGTTTTGAGACAAAAAGCAAAAAACTAGAGACAGAATCGAAGTGATGATCTCTTTTCATAGAGATCGTTATTTTTTTGGATTAAAAATTGGGAATTTAGAGGAACTGCTGTTAACTATATGTACTTCTGTGGGTCGCTGACTATACCTATATTTATAAATTGGCCCATTATGAAAAAGTTGGTTGAGTAATGTTAGACAAAACATACTTGCGCTATTTGGTTGTGTTTTTTGGGGAAAAATGTTACAGAATTTTCTTCTGCTTACCAGTCATAGAAAGTAGTTTTAAATTTTCATCATATTTCTAAATAAAAACTAAAAAAATTACTAAAAAATTTCAACACAATTTGACATTTTTGCAAGCAGGTCCGGGTAATCACTTAACTATTGCCCCAAGTATTACCCCAAGTATTGCCCCAAGTATTGCCCCAAGTATTGCCCCAAGTATTGCCCCAAGTATTGCCCCAAGTATTGCCCCAAGTATTGCCCCAAGTATTGCCCCAAGTATTGCGCCTTCGACACTTTTCTATAACTCAGGAGACTAAAAAAAAGATAAAACAAAAATAAAATAAAATAAAAAAAATGAATAAGTAAAAATTCTAGAAGGGAGCACAAATTTTTATACTGTACTTTAAAAAATATTTTAGGCGTTCATTTTTTTCCTTGATTTTTATCTTATTCTGACAATAAGACTAAACACAAATAAAACTTACCAGCCAATCTTCCCCGTTTGTTTCAAAATTACAATAAACTTGAAATTTTTCTGGTTTTTCAGGAACAGTGATATTCAAGATTCCGTTCTTATTAAAACCAGCTTGAGCGACATCACGGAAGTTTGACAAGTTTTTTGTAAGATATAATTTAGTTGGATGGTTGTATTTTATGTGAAATATACTAGCCACTTAATTTCAGTAATACTTTATGATTTTATTGTTCAATTATCTGCTTTAAAACATCAAGGTCATAATTTTATCAGTTTAACATTTGAGAATACGCTGAGTGTGTTGCAATATAAACATCCATCAAGCGACTACCCGAGTTGCACATAGAAATCACAAGACAGTCTTACAAAATTACTTATTTTTTAAAATTTTATTAAAACAATTTAAGTAAATTTAAAATGTTTGTAAAAACTCTTATGAAAAGAAAATTATTAAAATATACTTTATGTAAAATTCTTTTTTCAAGCCCACAATAACATGAGTTGGTAGGATTTCAAAAGCAATCATGTTGATCAATAACACGGTGATATGTAATTTCTTGCCAAACTACTCAAATATTTGGTTTGTATAAGTTTGTGGTTGACTAACAGCTTCAATAAAAAATGCACAACTTTTTTTTTCAAGATTTTTATTTTTATTTTATGAAGTGAAACCCATTGCAGCTACACAACCAAGAAACGAACTTGTCAAAAAAATATGTATATATACTGTATACATATCTGACAAAGAAAATAAAAACCTGTTGTTTAATTGTATTTATCATTGCAAGAACAAAGCAAAATGTTGTTTATATAGAAAAATGTACCGTTGACACATAAATCGCTTGCACATGAGATAAAAGCTGAAATCAATTGATCGTATTTTTGTAACTTAAAATATATATGAAAAATTGCATTTTGCAACAAGAAATACAAATTTATACTAAATGTAATAAGCTTATAAAAAATTTTGTACTAATTCATTTACATTAGAATGCTTATAAAAATTTTTTATATAGCATAATACAGTAGCCTATGCGCAACAGCTTTAAGTCAGTAAGTTACCTTCAAAGTTCTTGTTTAACTCATCCAAACTATACAGTAGTTCAATTTTGTAAACTTTTCTTTTGTCATTTCCGTAATTTCTAAAAAACAAAACTTATAATCCGTAAACCGGACACAATAATCTCGCGGAATTGATCCTATCCGCGGATTTGATCAGAACCCTGCGCACGGTTTCCTCTAAGCTGCGGGGCCACGCAAAGTGTTTTTATATAGCCACAAGTAAAGATGTTTTTTCTGACTTTAATAGAGGTTGAATGCAAAACTCTAAACGAAAACCAAAAAAAATCTTTATTTCTTAGAAAAGATTTTCGTTAAATAGTTAAAGCCTTTTGATACCCATATGCATTAGCTTTGCTGACTGTGATTAAACAGTAAGCCCTGTAAATAAATTTTGCATATGAAAAAATTCTCTTTAAAAAAACTTGACCTTGATTTTTAAGAAAAGTATGAAAAGGTTTAAGCATCAGTTCAAAGCTCTTTCTGCTAATGTTCTCAACATGTCATCATGAATTTTTGAGGGAGTCTTGTCTTTTAAATCAGATATTTAATTACTGCACGAATTTCAGCTTTTTTTTATATTTCACGGTACTATGACACTTTATCAAAACGACATTTGATCGAAACGACACTTGATCTAAATGACAGCTGATAAAAAAAAAGATTTTCTGTTGTATGTTTCTACAATTAAACAATCTCTTTTTACTGTCAATTAGATTCATAAAAAGCAGAGACCATTAGTAAGAAGACAGTTTGTTTTTATTTTTTATAATTTTTTGCCATTGTCAAGGTCAGGGTTTTTTAACAAGGTTTCTGGGAAAATAATTTTTAGGGAGCAATAAATATGTCTTTTCATGGTTATGTTTCATTAAATGCCTATTGCTGTTATTTTTTGTATTCTTTTTTCATCGTAGTCGGTAGCGTATTTAGGGGAAGGGGGGAATTTTGCATGGCCTTACCTTTGGAGACCCCCTATAAAAATCAGAAACAGATTCAAAGGAAAGACTTTTTTTTAAGATTACTATGTTTTTGGGACAAAAACTTAACAAAAGCAGGACAGATTGAAAGCTATAAATTTTTTCTTTTATTTTTCGATCAAGTAATGTTTCGATCAAATTTCTTTTTGATTAAATGTTGTTTCGATCAAATTTTGTTTTGATCAAGTGTTATTTCGATCAAGTGTCGTTTGATACTGATGGGTTGCAATTTTTCACGGAATACTTGACCCTAGCATATTCAAAATTCTGCCAAAAAACTAATAAGCAAGTTAGAATCTCAAGTTTTAACGAGAATACTTACAAAAAGTTGAACCTTCAAAAAATTATAGGTTTGGCCCAGCAACAACACTTTTTATACAAGTTGCTTAACATTTTTTATACCCCCCTTGTATATTTTGGTAACCACTCAACTAAATTAACCACAGGATCAAGCAAAACTTTAACAAAAAATTGAACTGAAAAATATTTATGCAATTTTGTTACAGTTGAACTTCAAAGCAACGCAGTTTCAGCGAAATTTTTTGTGTGTCCAAGTTAATTTTTGCGAATACATATATGTATTTTTTTAATCTCTATATCTATCCTTCTGGCTTGCTGGAAGGCAACGGAAGCGCTAATACATAGGGCAAACAATTACCTTGACCTGCTTCTAGAGATACCAAGATATTGCTGTCTGGAGGGAATTTCTCATTTTTTTTTAAGTTTAATTAAGATATGACTCAAATTTAGAACTGCTTGCCAAGACCACCAAATAGGGAAAAGTGCCGTAAGTATTTTCTCTGAGAATACCACAGAATGACCCAAATAGGTTTTGAACCAAGACAATGACGATCAAAATTAGGTGCTCTAACCACTCGATCACGCTGCCGACCACGTTGTAATTCAGATAATTGCAATAATTCGACATTTTAACACTCACATTATATTTTAATTTAAATTCAAAACCACCCAACCTATTATTCCTTGTTTCAGCTCGTTGATTTCTGTTTTGTTCATTTGACCGACATTGCCTTTCTCTCCTTTTTTTCCAATTTTGCTTTTCTCACATTTTGTTTCATTGTTTCCTTTTTGTTCTGTTTTTTAATGATCTTTTTTGATTATAATCCCAGATTGTTGATTATTTCGGCTTATTATTTTCGGCTGATTATCAGATCTCACTGTTTTCTTAATTTTCCTTCGAAAAAAGAAGTTTAAAAAAATGTGAAAAAGGTCCTCACTTTGAATCTGTCTCGGTTTTTACCAAAAACATAGTGATTTTTAAAAAAAAGGTCTTCACTTTGAATTTACCTCTGATTTCTCTTATTAATGATCTCCAAAGAGGCCATGGCACAATACGCTACAGCGTGATCGTTACCATAGGTATCAGAAAATAATTGAATCGTGCTGCTCAACCTTAGCCCCGAAAATGTAACAAACTGGGTGGATGACCAAAAAATATTTAATTGTTTTATCTGTTTGACCCATGTGACACTTAATTTAGTTTTTTAACTGTCAAAGTTCCCATAAATGATCAGAAAAATCGACTCGTAGATTTGTTTGAACAATACTCGTACAAACAGCCAACTTTTCAGTTCATCGTTGCTTGTATTAACATAAAACAAAGAACAGATTTTGACAATATATTTGTATCTCGCGTTCAACAACCCCGCCTTTCAAGTCGTGCATGTTGATGCGGCACCTGAACAGGTTACAAGGTTTTCTTTGTGAATGCTGTACTTTAATTTCAAAGTGAAAATACAGTACTTTGATATTTTACTTAACTTTAGATCACAATCGTTTTAAAAAATCATAAAAGGGCAACATGAATAATTGCAAGAATTGTTTATAGTTGCTGTTAGAACAAAGAATAAATAGATTAAAAAAAAGAAAATAATTTGGTCAACATAGCAGAAAGCAATGGGGCTCTTCGATTTTTAAGCAAACTGATAAAACGTTTGTTTTCATTTTACTTCTGCATGAAATTGTTGAACTTAACTGTAAACAAACTTACACTGAGCCGGGTTACAGTAAGTGACACAACGTTAACACCGCCAGCTCGTATTGGGGACTATTTCCTACAACGCCGCCATCAATAGGTTTGACATAGCTATCCCAAAAAAATTGCATCCCATAAATAAAAGACTAAAAGATAAGTCCGCTTACAATGATAAGTCCGCCAAAAAACCTGGTTTGATTCAAGAACATGAAAAAGATGAAGGAGCTGGTCCGTGGTTAAACGTGAGTTGCCCTGATGATCTTTTTAAATACAATGTTGACATTGACTTTGTAAAGCTTAGCTATAAACCGCTTTTGTTACACTGCAATACCTTAAACAGTCCTTGTGGTAGCAATAATAATGGTTTGTTTGTTTCTGATTAAAACGTGTATGTTTGTTGTTTTTTCTGTTGAATACAAATTTCATAAACTATAATGGCTTCTTCAACGTATGCATGTTCTAAATTACTTCGATGTAAATTTTGTTTTGATGCTAAAGAATTCCAAACTGATGCAATTAACCTTGCAAACTATTGCGCAATTTGCAGAGCTTGCCTAAAGCACACAACGCGCAATGCAGATGTAGTAAACAAAATGGTCATGTCATTTCCGCGACAGGCGCCCTGGATTACGGTATCGAATTTGACAACGACAATAATATAACAGAATTAGAAAATGATGGTTTTAATGAATTATTATTTTTGGATTGCAACTACCATGATATAGCATCTATTAATAACCACGCTTCAAATAATTATAATGACCTCTTATTAATGCACTTTAATACCAGAAGTCTTCAAAAAAATATTGATAAACTAACTCACTACATTCTACAGTTAAAAGAATTGCCTGATATTATAGCCATAACGGAAACTAAATTAAAAAAAGATGAACAAAAAACTAACATTGGTGTAAATGGTTATAACTTCATACACTCTGATAGCGATTTTCAGGCTGGCGGTGCAGGTTTGTACATAAAAAATTCTATTTCGTATAAGATAATTAATGAATTAGATTTAAAACTCAATCTTGTTGAAAATATTTGGATAGAAGTCGAAACAAGTAAAAAATCAATTGCAGTTGGAGTTGTCTATCGTCATCCAGGATACCTTGTTAACCAAATTGAACTCTTTACAAAAGCAATCAAAAAAAATTTTTAAACATGAGTAATAAAAAAATGGAATTTTACTTAATGAGTGACTTTAATATAGACTTATTACAATCTCATTGTAATCAAATTATAAAGGCCTATGCCGACAATCTTCTAAGTTACTCAGTTAAGTGTTGCATCAATAAACCAACAAGAATTTCAGTAAGTAGAAAATCGCTTCTCGACCACATATACACAAATGATTTCAATCGCTTGATATTTAGTGGTATAGCATTGTGTGACATATTGGATCACCTTCCTACTTTTATTTTCATAAAAGGTATTAAATATATAAAAAAGATATCAGAGGAAGTTTACATTCGTGATATGAAAAATTTTTCTGAAGAATTGTTTTGCCAAGATTTGATTAAACAATTTGGTGATCTGCATGTTACAAAATCTCGTTCGCCGCATAATCAGTTTGAAGAGTTTGTAAAATTATTTACTGATATTGTAAATTTTCATGCACCACGACAAAGAGCAACCAGAAAAGAAAAAAAAATTAAAAAGTAAACCGTGGCTTAGCCAAGGATTGCTAAAATCGATTAAACTCAAAAATAAAATTTATAAACAATTTCTTATGCACCCTAGCAATTATCAATTCGACAAATATAAAAAATATCGCAATGTTCTAAACAGAGCAATTGAAGGTGCAAAACAAAACTACTATAATAAAATTGTTACTGAAAAAAGGAATAACTGTGATAAATTATATCAAATAGTCAATAAAATATGCAAACTGAAAAATTTAAAACGTATTTTTCCAACAAATCTTTTAAATTATAAAGGTAATGTAACAACGAAACCTGAAAAAATTGCCTGCGTTTTAAACGAGCACTTTGCAAGCGTTGGGTACAAAATGGCACAAGATATTCCTGCACCTCCTTCACATATAAAAATGACCAAACCCAATAGTTGTAATTTCAACTCAATATTCTTATCTCCATCCACAAACGCTGAAGTATGTTCAACAATTGATCGACTAAAAAATAAGAAAGCTCAAAGGTACACTGATGTTAAAACTAAATTTATTAAATATGGCAAGTTGATTATTTCTCCGATAATAAATAACTTATTTAACTTGTGTATAGAAACAGGTGTATTTCCGAACTGCTTAAAAATAGCTGAGGTTATCCCCATTTATAAAAAAGGTGATCAAAATATGCCTACCAATTATAGACCCATTTCGTTATTATCGCAATTTGACAAAATTTTTGAAAAAATGTTATTTTCCAGACTGTTTTTGTATCTTGATAAAAATCAACATCTCAACAAAAATCAATTTGGCTTTCGACCTAACTCCTCAACACAATTTGCTATAAGCACAATACATGATAATTGATAAACTAAACAAAAACATCGATAATGGTCTATATACTTGCATATTTTTAGACCTATCAAAAGCGCTTGGTACGGTTAATCATACGATTCTGTTATGAAAGTTGTATCACTATTTTGGTATTGGAGGCACAGCTCTTCATCTTATAGAAAGTTGTCTGAGCAATCGTTATCAATACACAAACGTCCAAGGTCATTACTTGAATAAATTAAAGACAACAACAGGGGTTTCTAAAAGATTTTGTCTTGGACCTCTATTGTTTTTGCTTTATATCAATGACTTACTTCTTGTCTCCGAATTTGATACCACACCTTATGCAGATGATACTGCTCTAATGCTATCGGATAGAGACTTAAACTCGTTAAAATATAAAGCTAATAATGAATTTAAAAAATTTAATTTTTGGCTTCAAATAAATAAATTGTCTTTAAATTATTCTAAGCCTAACTACATCATCTATGATAACCAACCACACAAAACCTGTAAAGATAAGTTTACTATAGTTATGAACAAAACCCGCTTGCAAAGAGAAAATTCCATTAGGTATTTAGGTGTAATTTTTGATGACAAGTTGTGTTGGGCAAACCACATTGACAATTTATCTAGTCAACTTGCCAGATGCTCTGGTCTGTTCTGTAGATTGCGCAATTATGTTCTGAGAAAAACTCTTTGCCTGCTCTATTATAACTTAGTTTATTCACGAATTCAATATGGCATATTAACTTGGGGTACTGCTACAAAACTGTTAACAAAAAAAATAGAAGTTCGTCTAAATCGCATTATTAGAATTGCAACATTCAGCTCTATCTACACACCAATCAACACAATGTACAAGCAATTAAATATTTTGAAAATCTCAGACATATATCATCTTGAATTGGGAAAATTTATGTATCAGCTGTACTCTGACAAATTACCTGCTGTTTATGTTCAGCTATTCAAAAAAATAAAAGAAATACACTCTTACAACACTAGACAAACAGAAAAATCAAATTATTTTCTTCCACGTGTATCTAAAACAATTGGACAGCAGCTCCTCACCTTTCGTGGAGTCTAACTTTGATATTCGATTGACGACACAATAAAAGACAGGCATTGGGTTTCTTTCAAAAAAACGTACAAACAGCACCAAATAGATCAGCATTAAATTTTACATGTACTCTTTTCATTGTCGCCTTTTTCTGAGCTGTTCTTTTTCTCTGTCGTTATTTTTCAATAATTTGTTTCTTTTTTACTGCATTGGTTTTACATCAAAAGATTTGTATCAGTGTATGTATTAAAATACTTAATTAATATGTATGTACTGTAAATATTATTTTTTGACTGTATTGGATGTGGGGGCACTTGACTTGATAACGTATGTTCTTTAGTGCCCCCTACCTTCACAAATATTTCGATTTTCTTTTAACATTACCGTGCGTGTGTATTATAAAATTTATGTTTGTGTGTTTGGCAAAATAAATATATTTGTTATTCGTTAGAATCTAAATCTGCATCTGCATAATCTCTTTTCGTTGCTGCCCTATATACATCTTTTTAGCGACCACGTGCGAAGGATCGCTCTATACCCGTTCTTTCTCAACAACGGGAACAGAGTCACTTCACAAGCGTTAATCTATAATCCAAACAGGGGTCCAGGGCCACAACGACAATGGAAGAATACTGGCAATTTGTCACAGATAAATTTACACAATCGCATCAAACAACAACAATCGCTCGGATCTAAACAGCAGCGCTTTCTAAACCGTCTCCTGGCGATGCTCAATTAAAGAAATAGCGAATTTTCTATTTAAACGATTACTTTAGAAAGGCGCAATGACTCTATGAGGTAATTATTGAAACAGTAGGGTGACAATTAGGATACACTTTATTGGCATTAAAATACCAAGCATAAAGCCATATCATATGCCTATATATTGCATAATTAATTAATAATATAAACATGCAAAAATTAACAATTTAGCCATTCACTTGAAATAAGTTTTGGGTCTCTTCAAAAAGTCACCGCAAGCGATTTTTTTGGAAACTAACCTGGAATCCTCCTACTGCACCAGAATGGATAAAAAAAGACAAGAGGAAAGGGACCTTTTCAAGAAGTGATAGCAACCGCAGGAAGATCCGAATTAGTTTCCAAAAAAAATCGCTTGCAGTGACTTCTTGAAGCAACCCAAATAATCATCTGTGCCCAGTGAAAGTCAATTCTATTGTTAAATGTTATATATGGTACAGTGAATTAAACCATTATTTAGGCTAAAAAACATTTTTTCTGTCCGCTTCGAAAACATTTTTTAATTTATGCCCAGAGAGTGGGAATTAAGGCTGGGAGCCCTGAATCTGAAGCCTAGATTTTTGCTAGAGTAGGAACTGTATTTCTGTCATAGGTATCCTATATAAATCCAAGGATATCTGTGAAGATTGTGCATAGATATTCTATATATATCTGTGGCGCTGTGCAGAAGTCAAGCGGAACCGGAGCCGTTTATTTGAAAGATTGCTCCGGTTTCAACTTTACACTATAAAGTTTACTGAAAAGGTTTTTACTGATACAAAATTTTAAAAAAGCTATACAAATCAAAAGTCTCTCTGTAAATTTTTTGTTTAAATAGATAAAAGCAGCCTTAAAATGACCGTTTTAGAAATCTTAAACATTTATGCCTAGCTTCCTTCAGAAGGGTTACGCTAGATGAAATCTGGAACCAAAATGTAATATTTGTACGATTTCAAGGTTTGTTGTGGATTTGTACGATTTCATTTATGAGCTAAAAAATCTAGTTTAATCAGGAATTACTTAACACTCGAACTTGTCAAATTTTCTTTAAACTTAAACTCGAACTTGAAATGGATTAAAAATGCATAGAGTTTACAGCCCTAAATAAACCTAGATTTCTCCAGCATAAATAAAAAAAATTAATGACAATTACGAAAACTACACATTAAAACAATTAATGCAAGTTTTTGGTGGTAAAACAAATAATTTTTAATTTTTAATCGAAAAAATTTATAGACAGCGTAATTACCATCCGAATTGACAAAAAGAGAAGCATGACTAAAGAAATTAAAAGATCTAAAAATTTCAATTGTTTTATGTCCTTTTTGCATGGTGAAGACCCTTTTTTTAGTCTTTAGCTTATTTTGAATGGATTTATGGTTGGATCCGATTAGAGAACAAAACAAAAAAGTTCTTCAAAAACCAAACAATTGAAATTGTTGCAAAGTAGCTAACATATTAAGAATAACTTAGCAGCTTAACGTTTCTTTAAATGACTTTATTCTACGACTTATAATTGTACGACAGTATTTTCACAACTCAATCTTTACCACTGTATATTCACAACTGAACTTTTAACACGTGCGACGCAAACTGATACATTCAGTCAGACGCATTGTTGCGTCATAAGACACATTAGCCACAATCCTTCCCCGATTACGCACAACAATGAGGTCCCGAAGGTGCCCATAAAAACAAATGAGCTAACATGAAGTCGATGAACCAAAAGCAGCAAAATAACTAATTACGAGGAAACAACAAAACAAATAAGATTCAAAACGAAATGAGTTGGAACATTAGAAACACAAATGTAGCTTCACGAGAAACCGTCACGTGACCAACACAAAGCCAAGTGGAACATTCCAACGGTTCGTTAGTTAAGTTCGCTACAAAATCTTTACACTTTTTAAAAAGCGTCCGAAAATCAAGCAAAAACAAGAAAAGATGTTTATTTGATTTTAAACCAGAAAACGATCTTTGGCTAAAAGTAAAAACCAAAAAATCAAAAAATTGTTTTTTCCTTAGACATAAGTGAAAACCTCGTAAGCTAATAAAAAAATTTTAAATATATTTTTTTGAAAACTACAGCAAAATTAAAATCAATAGGCACTTAAATCTAAAACAAAGCGTGTTTCTTAGAAATAGGGAGTTAATGCTTTATAATATTGCTGTGTTGAAGGAAAATGAATGAACAAAAAGACTTTACCAACAAGTTGATGAAACACATAGATCGAGAGCGCCACATGGGTCAACGTATATCAGCTCGAGGACACCACCTTGAGAATGTTATTTTAAAAAATAGTTATACAAAATGACAATCATGAAGCGTTGTAAGTATGTGATAAAAATTTAATAATGTTTTTTTGTCAATTTTTTCAAAATATAAAACGTGGGAAGTTTTTCTGCCCCACCCTGAATATGCAATATAAGCTGGCGATGTTGTTTTACATATTGTCTGGTATTTTTTAGTAATGAAGTGTAATCTGATGTTGCAGACAAAAAGTCAAATTTTGGTTTTTAATTTTATATAATAAAGGAAATAGTTGAACCAATTTGCAGGGTTACCTTTCAAACAGATCAAAAAACAAGTAAAAGCAATAACTACTCAAAATGAAGAAGCACCAAAACTTGTGAGCAGTAGTTGTTTTGAATTGTTTTTTGCAACGTCCGGTAAAGACCAAGAAAAACTTTTTCTCTTGATATTCAACCAAAAACTTGACTTGAATGTAAAAATTTTTTTTTGGTTTTCATTTAACAGTATCTGTAAAATAAGCACGTTTTTTGAAAATAGCTATCACGTTATTATTAACATTATTGTATTATTATTATTGATGAAAACTAGTCGTATACACCAAAATAAAGCACGTTTCTTGGAAATAAACACGATTATCATTTAACCGGTTACTGTTGAATTCTCTTTTCTTTCGTCCAATGCAGGAGTGTCCAACCTTTTTGAGCCAAGAGCCATTTTGACGCACAAAAAATATTGGCGGGCCATACAAAGAAAACACCCCGCTTTTTGCACCAAAATTATAGTGATCTCTAAAAAAAAAAAGGTCTTCGCCTGAAATCAGTCTCCGATTTGCTACTTTATCCACCAAAATCAAAATCATAGTGACAGAGGGCTCCAAAAAATACTGTGCGGGCCACTCAAAATCTTTATGCGGGCCAAACTCGATAAAAATTGAAAAAAAAAGGGTCTTCACATCAAATTTGTCTTCGAATTCTGCCAAAATTGACAGGACAGAGGGCTTCAAAAAATACTGCGCGGGCCACTCAAAACCTTTACGCGGGCCACGGGTTGGACGCCCCTGGTACAATGTTTCCTATTTATAATTTTCTTCTCCGCGGTTATGGTTATGATTTGGTTATGATTTGATTAAACAAACCAAAGTTTTATTATTTACCCCCAACTGTCTTATAACCTTTCCTTTAAAAATCATAAACAGTTATAATCAAAGCAAACTTTTAGGCAACAAAATGTTTTTTGTAATTAAAGAAACGATCAATTCAAGAAATTGTCACAAGGCTTTAAAAAGGTTTGGAGGTGAGTTTTTGCAAAATTCATACGCAAAATTCATACGATATATGTAAACACAACTGCGAATTGCTGTGCTCTTTAGAAGAGTGCTCAATGACTTCAATAGTCAGAGTGATAATAATTACTATTTAACAGAACACAAATAGCCTATTTAAAAAAAAATAAAATAAAATAGTCCCAACAAACTGTTTTACCTCTGCGACTCATCACAGGACAAATTATCTAAAAAACAATACTAATTAAGTTGAGAAAAACAAGGTGAGCAAAAACTAAAAATTGAAATAAAAATGTTACGCCTCAAAAAAATTTGATTCACATTTGAGGCGTAACATTCATTTTAACGTTTAATTTTGTCTATTTTATTTTTGTTCATCGTTATATTGCTGGCAGAATTATGTTCAAGACCTGACCTGGCCGCATCGTGGAATTCCACCAGCAAAATTGCCGCTAGTTGATGATCCCAGCTTGAGTTGCTGCCCCTGCAACCCCAAAAAAACAAGCAGACAAAGAGAAATACATTGAATTAATTCAATGTTTTCCCTGAAAATAATGATGATGATGATGATGATGCTCTGTTATATAGGTGTACGATATGTATATACAGGTTCCAAAAACAAGTGAACAGTATGTGGAATTGGTTTATGTACATTTATATTATTACACTGGTGTTCCTTATAACTATATTATTGAGAAATTTTTAACTAAAATGATTTATTTTTGTAATATTGTTCTCAATAAGACTTAATTGTCAGCGTAATAATTACGTTAGTAAATATAACTGTTTGTATATGTAATTTCAAAATGAATGTTATCATTTACTGTTTACTTACTTTTGAACCACGCTGTATATATACGTCGGCATGACGACTACAGCTAGTGGCCGAGTGGATGAGAGGGCCATATTGATGGTGAATGTAATCGACACAATCTCGGTTCAAAATTCACTCGCACCATTCTGATGTGTAAATAGGAAAGCACTGTATGGCACTTTTCTCGGTTCGGCGATCTCAGCAAGCAGTTCTACTTTCAATCCTATCTTTAAAAAAAAAAACAAATAAAAAAATTTCAATCAGACACCAATAACTTGACATTTCCAGAAACAGGTCTGGGTAGCTGTTTGACGTTGCCCCAAACATAGAGTAATGACGTTGTCCGGCAAGCGAGAAGATAAAGAGAGATGGCAAAAACAATAATACATTGTTTTCAAGACACATAATACCAAAATTCTAATTATCACTTTGTCAATAACAATTCAGAAAACGTAATACCTTGATTGCAAATAAAATTGAATTGAATTGAAAAAAATTCTACCAGAGCTGCCATAGTTTGTTCATAGCTGTTTTAAAAGTTGTATTAGTATGAGAGTATTGTGACTGTAATTTAGAACTGCTGGCAGGTAGTTAGGTAGTTGCCATGTTGCTTTCAACAACATCGAAAATCATTTTCCATTCGGGTCCAAGCTTCAACTTCGCGATTTCGGATCCCGACAACCAGGTGCTGAATTTTTTTACAGGAACTTCGTTGTTTATCAATTTATCTTCAATTAGTGTCGATTTTGAGGATGCTGTTTTATTGATCCTTCTGCTTCTATTGATCACTTGGAGTGGGGAATGAAAATTACTGGAAGCTTCTTGAATAACATAGCTGATATATATATATATACATATATATATATATATATAATAATAAAAGTGGCAAGACTGTCAGTAAAGAGCTCAATGAAAACTCAGAGCATTAAATTAAATTACAAAAGCCACAAAAGAGATTTTATTAAAACCTCAACAGTCTGTTTCGCCTTTACGGCTCATCAGGAGGTGATTCTTATTCAAATAGAATTCTATTTGAATAAGAATCACCTCCTGATGAGCAGTAAAGGCGAAACAGACTGTTGAGGTTTTAATAAAATCTCTTTTGTGGCTTTTGTAATTTAATATACGTATATATATATATATATTTATTTTTCCAAAATTAATATATAAATTACTTGTAAATGGAAAAAAAAATTCTAATGTGTATAATGGTTCAGTAATTGGAAAACATATAAATTCTACCGGAAAGCAATGTCTTAGAAACTTTGGAAGCAGTTTGGAATACTTGCTTGTCCTATGTAAAGCGCCTCCGTCGTTTTCCTGCGAGTCAGGAGGATAAATAAATAATGAAAGAAATCAAAAATTTTTTGCGATTCTTAGAATGAAAATTATGCCTTATGTTTGATACTATTTAGCCACTTTTTTTGACATTTAACTATTTTTTTGTCTTCTTTACATTATTTTTTTACTTCTTTACATACAGTATACTATTTTTTTGTCTTCTTATTTTTTTGACCTTTAAATATTTTGCTTCCTGCGAGTCAGGAGGATAAATAAATAATGAAATAAATTAAAAACTTTTTGCAATTCTTAAAATAAAAATTATTTTTTATGTTTAATATTATTTAGCTACTTTTTTTGACCTTTAAATATTTTTTTGTCTTCTTTACAGTTATCTTTTCTCAACTATCTTAGTTGGGCAAGTTCGAAAATATTTATTTTTATTTGCTCAGAATTGTTTTGAAGAAATTTTTCAGGCAAAATTTGTTTTGAAATATTACTAGATTTATATTTAAGTGCAAGAATTAGATTCTGCCAATATAAAGTGACCAAAATTTTACGAATACAGAACCAAACGGAGTTTTAACAAATGGGAATAACAGAAAATCCTGTCTAAAAATTTTTTCGTTCGGCTCTGGGGTAAATTTTGCATTTTTGCCGCAGTTTTATCAGAGCGTTTCTTTTGGAAAAAGTAAATGTTTGTACTTAATCGTTATTTAAATTAATCATTAATGCTTATTATTACTTTCAGGAGAATTTTTCTACAAAGAAAAGGTAATCGTGCTTACTGTAGTTAATACTCAAATTACTTTAAGTAATAATACTGCTCAATAGATTGGTATTTTGTACAATCGATTGGATCGATTGGTACCAAATCGCGATCTGTCAATCGATTGGTACTTGGTCGAGTGAGTGGGGGCCCCGCATTGACGGCAAACGTCATCGACACAGTAATGGTTAAAAACTTACTCGCGTTATTCTGTTGAATCTTTAAAATAAACATTTCACGGCACTTTTCTCTGCTCGCCAGTCTTAGCAAGCAGCTCTAAATTTTAGTCATACACTAAATAAAAAAAAAGAACAAAAACTTTCAACCGTACATCAATATCTTGGCTTTTCTGAAAGCAGATCGGGTTATTGCCTGATGATTGGTTTAATTTTTGGTATCCGACGGCGTCTTGTGAGTCAGGAGAAAAAAAAGACACGATGATGACGATGATGATGAGTTTAACTAAGTTATTTTGAAAAAATTTAATAAAATAAAAAAGTCTTACTTTTTTGCTCGCCACTGTACAATTGAAGTTTTGTTTGCATATCACCGGGCAACTTCATTGTTACCATAGTGTTATCAGTATTAGAGTCCAATTCTAAATTTGTTTTGAGACGTTTTTAAACTAAATATTTAGAAACTTTAGCTTCCAGTTGACGTTAAATTCATTTTTTTTATCATATTTAATCTGCTTTAAAACACACTTTCAAAGCAACTTTTGCCAGGCGTACTAAATTTTAAGGTAAGTAACTAGCTATAAATTAACTGTAACAAACAACATTTAAAAATCCATGTCTGCTCTCTGGGGTTACTGGTGTATTTAGACTGAATTAAAGCTAAGTTTATCTATCTTGCTGTTGTACTAGATATAGTTTTTCTGTAATATTTTTTTCGTTCTTCTGTTAAAACTCGTCTTCTAACTAAAAAAACTAGCGTTAAAAAACATTTACGTAATTAAGTTACTTGATATTTCTAAAATTGAATTAATTTGGTGTGAATATTTTAACAGTCTAGGGTGTGGGTATATTCAAAGCACTACCTGACTTGTTTGTTGCCGAAAGAAAAAAATTTAAATAAAATTTTTTCGTAATGGGATTAGCTTGCAACAGATAGCCCTGATCATAACAAAAATTTTCATTGGAATAAACGTTAGAAAGTTGCGAAACTAAAGATTAAAAAAATTTGATTTTAAGTTTTTTACCACTTTAGATGAAGAACAAACGTCGACGACGACCACTTCAAATTGCGGCAAAGCTGGTTAATTGAGTGTTGTTTTTAAACAAATTGCAAAACTCATCACAATAACATCAAGTAACAAAAATATAAAAAAAAATGTCCAGTCTCTTAAACAATTTAAAAAGCACGAGACCGAGGCCATCAACACAATGCCGAGACCGAGACGAGACGGAGACCGCGAAAAATTGGTCTCGAGAGGCTTCATCACTGCTAAGCTCATCATCACAGCTAACAAATGAGTTTTACATATTTTCGCTTCTCTAAGCCAGTGATCTGCAACCGGTGTGCGACGAAACAACAGTAAACTATACATATTTTTTAATTTGAGCTTTACAACTGCTCAACTAGGGCTTTCCAAACCGCGGCCCGCGGGCCATTTACGGCCTTTTTCACTTATTAATCCGGCCCACCAAACAATTTATATTCATTATTACGTCATTTTATATAGCATTGTTTAATTTAAAGAATTTATTAAAATTAAATGACTTGCTTGTACCATTCTAACCCGTCTATCAAAATTTAGAAAAAAATCGCCTCGCAAGATAAGTTTGCGAAACCCTGTGCTAGACCAAGATCGGTAAACATTTTTGTCTGAAGATTTTTTTAATCTAAATTAACAAGAAGTAATCAAAAACAACTAAGAAACATTAACTTCTTGCCATTTTTGTTTGATGAAAACTTTTTTTAATTTTTTTGGTTTTCACTTGATTTTCAATCGTGTTTCGTGCTAAATATGTCTTTCTTGACAATTGAAACAAAACGTTTAAAATCTACCAAAGACTAAAAAGACCTTCACTCTGGTCAAAGTTTAAAGCAAAATTTTGAAAGGTTTGTAAGTGCGGTGTGACCGCGAAAAAAAACTGATCTACGTAAAAAACGTTTTTTGTTTATCCAATAACATTTGCCCATTACAGATTTCGGTTAATTTTCACTAATCAATAAAATTAAGATTACAGCAAAATACTCGTACAAATGCTATTTTGCTGTTTCTCTTGATATTTCTGTATATAATTTTGTTTGCATCCAATAGAAGAATCTTATTTCAGCTTATCAAATTGCTGATATCTTAATGAAATTTTCAAGTCTTTTATTATAAAGTTTTAATATAATGAAATTTTTAAATAATCCACCTCGGACCACCGCGGACCGAACGTATTTTTCCTATTCTAAATTGAAGATTTATTTTGTTTTGTAAGTTTGTTGTACAATTATTGAGAGACTTTTTTAATCAGGCACAAATCAACCCTTTTCGAGCCTTTTAAATGAAATTGAGAAAGATATGTTATAAAATTCATTTGTTCTTCTGGTAGAATCAGAGGCAAGTAAAACTTCAACAAATAACAGAAGGCGTAAATATTTATTAAAGAAAAACTCAACACGACGTTTCGTCCGTTACATCGGGCGGACTTCATCAAATAAAAGCAAAACACAATGAACTACGTATTTAAAAACCAAGAAGTTAAAAATTTTAAATACGTAGTGCATTGTATTCTGCTTTTACCTGATGAAGTCCGCCCGATGTAACGGACAAAACGTCGTGTTGAGTTTTTCTTTAATAAATATATTACGCCTTCTGTTATTTGTTGAAGTTTTACTTGCCTCTGATTCTACCAGAAGAATAAATAAATTTTAAACTAAGTAATATCCCTGGTAACAGTGTTTATATTAATGATATGTTATAAAGTTGTTTTTTTAAATAATTAAAAAACCGTTTATTTTCAAACTTTAATACAATTAAATTTTTAAAATATTTTCATAAAAACAAAATTTTGATAATTTTTGGAAACAAAACAAAATTTTAATTTTATCTTGTTTGTATGCACTGCTGTGATACGAATGGGTTTTAAAAACTTTTTTAAAGAAAAAATTAAAAGAAAAAATGTCTTACCTACAATCTTACCTACCTACAAAGAAATAAAGTATGACAAAAGTTGAATTTGAACTGAAATGATGTTAATACCTTTGTTAATACGTTAAAAGCCGTTTCATACCTTTTTGTTATATTGCCAATAAGTTTGAACCAAACCCCTACACTTTATAATAAATAAAACGCTACAATAATTAAAAATCGTACGTTAATAATATTTTAACTAACTTTATTTCTATTTATGAACTATAACAAGTTAACATAGGAAACATGAAAAAGCACTTTATGTCATTGCAATTAATAAAACTTTCAATAGATTTTATTTGTCTAACCTAAAAAACTGAGATTTTGTGTGGATTTTGCCTACTTGGGAAGTGTCAATTTACACAAACCATCAACGCTTGTACCTCAAAAAAAACAATTTAAATTAAGAATCTTTTTTTTTCCTAAATCAATTATTGATTTATTTTTAAACATAAAATAAACTAATCTGGTCTTTTTTGTCACATTTATTTTTCACAAAAATGAAGATATGCTAAAGACATATTTTTCTTAAAAATTTTAAAACTTAATAGATTTTAGAAAATGTCTTCATAAATTATTATTTCTTTAATAATTTCTTTCATAAATCTTCATGAATTTTTCACCAATAGCTTATGTTGATATTCTATTTCAAAATTCCTTTTTTTTTAATTTAATCTTTGCTGGTTCGAATAAGATTAAATGGAGTTTCTACTTAACTTATTTCTGAAAAACCAAGCCGCTTAAAATATGAAAAGCACAAGACTCGGGTTTTTTGGAGTGGTTTCTAAGTAATTATCTAAATCCTCATGTTTACTATAAAATTAACTTATTTCATCACTTATTTATATTTGCATATATTAAAAAGCTCAACAAATTATTTTCTTATTTATAAAGTGTAAATACAAATATAATCACAACTACAATTTGTTGAGAACAGTGTTATACTGTAAAAACGTGTAGAAAATATTTTAATAGCGAATATTCGCGATTACACTATAAACTAACAAATCTTCTTTAAGTTTGGATATTATGTTTTTTTCTTTCAAATTTTCTGCCGTAAACAAAATATCATTAATTGAGCAAAAATAAATAACAAACAAAGATTAATTAAAGAAAAATACAACCTACAAATATGTCTAAAAATAAGTGGGTTTTTTAAATTTTTTTTTTAATTATATTTTGGGCTTTTTTTAATGCAAACTTTATTTTGTAACGCTGCTTTTATTTCAAGTTACAAAAAAGTAAATCAAAAAGTAAAGATCAAACTTTTTCTGGTCAGGTTAGGGTTTGAACAAGTTTGACAGAGTTTAGCCTTACGTCATCAAATAATTTGGGTCTAAATTTAGGCCAACTGACAGCATGTTGCTATATAAACGATTAAAATCTAATTTTAAAATTCATTTGTTCTTCTGGTAGAATCAGAGGCAAGTAAAACTTCAACAAATACAGAAGGCGTAATATATTTATTAAAGAAAAACTCAACACGATGTTTTGTCCGTTACATCAGGCGGACTTCATCAGGTAAAACCAGAACACAACGCGCACCGTATTTAAAAACCAAGAAGTTAAAAACACAAACCAACAAACACAAGGTGAGAAGCGAACAAACATAACAATTTAATAAATACTTCGTGCAACAGAAACAAATTTAACAGGTTGAAAACCCACACTAGTTGAGATTTTTTATATTGCTATATATTTTTGGAAAAGCATTACGATTTTTATCATTTATTGAATTTTTTGTATTATTAATATACAATGATTCTAAAAATTTGCGTTTATCATAGTCAATGTTATAATTTAATATTTCAAAATTACCAAAATCAATCCTATGTTTACAATTAAAACAATGCTTAACCAATGCAGTTTTTTTATTTCGTCTTCTTTTAATTTAGCCAAATTAAATCGGTTTCAAATCACGTTTATGTTCCGATAAGCGAGTATTAAAACATCTGCCCGTTTCACCAACATATACATTCGAACAATCTTTACACTGAATTTTATAAATTGCACCACGCTTATATATATCATCCACAGAGTCTTTTATTTTTGGTAAAATATTTCCAATTGTTTTATAAGGGTAAGTATACACATTAATATTAAATTTTCTCAAAATTCTATACATTTCATCATTCAAACTTTTAATATATGGTAAACCGACATAGTTAGATATTTTTTCACTCATGCAAACACTTTTATTGACTTTTTTATGCTTAATTTCTTGAAGAAATAAAACAAAAGCATGTCTTAAGCTCTTGTGCAAGTATCATTGTTTGACGCGGATTGTTTCGGACAAGTTTTAAGTGCACAACCAACAAGAATAGATCTCTTGTATACAGATCCAGCAAAATATCATGTGTCCACAAGGCATGAAAACTGCGTTTTTTTCCTTGTTTTTACATTTCATGCATTTGTTTACTTTCTCTATGTCCAAAACAAGATTGAGTAGCTCTTAGCAATTGGAGAAGTTGCAGTTATTTTTTCCATTTGTTGCAAAAGAGCATAACGAATCTTGATGTCTTCAATGCCTATGCTTTTTGCATATTTTACGTGAGGGTCAAGCAGCATCATTGGTTCTAATCTTTGACTTCTTTCCTTGGCTGCAATCGTGCTTTGCATTTGATTGGTCAACATGGTATGTAACTGATTTGTTGAAGCGGATCGAATTGGATTTTCTATATTTGGTCGATGTAAACCTGGGTTTTTTTGGCATGCTTTTGCCACATATTTCACACCTTGTTTCTTTAGAACAAATTCGCATAAAGAAAACCATTTTGCATGCTTTTACCACGGGTTGTCATGCACTTTCCAGTGAAATAATTGTCCTCCACAATAGAAACAACTGACACGGTCACCAGAACCCATACAATAAAATTTTGCGTCAACCGGTTCATGTGGCGCTGGACTTTCCTGATCATACCAAGAGTTGGAAAAGGTTTGCATATGATCCTCTTTGTCACACATATGCGGTTTTTGCGGGTTTAAGCAGTGAAACATTTCAGCTTCTAACTCTCGAGAGGCAAAATCTTGTGACATATTTCAATGACAAAACCAAATCACGCTGTCTTGTATACACCACTTCGTATGACGTCATGGATTGCATTATGTTTTGTAACCGTTCCCTAGGAGACTTTTTAATTGTTGACGTGTCTTTGCAGTAGAAGGACAGCTGCTCAAACCTTGTCGAACTTGTAGTTAAACGTGACTTCGTTGCTCTAGGAGAGAATCAAACTAAAAAACAATCAAACTTTGTTGCTCAGCTTAAAACGAATTTGTAGTTAAATGCGAATGCATCGCTCTGGGTGAGAATCAAACTCGCAATTTTGTTGTTCTGCATAAAACGAATTTGTAGTTAAACACGACTGCGTCGCTCTGGGTGAGAATCAAACTTGCAACTTTGTTGCGCGGCATAATTTTACATTTTAACGCGACTTCGTCGCTCTAAGTGAGAATCAAACTCGCAACTTCGTTGCTCAGCTTAAAACAAATTTGTAGTTAAACACGACTGCATCGCTCTGGATGAGAATCAAACTCGCAAATTTGTTGCGCGGCATAAGTTACGTTTTAACGCATCTTCGTCGCTCTAGGTGAGAATCAAACTCGCAACTTTGTTGCTCAGCTCAAAACAAATTTGTAGTTAAACACAACTTTGTTGCTTTGGGTGAGAATCAAACTCACAACTTCGTTGCTCAGCTTAAGTTACGTTTTAATGCGACTTCGTCGCTTTAGGTGAGAATCAAAGTCGCAACTTCGTTGCTCAGCTTAAGTTTTGTTTCAACGCGACTGCGTCGCTCTAGATAAGAATCAAACTCGCAACTTCGTAGCTTAGCAAAAATTATTTTTCAACGCGACTTCGTCGATTTGGGTGAGAATCAAACTCGCAACTTCGTTACGCAGCATAAGTTATGTTTCAACGCGATTGCGTCGCTCTGTCTGGGAATCGAACTCGCAGCTTCGTTGCTCAGCTTAAGTTATGTTTCAACGCGACTGCGTCGCTCTGGGTAAGAATCAAACTCGCAACTTCGTTGTGCGGCATAAGTGAGGCTTCAACGCGACTTCGTCGCTCATGGTGAGA
Source organism: Diplosoma virens (assembly GCA_963680785.1). Classification (NCBI taxonomy): domain Eukaryota; kingdom Metazoa; phylum Chordata; class Ascidiacea; order Aplousobranchia; family Didemnidae; genus Diplosoma; species Diplosoma virens. Next base: position 46,479,866 of record OY796884.1, read on the forward strand.
ATCAAACTTGCAACTTCATTGCTCAGAATAAAACGAACTTGTAGTTAAACGCGACTTCGTTGTTCTGGATAAGAATCAAACTCGCAACTTCGTTGCTCAGCAAAAATTAAGTTTCACGTTCCTAATACTTCTAGTCACGTAGTTATCAACCCTAACCCTAACCCTAACTCCTCAGCAGGCAGTGGGCACCGGTTAAAGGCTCGCTCACCAATACCAACAAGCTCATGTGGCTGTAATACATCACTCCGCCTCGCATCTTTAACAAAACCACGCTCAAAACCTCGTGGCACTTTCACTCGGGGCGGCCCCGAAACCTTACTGGTTCACCAAACAGACAAGGCATCTCGTTTGACAACAGATGAAAGCTTCTGTTTAAAAGGGTTAATCGCAGCAGACGATAATTTTCTGTCTGGGAAGCAGAAACATAAACACTATTATGCGCAATCTCTCTAGAGGCCCAAGATATAGATATAGCGTTTTCCCTACTATTGCCCACGTGCAAGGCTTCAACGGTGTTCAATGTGTCACAAGCGGCCCCGAGAGTCACATCAACTTCCTCAGTTTTATAGGCAGTAACCTGGTTGCTGGCGCTTTTGCTACATTTCCTAGTAGCGGCCACGTGGAGTCCCATGCCTGAGTAAACTCTACTCTTGCGGCTAACCCGGGTATCTTTCCTGGAACTCCTGCTTAATAGAATTTTTTTTCCTCGGCTGCTCAGCCCTCAGCTGAGAATCCCTAAGTTCTACTTCCCGTCTACGCTGTTCTGCTTCTATTTCTTGTTTGCGCTGTTCCGCTCTGATTTTGTCTTGCGTGGCTTGGTACCTCGCATCGATTTGAAGTTCCTCCCGCTGGAGCTCCAAATCGAACTGAAATAAGTCTCTTGACAAACTTTCAGAAAGAGCTGTGCTCTAGTTTGATACACTATCATGTGGCTGCACTTCGGTATCAGGTTGTTCTGCCATTTGGCTCATCTTATCTTTATACTGCAAGTGCAAGTTTTTAAGGGCAGGTCTAACCTTGTGCCCATCTCTGCTGACAGGTCAGCATCTACTACATTATAGGTTATCAAGTAGTAAAATTTAGTAACGTCCTTAACCAGGTTTTCAAGCTTATCCCAGCAAAGTGTGACCTCTTGTTTATCATTACGCAGCGATAGCTCTATACCAAGTTTATCAATACGGGCAATAAGGTCTCTTTTTTGACAACGTGCTTCACGTTCAAATTTACTGCTAACACTGGAGGTGACGTTAACACTCAAACCCAGGACAACCAATCCCTCACTAACATGGTCAGGTGCACCCCCGACTGCTGTGGCATGATCATGGTTTTTCAATTAATTACAAAACCAACTAGAGTTACCGACACTTCCGCAAGTCTCATTGATCATATATTTGCTAGTTCTCTATCTAATCCTGTATGTCCTGGAATTATTTTAAATGATATTAGTGACCACTTTATGACATATCGTGCCATTTCTTCGAGAGCTAAACCATAGTCAACTGAACAAATTAAATACCTTATCAGTGATTTCAACAATCTAAAAATCGAAGGTTTTTTGTGTCGTTTCGATAATGATATGCGCCATTTTGCACCTTTTTTTAACGGTATTAATGCTGACAATTACAACTTTATATTTAGTAAGTGTAGCAAATTTTTTAAAATTTGCTAAAGTTTTTGAAATTTTTTTACTTCCACAAATTTTAGTTTTTTAAATTTTGGAGAGGTTAATTCGGTAACTTAGTACGTTATTTAATCGTCTAACCTTTCGGCGCCTGTAAGGAAGGCCTCGCCGATAACGCAATCTCGGTGTCTATTAAAAGATAAAATTCTTAATCTTCTTGCTGGATCTGACCTTCGAACCAGCGACAGCAAAAATATAGTCTAGCTAAATCACAGCTCAGACTACCACAATATCTTCTTTACTAAAAATTATGCTCCAAATTCACTTAGGAGCCCACAATAGTATTCAATCAAAGCAGCAGGTTAAGCTCAATAGCTTAATTCTTCACAATCACGTAGACAACCAAAGACTTGCGTTCAAAAACTATGACTTCACACAGTTAACAAATTTCCAAAATAAGGTTACCACAACGAATCATCGAATCATCGAATCATAATAACGCTTCCGAGCGAGTCTTATTTATATTACTCGGTCAGGTTTCTCGATCGTTCTGAAATTTACTCAAATCAAAAACAACAACTATTACGTCATAGTCAAAACAGGTCAAGCGGTTAGTTCTGGAATGTACTTCAAGACTCAAGAAACTAAGCAGTGTTGCCATTTTTTTATAACTAAATGTAAAATATTTAAATTGCTTATAAAACCGTTATTTCTTCGGCTATTTGAGCCGGACCAAAGCGAAATCAAAGAGATTTTTTATGAGATTGTAAATGTACATAATGTGGGCAATTTTTAGGAACGGAGCAGTAAGTTTTTCAAATAGTTAGATCAGCAATTGATTTTTATGCACCACTACGTCAAGCCTCTGGTAGGCAAAAACGTATTCACTCAAAACCCTGGTTAACTAAAGGTCTTCTTGTATCCATTAAACGTAAACAAAAACTTTATAGATCGCATTTCATGTTTCATGATTTAGAGAAATAGCAATTTTATAAACAGTATTCGAACAAATTGAATAAAATTAAGTATAAAGCTAAAAAATTCTTTTATATTGATTTACTTTAGGAATGTTTCATTCACAATAACCCGCGTAAAATATGGTCTACAATTAATTCTTTACTTCATACAAAATCTGATAATCCATCAACTCCTTCTAAACTACGTATTAATGATATTTCCGTAGATAACCCCGTTGAACTTGCTGATTGCTTTAATCACCACTTTAGTGAAGTTGGAATTAAATTAACAAATAACCTACCACCCTCTTCTGTTTGTGCAGTTAATGACTGTTTAACTAAAAGACTTTTCTCTACAATATTTTTAGAGCCAGTTGCTAGTGATGAGATTACCAACATTATTAATGATCTAGAAACAAATAAAGCTGGTGGTTATGATATGATATCTTGTTACTTTATTAAGCTGTCATCTTCTATTTTAATTCCTATTCTGGTTTCGTTGATAAATGCTTCTTTTAGTTTAGGTATCTTCCCTGAAGATTTAAAAATAGCAAAAGCTATACAACTTTTAAAAATGGTGATACACTTGACATAAACAACTACCGTCCAATTTCTTTGCTAACTTGTTTTTCAAACATTTTTGAAAAAGCAATCTTTACTCGCCTTTCTAATTTCCTAGATAAGCACTCAGTTTTAATTTCAAGTCAATATGGGTTTTGTCCCAACAGATCTTCTACTCATGCAATACTTGATATTGTATCGACTACTTATGATTATATTAATAATAAAAAATATACTGGTATGGTTATGCTTGACCTAACCAAAGCGTTTGATACTGTGTGTCATAAACGACTACTATTAAAACTTGGCCACTACGGCATAAGAGGGACTGCATATAATCTCCTACAATCCTATCTATCAAATAGATTTCAGCATGTATTCATAGTTAATATAAACTCGAATCTTAGAAATGTTAAAATGGGTGTCCCTCAAGGTTCGGTTTTAGGCCCTCTTTTATTTTTAATCTATACGTATTAATACCTTCAAAATTGTATGATAAGTTCCCCTCGACTTTTTTGCGGATGACACTGCTGTTCTGATCCACTCAAACTCCTTAACCGAACTTGAGACTAAAATTAATCGTGAACTAGAGAATGTAATAGTATGGATAAGGAAAAATAACTTAACTATTAATCCTATAAAATCTCAAGCTATGATAGTATCGCCTTTGCTATCTAAATCGAATTTTGCCATTACCATTAAATTAAATTCAAGTATCTTACAAGTTTCAAACAATATTAATTATTTAGGAGTAATAATTGATTCCAAACTTCTTTTTAAAGAACACATTTTGAAGTTAAAATCTAAATTATCTCGAGCAGTAGGAATTATTTGTAAATTAAAGCATATTGTACCTCTTCGTATTCTAATTCGTCTCTATTACGCATTTTTTCACTCTCATTTACTTTATGGCTTATTGGTTTGGAGTGCTACTTATACAAGTTATTTGCAATCGATAAACATACTACAAAATAAAGCTCTGCGTATAATTAGTAATAAACAACGATGGACAAATTCTACTATTTTGTACAGTGGCTTAAAGATTTTAAAGCTTCAGGATTTAATTAAACTCGAAATAGCCAAATTTATGTTTAGTTATGATAATTGCCAATTGCCACCTACTTTTGTAAATTACTTTCTCAAAATTTCTCAAATTCATTCACGATCAACTCGTTTTTCAGGCAAAAACCTTCTTTATCTGCCTAGGTACTCTACTAATCGCCTGCAAAAGTCAATTAAATTTTGAGGAGTTAAAATATAAAATAAAATCCCTTTTTACATTAAAACGAATTGCTGCTCACTCAAAACTTTGCTCTGAAATACAAACAATACATTTTACAATCGTATGAAAGATGGTTTTTATTTTATCTTTTTTTATTCTCTTATTTTTATTGCATCTTTGTTTGCGCGGAGTCATTGTTATAGTTACAATACCTGATTACTCATTCTAATTTTATCATTTGGTGGCTGCTTGACTTGAAGACCAATTGTTTTTGGTCACTTCGCAGTCTCCACGCTGGTTTTTTTTTTTTTTGTACGTGTTATGTAATTGTTAACCATTTATTTCATCTTGTATCGTGTGTTTGTTTTGATTTGATGTTATAAACTGGCGAAATAAAGAAAGAATACATACGAGGGCTGTTTGAAAAGTAACGGGACTGTGTAAATAATTATTTTATTTGAAATGCCACGTAAAAATTACAACTTGTCCCCTTCAAAGTAATCTCCTTGAGCTCGAATGCACTTTTCTAATCTCTGCTGCCATGCTTCTATGCACTTCTGGAAAGATTCCATTGGGATCGCTCGTAGTTCCTTCGTTACGGCTGTTGTTATGGTTTTTGAGTCTTGAAAACGGGTTCCTTTAATGACTCCCTTGAGCTTAGGAAACAAGAAAAAATCACAGGGAGCCAGATCTGGCGAGTAGGGTGGTTGCTCCAGCACGGCAATGTTATTTTCTGCAAGAAATTGTCGTATGCTTAAGGCATTGTGAGCAGGAGCATTGTCATGATGAAGCAGCCATGACTTTGTCTCCCACAATTCTCTTCTTTTCTCCCTTACCGAACGCATCAAACGTCGCAAGATGTCTTTGTAAACATTCTGGTTAATGGTTTGGCCCTGTGGCAAGAATTCTAGATGAACAATTCCATGAACATCAAAGAAAACAATCAGCATTACCTTAATTTTGGACTTGAACAGCCTTGCTTTCTTGGGTCTTGGTGAGGATGCACTCTTCCATTCAAGGCTCTGCCGTTTGGTGAGTGGATCGTACTCAAAGATCTACGACTCATCACCGGTAACAACTCTACTCAGCAGATCTGGTGTAATTTCAAGTTGTTTCAAGATGTCTTGACACACTTGCACACGATTTTCCTTTTGCCCATCATTCAGCAACCTTGGTACCATTTTCGCACAAACCTTCCTCATCCCCAGATCTTCTGTAATGATCCTCCACACCCTCTCACTATTCATGCTCAACTCATCTGCTATCATTCTAACAGTAAGGCGGCGGTCACTGCGCACTTTTTCTCTCACACGCTCAACATTTTCGTTTGTTCTGCTTGTTGTTGGCCTTCCACTCTTAGGATCATCTTCCACATCCTCTCTTCCCTCTCTGAACCTCTTGTGCCACTCAAAAATCCGAGTTCTTGAGATCTTAGCATCTCCGTAAACTTCTTGGAGCAAATTGAATGTTTCAGTTGGAGTTTTTCCAAGTCGAACGAGAAACTTCAAGTTGATTCTTTGTTCAATGCTCATTATTTGTTAACAAAAGAAAAAAAAAGAAAAAAAATATTTACTAAATAAATTATCCCAAAACGAACTACAGTAAAGCGCCTTTCAAGAAAAGCCTGTAAAAAAGCATATGGTTGTCACAGAATGCTGAAACTACATTTTTACAACCACAAGACATTGCGCCATCTTAAAAAACAAAGCTTTTATCACTGTTGCAAGTGTTGTTTGTGCAAAGCATACAGTCCCGATACTTTTCAAACACACCTCGTATAATATATAGCCCACTATTTACAAGTGACGTTATCACAAACCACACAACAAAAACAATTCAAAGCAGCAAAATTTAAAAATAATTTAAAGCACAGACACGTAAGTCAGTTACTAAATACCAAAGCAAAGCAACAGTTATTTAAAGGGAGTTTAGCACAATACCTTTGCTTAAGAGGACGCTCTTCTTTCCATTTTGAAGTCTTCGTCTTCTTCTTGCTTACAACAGCTTCTCGGTTCTAAAGTAAATGCTGAAATTTTTACGAACACAACAAAGTTATTTCTGGTTTGTTAAAGCCATGTTCACAATGCTTTACTGCTACAGGATTACTAACTTACCCCTACCTATCCTTTGACCAGTCTCTTGACCATCTTATTAATATTTACTCAATTTTATTCCGATGTAAAGTTAAAGTCAATTCACTGTTTTCATTCTTTATTTACTGCCAAATGTACGTATCGGAGGAAATCTTCTCAATCAACTAGACAAAGAATTTCAACACAAATTTTCTCCGGCCTTCTTGCCGTGACAACCAAATCGAGAAAAGGCGGATTCTAGCGAAACGCCGTTTATATACACGTCGAGTCCACGTTTCTCATGGTCCACCAATTTCCAATGAAGCATATTAAAAAATAAAACAAAGGACACAAGCAATTGGTGGAACAGCTTTCTTTGCCTCTTTCTTTTCCTTTATGCTCCAGAAACTTCCTCATTCCACCACCATGTGTCCCTGTCTCCTTTTTGTTTCCCATGTGTCACTCCCAGCACAGTTTCAGCTGTTGTTCTTAGCATTTCCGCTGTTTTGTCCCATTCATCAGGTAGCCCATCCTTGCCTCCCAAAGTCCTGGCCACCTCTTGTCTAAACGCTTGTCTCTTTCAGTTTTCACCATCTTATCTTTGGCTGTACTTTCTTTGCCTTTTCCTTTTTCACCATAAGAGCCATTTTGCATATCACCATACGGTGCTGTTTTGAGACGCACTTATTCAATATTACCTTACACTCGCACATTTCTTTCAAGTTCCTCCTTCTGCACATCACATAATACACTTGAGTAGCAGTTTTACCGCCACTTTTATACCTGTGTTTTATCTATCTCCGCTCTTAATGACCTAAATCAAGGCCTTCTATAACTTCCAGGCCTGGAATCGAATTCAAAATGGCGGCACTACCAGGCTGATAAATAGAAACTAAAATTTTTCCAAATTTCATTTGAAATTGTTATACTATCTACTAAATTAACTCAACAAAGCTCTATAACATTTTTGTTGGAAAATAATGTATTTAAATTAAAATAATATGATAATAATAAACTAATATGTCAAATATTAAATAAATATTAACGAAATTTTAATGTTAAAAAATTAAGCAAAATGCTTTATGATGCAATATTTAAAAAGTATATTTCTTTAAAACATTACTATTTGAAAATAATTTAAATCTCACTCAAAAAAATTAATATTTAACAACATAATGTACAATACGCCAAAAAAATATGGTTTGAATTACTTTTAAAATTTTGAAGCTTTTGCCGCAAAAGCAGCAGCGTAAGTTGTTTTGTCATTTTTACTTATTGAATAGTTATTAAGTAAAATGTTGGAAAATATATTGACACAAATTTTTAAAATATCGGATTGTTCTTTGCCACATGTGGGATTAGAGCACATACTATTTATTTGTAGATAATCGGAGAATTTCCAGAAATTACTGTTTAAATCTAATAATACGGCCTTTTGGTTTTTCAAGTTTAAAAATTTCTCTTCTAAGTTGCTTGAAATACAAGTGTTGAAAATGCTGTACGAAGCCTGGAAGGTATGAAGTAAAATTGAAGATGGATAAGTTAGGCCACCTCTATTCAAATTGTTAAAATATTCATTCAGTGAAGAATCAATTTCGGCATTAATCACATTTTTTCCTGGTGACAAAATTTTTTTACCGTTACTGCAATTCAGCTTGCTCATCACCTTTGAAGCAACAAAGCCAGCCACATACACAAGAACGGGCAAGTTTTCCGTTGCAAAACTTACGGTGATGTATGGAAATTCTTCTACAAAACGTTGATTTAAATTGCACAGGTTTTTGTCAAGGTCATCAACACTTGGAAAGATCAAAAAGAAAGTCTTTTATAGTTATCTCTCCATCTGCTGCATAAAGTTTCAACATGCTGTTAATTTTTATTTTCTTTTCGCTTTCAAGTATTTCTTGAATAGAAACAAGTCTGTTTCCACCACTCATTTGTCTGTAGTGACCAAATCTACTTTCTAAGTCATCGGTTTGAAATTTTCCCGTAAGAACAAAGTCGACATTCATTGTCACCAATAAATGTTTTAACAGTTCAATCAGGCTTTTCACTGTATGTCTGAAAGCAAAGTATGTGTCAGATGTTAAAAAACCTTCTTTAGTTTGTTTATCACACAATGTCCAGCAATCTAGTCATTCTACCAATTGCTCCAGAAAACGAAAACGTATATTATCAACACTACAAAAAGGTTCAGCATTGCTATTACGCGTATTTCTGCCTTTAAATGGGTGGTGAATATTCACCATATTCCACCACTTACAGATTATTGATATAAAAAGTGACGTTCCTTTCCAATTCTCAAGGTTTTCATGATCTGGCCCATAGCATTTCAATGCAGCAATGTTGGAATCATTAAAAATTTTTAATGCTAATTTTACATTCTGTCTCTCTAATGAGTGTAGATGCAAGGCTTTCCAAGTTAGTTGGGGTGCTTTTTTCAAAATCTTACTCATTTCCAGGTTATGAATTACCTCTAAGTCAACAAATGATGCTTGCAGCATATTTCCCAAATTATCTATTTCAGGAAATGTCAGTGTCTTTCTATAGTTTTTGAGATTAATCCAGTTATTTCGAATGCATTTAAAAATATGAACCGAGTCAAATAACAAAAATATTTTGCAAGTAGGCATTTTTTTCTGGCAGAATATCATTTCTAATAATGTCCTCTTCTTTAAAATGTTTTACACAAACAACTGTATGTTTAGAAATTATAAGATTCTCACAAGGAATTTTTCGTATCCACTTTTTCTTTAATTCTTCTTTGGAAGGAAAAGTAAAACAAGTAACAAGACCAGCTTCCTTTTTGCTGTCATATTTAGAAGTACAATTGGGTACACAGCACTCATTAACCATTCTAAATTATTATATATCACACAATTCTTATTAATCACTATTCACAATCACTGTGTTAATGCAAATTTTAAAAAATGTATTAATTTGATTGCAAACAAAAATAAGTAAATATATAAATGTTGCTGCAAAATTCTACACTTGTCAATAATCTAACACAGGGGTGGGAAACCTGCAGCCTCCGCATACCCAAACTGAAGACCTTTTTTTTTTTTAGAGATCATTATGTTTTTCAAATTAAAAACTATATCAAACTTCTATGTGGCCTACACCAACTTTTTTTCTTGATCTTACTGTACCTAAGATTTTATGTTATGCATTTGTGTCAAGTATGCCAACAAGTTTGGTAGGGTTAAATAAAACTTTTCTTAAAAAGAATTTAACTCTTAATAGTAAAAAAATGGGTCTTTTTAAAAAGTCACCGTAAGCAATTTCTTTCAATGCAAAATCTCCCTTTCAGCATCAACATGGAATAAAAAAGAAAACAAGAAAAAATGGATTTCTCAAGAAGTGCTATTAACCACAAGGGTATTTGGGTTAGTTTGACAAACAAAAATCAATTACAGAGACTCAAAAAAACAAAGTAAATTGTTTTACAGTGTCTTAAATTTTACAATAAGAAACCACACAGCAGAGTTGGAGTAATTTTAATTTATAATTAAATTGAATATTATTAAGTACATCTTTTTCAGTTATTGCAATTAAATTTTTTTCTATGTTTAAAACTTTTGACATAAGTAAAAAATTAAATTTATGGGATCTTTATTTTAATTGAGTGCATGTCAAACATATTGGACAAAACTATATAATTTTATAATTTGTAATCAGAATCTATAGCTAATTAAAAGTTTAAAAATATTTGTAATATATCATAATTTAAATAAGTTCTTGGTTGCACTGAATTTAAAAATAATAAAATTAGTTATTTTTAAATTCTAATTAGCATTTTTAAACAAAACTAGTAGTAATTAACACAAATTTTGAAGTAGTTGTATTTATAATTACAATTGAAAAGCAATTATATAACTGATTTGATTTTATTATATTATAGTGTGTACAAAATAAACTAATTATAACAAGGGTAGTAACAATGTATTGATTTAAAAATAAAAATTTTCTTTAATTTAAAATGAAAATCAAGTGATCATAATTTTAAACAAAAAAATTTTCAATTTAAGAAATTTTTTGTTAACAGTTTATTTGGTTTGCATTGACTAATGGATTCATATTTTTTATTTGAAACCAAAAAATAAAAATTAATTATTATTTGTTATTTGTTGATTTCACATAAAAAATATGAATCCATTAGCCTATGCAAATCAATGATTTATGTTTTAAAGTTAGCTGAAATTTAATTTTTTAAACACCACTATACCATCATTTTTTGAACACTAAAATAATCTTTACACTATTGTAATAAATGCTGAATACAGGTAAGTTAAAAAAAATTTGTCATGGGATAAATGACAAAAATATTCTAATTAATTTCTAAATTAATAAAAAAGCTAAGATATTGAGAACAAAGCCAACATTTTGCAGTAATTAGATTTTAATAAAACCATAAAATACTTTTCACTGATTAAAAAGAACTTAATCAAAAGTACATTTTCTTCCAATATGCTGTTAGTTTAAACACTAAATACCTTAATTTGAAAAAATATAATAATCAAAATAATAATCTTAAAACTCAGCAAGCTTTTTAATAAAAAATTTAATTTTGCTATCTCAAAACTTTTTCCAGCTTTATCAAACTCAGTCAGCCTGGTATCATGACGTCATCGACGCCATCGTGCGTCGATTCCAGGCCTGGAAGTTATAGAAGGCCTTGCCTGAATGCATTGTTCTAATTAAATAGTAGCAATGTGTTTTAATTAAATATTAAATTTGAAGAATTATGAGGAATTTGGAATTAATTTTTAAACAAGCTGCACAAAGATGAGAAACACCAGAGTCGAGTTTCGCTTTTATTAGAGCTCGTCAGTGATGCTTATCTTATTTTTAAAAATAGTGATGCTTTTAAAAATTAATTCCAAATTCCTCATAATTCTTCAAATATAAAAATTTCTTCGCTCGTCAAGCTCTAGGAGAGTAAGCGCGATGCTTAACGCTTGTCGGGTAAGTCCCGGTCATGAGGTACAGCCTTGGAATTACAACATAGTGGATTCTATGTATTCCTTGTTCAGTAAATCCGGGAATAAGGTATAACAGCTGCTTTGAGTCCATCTGTCGTCCGGGATCTGTAGTGTAGTGGTATAGTAACTGCGTGGAAGACTACAGGTCCCAGGTTCGATTCGCGATAAGATAAGCATCACTGACGAGCTCTAATAGAGCGAAACTCGAGTCTGGTGTTTCTCATCTTTGTGCAACTTGTTTAAAAATAAATAAAATTAAATATTAAATAGAATCAAATAGTAGCGATGTGACCTCGCTTTGGGCAGTGATCTGTGCAAGTGCATGAAATTGATTTTATTGTAAAGTTTTTCGTCCGAGCGACGTGGCCCAATTCAAGTTTACTATAAATAGAAAGGCATCGCTCTCATCGAACAGTGACCATAATTTCGCTGATGAAAAGGTGACCGTGATTTTTCTGAATGGTCAGGTGACCATTGTTTTTGCTCAATTAGTTTTAATGCTTTGCTAAATTGTGCTAAGTTGCTGCGCTTGTAAAACCGCAAGTTTAAAATTAGATTTTAAAATTAGATGACTTAATCAAGCTTGAAACTTCAAAATTAATGTTTAATTTAGACAGATGTAAATTACCGACTTCTTTTACAAAATATTTCAAAAAGGTATCTCAAATTCTTTTCCGTGTAACCAGTTCATCAGTCAATAATAAGTTATACTTACCAAGATATCGATCCAATCGTTTGCAAAGATCTCTTAAATATAGAGGAGTTAAAGTTTGGAATGATGTTCCTTGTAATTTAAAAAAAAATTGCTACTCCATATATAATTTTGGCTACATGTATAAACGTTATATCTTAAATTCTTATCCTTAAATCCATTAATATTTCAAATCAAACTTATATCTACAGTGGTCCATTTTTTATCTTTTTCCATAACATACGTTTATTTTATAACTTTAATTAATCGGTGGCTGCTCGATTTGAAGACCAATTAATTATTTTTTGGTCGCTTCGCAGTCTCCGCATACATTCGGTATAATTATTACCTTTTTTTTTTTTTTTTTTTTCGTGTAACAAATTACGTCAATTAAACGCACTCATTTTCTTCATTATAATTATTTTTACTGTTATTGTTTTGTGTGCATTATATATTAATACGGAATTGTATGAAATAAACTTGTCTGTCTGTCTGTCAGTAAAAAATAAATTCAATTCTCTCTTTTGTATAAGTTACAACAATATTTTTTCTTGATTGGGCGTCAGAGTTAAGCATATTTAAATATAAGGGTAGTTTGTAACTTGGGGGGATTTCGTTGACCTTATTCAAACAAGTTCAGCACCTCGAGGACGGATAAAGCAATTGAATTCCGTTAAATCATCGGACAAGCCAGTATCTTTTTAATGAAAAGTGAATTTAAGAATTTTTCTTGCTATAAAATAGAATTTTATCCTCGAACCAAGAATCGCGAGTCTCTCTTCTAACAATAAATTGAATTTAAGAGTCTCTTTATAAACAATAAACTGAATTTATAATTTCTCTCTGAACCAAGTACAAAGCGAACGGAGCGGCCGCACCGAAACCCCCTAAAAACGTCAAAATTGCCCCCTCTATAGTGATGATCTTTTTTTAGAGAAATCACTTTATTTTAGGACGAAAAAAATTGAAACACTAAAAAGTGCTTTTCTCTAAGCAAAATATTGCTGTATTTCTTCATAGTAGCACTATGACTATCCCCCTAAAGTGATAACCTTTTATGACTGTGCATACAAGTTTGTCAAAAGTCTATGTGAAATTGAAGTGAAATGAAAACAGTTAATATTCTTATCAATACAAGAGTGTACCTCCGATTTTTAACAAATCAAATGAGAACTGCTTTTGCAATCAAGAAGTTTGGAGCGACCTTTTGTTACCTTGTACATGAGAAAATATTCAATATTATCTTTCGCACAGCAGATTAAAGTCAAGTTTTAATTTTAGAATAAACTAACTCCTAAATATTTTTGTTTTACTCTCTATTGCCTCATTTTGATATTGTTAGCAGATTGAAATTAGTATATGAAAACATACATGTGCCAAGTGTCTAGCCGCTCAATTGACCAGATGCACAAATCGGGTACGTTTAGAAGTCTATGCCAAAATAAATAATGAGAAGCTCAGTCAAAAAACCTAACGTGGCTAATAAATACATGAAGAATAAACTATCAAAAAAATGATTAGATTTCTTATTACTTTTTATCTCTGATCAAGCACAATACAAAACTTATTTTCTGTAAAAAACTTAAGAAAAGGACAAAATGTAATGTGTTTAAAAAATCATTGAGTTAGGCCATAGAAGGTTAAATTGATAATCTTAAAATTTTTCGACTTTTAATAAATTATCAATCTATAACTCTTTTTCAGCACATCTCTGATCAAGCATGATACCAAATTTCTTTTCTGTAAAAAATTTAAGAAAAGGACATAATGTAACGGGGTTAAAAATTACCCTGATTGAAGTTTTTCTGGGTTTCCAATTAAAATGATAAATTATGAGTTGCATCAAATCTTTTGAAAAGGTCAATCTAGAAAAAAAATCTTTAAGCCAAAAATAATACAAAAATTTGAAACGTGACAAATTTATTGAGTTAGGCGATAGAAGGTTTAATCAGTGATTTGGAAATTTTTTCGACTTTTGGCAAATTTTTTATCAATCTACTGTACAACTCTTTTGCGGCACATTGTACAATATTGTACAATTTTTTATCAATCTACTGTAAAACGTTGATGAAATAGCAGCTAAGGTGTGGTTAATTTAATGATGCCCCATCTTTTCGTGGTAGTGCTTGACTATAAGCATAGTTACCCAGGATTTTCTTTGTAAAATTATGGGACATCTTGCTGAAAATGGCAAATGTTCAGCAAAATTTAATCTACCATTGCACCGTATTAAGCCATCAGTCCATAATTTGGGTCTCAACTTCAACAAGACACTGTTTCTTGCAATCTCTTTTCCCTGGCTAAGAGCTTTATATTCTATTGTAAAGGCGTCTTTTTGTGTCAGCATTAAAACGCGCGTTTCCACGTCACCAATTTCCTCTGACGACAGCTCTCCATATCTTCTATCGGCGCACGATAACTTGCAGTTTTCAACAAATCGAACAACGAGCGCAAACAAACGAACATATTCTAACCAATCCGAGAAATGTTCGGGCGCAAGCCTCCCGAGAGCCATTTCATTGTTTACTTTAGTGCTTATAATTTTATGATGATTGGTAATATGAGATATTTGTCTTTTCCTTTCTGTATCAAATTTTGGTTTGCTTATTGCTGTCGAAGGCCATTCGGCATTATTCAACCAAATAAATTTCGGGCCTTGCCACCACAATCTATTTGAACCTAAAAAAGACACTCCACACCCTCTACTGAGCAAGTCAGCAGGATTTTCATTAGATTTAACGTGGCGCCATTGCTCTGGATTTGTGCATGATTGAATCTTTCCCACTCTATTTGCCACAAAAGTCTTGAAGGATCGACTACAACCGCGAATCCACTACAAAACGTTCATGCTATCAGTCCAAAAGTTAAAATCATTCGTGGAAAAATTCAAGGCTTTTGAAACAGTCTGTTCAAGCTGCACCTCAAGTGTAGCCGCCATGAGTTTAAGCCTAGGTATGGTGACAGCTTTTAAAGCTGCAACTTTTGTTTTGCTACAGACTAAACAAGTTGCTATGTTACCCGAATTCGATGCAATTTTGACGTAACATACGACGCCATAAGCTAGACCAGATGTATCAACAAAAATATGAAACTCAGTTGCGTCAGCATCGTTTGACATAGAAAGCCATCTTGATACTCTGATTTCTGGTAGTTGCGACAGTTCTTTCAACCAAGATAAACAGGCACACTTAATTTCATCATCAACAACCTCGTCCCATGTGTAATCTTTTACCTATATTTGCTGAACCAGAATACGAGCTCGAATAGTAAACGGTGTGATAAATCCTAATGGGTCAAATAAAGTGGAGAGTTTTGACAACCAAATTCTTTTGGTTATTTTTTCAACAACAGGCAAAGACTTAAATTTTAAAGTATCGCCTTCCGCTCTCCACCATAGTCCTAACGTTTTCACTGCAGACACGTTTTCAGCAAGCAAGTCAAAAATTACCCCTTTATTATCTTTTGGGATTAAATTAAATATTACTTTAGAATTAGTGACCCATTTTCTAGAGTGCATACCAGCATATTTCCATATAGCGCATAGATCATTATATAGTTCAATTTCTTCATGTTCGGTGTCTATAGAGTCCATACAATCGTCCATGTAAGTGGATTTCTGTATTATTGTTGCCGCGCGGGGAAACACCAAAGCAAACTTTTTTGCATGCTGTTGAGTGACAAGTTGTGCCAGAAATGGAGAGAAATTTAAACCAAAAACAACTTTGTTAAATTCAAAAGCGTCGGGTGGTCGAGACTGATCCAAACCTCGCCACAAAAACCTTAAATATTTTTTGTCTTTTTCTGCTATACCAATTTGCAAATACATTTCAGCAATATCACAAATCATAGCGACCGCTCCTTTATGAAAGCGCAGCAAAGCATCCATTAAATCACGTTGCAATTTCGGTCCGACATCGATGACGTCATTAAGAGAGAAATTCTCGCATTTTGCTGAGGCGTCAAAAACAATTCTCACTTTACTCGTTGGTTTATCAGGTCGTAACACAGGAAAATGTGGCAGCAACCATTGTTGCGAATTTAAGACACATTCTTTTTTCACTTTTGAAATATAACCTTTGTCAATATATGAAGTAATGAGATTGCAATACGACAAACCGAGATTGTGTTCTTTAAGTAAGCGCTTTTCAATATTTTTCAATCGCTTCAAAGTCATTTCATAACTAGAAGGAAGAATCGCTAGATTTAACTTCCATGGGATAGATATTTTATACCGATCCCCAGTCCATTTTAACGACTCCTTAACAGTTAGTAGCGCCTCTTTGTCTTGAGGTTTACTCGCGATTACTTCATCCTGTTCATAATCTTCGATCTCCCAAAACTTTTGCAACGATTGATCGATCGAGCGCAGCATTACGTCATTGCTATTAGCATTTTTACCAAAATAAGTCACATAAGTTGGATTAAACAATTTACCTTGTGGTAGTATTCCCGTACAAGTCCATCCAAGCGGTGTTAGACGGGCTATCGGTTCTCGAGGAGGTCCGCACGCTTCCTGTATACTTTGATAAAGCTCTACATAGTCTAAACCGATTAACATATCAACCTGACGGCTTTTAATGATCGGAAAAGAAATCTTTGCTAAATAACTCCATTTTCGCTTAATTTCTTCCCATGGTATCGCTTGTAAACTTCCGGTGACATCTTTTGCTGTATAAGCTGTAACATCTTTTGACAAATTTCCGTTCAAACTTCTTAATAAAAAGTTAACGGGCTGTGTTTCAAATTGCTCACACCCACCGTTAAGCACACGTAGGTTTATTAATTCAGGTTTGCCTTCTAGACCAAGTTTAGCTGCAATATTAGCGTTAATACAAGTTTTTGTGCTACATTTGTCTAATAAGGCATTTACTTGGAGTTTTCTGGATGCATGCTCAATTAACACAGGGTTTGTTCTCATTGCAATCCACTCACTTGGTAACGACTTAGCCACCGTAGTTCTGTTTTCTATATAGCTTTTTGAGTAAGTGTCCTTGTCACTTTTTTTCATGTTTTTATCAGTTTTAACCAAATGATTTTCTTCTTTAATGTTACCTTCCTGGATTTTAACATCCGACTTGTGCAATAAATAATTATATAATTTGGGACAGTTATCAACCCCACACTGTTTAACCTTTTTACAATTTTGCAGAACGTGATTTTTGCCAAGACAGCCATAACATAAATTTAGTCGCTTGATTGATTTCCATCGATCCTGAATGCTCATTCGCTGAAACTCGGGGAATTTTGAAAACATGTGGTTTTTATAACACAGCAGACAGCGTGGTGATATTGTTTCATTTTGATTTTGACCATAAAAATTTCTTTGCCTGTCTACTATTCTTTCGGGTCTTCTGGTCGCTATTCCGTGAATCGTTTCTGACGCAACAGAAAGAAACTCGGCTTTGCAAAGCACAAATTCACGTAAAGTAAGAACAGACTCTTTTGTTTTATTGTCTATAACTCATCTATGATAATTGGTCAATAAGTTTTTCGAAACCTTTCTTTGTAGTTTTATGTATAAGGCACCGCTTCCTAATTCATTGTTCATTTCCTCTTGTTGAAAATTTACAACTGCCACATCTAGCAAGTCCGCAAATTTTTCTAATACTTTAACGTGATCATCCCTGATGGGTTTAAAATTATCTAATTCATCCAAATATAAAGCTACTAACCTTCGTTCGCCGCCGTATTTTCGTTCCAAACATTGTTTTGCCACTTGATACGCTTCTTTTGAGTGGCCAAGATTTTCGACAACTCTAAGCGGTTCACCAGTTAATTTTTGACGTAGTTGAACAAGCTTATATTCAGCTGTTGCGGGCGCACTGTCGATGCAAACATTAAATGCAGCTTTCCAACTAGGATAAGAATGCTTATTTCCGTTAAACTTGGGAACAGATACTCGTTCTAACTGCCGCCACATATCACGGCCTATTTCAGGAGGAGCACTTAATGATTCAAGTTGTACCTGTTGTACAGTTTTGGCAACTGATTCTTGTTGTTGTTGGCTTACCACGATAACACACTTGACCCTGGGCCAAGCGCAGAAAATTCGTCCTTTTTTTGTGCAATCCTGGCTCTCACTTGAACTTCAATTTTGTTGAGCCTTTTGATCAATTCTTCGACATCTTGCAACACTTTGTCACTTTGACATGTCCTTCTTTTGCGTCTAAAGCAGTGGTTATCAACCTGTGGTACGTGAAACTTTTTAGATGGTGCACAGCGGTGGATATTGGGTGAACCAAATGAAGCAGTTGCCTTGGGCTCCCCTCAAAGATACCACATATAGTTTCATTTGCTGTATAAAGTTTTTTAGAGTTCATTACAAAGTTGGGACGAAAAGTGGGAAATAGGAGTTCGATCTAAAGTTAAAAACCCCCGTTTTTTTTTTTTTTAGAGAGCACCATGACTTTGGGAGAAAAGAGGGAAATGCAAGATCAAAACTCTTTTCTTTTTAGAAAACATCAAGCTTTGGAAATCCTTGCCTCGGGCTTCTAACTTTGAATATCCACCATTGGTGGTACGTGAATAGTTTTTAAATTCTATAAAAATTCAACACTTGGATTAAATTGTGTTTTTTAGATATGCCAGATTTTCAGTGAAGACCTTTTTTTTAGAGAATATATCATTTTTGGCATGAAAATTAAAAAGTTAAAAAAAAATCGAAATAATTAATTTTTTGATGAACTTTGTGGTATGTGATGTTAAGAAAATTTCTAGATGGTACTTGCTAGCAAAAAGGGTGAGAACCACTGGTCTAAAGCTTCCGAGTAATTTAACGACAATTCTACCAATTCATCAAAGCTACCTTTCAGCTTTTCGTGAGCGCTTTAAACCTTGTCTCCCTTTGGATCTTCCATCTGCTCAATTAACTCCAGTAATTGGTTACAAAGTTTTGTAAATTTTGCCTTGCAGGCCGTTCGTGCCCTCTTTTGAGCATTTTCATCGGAATTATGTTCTTTAGAGCAAGTTGATATTTCATTGTCTATCTCTCCGTTATGTGACATAGTTTTATTCCTTTCAATTATCTTTAGTATCTAACAACCAACCTCTGCTACCAATTTTGTTCGTTTAACAAAGTTCAACCAATTTAAATTTATTATACAGTAATTAAAAATCCCTTATTCAAATAGAATAAAAAAAAAATAATGAATTAGAATAAAACATATTTTAAAAGGCAAATTTTTTAAATTCGACAATTCGTACGTCCGTACTTATACTTTATTGATTATTGGTTTACTTCAAAGCTTCTACATCTTTTATAATTTAAAATGAAATCAAGTTTAATGAATAAGAAATTTTCCTAAATATTAACAAAATATTAATAAACAAGGAAAACAATACAATAGATTAAAATTGTTTTGATTACATTATGACGTGATAATATATTGATTCAATCTAATGATATTAATTCGGTTTGATTTTCATTTCCACTCGCTTCAAAGAGAACGGGGATTTTTTCCAATTCCACCAAGAAACAGCTCTTCCGCTGATCGTTCCATTCCTCAGATATTCTCCGTTCAAGTTTGCGTTTGCACAATTTCCATGCCAAAAAGGCCCATGATGCCCCTGAGCACAGCTACCTGATGGGTTGTTATCATTATCTCGGTCTTTCGTTGAAAATTGTTGATTGTTGTGAGCATTCAGAGAATCACCTGTAAATAATATGTTTGTGATTAGACGAAACAAATTAATTGCAACTACACTGTTAGATTTAGTTGTTTATATTATTAAACTTCATATAAAAAAAGTAGATTAGTCGTTATTTCAAATCAAGACAATTTTGCAAGATTTTTTCATTAAAAGAATTTAAAAAATAATTTATTATCAATTAAAGAGATAAACTTATTGATTATTTTATTTATTTTATTTTTTTTCGGTATTTAGTAAATTTATAAACTTGATAATATTTTGTTGGTTCATTAATTTTCGAAACAAAATCGTTCTAAATATATTCACACTAAAAAAGTTTATAAATCAATTTTTACAAATCACGAAACTAAAAGTCAGTGATGTAGTTGAGAACACAAACGTCGAGACGAGGCCGAAACCCAATAATTTTTCCCAGACCAAGAATGGGATCGTGTCCGGCAAATTTTGAAACTTAAGGTTTAAGACCGAGACCAGAAACAATGGAGACAGAGACCGAAAAATTTTACAAAGATATAGTCCAGTTTTTATTATTAGACAGACAACAAATGTTTAATTTTTATATAATCAAAGATTACATTTTAATTAAACAAGCATCTATATAATGTTGAAAAAAGCTTTACTCAGAGTAGTTGCATCATAAAAAAACCTGCTTTAAAACTCGCTCAACTAGAGCAGAAGAAAACCGAAATAAACAAGGCACGCTGGTTAACAATGCTGAAAAAAGCAATCAAAAAATTTTCAATCAATATTCATTAAAATATTTTTTTAAATTAAAAAATAGTAAAGACACGCTCATCTCGTGAACGGTTAAAACTTTATTCAAATATTTGATGAGCTCGACTATCTGTGTTGGCATGTTGGATTTGTTGGATTAGTTGGCTATGTTTGGCTTATATAGAATAGAATTAGTCTAATTAATCACCTCAAAAAGATTAGAAAGAACAACAAATTATGCAAAACAAATACAAACTGCTTAACAACTCGCTGGTTTTTCGATGAAAACTTTTTTTAATTTTTTTGGTTTTCAATTGATTTTCAATCTTGTTTTGTGCTAAATATGTCTTTCTTGACACTTAAAACAAAATTTTTAAAATCTAGCAAAGACTAAAAATGGCCTTCACTCTGGTCAAAGTTTAAAGAAAATTTTTAAATGTTTATAAGTGCGGTGTGACCGCGAAAAAATTATGGAGAACTGATCTAGGCAAAAAACGTTTTTTTGTTTATCCAACAACATTTGCCCATTGCTGATTTCAGTTAATTTTCACAAATCAATAAAATTAAGATTACAGTAAAATACTCTTACAAATGCTATTTTGCTGTTTCTCTTGATATTTCTGTACAGAATGTTGTTTTGCATCGAATAGAAGAATCTTATTTCAGCTTATCAAATTGCTGATATCTTAATGAAATTTTCAAGTCTTTTATTATAAAACTTTAATAGAATGAAATTTTTAAATAATCCACCTCGGATCATTGCGGACCAAACGTATTTTTCCTATTCTGAATTAAAGACTTATTTTGTTTTATAATTTTGCTTTACATTTATTGAGGAACTTTTTCAATCAGGCACAAATCAACCCTTTTCAAGCATTTTAAATAAGATTGAGAAAGATATGTTATAAAGTTTGTTTTTTTTTCTTTTAATACTTAAAGAACTGTTTATTTTTAAACTTTAATACAATTAAGTTTTTTAAATATTTTCGTAAAAACAAAATTTTGATAATTTTTGAAAACAAAACAAAATTTTTAATTTTAGTTAGTTTGTATGCATTGCTGTGATACAAATGGATTTTAAAAACTTTTTTAAAGAAAAAATTAGAAGAAAAAATACCTTACCTACAATCTTACCTACCTACAAGGGAATAAAGTATGACGAAAGTTGATTAGAACCGAAACGTTGTTAATTATTTAAAGCCATTTCATACCTTTTTGTTACATTGCCAATAAGTTTAAACCAAACCCCTACAGTTTATAATAAATAAAACGCTACAATAATTAAAAATCGTACGTTAATAATATTTTAACTAACTTTATTTCTATTTATGAACTATAACAACTTAACATAGGAAACATGAAAAAGCACTTTATGTCATTGCAATTAATAAAACTTTCAATAGATTTTATTTGTCTAACCTAAAAAACTGAGGTTTTGTGTGGACTTTGCCTACTTGGGGAAGTGTCAATTTAAACAAACTATGAATGCTTGTACCTCAAAAACAATTTAAACGAGAAAAACGTTTTTTTCCTAAATGAATTATAGCCTTATTTTTAATCATAAAATAAACTAATCTCGTCTTTTTATCACATTTATTTTTCACAGAATTGAAGATATGGTGAAACATATTTTTTTTTTAATTTTAAAACTTAATAAATTTTAGAAAAGTTTTTAAAACTTAATAAATTTTAGAAAAGGTCTAAAATCTTCATAAATTTTTCACCAACAGCTTATGTTGATATTTTATTTCAAAGTTCCTTTTTTTTTCAATTTAATCTTCGCTAGTTCAAATAAGATAAAATAGAGTTTTTACTTAACTTATTTTTGAAAAACCAAGCTGCTTAAAATATGAGAAGCACAAGACTCGGGATTTTGCAGTGGTTTCTAAGTAATTATTTAAATAGATTGATCTGGCTTGGTTGGTTTTGAATGAATTATCCTCATGTTTAATATAAAATTAACTCATTTCATTACTTATTTATATTTGTATGTACTAAAAAGCTCAACAAGTTATTTCCTTATTTATAGATTGTAAATATCAATATAATCACAACTACAATTTATTGAGAACAGTGTTATACTGTAATAACGTGTAGAAAATATTTTAATAGCAGATATTACACTATAACGTAACACTATAAAGTAACAAATCTCCTTTAAAACTTAGGTGTTTTAAAATTTTAACACCTAACCGGTTTAGGTACTAGCCTATCAATCGCTTTTTTTTATCACATTTTCTGCCGTAAACAAAATACGTATCATTGACTGAGCAAAAATAAATAACAAACAAAGGTTAACTAAAGAAAAAAACAACTTATAAATATGTCTGAAAATAAATGGGTTTTAAAAATTTTTTTTTATTATATTTTGGGCTATTTTTAATAAAAACTTTATTTTGTAACGCTGCTTTTATTTCAAGTTACAAAGAAGTAAGTCAAAAATAAAGAACAAACTTTTTCTGGTTACGTTTCGGTTAGGACCAAGTTTTACAGAGTTCAGCGTTACGTTATTAAATAATTTGGGTTTAAATTTAGGCCAACTGACAACATGTTGCTACATAAACGATTAAAAGTTAATTTAAAGAAATTATAATTTGCAAATTATTTTATTTTTTAACTTGCTTTTATCCGCAAATTTTGTAGATTTTAGCAAATCTTGCCAATTTGATTTATTCAAAAAAGTCTAATTTAGTTTGGACTTCAATTGATTTTTCAATTTTAGATCGTGGTCGGCTCTGATATACAGTATAAAACAAGTTAAACGTAGAAACCACAATAATGAAAATAGATAATTTTTAATTTATGTAACAGTGTAAAATATCTTCCAAAGAAAACTGTATTACATTATAATATAGTCTTATTGTCAATTAAAAAAATATATATTTATGATTACTGCTCAAAACAATCAGGATGGGATTGAATAGTTTAAAACGAATTTCACCTGCAGTTCCATTGTAACCTTGCACATTCAGTCGATAGTTGGTTTGAGAGTTTCCAACTGAAAAATTTCTAAATCAAACACATTAAAAATAATCCTGCAGCAAGTTATTTTTAAGTTATGATACGAGTTATTAATGTAGTTACTACATACGTAACTAATGTTGTTTCCACAAAAGTTAAAGATTTTTTCTAAACCACAATTATTCGATTTGCGATGCAATAATCAAAATGTCTATTTAATTCGATTTATGTACAGTGTTGGCAAAAAAATCTTTAAGAATGACAAAATATTTTTCACGAAAAAATCAAACGTAAAATATTCAGATAATGATTAGTTTGACGTAAGTCTAAGCGTTTTGCCAACGCAACACTTTTGGCTAGCACAGTGAATCAAATACACGTGAGTATTTTTCCTATAACTTTTGTAAAGATTTTTTGCCTGCACTACAATCTACATTTATGCAAATGAAAGAGAGAACTGAAACTATGCCAAAATTACACAAATCAAAAAGTGTATTGTTTTATTCACAAATTTTTTGAAATATAACAAAATACTTAACAAGGATTTTTTATTCTAAGTTTAGACTGAAAGCGAAGACGGAAAAAGTAAAGCGTTCGGCGGAAAGCGCAAAAAAACAAAGCAGAACACTTGTTCAGAATGAAAGCGCAATTTTTTTGGATTTAGCAAAAAAAATTGAAGTTGAAGTAATAAGTTTGTAATTCAACTTTTTAATAAGTTTGTAAAACAACAAAAAAGATTCAAATTTATATTTCAATTTTTCAGTTTGGTTCAGACTGAAGGAGGTTGCGGAAAAAGCAAGTGGAAAGTGGAATTTTTTAAAGTGCGGCCAAAAATAAAGGGTAATTAAAGTTAAACTTTCAGTTTGAACCAATCTTTCAAATTAAATTTTACAATTTATAAAAGGTGTACCGGACGTTCTAAAATATCCTTGTTTCTTCAACTAAAAAACCTATTAGATTCAATTCTAAATTAAAATAATTTTTCTTCTAAAATCAATAATTTATTGAAGCTTATTAAAATTTAAAAAAGGACTAAAAATCACTTTTTAAATTAGTATTTAAAAAAAATAATCGTAATTTTCTGGTCTCTGTCACGGTCATTTTGCTGTTGATTTGTATTTTATGGATCCAGTGGTTAGAACATTGTGATTGTGATTGACATGGTCTCGATTCAAAAACCTACTCGCGCCACTCTGTTGTGTTTTTGAGAAAGACACTTTACGGTACTTTCCCCTGCTTGGTGATCTTGGCAAGCAGTTCTAAATTTCAGGCATATCTCTATAAAACTAAAAAAGCAAATAAAAAGTTCAACCGGACAGCAATATCTTGGCATCTCCGGAAGTAGGTCGGGGTAATTGCTTGTCCTATGTATTAGCACCTCTGTTGCTTTCCTGCGAGTCAGGAGGATAAATATAGAGATAAATAGAAAAAAACTTTTGTTGTAGAAATTATCATAAGTCCACTTTTGGACTTCTAATGAGGCTTGCAGCGAATTTCTACTTATACAGCAAAATACATTTATTTATTTGTTAAATTTTCTTGTAATTAGTTGTTTACTTTTTATTTGCTAAATAATTTCATTTTATTTTTTTGTTTTATCTCTATATTTATTCTCCTGACTCGCAGGAAAACGTTGTTGGCGCTATACATAGGGCAAGCAATTACCCAGACCTGCTTCTGGTAAATAATTTACTAGATATTTTGGTTATTGCCCAATTCAACTACTTACCGATTTTTTTACAACCAAATATAAGCTTCTTAAAAGTGATTTTTACAAAACGTCCAACCTTTACACAATTTTGAAATACAAATGAAATGTTACGACAAAAAACTTACTAAAAAATAAGCAGAAAATAGAAAAACACAAGACGTGCAATGTAACAAGAGACAAACTAGTGATGCGTTTGACACATGGCGTGTTATGATATAGGCCTGAACATCGGTCAATGCTATTGAAAAACTGGGGCATTTTGGGACATCACTGTTCAATTGTTCTCCATTGACTGGATTTTCCTTAAACTTATTTAAAAAAGTGTAGGTTTTGTAGTAAATTTTAAACAAAGTGTTAAATTAGTCAAACTACATAGAAATAAAGCTGGTTATAAATTAATTATCTATACTGAATGATGAGCAGTTTTGGTTTATTATTAATAAACTCTAGTAGGTCACCTACTGTGACACAGATATGTGAAAGAGTGTAGGCTGCAAGACCAGTTATTTTTAGGAAATGTAAGCATTGCTGGGTTATTAAAACTTAATTTCGCTAAAAAGTAGAAGCTTGTTTATTCTTTAAAATTTAGTTGAGTAAATGCCCATTAGAAAATGCAGTTATCGAATAAGTTATACAAGTTGAACTATTTAAAATTAGTTTATTAATTAATTTCACTACCACGACTTTGAAACAATGCGATTTAAGACAATTCTGTGGAGCACCGGAACGCAATTTTTAATTTTGTACCCAAGGAATCGTGATCTACATATTTTCAATCTATCAAAAATCCAAATTTTTTTCTCTGCTCAAAAAATTCTCATTCAGCTCTTTACAGTTCAATCATATTTATCTTTCGGTACATTTGCAAATCAATCATATTATTTTTTCGGTACATTTGCAAACGCTGTATATATAACAGATTGGTTTGTTTATCATTTTGGTTTGTTTATCATTTTTATTATTAAATTTTTATGAGCAGAGAAAAAAATTTTGGAGTTTTGATCGGTTGAAAATTTATAGATCACGATTTCTTGGGTACAAAATTGAAAATTGCCACCGGAACAACTTAATTAAGAGATTGGCAAAGTGCAGTCAAAAGATGGCCCGAAGTTTTAAGAACTTTTTATGGTGACCTCTATTTATTATTGGCAATGCATCAATTGGTTTAGCAAAAATACAAACTTTTCATTAACAACTTTTTTTAAGTTTATTTTTAAAACCTCTTTATTAGACATTTATTAAAATTTTGTTAAATCCTTTCAGTCTCTTTCTAGTCTTCAAGTTTAATTCTATGCGAATAAAACTAATTTCTCTGTTTGATCATAAGTTTGCTGAGGTAATTCGTGACACAAAGAGCATTTCAAAATGTAGCTAGTTTGCCTGTTGTCTTCTTATTTAGCCCAGAAACATGGTGGACTGTTCGATGGCGCAATATCTTGTATAAACTTTATTAAACGATCCCCATATACGGGTCAACCATTAATGTTAGTTTTTATTAAAACCAGTTTGCAGTTTTGCTTATCTATCTTTTCAACAGATACAGAGTGGTAAATTTTTTTAATTAACTTACATAAGGGTGGTCCAAGTTCTTCACTATTGCATGCCACTTTTCAAAATTGTTTGAGCTTGCGGGCCTCAGCCGGCTGAAAATTGTTTCAAATCATGGTGTTTTTTAAAAAAAGTTTTCACTTGGAATAGGTCTCAACCCTAGACTCTGTCCCTAAGCTCGCCATGCCTTGTTAGAGAAGGTTGCCGCTGCTCATGATCGGCAATACTTGAAGTGTGTAAAATTGTTCAGCGGGCCGCAAAAATTCTGTGCATGCGGC
The DNA here is from genome assembly GCA_963680785.1 of Diplosoma virens. Classification (NCBI taxonomy): domain Eukaryota; kingdom Metazoa; phylum Chordata; class Ascidiacea; order Aplousobranchia; family Didemnidae; genus Diplosoma; species Diplosoma virens. The sequence continues at coordinate 46,506,836 of OY796884.1, forward strand.
GTATGCGGCCCGCGGGTCTGTAGTTGGACCACGCTGACTTACATCATTTAAAAATAAAAAAAAGATGCTGCGTGTACAACTGTAATAAAAATTATAATAAGGAAAATAATGTTATTGTAGAAAATTACTAACGCACGTGTTTGTTTTATTTCTTTTACTTTTCGAATTATAATTTTCACTTGCTGTCGGCGCCTTTAGCTTTACACTTTAATTATTAGTTAATTTCTTCCACGAGTACACATTTAATTGTTTTCTGTAGCGTGTTCACTTAGCCCTGGCTTTTTCGCGTTTCTTGTCACTCTTCTATTTATAAGATGACCAGCAGCAATATCGTGGCTGTTGGTTGAAATCTGGGAGACTTAATTCTTTGTTTTAATTCTGATTGGATTGTGCTTTTTGGATATTTTTGCGTTCACCATGAATGAGCATTGACGTAAACTATGTGTTTTTTCTTTATGTTTGATTTTTAGTTTGTTTTATTTATTTTTAGAATATCGTTTCGCTTCGTTGTACATCATTTTGTTTCATTTTCATTTGCCTATATTAAACATCCTTGGTTATTTTGACTGTTTCTTTACTGCAGCCAGAAGCGCGTTATTCGACTATTCACTTTGTTGCAATCGGTCAACTTTAACGCCGTTTACCGTTACAAATAATTGTTTTTCGACAAACAAAAAATTAAAATAACGACAGAGATGGCTTGCCGCTATTCTCGGAAAATTGTAATTGAATTTTAAAACCTCGCAAATGTTGACGGCAGGGCTCCCAGCGATGAATTTTATAAAAACTGAGATTGCATTAAAAAAACAGATTATTTAAAAAAAACCAGGTGTAATAATTTTTTTCCAAAAAATGTTAATTTTGAAAGGAGTTTGTTTATTATTGCAAATTGTAATAATTTAGAAAAACGTTTTAGCAAACTAGAAAGATTTAAACAGAAAAAAAAACACATTGCAATGTACACGCAAAGAAAACAGAAAGTCGAGAAGAAATTAGAGAAATGTTACAAGCAAAGCTCTTCAATCCATGTGTTCAAAGAGCATTGCCATTTTTTGTCCTACATATGAAGAGTCCTTTTTTACAAACAAAACTATTAAACATTTATATATTTTAGACTTTGAAAATTTTCTTTTTTTCAAAATCTTGATACTACACAAAATGGGAACTTTTTTGATCATTTTTATATACTTGGTACAAAAGACAAATTATAAATTCAATTTTTGTTAATAAAGGGACTCGTAAATTCAATTTATTGTCAGAAGAGAGACTCGCGATTCTTAAATTCACTTTTCGCTAAAAAGATGCTGGCTTGTCCGATCATTTAAAGAAATTCAATTGCTTTATCCGTCCTCGTGGTGCTGAACTTGTTGGATAAGGTCAGCAAAATCCCCCCCCCCAAGTTACAAACTACCCTTATATTTAAATATTCGTAAATCTCACGCCCGATCAAGAAAAAATATTGTTGTAACTTATACAAAGGAGAGGAGTTTATTATTTACCTGGGGTTTTACAAGCGCAGCTACTTAGCACAATGCAGCAAACTTTTTCAGCAAAGCATTAAAACTAATTCAGCAAAAACAATGGTCACCTGACCATTCAGCAAAACCACGGTCACCGTTTAATCAACGAAATTATGGTCACTGTTTGATGAGAGCGATGTCTCTCTATTTATAATAAACTTTAATTCAGCCAAGTGGCTCGGACGACAAACTTTATAATGAAATCAATTTCATGCACTTACACAGATCACTGCCCAAAGCGAGGTCACATCGCTACTATTTAATTAGAACGATGCATCTACTGTAGGTCATCAAGAGCGGAGATCGGTCATTACATCTAATTTAAACAGTCTATAAGTTGATCGATTTGTTAAAAAACGTCAAATAGGGGAGACCGGGGTTAGTTGGAAAGCGGGGTTAGTTGAAAAATTAAAAAAATTAACTCCCCGAAAAAATATTTTTGATTTCTACTGCCGCCTTGTGATAGCTAATGTAATGCTTCTTCCGCCATGTTGTTTTTTGGCAGATCAGGCAACAACTTTTTTGTGAGGAAAGCATTTTATGATTTTGTGAATAATTTGTAAATTTTGGACCTTTTAATAAACTTCCAATAAGTCAGTGGTTTTTAGATAAAATGAAACGTCTTTCAGTGTATGGCAGCCGTTTGTAATGTGAAACATTATGCAGCATTGCAAATTCATTTTATTAGCTCATGGCAGCATTTCAGGAGAACTTTTTACACAGCATCAGTATAAGGTTAGTTGGAAAATTCCAGATGGGGTTAGTTGAAAAGTTTTTCAACAAACCCCATCTGGTGTTTTACCAACCAGCAATAAATAAGAGCTTTCTAATTTATCCATATAGGTTATTATTGGTTAATTGTCATGTTCATGTGTACATTTCCATAACATCTTATGCTTTTCTGTTGTTTTCTTGTTTTTCATGCAATATGTTGGCATAGTCTACTATCAAAGTTGCAAATATTGCACCTGTTAGATTAATTGTAAAACTAAAGCAATCCGGAAATATGCGCACTTACAAAAAAAACTGCACGAGGAGTGGTACCAAAAGATATAATGGAAAGAGCAGTGACAGAGGAGCTGATAAATAAACGGGCTTGTTATGCAGTAGCCAAGGAATTTCAAATCCCACACGTTACCTTGAGAAGATATTGCTTGAAGCACGGCAAAGAAAACAATGATGGGAACAACAAACAAAGTAAACGGTGCAGACACTCCACATTAACCGATGAATGCGCTACATTTGTGTTTCCTGAAAATTCAGAGAAAGCAAAGTTTACTCACAGCATAAAAGATGTTGTCATAAAACTGCCAAATCCTATGAATAGAAAGGGAACGAAACGTTGCCAACAAAAATACGTGTTTGATGTTAACTTAACATCCTATAATCCACAGTAATTGCATAAAAACTGGTTTCTCTGTGTTATCTTGTGTGTAACTTAGTGTTTTGTTGTTTTTCAACTAGCCCCAGTGACGGGGTTTGTTGGAAAGCTTGACATGTGATCACAAAAATATAAGTTACTTAAAAACTTGAGACATTACTGTTATAGTCATTTGTAGTATTTCACAGGACTTAACACTGCATCTTTCAAACGCATCCAGTTTGTAATGCACCGAACCTAAGTTAAGTAAATAAAGTTTTATTGAAAAATTTTCCAACTAACCCCGGTTTCCCCTACATTAAGTCTTCTCGCTATTGGCAGCTGCGAATTTCGCATTACGAGAGGTGACAAAAATAATCCAATTTTTCGCTGGAAAAGCGATTTGCATTACAAAACAAAACTGTAGATGCACGGAGGAAAAAAAGCTAATATTAAATAATGATTTATTTACTCGAAAAAATCAAATTTCAGGAAATTTTCAAAAATAAATCTTGAAACCCAGTTGAGACAAGAAAAACTTAGATCTGTTGAACAAAACTCAGGACAGGGTGGGAGAAATGGTTCACGGTCGTTAGAGTGTGTTCATTTAACCCTCTATCGTCCACTTTTATGTTTTGAATAAAAAAAAATTATTTAGTGTGTTTTGGCAGTTGAAATTGCATTAGAAATCCAACTGAAACAAAACTTAAAAAAAAAGAATTAAATTCCCCATTTTTTAAACGTTAAAAATTTGTAACGATAGTCAATTAAGTAATTAATTTGACTAAAATGTCGGGTTTCATTAAACATTTTTCAATTTTAGTATTAATTGTATTTTAGCAAAAGCTGTTACATTTAAAAAAGGCTCAAGGTAATCGAGTACATCATCAACAGTGATGGTTTTAGTACAAGCAAAGGAAACCCCCTAAAAACGTTAAAAGTGCCCCTTCTATTGTGATGACCTTTTTTAGAGAAATAACTTTGTTTTGAGACGAAAAAATTAAAGCATTAAAAAGTACTCCCTCCTAAGTAAAATATTGCCCTATTTCTTTATAGTGGCACCATGACTGTGCCCCCTAAAGTAATAACCTTTTTTTGAAAGATCTTTTTATTTTGTGACAAAAAAATTGGAACACTGAAGAGTGGTCCCCTATCTTTCTTGCACCTGGCTCCCCCTTTTGTAAGGCCATAATTGGCTGTCATAAAAAACAAACAAACACATTATTGTACATAACACAGTTTTATGACCGTGCATACAAGTTTGTCAAAAGTCTTTTTGAAATTAAAAAAAGCAGTTATTATTCTTATAATAAAAAAATGTACCTTCCATTTTTAACAAATCAAATGAGAACTGCTTTTGTAATCAAGAAGTTTGCAGCGACCTTTTGTTATTTTGTAGATGAGAAAATATTCAATACTATCTTTCGCACAGCAGATTAAGGTCAAGTTTTAATTTTAGAATAAACTAACTCCTAAATATTTTTGTTTTACTCTCTATTGCCTCATTTTGATATTGTTAGCAGATTGATATTAGTATATGAAAACATACATGTGCCAAGTGTCTAGCCGTTCAATTGACCAGAAGCACAAATCGGGTACGTTTAGAAGTCTGTGCCAAAATAAATAATGAGAAGCTCAGTCAAAAAACCAAACATGGCTAATAAATACAAAGAAAATAAACTACCAAAAAAAAAAAATGATTAGATTTCTTATTACTTTTTATCTCTGATCAAACACAATACAAAACTTATTTTCTGTAAAAAAATTAAGAAAAGGACAAAATGTAATGTGGTTAAAAGATCATTGAGTTAGGCCATAGAAGGTTAAATCAGTAATTTTGAAATATTTTCGACTTTTAATAAATTATCAATCTATAACTCTTTTGCGACACACATGATAGTTTGAAAGCAAGAAAGCTTTTCAAAGAAATTAATACTCGTATATTGCGATATGTGTGGTTATATTTGAGAGCAAACGAGAGCAAAACAAAATTCTAGTGTTGCCAGGCAAACACATGTTGTGTGATTAATCTTTAAAATTTTTGCTTTTGATTTTTGTTTAACGTAAGAATCCGTATTCGCAGAGCCATAAAGATACAAATAGAAAGATTGTTTAGATAACTTTTTGCTGGTCAATGGAAAAGATTTTAGACTACACTGCCGATATTCATTCAAGTTTTTTTTTTAATTTTGCTTGGAAGAAAAGGGTCCGTTTGCAATTCAATAATTGACTTTTTTTCTCGGGCACATAGATTATTATTTTCATTAACTACATAAGGATTAACCACCCAGCTGTTGTGGCTTACAGCAAATTCCGAAAAGTTACATTGAAATGGTCAATAAGTTTAAGATTTCTGGTTTTATTTCAATTTTTTTAAAAGAGTCATAACGAAAACAAATTAATTTTACTGTTGCAACAATGATCATATTTACTGGTTTGTGGAGAGTTATATTTATAATATCGTTTTTCTTATCAAACAAATAAGAAAAAACAAGACTTTCAGCCAATAAAGTTCATGTGGAAAAGCATCCAGTTTCTATAAATTTATGAATGCGATGCATTTTATAAAAACCCAGATGTTATATTTTTTCCCAGAAAGTAGACAAAATTTGAAACGAGACTGTTTATTATTGCCCATTGCAGTATTTTACAAAAATATTATATAACAAATTTGTAAAAAAAACGAGAAAAAAATTAGAGAAATTTACAAACATTGCTCTTCAATCTATGTGTTCAAAGTGCCTTGCCATTTTTTGTACTACATATCAAAAAGGCTTTCTTGCTAACAAGACTTTTAAATATTTATTTACATTTCTATAAAATATTACTATAAAATTATTTCCATTAGATTTGTAAAAAAAGATTTAGAAATATTGATACTAAGCAAAATAGGATTATTTTTTGTATTACTTTTAGATTGATGCGCGGAGGGAAAATTAGTAATAAAAATTTATTTATTTTCTTAAAAAAATCACAGTTGAATCCAGTTAGATAAGAGAAACCCAGATTAAAGTAAAAAACGCAGGACTGGGAGCAATGCAAGTACTGCAGTCTGCAGTCACAATGAGGTCACTATAAGTGATTTTTAATTTTTTAATACTCTCAATGTTGCAATAAACAATAGTTACTCATATCTATGTCAACGATGATTTAAACCATGCTTAAGTTGTTTTTGTAAATCGTCTTGATAATTCATTTTCATTCTAATATTTTAAGATAGATTTTGCTAAAAATAAAAGTAATAAAAATATTGTTGCTAAACACTACACCACGGACTTAAAGAAAACAAAAAGGATTTAAAATTTGAATCGATTTATTACGTTTTACTCTAAACCTTCAAGTGATGACAATTTATATTATACGGCAAACTTGCTAACTCTATGGTCCCAACAGCAATCGTACCACAAATTAAAACGCTGATAAAGAACTCTTGTGCTGACTTAGTTTATACTTGCTTTAGATTGGTAGATTTAGCGAAGCTTTTTTTGTCGCTTAATCACGAAGATGTTGCTTTTGAAAATTTCACAAATGACTCGGTAAAAAAAATGTTTAACAAATTAAGACCAAGTTTTGGGGGCATTTATTTTATATTTGTTTAAGAGACTCTGGAAAAGAATACAATTAGAAAATCTAAACTTCTTCTTACACCGAATGTTAATAAACCCAACTCTCAGGTCAGAAATGCGATAAATATCGATTTGTACTTTCAGAAATTATATCTAATATTTACATGAAGTTTTGTCTATTGAAGCAAGTTTGTCAGATGTAGTAAAAATGGTTCCTACTTATATTCTGAGAATGTAGTAAAAAAAAAAATGATATTTTTGGTCATATGTATTCTTGATATGAATTATTTTTCAAAAACATGAGCCAAGGTAAAGTTGCAAACTTTCAAAGACTCAATATATCCATGGTCATTTTTTCGTTGTTGTATTTAACGCGGAGTTGCTCAATTGCTTGTATGTGATGACTTAACAGTATTTTTCATTAACTTCGGCATAAATTTGAGTCACTCTCGTATCTTGAGCAGTATTTATTTTATTAATCGCAGTATTATAACCTATTTTTGCTGTGATTTGATAAAGAACCGTGATAAAAATTATAAAATTAAATCTCACAGGATATACCAGTCATCCTCTTGAGAGCAATTGAACGGTGACGTCATAATATACCCCGCTCTTTAATAATATTGTGCAAATCTGTATTATTGTAAATCATGGCTTGACCCAACCAAAAAACAATTTAAAAAAAAGTTGTAACACGTTTCATTAAACGTGTTTGGCATAAAAATATTTTCAAAATAGCTCTTCAAATTCAAATCACCAACCTGTAAGTAGCGTAAGCTGTGTTTCCTTCCCAATCTTCAAGATCCACACGAAGTTGATAAGAATATGACGATGTAATTGCATGCAACAAATCCAAGCCTATGCAGCAAAAAAGTTATTATTAATAAATTTGATTTCAAAGTTTTAAATAACTAAGGCAAAAAATTAATTAGTGTAAAACAAGACTCTAATTTGTTATTTTAAACAACGAATACGTAAGAATGCCAATTGGTAATTATTGCTTAATCATTGGTTTAAAAATAATTTTAACAAGCACTCTGCACTATTAAAATTTATTATGAAAAAGTAATCAGAAAATCACTTGCTAACTCTGATACGTTTTAAAGTATATGACCGTAATAATTCCCGGCATTTTATTTACTCAATCGATTGAAGTACACAGCAAGGATAATTCGACCTCTTAATTTATAAGGCTAATCATTTGGCAAAGGCAAGGACGCCAAAAGAAATTTTGGCATGAGGTCAAAAATTAAAAAGAGCATTATTTTAATTAAATAAGGATCTCACAAACGCAAATTTTAGCGTATATGAGAAAATTTTTACTTAACAACTAAGTAGTAAAGACCCAAAAAAGGCTTTATTTTGAACAATTTTTCTCTTGTGCGTTTAAAAGCCGTCTTTTCAACAAACATAAATTTAACAAGTTTGTTTAAACTGCTTCAACCATAGCCATTACGCAGACTAGTCATGCACTGTGTATCGTAATGCAAATTGCTTTTCCGGGAAAAAATTGGATTATCATGACCTTTCTCAACGCGATATTCGCAGCTGTCAATAAGGACCTAAATGCATTGTTTTAATTCAATAGTAGCGATGTGACCTCACTTTGGGCAGTGATCTGTGTAAGTGCATGGAATCGATTTCATTGTAAAGTTTGTCGTCCGAACCACGTGGTCCAATTCAAGTTTATTATAAATAGAGAGACATCGCTCTCATCAAACAGTGACCATAATTTTGCTTATAGAACAGTGACCATAATTTCGCTGTTAGAGCGGTGACCATAATTTCGCTGATAGAACAGTGACCATAATTTCACTGATAAAACAGTGACCATAATTTCGCTAATAGAACAGTGACCATAATTTCGCTGATAGAACAGTGACTATAATTTCGCTGTTAGAACGGTGACCGCGATTTTGCTGATTGATCAGGTGACTATTGTTTTTGCTGAATTAGTTTTAATGCTTTGCTCAAGAAGTTTGCTGTATTGTGCTAAGTAGCTGCGCTTGTAAAGCCGCAGGTAAAAATGAACTCTTCTCTTTTGTGTAAGTTACAACTATATTTTTTCTTGATCGGGCGTCAGAGTGACGCATATTTAAATATAAGGGTAGTTTGTAACTTGGTGGAGATTTTGCTGACCCTATTCAAACAAGTTCAGCACCACGAGGACGGATAAAGCAATTGAATTCCGTTAAATCATCGGACAAGTCAGCATCTTTTTAGCGAAAAGTGAATTTAAGAATCGCAAGTCTTTCTTCTAACAATAAATTGAATTTACGAGTCCCTTTATTAACAAAATTTAAATTTTGAACCAAAAATTGAATTTATCTCACTGCGGTGGCTTGATTGAAGGAAGACTCCGCAAGGGACCGAACGGAGAAGAAAGTCCCTACAACGAAAAAGTACTGTACTTAGTGTTTTAAAATTGTAATTAGTCTAAATTTATAATCATTATTATTTTTTGTTTTTGTTTTACATTGGCTTCGTATTTGTTATTTTAGAGATGTCTTGTGATAGAAATAATAATGGGGTAATGACTCGCTCTAGGACTAAGGACTTAGAAGCGTAATTAGAGGTCTAACTTGAGGATAGCGTTTCAAATGTAGGTTCCAGGGTCTCTTATACGTCCGGGCTCTCTGTAGCTCAGATTAAAGTAAAGAACAGTTGGAAACCCACCGCATAATGCTCGACTTGTAATTAGCACAACTTGTCCGGGACAAGACACGGGCTGAATTGAAAACACAGATGGCACTTAAGGAAGCGGCACTTAGGGCTGAATTTTGAAAAAAAGAGTTAAAGGAACGTAGGTCTAGGTCGGGGACTGTTTCTCTAACTAGTTCAAGGCGGTCTGGAAACTCTAAAGCAGTTGGCATGAAAACTGGTCACGAGAGAATAGATGCTCCTACCGAAATCGCTCGCTCTGCACCCGCTGTTGGAAAAAGAAAATATCAGCATGAATTGCCCCACATTAATGATTTCACAAAAGCTGTCAATTTTTCAAAAGAAAGAGATGTAAATCGCGGTGCCGCTAATGAAGCAGCGATGCACAATAAATATTATAACAAAGGCAATACTTTCCCTTCATCTAGCTTTGGTGTGCCTCTAAACGATTGTGTAAATGATTTGAGTAACCTGCAATACCGTTACCGTAGGGGTTGAGTTGGCGTGCACAAAGATCAAAGTTGTCAACGATCAAAGTTATCAACGCACCTTCAACGCACGTTAAGATCAAACTTGTCAACGCACTTTAACAGAGGAACAGCACGGAGCGACCGTTGAACCTTCAATTCGTGCCAAGAAATTAATTCCGTCTCATGCTGATAATTATTCGCAATATTCTCAGTCACCGATGCAATTAAATTCTGACCAACAAGATTCCTTTTTTAAGTTTCAGAATCGTAAGTTATTTTTTGACAAGGCTGCTTTAATAGGATACAATGGCTCTAATATGCGAATAAACATTTGGTGGTACAGAATTTGAAGACTGCTTGAAGTAAAAGATTTTTCTTCCCAAAGCTTTTCATCTGACACTCTTCAGGGGAAATCGTCAGAATGAAGCAGAATTGAAACCGAACTAATTTATAAAGGAAGAAAGTAGAGTTCTCATTGGCTGAAAGAGTCAACCAATGAGAGAAAAGATTAAGAAATTTTCAAAGAGTATACGAATTCTTTTTGCTTACACAGAAGGGGATTGAGAGATTTAATGAAAGTCGCTTCAAGAGCAGAAAGGTGAAAGGAAGAGCGACCTCGAGCGAGAATAGAAAATTTTTCGTTGCTGTAATGGAGGGCACATTGGGCGTTATTAAGAAGATGTTGACCAATGGCGGATTCGTGAAATTGTTGTGGGCGAATGTTGTTCTTGCAACGTGTTAGTAGAAAGGCATGATTCAAAATTTCTAACTTCAGTATATAGGAAACCTACCTTCACTGGCCAATATCTTCGTTGGAACTCTTTCAGTCCCCAGAAACGGAAAATCAATCTAATTGGTACTCTCGTTCACAGAGCTTTTATGATTTGTTCTAAAAGCAAACTGAACCAAGAGCTTGGCAAAATTCGTTCAATTCTTTTGGAAAATGGCTACCCGGAACGTGTAATCAATTCGGCTTTCAAGCGAAAACTTCAACAAATAAATTCTAACCCGGTCCACACAGTAAAAAAGTGCCCTGTCTACCTACACATCCCATGGATTGGAAACGTCTCGATGAGGTTTGAAAAGCAGATTACGTCTGCTGTGAAACGCTGCTTTTTCTCCGTCGAACCAAGTGTTATTTTCAACACCCGACAGCTCCTTCCAGCGATTAAGAAAGATGTGTTACCTTCCCATCATCACAGCAATGTTATTTACCAGTTTTTGTGCCACTGCGATAGTCGGTACGTTGGTAGCACGTCTCAACGGCTAGAAGAGCGAATTAAACAACACGTTCCTAAATCCATCACCAATCCTCGTACCTCGGCCAACCGCCAAAGTCTTTCCCGCTCTTGCAAGAACAACATTCGCCCACAACAATTTCACGAATCCGCCATTGGTCAACATCTTCTTAATAACGCCCAATGTGCCCTCCATTACAGCAACGAAAAATTTTCTATTCTCGCTCGAGGTCGCTCTTCCTTTCACCTTTCTGCTCTTGAAGCGACTTTCATTAAATCTCTCAATCCCCTTCTGTGTAAGCAAAAAGAATTCGTATACTCTTTGAAAATTTCTTAATCTTTTCTCTCATTGGTTGACTCTTTCAGCCAATGAGAACTCTACTTTCTTCCTTTATAAATTAGTTCGGTTTCAATTCTGCTTCATTCTGACGATTTCCCCTGAAGAGTGTCAGATGAAAAGCTTTGGGAAGAAAAATCTTTTACTTCAAGCTCTAATATGCCGTTTATTTTTTTTTTTAAATAAAATTAATGCGCTTATGAACGTCTGCCCTTTTAAGAAGTCACATTTGACGTTATTAGGATGTTTTTGTGTTGATGTGGCTGGGCAGACAATTGCTAATATTGTTGCCGACACGCCTGGTTTGTCGGAAATTCAACGCATTCGTCGTCGTTTGAAGGGTATCCTCCACTCCAGGTCAGACATAAACAGGACTGGGGCCGAGGGTTTATCCTTTTACTACCCCAGACTGCTGCACTGCCTGGATCAGATGCTGGCAGTGATGTCATTAAGCCAGCATCGAGTTTCGTCATTCAAAACCATCAGACGCATTGATATGTGTCTACAGCGCCTTTCTCAACGCTTCGGCCTCCGAGGTGGTTTTTTTGGCGAGCCCGAGATTAGAAAGTATCGTTATGGAACTAAATTGCCGTGGGCTTCGGCCTTTGCTTTAAAAGAATTTAAAGATCAATTGTCGCAGTGTTTACTTTATGCTGGAGCATATAATCAGTCCGATAAATTTGAAGGATGGTTCGTGACGGATTTGGCAAAGCGATTGCTATTTTCTACTGTATTAGGCAGGAATTTTTGAAATATTTGTCAAGTCGTTTTGGTCATACAAATGAACCTAGTTTCCAGAGTTTATTTGAATTTGTTTCGCACGAGAAGGAATGCAAATCCTCTGATTTTGGCATTTTGTTGTTAAGTGATAGGGATGAAGCACGTGGCGCGAAAGAAAGTTTTAAAAATAAGTCGATTTGTCCTGTCAGGCAAACATTAGTTGCATCGCCTGATAAAAGAAAATGGTCACCAAAAAATAGTAGAAGGCATTTGCAAATAAATCTGATTTAGTCAAATATAGTACGGAGGTACCAGCTGGCATTTTTTGTTGTTCTAAAAGATGTCAAGCGCGTCACCGGCTAGCGAATTGTCGTGAATTTTTAGAATTAGACCCTAGCGAAAGAAAAAAATGTTGTTATTAAAGCTGGTCGCTGCTTGAATTGCTTACGTAAACACTTGGTTAAAAATTGTTTATTTACGAACAATTGTCGGACATGCGGCGCGGCTTGCAGTCAAAAGCACTCTTTTATTTTGCATGAGCTATATGTGACATCTCCTAAATCTTGTAAAGCGGTAGATCGGGAGTCAGAAGTCGTTGGTTCTGTACCTGTTAGGAAGGTTAATATTGCCTCGGTAAAAGCAGCTTGAAATAGAGTTACTGCTGTTTGTTTGATAAACTCGGATAACGGGAAAAGTAAATTGGTTTATTGTCAACATGACCCTGGGTCACAGTTGACCTTTGTTTCTAGTAAGCTAATGAGTGAATTAAAACTCAAGGCTTTTGATAACGTGTCGTTTGATATGGATACTATGATTGGTAGAAAAAGAAATACCGCGAATTTGGTTAAATTTAATATTCAATTCTTATATAATAACGAAATGTTTTTTGATATAACGTCTGTAGTGAATGAACCTTGGTGTAATGACGTAAGTACTTTGCCACAAATGCAAGAATTGAGTCAATTTAAGTATTTTGACGAAGTTGAAATTTTAGACTTAGATAATTGTGATGCTGTTGATGTTTTAATTGGTAATGATAATGCTTATCTTATGTACACTAAGCAGGAACGCGTGGACGATAGTTTAACTGAACCGCATGCGATTCTTACTGCCCTTGGCTGGTTAGCTTGCGATGGAAGGTCTAGCAGAAGCAACAGGTCTGCAAAAATATTTAGAACAAATTTAAAAGAAGATGTTAGTGACACGAGTACTACCTTAAAGCAGACTATTGTTTATAAAGATAAGCATATTCCTGAGCTCGAAAGCGTAATAAAAAATTTACGCTTAACCAAGTTTCTTTCTTGTCGAGTTGATTATATTTTGTTGTTCTCAAATTTCAGACTAGCGCTTTTGTCCGACTAATGTGAATGCGGCCGATGTAGTTTCTCGCCCAAACTCAATTTTAAGAAAAAAATCACGTGATTTGTGATTAAACGAGCCTGAGTTTCTAGGGCAACTTAAGGAGCTTCCAACTCCACAGGACACTGAATTTGTTTCTATAAGTAGAGCCGACTTATTAAATACCTTTAATTTAACTGAATTGTTAAGAGGTAATTTAGAACAACATATTGAAAATGTACCGTCTTTATATGTGCTAAAAAAACGCGCTTCCTATCTTCTAGCCTTTGTCGAATATATCAAGTATAAAACTCTAAAACATAAGTTTGTACCTCCCAAGTTAAATGCGTTATATTTCGAGAAGGCGCTGGATCAGATTGTTGTTCTTATTCAAAAGTGTGTGTATGGGAAATTTATCGATCAGATGCGTGAGAAAACGCCCGAAGCCCTCGATGATATAATAAAGCGCTGCAGCGTTGATTCTTCGCAACAAAAAAAGGTTTGCCTAAAAGAGATACGTGCGCTGAAAAGATATAGACCGTGTGTAGTCAAAAAAGGCGCCTTGCGCATAGAAAGTCGGCTTGATAGGTTACCTAATATTTCATTCGAGGCAAAGCACCCACGCATATTGGGATCAAGGGATTTTTTAACTAGACTCGTAATTTTATATTATCATAATCGTAATTGGCATAGTGGGATTTAACACACGCTGTTGTCCTTTAGGCAAAAGTTTTGGATCACCAACGGACGTGCTTCTGTGCACAGATATTTACGCGAGTGTAGTGTGGGTGCAATTAACAGGGCTCAACCAATCAGACAGCTGATGTCAGACTTGCCACCTTTACGTACTTCAGCTTATAAAAAAACATTTTTTCACTGTAACTTAGATTATTCTGGGCCCCTTCATCTTTATAGAAGGTAAAAGTCAAAGAAAGGCCTGGGGACTTTTGTTCACTTGCATGTTGTCACGAGCTGTACATGTTGAGCTGGTGACATCTTCATCTCTGAGTGAATTTGTACTCGCCTTTAATAAATTTAGTGATTTACGTGGGTTTGTGAGCAAAATATTTTCAGATAATGGCACTACCTTTCAGGCAGCTAGTAAATCTTTACCCAGTCTACTAGAGTCTACGGGTTTAAAAACTTCCCTTGGGAGTAAGCAAGGAATTACTTGGAAGTTTATTCCCCCTTACGCTCCAGCTCAAGGTGGGAGTCTTTGGTGAAACAAACTAAAAGAGTGATCTTTCAAGTTTTAGACGTTTTAAAGCGTAAACCTAGCTTAATGGAATTAATCACCTACATGGGAAGTGCTGTCAGAAAAGTTAATGAACGCCTCTTGGTTCCCCTCAGTGACGACGCTAAGGATTGCACGGTCATCATGCCTGTCTCTCTTCTGACACCTTACGCCAGCCCGTATTTGATAGTCGAGAAACCGCAACACAAAGATAGCTTGAGGAGAGATTACAGATTTAATGTTTTTCTCACTTAAAAATTTTGGGAAAAATGGCTGAAATTTTACTTACCTTGGCTCCAGGGGAGAAACAAATGGCATACTGTAAATAAAAATTTAACACCTGGCCAATTGATGGTATTGAGCTCACCCGAAGATATAGCTAAGCGGAGAATGTATCAACTTAGAAGAATACACAAGTTGACACCTCAAATGAGAAATGGGAAGACTTTAGTTAGAAGGGCTAAGGTAGCTATTTTGAAGGAAGACGAAAACACGGGGGAAAATAAAATTATTTACGTCTTAGGAAATCTTTCCTGCATTGCCCCTATAGAAAATTGCAAAAACGTGGAAGGCATTGAAATAAAATAATTGCAACAGTAGGCTCAAATATAAGAATTTAAAATCGAATTGTTTTTGTGTATATTTTGTACGTTGTGATGTATTATTGTCGCTATATGTATATACTGTATATATTAAATTACAAAAGCCACAAAAGAGATTTTATTAAAACCTCAACAGTCTGTTTCGCCTTTACGGCTCATCAGGAGGTGATTCTTATTCAAATAGAATACAAATACAATAATACTGTATATATGTATATTTTTCTTGTTTGTTTGTTTGTTTTAGTGTTGGTCACATATCTTGCATAAGACTTTGTGCTGCGTACTGCGTCGTGCCTCACAGTATTGTTATTAATCATTTTTATTTGTGTATACCTGAGATCAAAGTGTAGTGTTTGCGATTTGCTTACTTCATTCTTTATGTAATTTGAATTATGCCAATGCAGTGTCATAATTGGGGCCGCTTTGTTACGTAAAGTAAATTGCTTTTCCGGAAAAAATTTGGATTATCTTCATGACCTTTCTCAACGCGATATTCGCAGCTGCAAATAGCAAAGAGATTTAATGTTTTAATGTCTTTTAACAAATCGATCAACTTATAGACTGTTTAAATTAGATATGATGACCTATCTCCGCTCTTAATGACCTAAATGCATCGTTCTAATTAAATAGTAGCGATGTGACCTCGCTTTGGTCAGTGATTTGTGTAAGTGCATGAAATCGATTTCATTGTAAAGTTTGTCGTCCGAACCACGTGGTCCAATTCAAGTTTATTATAAATAGAGAGACATCGCTCTCGTCAAACAATGACCATAATTTTGCTGATTGAGCAGTGACCATTGTTTTTGCTGAATTAGTTTTAATGCTTTGCAGAAGAAGTTTGCTGTTGTTACTGCGCTGTAAAGCCGCAGGTTAAAGTAAACTCCTCTTCTTTGTATAAGTTACAACTATATTTTTTCTTGATCGGGCGTCAGAGTTACGCACATTTAAATATAAGCGTAGTTTGTAACTTGGGGGTGAGATTTCGCTGACCCAATTGAAACAATTTCAGCACTTCGAGGATGGATAAAGCTATTGAATTTCGTTAAATCATCGGACAAGCCAGCATCTTTTTAGCGAAAAGTGAATTTAAGAATTGCCAGGCTTGTCCATGGGACATATTTTTCTGTCCCATCCCATCCCATCCCATTGGAATACAATTCAATAAAAATAATTAAATTTATGAAAATTTAGGTGTATTATCTACTAAATAAGATTACATAAACTTTTTATGTGTATTTAAATAGGTGTCCTACATGTAGGACGCTAGGCGTATATGGGTTAAAACCGCTCCGGTTTTTCATAAATCCAATAACAGGTAAAGACATAATGTTACGCACAAAACGTAATCTTATATAAAAAAGACTATATGTATTTATCTATCCGGTATCTCACCACAAAATAGATAATAGATACAAGTATATAAAGAAAAAAGGAGAGTAAAAAACATTTAAAAGATAAAAAAGTATAAAAACTAAGGTTAGCTCTGACGTAATCAAGTTGCTATGACATGGCTACTCTCCCATGGGAAATGCAATGTGTGCTGTCCCATCCCATCCCATCCCATGGGATGATTCCCATGAGAATCCCATTCCCATGGACAAGCCTGAGAATCGCGAGTCTTCTAACAATAAATTGAATTTACGAGTCTCTTTATTAAGAAAATCTAAATTTATAATTTCTCTTTTGAACCACACTGGTAATTCAATCTTTCAATTTCTTTGATAATATTATTATTATATATTCTTTATTCTTTCTCACTTCTTATATTTTTATCTGATTAAGGTGTTGCGGCTATGCTTTCTACTGTTCTGTACTTTCACTTTCTAATTACCTTATGTGTGTTTTAACGTCTGACGTTGTGCTGCTTCATGCTTTTTTTGATCTCTTTAATATTTATAATTTTTTTGTTAAATTGTTGAATAATGATCAAGATTAAAAATAAATGAATAAATGAATGAATGAATGCTTTTTCAACAAAAAAGTAACTTTTTGAATCGTGTTCCCCTACAAAATTACTGTTATTTCCTGCATGGTCTCTTGTCTAAATCGAGTTTAAAACTTTGATTGATTTAATTTTGGTCGATGATGCTTTTTTTGGCAAATTTTAAAAAGTACTATCTTTAAAATATTGCATAAAAAGAAGGCAATCGCTTTTTACCCCCGATTTTGAATATTGTTAGAATCGATAACAATTTTCTCAATTTTTATGCAACAATTGCCCGAATTTTAATTTTGCATCAATTCATCTAGATGCCCAAATTTGCCTAACAGTTAATTCGAAAGCTTTTTTTATCATAACTTGTTCTTTCAGCTTTAAATGAGCAGTGACAAAAATTTTCTGCATGCTGATAGATTTAATTTAAAGAAAATCATTTTCAGGACCGAATTCACCCTTGCCACCGGTGATAGCAAGCAAAGCAGGCTACGCCGTCTTAAAAACGGCGTTCCTCAGGGATCGGTCTTGGCTCTCCTCCTATTTAACATCTATACGTACGATATGCCTACCATGATTTCCAGAAAGTTTGCTTATGCTGATGACTTAGCATTGTTGCATTCTTCTGAAAACTGGAAGGACTTGGAGGGGACTTTAAGCCAAGACATATCTACACTTTCAGCGTATCTCCAGACTTGGAGATTGAAGCTCAGTCACACTAAGACGCTGACGGCAGCCTTTCATTTAAATAACCGAGAGGCCAAACGTGAGCTAAAGGTCTACAACATTACAACAATGGTAGACTTTTACCGTTCTTCCCAACCCCTACTTATCTTGGGGTAAAACTGGACAGATCGCTCACGTTTCGTCACCATTTAGTGGCATTGCGCAAAAACCTATCATCGCGCGTCACACTGTTGAGGGGACTCGTGGGCTCGAAATGGGGTGCTGGTACTAAAACACTACGCATAGCCACCTTATCTCTAGTCTACTCAACAGCTGAGTACTGTGCGCCAGTCTGGTGTCGCAGTGCTCACACTCGCCTCATTGACAGTGTCTTGAATGACGCCTTGCGCATAGTTACTGGATGCCTGCGTCCCACTCCAATGGACCACCTACCTATACTCTCAGGCATCCAGCCAGCTGAGCTTCGCCGACTGAGAGCGACACTCTTCTTGGCTTACCGTGGATCTCTGGACCCTGATCATATCTTGTATGGTCTTTTAAGTGAGTCCTCAGATACTGGCCAAGTGAGACTAAGATTCAGACGCCCGTTTGTGCCAGCTGCGCGGAATCTCTTGGACAACCTTCCCAGACTTGGCATTCGCGCTTCTGAATGGAGAAATCACAAACGGAACACGGAGTAGTGTGAAAATGCTTCCAGGCTCCGTGCTTTTGTGCCCGAGACCGGTGCCAGACCTGTTGGGATGGGCTTACCCCGAGCAGCTTGGGTTAGACTCAACCGCCTGCGGACTGGTGTTGGGCGATTCCATTCGTCCATGCACAAATGGGGTCTCGCTCCTTCACCGAATTGCGAGTGCGGCGCCTCTGAGCAAACCGCAGACCATGTACTAACAGCGTGCCCTATACATCGGGCACCACATGGAGCACGAGGTCTGACGGTTTTGGATGACGAAACTCGATGCTGGCTTAATGACATCACTGCCAGCATCTGATTCAGGCAGTGCAGCAGTCTGGGGTAGTAAAAGAATAAACCCTCGGCCCCAGTCCTGTTTGTGTCTGACCTGGAGTGGATACCCTTCAAATGATGACGATGACGACGACGAGGGCCGAATAAATGGTCTGTACATTAAAATTTTATTGAATTTGACACTAAGCTGGATCCTCTTAATTAAAAAACAAGCTAAAATAATTCTTCCAAACAATCGGCTTAAAATAATTTTTCCCTGTCCAAAATGTGTTTCCTCCGACCCAAAAAATTTGATTTTTCCAAAAATTTTTTGTATCATATAGAAGCAATTTTTTCTCAATTTTTTGTTTCTTCCCCACTGCCTCCGGTTTTTACGGCTATGAAACAATCTATAAATCAAATTCAATGACCTATATTTAATAGTTTGTACCGCATGTGTTTATTTTTTTTTTATTTTGTCTGAAGAGAGTATACGTAAATGCAAAAATGGTTACATTTTCTTTTATATACTTTAGGTGTTAATTTAGAATCGGTTTAAATTATATCTCTGCTCACAAATGTATTGGTGCTGTTGTGATATGAATAAGGAAAATTTACTCTGCTATAATATAGTAAACTTTAATAGGAAAGGAGTCAAAGATAAACTTTTAAAAGAAAAAATAATTGTTTCAGTAAATCTCTTACCAAGCCAAAACTCCCCACTTAAATTTCCGAATCCACGTTCATATTCAGTCCAGTTGCGATAAAAATCAACACTTCCGTCCATTCTTCGTTGAAAAACCTTCATAAAATATGATGTGATTTGCTATGCTGATTTATATCAGTTTATTGTTAAGTGATATTTTTTGACAATAAAGTTAAAATCAATGTTTAAAATTTGCCGAACTTTTAAAATAACCTAAAATCGAAACGTGTACAATAAAAGAGGGTATTAAGACTTTTTTGTATTAGCGGTTAAAATTTTATAAATTGATAATTAATAAGCTTTTAAATGAGAGGAGTTATTTTTATTCATTTTCATGCAAAAAAAAATTTCAACTTCTTGAAGAGAAAAAAATTTAAAGAGCTCAAAAACAGATTAAGAAAAAAGAGTAAGCCAAATATTATTTATTAATTGATTAAAAATTAATTAACAAAATACATGTATTAATTACAGGCTAGATTTTCAATGAATTAATAATTATTTTTTAAAAGTTTAATATCTTCTTTCTTGCACCACTTGCAAATAGTTCTTTTTATTTTAGCGATCACATTAATTTGCGTTTTTGTGACGGAAAGCGAAAAATTAAAGACAGAATCAGAGATTACTTTTTTTTAGACATCATTACTTATTTGTATTGAAAATCGGGAATGCAGAGAAACTGCTGTCGGCTATATGTACTTTGTGGCTTACTGACTAAACCTAAGTTTATAATTAGGTTCATTATGAAAAAAGTTTGGACATCCCTGGTCTAAACTGATGCTTCAAACAAACGAGTGCTAAGTTACTTCAAATCTCTTTCTCACTGAGTGTAAATCCGCCGTCTTCGCTCTCTTTCTTATAAATATTTTAATCAACGTTTTTAAGTTAAAAAAATTATTTGAATTTTTCAAAAATGTGGCCAAACGGCTAAAAGCACAAATATTGTTGGCGAACGTGATCGAGAAGGTAGCTCTTCAAAATCTACTCGCGCCATTTTGTTGTGTCTTTGGAAAAGAAATGTCACAAAATTTTTCTCTGCTTCGCAATCAAAGCAAATATTTTTAAATTTTAGTGATATTTCTAAATAAAAAAGTGAAAACCGATTAAAAAACTTTAACTAAAAACAAATTTCTGACATCTTTGCAAGCAGATCCGTGTAATCACTTAACGATTGCGCCCACTATTGCGCCTCCGCCGCTTTTCTGTAAGTCGGGAGAATAAACATAAAGGTAAAAATAAAATATAATAAAAAAATGAATTGGTAAAAGTTACAGAATGCAGCATACACTTTTAAACTGTTATTAAACGACATTTTACGCTTTGATCTACATCGACAAATAAGGCAAAACACAAATAAAACTTACCAACCAATCTCCCCCATCTGTTTCAAGATCACAATAAACTTGAAATAAAACCTGCTTGAGCCACATCCAGACAGGTGTTAAAGATTGTTCAGAAACAGTGATGTTGAAGATTCCACTCTTATTAAAACCAGCTTCAGCCACATCACGACAGTTCGAAAAGTTTTCTGTAAGATACAACTTTGTTGGATGGTTATACATGTATTTTAAGTGAAATATACCAGCCACTTATTTTTACTAATATTTTATGATTTTATTGTTTAACTATCTGCTTTATAAAATCAAGATCATAATTTTATCTGTTCGGCATTTGAAAATACAACGAGTTTGTTGCAATATAAGCAGCCATCAAGCGACTACCGAGATACACACAGAAATCACAAGTTTTTAAAGTTTTATTAAAAAAATAGAATTAAATTTGAAATGTTTTATGCAAAGAAATTATCAAAATATACCGTACTGCAAAGTTTTTCTTTCAAAGCCACAACAACACCTGGTGGTAAGATTTCAACTGCGATCACGTAGATCAATAACACGATAATAAGTAATTCTCTGCCAAACTACTCAAATTTTTAGTTTGTGTAACTTTGTAGTTGATTTATTAGCTTCAATAAAAAATCTACAAGTTTTTATTTGCTTTTTTTAAGATTTTCATTTTTATTTCCTAAAAAGAAAAAACCCGATGCAGCTGTATAACCAATAAACGAACTTGTTAACACTTCACTGCATAGTTTATCATATATGATATGAACCAAATTTTCAGCTTTAATTTTTTTGTCTTAAATATTTTTATTCCTTTACTGCATGCGATATCGTTTCTGATAGTAGTTGATGAAAACTATAGTTTGGTTTCTGATAGTTTTGTTTCATCCGTCAGGTGACGTTGTGAGATATAAATCAATTTTAATCTTAGTTTATCACTAGATTTAAAACGTGTGTAGATATCGTATTTTCAAAAGTTTATTTGAACCAATTTGGAAGTGATATTAAAGAAAAAACTATAACTACATTTTAACATGCATAAAGTGATTTTCTGTAAATTTTCTTTTCAATCAAAAGCACGTGTTTGTCGCAATATAGAAAAATAGGTTTGTATCATATATGATATGGTGTGTGAATCGCATATTTTTGCCTTTAACTAAAATTCCTAAAATTTCAGCATTTTAAAATTTCAGCACATTCAGCAAACCCGCTCTTAATTTAACGTAATCTATGTATTTCTATATCTCTGTGTAATGAGGAAACCTGTTGTTAGTAAGTTTTATACAAAAGAGAACCTGTTTTTTAATTTTTGAAATGGCAGCAAGTGTGGAGGACATTGATATAGCTTGTGTCTTATGGATAGACAATAAATTGTGCATCTTCTCGGTTTTTTAACAGATTTGCATTGTAATTTCATTTATTAGCTTTAAATATTTGACTGTAGAAGCTACTTAATTTAGATAATTCAAAGTATTATGATAGCAATTTGTAGATTATTAAGCAAAGCCGTTTGTTGCGGTTCTAGTAATAAAATTTTGTTTTGATTTTTGTTTATATACAGTAAATGTGTTTTTACATCGGATGGTTGGCAATTCAAAAAATTTTTAAAAAGAACAAAGAATTTTAAGATTATACTAAACTATGAAAGCAGTTTATAAATGGATTTATTATACGAGGACGATTCGAAAAATACAAAGAATTCCGAAAATGGGCGAGTGCCAACAAGATACTGTTCGAACATGCCATTCAGAAAGAACATGATGTAGACTACCTAATAGTTGCTAACAACCATTATTCGAAGGAAATAAAGCGGTCATGTGCTGGTTAATAAAAGGCAGATTAAAACCAATGGAATGTAAGGATTTTGAAATAAAAACCCTCTTAAATTGTTAATAAAACTTGATTGGAAAGTAACGGAGATTATTCAAACTTTGCAGAAAATTTATGTGGATCATGCTCCGAAGAAAACTTGCACTTACAAATGGATTGAAAGGTTTCAAGATGGTAGAAAAGCTGTTGAAGATGATGAGGGTTGTGAAAGACCAACAACCTTGAAAATTTTTGAAAACGGTGATGCTGTTAAAAACCTAGTCGAAAAAGATTCATGTTGACAGTTTATCAGATAGCTCAGACTATGGAAATATCATTTGGTTTAGCTCATTCAAATCTGTATGACGATTTAGGCCTGAAAATTATTTTATATAAATTGTTGCCTGATACATTTGATGGAAATTCTTGCCTCATCCACCTTATAGTCCAGACTTAGCCCCATCTGACAATATTTTATTCCCAAAACTTAAAGAACAGTTGAAAGGCGTCCATTTTTAATAGCAATATGAAGTAAAATACGCAGCAAAAACATGACTGACAAATGGGTCTGCAGATTTTTTCAAAAATGATCTAAAAACATAAAAGCACCGCCTGGAAATGTGCATTGACCTTGACGGAGGTTACGTTGAAAAATTAGTCGATTGTATAGAAAAATCAATAAAAAATTACAAAATTCCGCGTATTTTTTTGATCGTCCTCGTGTATTAATTAAGTTTTCGAGCAAATTTAAAATTTTTTCTATTTTTAAGAATTTGTCTTTATTCATAAAATAATAATAATATTTTCTTGTGAAATGCATATTTAAAAAAATATTAAATATAATACTAATCTTTTTTCGGATGCTAAGATGCAACACCAAACAAAATTTATAAAAGAAATAAAGGTTTCCATTATTTCTATTATTAAAGGTTCCATATGAATTTCAATTACTTTTTTGGCTTTAAAATGCACATTATACAATTAAATGAAATTATGAAATTTAAAGAAATAAAGATTAAAAAAATAAATGCCACAAAAAAATTCTTATCATCATCATATCGTTTACCAGCATTAAAAATTGGTCAACCGTAAAATCTTATCATTTTAACGTTAATTGCTCCGCTGATGCTGTCAAGTAGAAAAAATTAATACAAAAATGAAAACCAAACACAAATGGGAAATTTAAAAAGTTTGATTGTTTTAAGACTTACAATAGTATTTCTTACCAACTGATATTTTTACAAAACCAATGCCGCTCAATAGAATTTTTTTCTCATAGGGGAAGGTCAGGTTAGTTGATATGGATTTTACTTAAATTTGCAGAATTCAAAAAGTATTTGACATGAAATACAATCAATGGCGCAGATCAAAGCTTGTTTACTGGGTTATTTTTTTACGTTGTTACAGCATCGGGATATGTCATGTTTTTCTGTAGCATGTCCTGAAACATGAACATATCCAAGCAGATTAGTTGATATAAAGGAAGGTAAGTTGATACACCCTTGCAAGTCAGTTGATAGAGTAGCAGGTTACTTGATACATTTAGCTACCAGCCCGTAAAAGCTTCATGTTCGTCCAGTTTTTAACCGTACAGTAAATCCGGTTTCATCAAACTCGAAAATCTGCTGGTAATAAATTTGTATTTATTTAAAACTGCTGCTAAATTTTGGAAATAATGATTGACATGGTGCCTATTAAATGCAGATGCGCGCCCAAGTTATGTGCTTCTGGAGTTTTAATTGACAGATTTTGTCTTCGTTTGAATCCTAACTGCCATCCTTTTCCAACCATCCTATTAACAAGCCACATATATTAGAGTAAATTTAGTGTTAGGAAATAAAAACATCATGTTAATTAATTATTAGTAAACATTAAGACTTAACCTTGTAATCTAAATTCCAGATTTGGCTTTATAGACCAGGGGTAGGCAAAGTTTTCAATAGAAAAGCCACATGTACAAATCCAAAACTATCGGAGAGCCACAAATCCTGTTTGAGGTGTTAATGTAAATACAGTAAACAAAGCAAGTTTTAGTCAAAAGAAATCAATAAAAAAAATACAACGTGACACGATTTACAATTTTTTCAAGATTTTACCAATATTGATCTACTGTCGGTTTCCACTTTATTAGCTAGCTTTTGAAAATCTGGGCGATTTGAAGTCAAAGCGGTGTGAATTAACCTTTAACGGGTAGAAATATTTTTCACGCATTAAAAGTCGAAGTGGGTCTTTTTGACCCAAGCCTTAAATTTTTCAAAATATTCAACATATGAATGTGCTTGCAATAGTGCTTTGGCTTAAAAAGTTTTTCGAAGTATTAAATGAATGAGAATCTTTCAAAATTTATTGAAATAAAAGTTTTGTTAGCAAAAGAACGAAAAAACAAACGAACAGAAAAGGAAAGGGAAAAATCTTATCCAGCAAGAGTTGTTTCAAAGGTTCATAAGTTGAAAGTTTTATTCTACGCAGTCTTTGCAGGTTGGAGGTGCTTGGTGCTCCTTACAGATCGGTTTGGTGCATTTGTAGCAATAAGTTGAGGTCTTTCGATCGTTTCCTTTGCAATATGCACACCGAATTCTTCGTGCTTTTGTACGTACATCTTCTTGATTTGCCATAGAAACTGATGGAATATCGATACCCATGCTCGAAGCACAACGTTCAATGGTGTTTTGAAGAGCTCTTTGTATTCCAGTTCTGCTTTGCAAACGTAATTCAAGTTGTTCCCTCAAAAGTTCTTTTCCAAGACGCCTCAAAAATTCTCGCCGTGAACGGAGGCCATCTTCATCGTTGTTCCACACGTATATTACGAAGGAATTTAGGCAAACTTTATTGACCAGGGAATAAAACAAAGACATCGGCCAACGATTTGTTCTTCTAGAACAAGATGTAGCAGCACATTTTTTATCTGCAGTGTCTACTCCACCTTTTGTCTCATTGTAGAAAGTCACTACCGATGGTTTCTGCTTGTCTCTTGTAGTTTCATCAATGCTCGCATCCGAATGCATCGTGGACAGCAAGATAACTGCCTTTTTTGGTTTGGGCACATAGGAAACCATCATCATTTCTTTTTGGAATCCAAATTGAGAGGAGAGCAACTTACGGTTTTTGTTAGGCATCATTTCTGGTGGAATGTCCGGTTTATTTTTCCTCATTGTTCCGACCAGTGTTACTTTCTTTTTCAGTAGATCTTCAGCTAGTGGAACACTTGTATAGCAATTATCTGTTGTCAAGTTTCTGCCTGTGCCAACGATTGGGGAAACCATACGAAGCGTAATATCATGTGGTTTATTGGAAAGCTGAAATGGACCTTCAGGTTGTTTTCCGACATACACTTCCATGTTGCATATGTAATTGGTCTTCGCGTCACATAAGCACTGCAGTTTTATTCCATACTTGGCTGGTTTCTTTGGCATGTATTGCACAAAACAACACCTGCCTCTAAAAGCTTCTAGTGCTTCATCAAGTGTCAAATGCTCTGTAGGACTGTACATCTGACGGAAAGCTCCAACCACACTTTCAAAAATGTTGCGAATCGGGGCCAGACGGTCGGTTAAACGGCGTTCTTCTCTTGTGTTACTATCATCAAATCGCATATGGCATAAAAGAAACTTGAAGCGTTTGTAGGTCATTACAGATCGCAGTAAGTCCATTCCTGTTCCATCAGATTTCCATAGGTCCGCAATATCATGGCGAGAAGCTTGCTGTGCACCAGAGATTACTAAAATTCCCAACATTGCCAAAATTTCCGAAGTTGTTGTTGCAGTAACATCGTACTTGGACGAATATCGATCCTTTATTTTCTCAATTTTCTGGTTTGTATGATCAGTAATTTTGGCAAGCACTGCTGGAGTCATAAAAAAACTAAATATGTTCAAAGGAGTTTTAGCATTTTTTGCAGCACCAATTGGTCCAGGCTGTGTTGTTATTATGTTATTTGCACTACGCCTAACATTTGAACGAAAAGGAGTTTCTTGCCACGTAGCTCCAGTTTTGGCAAGTAGAATTCGTTTTACTGGAATTTCATCATCGTCGCTTTCGCCATTGTCATCAGAACGTTCTTGCTCAGAGTCAGAATTGTGTTCTGTTTCTTCAATAATCTCCTCCTCGTAATCAGAATCACTGAATTCTTCTTCAAAATCACATGAGTCCGGATCATTTTCTAGCAATTCCAATACATGTATTGTATCTAGTACACGTTTAGACGCCATTATAGCTCTAAATAATCTAAAAATGCAAGCATAACTTCAGTAACTTAAAGAGTCGAAGCGGGTCAAAATGACCCAACAGATAAATAAATCACTGCTCATTAGAAAAATATCAACTGCAAAAAACTTTCAAATGTGCCACATGTCCGGCCCATTAATAGAGGCAGCTATAGAAAACAACAGCCAATTTAGGGCAGCAGGAACAGAATTAACAATCAATATGTAGCCTTATGGGTCAAAAAGACCCATTTCGACTTGTTAAAGGTTAATTCTCTCAAATGTTCATTTGTTAGACTTGCATGATATTTTGATTTTACAAATTTTATTACAGAGAATAAAGATTCACAGTAATATGTTGTGCTAAAAACGGAAAAAAGTTATATTCTGGTTATTTTAAGTTTTGGATATTTACACTCTGTAACCTGCTGCCAGAACTCAACTGCAGAGCGGGATTTATGAACGTTTTTTTTAGAGCTAGATCTTCTTACGATTTGATCAGTTCCGTTTCTTCAGTAGGCATGTTTCTGACAAAAAGTTAACAAACTGGAAAATTATCATAATTAAATCGTTGTCAAATAGATTTATAAGAAACGTAAAGCATGGCTAAAGCTCCTGCAAATTGCCAAATCTGGATTGGAACTCCTCCCCCAGTTCTTGCAATTTATCTTTGTTTTCTTCAAATTTATGTTTTGTCATTATTTCTGGAATTGCATTCACTGTTGTTCTGAGGTTAGAAAAATGTTTTTGAATTTATATCTTTTTAAAAATTTTAATTTTAATGTGGAAGCTGAAAACTGTTTCAAAAGTGCTTGTTTACAGCCATCTCAGAATGCAGTACAAAGAGACGTCATTTGGTGCATCTTCTTACTCCAACTCTTCCACGTTATCACGTAGACTCCACGTGGAATCCAGGTGGTATGTTTTAAATGCATATTCTTTCTCCTGTTTTAGATTAAAAACTCTGTTTTTACCTTTATATTTTCGTTTTTTGTGTTTGCTGATTTCATCTCACTTTATGTCGCAGTATATTTAGGTATACTTGTTACTTCCACTAGTTAGCTGACTGTTTGAAATCACGTAAACCGTAAACTATCTGCTAATTGATAAAACTGTTTTTTTTTAAATCTACTGAGTGTGAACGATATTCCTATTTCTTACTTCACCTTGCAATGCTTAACGCCCATTTACACTACAACAAAATTTGATAGAAGCGAGCTCTATTTTGTTTCTTTTATTCTAATATTACCAGCATATTTGGGCGGGAGAAAAATAAAAGGAAGAAAGATAGCGCTCATTTCGATCAAATTTTTCCTGTAGTGTAAATAGTCCTTAACAATATCAATCAATCAACATACTTTTATTTGCGGAAAAAAATAATACACATAACGAAAATGAAACACTAAAATATAATAAAAAAAAATAAAAAAATTTAGCCGCAGGGAGACTGCGATTTGACCTTTCGGTCTTCTAGTCAGCAGTCACCCTTGAAAGCAAAACTACAGATACAACTACATGTAAAATTTAAGTGTTGCAGAGAAGAGGGTTTTTTATTTTAAATAAGAAGGTTTTTTTTATTTTAAATATAAGGTTTCAATAAGTACTTTTTAAATTCATATTTAAAAACACCGTAAGAATCATTTTGAATTTGAATGGGAATTTCGTTCCATATCTTAACTCCTTGGTATTTTATACACCTTAGTAATCGTGAAGTTTTATAAAAGAGAATACGTATGCAAAGTTTTTTTTGATTTTTCATTTAATCTAGTGCTTTTTTCCGAGATCTGGCTGGTTAAAATAAAATAATTAGACAAATTTTTGGGAAGCATTTTTTTAAAATTGGCATGAATAAATTTACCAACTTCTAATTTATAAAAATCTTTAAGTTTTAGAATCTTAAGGCGTTTGTAATAAGGTGAAGAACTATCACAAAATTTAGCTGCACATATAAATTTAACGGCTTTATTTTGAAGAGTTGTCAATTTTTTATGATACGTCCGGAAGGTAGATCCCCAGATAATAAGGCCGTACAATAAATAGGAATGTATCTAAGCGTAATAGATTTTTAACAGTGCTGTTTCTGGTAGATAGTGTCTAATTTTAGAGATAATTCTAACCGTTCTTTATATTTTATATGCTACATTTGCAATGTGGAAATCAAAATTTAAATTTATATCAATAGTTAAACCTAAGTATTTAATACTTATGCATTGTGGGATAAAAATATTATTTAAAAAAACATTAGTTTTTGGAAAAGGTTTATTAAGTTTGGGAAGTATAGTTAGGAAGTTGGATTTAGAGGGATTAACCGTGAGTTTATTAGAATCAAACAAAATTGATAAATTTTGAAGTTCTGTATTCATAATTGTAGTAAGGTTAGGTTGGGGGCCGTAAAAATTAAGCATGTGTCATCAGCAAAGAGTATTGGCATACAGTTAACCGCTTGAGGCATATCATTAACATACAAAAGAAATAAAAGAGGGCCAAGAATCGAACCCTGAGGAACACTAACTATTTTGTAACAGCTTAGATTTGCACCCTTAATGGATACGAATTGTTTGCGAGATAAAAACGATTTAATTAGTTGATTTGCTGAGCCGCGTATGCCATAATGTTCAAGTTTGAGAAGGAGAATGTCATGGTTTACTGAATCAAAAGCTTTTGTAAGGTCAAGAAAAACTAAACCAGTGTATTGATTAGAATTTATATTGTCATAGGAGTGTGTGATAACATCAACAAAACCATGATTGGTTGAGACTTTATTTTGAAAACCATATTGAGAATTTATAATTACATTATGTTTATTTAAAAAAATTATTTATACGTTTGTATAAAAGTCCTTCAAAGATATTTGAGAAACAGGTAAGAATAGAAATTGGGCGATAATTTGTTGGTTTATCACGATCTCCTTTTTTAAAAATTGGAACTATCCTTGCAATTGTACAATTTTTGGGAAAAGCGCCTTCTGTGAAACAAAACTTAATAAAAACTTGAAGATACGGAAGAATAACTGAAGAGGCGATTCAAATAAAAAAAGCTGGAATGTTTTCATGGCCAACTGCTTTATTATTTTTTAAAGAATAAATAGTGTTAAAGATTTCTGTGGGGTTGGGTATGTTGAGATAGATAGAAGATGAAACTCGTTTGTTTAGATAGGTAGAAAAATAATTAAAGGACGTATTTGAAACATTATTTGCTAAATTTGAGCCAATGGAGCAAAAAAATTTATTAAATTCATCAGCTATATTTTGATAATCTGAGGTTGTGCCACGGTCAGTTACTAATGAGTCAAGAGTATCTTTAATTGGTTTAGAGTTCGGAAGCGTAGAACGAATTACATTCCATACTTCTGGCATTCATCAAATTTAGAAGTATAAAATAATTTTTAGACAAAGTCTTTAGTTTAGTTAATTTATTGGAGTAAACTTTATAAAATGATTTTTTTTTCTTCACCACTTAAAAAATGAGATTTAAACATCCGTCTCTTTTTCTTAATTGAAGTTTGTAAGCCTTTGGTAAGAGTTTTTGTAAGAGTTTTCTCATTCTTCTTGAAATTGGCCTCAAAGGCGCATGAGTGTCAATCGAATGTGATATAATGTGGACAAAATTATTAAATAGTTCATTAAAATTTTCATTAGACAGGGTAAGTTGATGACTAAAATAATTGTCTAAATCAGTTTGAAGGTCTTTACAAAACGATTCTGAACAAAACTTTGTTTTATCACGATAAAACAATTGCTCTATATTTTTTTTTATTGTTAGTGGAATTTTTATTGATAACACAAAAAATTAGGTAGTGGTCAGTCAAGTCAGATTTAACTATAAAAGATTGTAATTCATGCTTCGAATCATTAGTTATAATATTATCAATTATGGTTGATGACTTATTAGATATTCTTGTTGGCTTAGTAATTAAGGGTACACCACCGTGACTTAAAATTGAATTAATATATAAGTTCGCACTATTCATACGGTTATATCTATGTAAATTAATATTAAAACCTTTTAGGATATAATAAATTTTTTTTTGTGAGAGAGGCCTGATAAGGAATTTTAAAATTCTTCAATAAATTCAATTATCTTAGTTTGGTCTGGATGACGGTAAACTGCACCCACGGTAAGCTCAGTCTTGAAGTTGTTTTCAGAAATATCTAACCGTATGCATTCAGATTTTGAAAAGTTATATTGCGTGATAGATTTCTTTACTTGCAACTTATTTAAAACGTAAATTTCCACACCGCCAGCGTTAGTTGTAAAATTAAAATAAAAAAAAGTATAATTAGGAAGTAAAATGTTTAATAGAGGGTATAGTTTAATTCGTGTTTTAGTTAAGCATATTACATCAAGTAAAAAATTTAATTCAATTAAAAAATCATAAAGATTATCATAATTTTTATGCAATGAGCGAATATTTATATGTAAAAGCACCAGGGAACGATTGGGATAAAAAGTAGGTCGTTTTGAGTTTAAATCAAAATAATCACATACTTTTATATTGAAAAAGTTTAAAAAGTAGTCGTACACTTCTTCAGGAGAATGATCACTTATTCGCAGGGTGGCTGCTTTATTCGGCTCAAGAAAGTCATTTAATTCCTTGTTATTTCCTAAAAGCGCCGTATCTGCTTTTAAATGAGCCATTTTTACTGGTAAAAGATAGGACTAAGCAGTACAATTAGCAAGATAGGTTACTAACACTTTGATAATAATAGTTTTGATTACAACACTATATTGAGTAAAGCGAAATGAAAAGAATTAAAAAAAGAAGATTTAAAAAATATTTAGCTTTACAACACTACGCTGTGTAGTTAATGAAGCACATATCTGAAACATAAAGCATCACCTTAACATAATGTTTGTTCAATCAATAAACATAAAATGTTTTAACTAAAATATAGCACTAGCAATTTTAATAAAAAAGTAGCACAATATTATTGGACCATTTTGTAAACTATCTCCATTTTGCGCAACTTAAGATAGAAAACATTAGATGGCTACTCCGATAAGGTTCGAAGTTTATTTTATTTTGAATCGTTTAATTAAGGTATTTTTACTATAAAAAACGAGGTAATGTTTTTTTTAATTTTTATTTTTAGGTTTCAATTTAAAATTCGATTTAAAATTTCAATTTAAAGGCACAGTTTGAATAAACTGCAAAAGACAATTTAGGAAATTACGAATTACCATTGCAAAATTAAAAAAGGAAATAATTTAGTAACTCATTTCCTGTATCAAAAGAATAGAATAGCACAATTTAAAAAATAAATGAAGTGAGAAACGCAGTAAAACACATTGGCAATGTAGGCAATAAGTAATTGAATGAATAATTATTATCAATAGAGAATTTACATTCATTTATGACATCAAATCAATTTATTTATTACACTGGTCAACAGCAAAATGTTATGCCGCAAAAAAACAATCATTTCCCAGTGTTTCAGGTGTGTTGAGCCCAAATCTGCAGTCGGATTTTTTCTATCACGTCTAGAAATTGAGATATCTCCAATTTATTCCACTTACTTCCATTCCGATCCGGGTCTACTTTAAAATCCAGTTGTAATAAAGAGGTCAATTATTGATAAACAATTAAAATTTGTGACATCACTCTAATCTCTTTGTGATGTAACAATTGATTTAATGCTTCATAACAGGATGCTTAAATACTCGTTGTATTAATGCTAGTAGTCTATGCTCTTTCAATTTTAAATAGCTAAGGTTACAGCATACGTAACCGAAACATTAGTAGCAGGCCCGTTTCTGGACTAAGGTTAAGTGAGTAGTTAGGGATTAAGTTATAGGGTTTATAAATTTTTGGTGCTCATCTTGACCAACTTTTTTTTGTTTTGTGTTAGAAATTGAGTTTAGGATTAAAGTTAGGGTTAAGGTTAGTTAGGCTTAAAAGCATAGTTAGGCTTAAAATACAATTAAATAATGGCAAAAAAGTTTCGGTCTCGTAACTTTAGCCACAGCCTTTTAATTTAGCAAGATAGTTTTAGCTACCGTACTGGGTTTCAGTTAAATTTCTTGCAGGTAGGAATTTTAAAGAAGTGTTTAATTTTAGTTATATTTTTTGCTTATATTTGCTATATAACCATTGCAATTAGCATATTGATTTTAAACAACTTGTTACAATGATGCTTTTAAGTTCCAAAAGTGGTTGTATCAATCACCCTGACAACTTTTCTTATGTCTGCGGCGAATACACTCCTCCTGCTCACCGTGTAAAGCTGAACAGCAGAATAAGATATGCATATAAGCACTATTTTGCATGCCAAGTAGGCGACCAAGATAAAAAAATTGGCCCCACATATTTGCTGCAACCGTTGCAGAACAAGTCTTCTGTTTTGGCTGCATGGTAAACGGAAGCAAATGCCTTTTGCTATTCCCATGGTATAGCGTGAGCAGAGTGATCACGTTACTGATTGTTACTTCTGCATGACGAACATAAAAGGATTTTCTCGAAAAAATAAGTCCAAAATTTCTTATCCCGTATGCAGGTCAGCCATTAAACCCGTTCCCCATGACCCAGATCTGCCTGTACCTCAGCCTCCCACTAAAACGAAAGATACCTTGTCTGTTGATGAAGGTGCGAGTAGCAGGATTGAAAGTGAGGAAGATCTTATTGAATCAGATCCATCTTTTCAACATGAGTCTGCCCCACTTCTCATCAATCACGAACGCCCTAATGACCTGGTGTGTGATCTGTATCTATCCAAAGAGAATGCAGAAGCTTTAGGGTCTAGGCTCCAACAGTGGAATCTACTGGAACCAGGAACAACCATTTCTTCTTTTCGTATCCGGAATCAAAGCCTTGCTCGTTATTGTGCAAGTGCAGAAAATATATGCTATTGCAAGGATATTGAAGGATTGATGACTGAACTGGGGTGTGAACATAATCCTGCTCACTGGAGGTTGTTCATCGACTGCAGCAAAACAAGTCTTAAAGCCGTGTTGTTGCACAATGTTAACATCAAACCATCAATCCCCGTGGGCTACAGCATTCTCAGAAAAGCGACTTATGACACAATGAAGATTCTACTTGATATCTTGGAATATCCCAAGTATAACTGGAAAATTTGTAGTGATCTGAAAGTTCCTTTTCTCTCCTCCTTGGATTGCAGTTAGGGTACACAAAGCATATGTGTTTCATATGTCTATGGAACAGTAGGGAAGACAGCAGTCACTATGCAGTTAAAGTATGGCCTACTCGACAAAGCCCCCAAATCGGAAGATGTAATGTTCATCACCAGCCTTTGTTTAGCTCTGCAAATGTCTTTTTACCGCCTCTTTATATCAAACTTGGCTTAATGAAAAATTTTGTAAAAGCGATGGACCAGGAAGGCGATGGCTTCAAATTTCTCAAAGATTTCTTTGGAGCTCATAAAAGTGATGCAAAATTAAAAGCTGGAATTTTTGTGGGTCCTGAAATTAGAAAACTGATGTTGAATGAAGAGTTTGATTCACGACTCAATCCGGTAGAACTGGCTGCTTGGAATGCTTTGAAATCAATTGTTGCTAACTTCTTGGGAAATCACTGTCATGAACAATATGCTGATATGGTTGATGACATGCTGAAAGCATATGAGCAATTAGGAGCTTGTATGTCTTTAAAAATGCACTTTCTGCATTCCCACTTGGATTTCTTTCTCTCTAACCTTGGCAAAGTAAGTGATGAACAAGGAGAGAGATTCCACCAGGATATATCGTCATAGAAGGGCGGTACCAGGGCCGTTTTGATGCCAATATGATGGGAGATTTCTGCTGGTACCTACAACGTGAAAGCAAAGGCTCGTTATATAAAAGAAAAGCCAAATGCATTAAATATTTCTAAAGCCATTTTACAAGTTATATTGGGAAACAAACTACATTTGTTGTCTGTTGCAGTCTTCTCTTTACTGCGAAATAATAAATTTTGACTATATGTATTGTATGGAATAAGAGAAAATTGGGACATGTAGTTATCTTAAAAACGTGACGTGATAAAAGAAAACTAATATCATTTTTAAAATCAGGGACCCCAAATTAGTCAAAATTACTACTTTGTTAGTTGCGTAACAGAAAAAAATTTTTTTTTGTTGTCCAGTGTTATCTATGAAAAGAGTATAATTACCATCGAGTGCTTTCCACATGATTTTCTTTTTATTCTTCTTAGCTTCTTTATAATACGGTAATAGAAGTTATCGCGTTCTTGAAACTTAGCAGGCAGATGATCAGTAATGTAAGTATTTAGATTGGTGCTTCCACTTTCTTTACGCATAGCGTTATATGGTCCAAGATTTTTTGTTGATTTAAAAATTAAATTTTTATCATGAATTGTAAGAAACAATTATCGGTCGATGAACTGGTCTACCATTCTTTGTAATTGGTTGTTGAGGAAGTCGATGAATATCTGAGAGCTTGATTTCATTTGGATTAATTTTTAAACCATTCTTTAAAAAATCTTGAAACTTTTCAAAAGTTTTTTCTCTTTTCTCCCAAATATTTGTCTTCTTGGATACCATGAATTAAGATATTTAATCTTTTATCATAAGATTTTTTCATTAAAAGTGCCTTTTCATAGTTTGACTGAAATTCTTCAAACGATGTAATTTTTTGGTTTAACTGTTTAATTAAGTCAATATCAGCTTCGGTATCTAATATAGTATCAACTTCTTTACTTCTATTCAAACTTTACTACTAGTAAATTTAATCTTTTACTGACAAGCATCGATTTTGGAGTCAATGTTTGAAATTTTTTCTTCAATTTTATGTATTCTTTTTATAATTTTATCAAGTTTCTTTTCCAAGTTCATTATTTTATGCTATTTAATCTTTTAAAAAATAATTGACTAGCGTTAGATTAAGTATTTTATCTAAATCTGCTTCAGCCACTATCTGTTCACTTTAGTAAATCAAGTTTGATGTTGCCTCTACCATGACAAAACGACAATGAATGCTTTATTTTCACGCTATGATTCGACTTAGCACCTAATTAGAAATATTCGTTTGACCTAAATTCAATTGTGAATAACATTTGTACACTGTTCGATTTCGTTATTACTGTTCAGCTACAAGAGCCACAAACAATAGGACGGCGAGGCGCAATTTGCCCACCGTTGTTATAGACTGTTCAATCTGGCCAAGATCAACTAAAGTTTACTTTATGCATGTTGACAGGTTAGTTGATACTGTGTATCAACTATCCCACCTTACGTTATATCAACTAACCTGCACGGCAAATTTTTCAAAAAAAAAACGATTTCCAGCAAGCAACTCAGTAACTTGATAAAGATCTTTTAGACTAGCCAAGAACTAATCACATAAGCTACAAACTGATCACAATTCAGTTTCATACGAGTTTTCTATCATTCATAATTAATCACTAAACATAGGTTTTTTAAAATAAGATATTAATATAATTTTAGCATTTTCAAAAATGTTTGCTAAAAACTATGCGGATTCCAACAACTTTTTTTATCATAACTAAGCATATTAACTCTGTTTTAAATAGTAGCGCCATTTCGATTTAAAGTTAAATCTTTTGACTGTTAGAGCTGCTGTATCAACTAACCTAACCTTCCTCTATACTAGTGGTTCCCAACTTTTTTAATCCCCCACACCCCTAAAACATTTTAATATATTTATCAGTTCACAGCGGCATTGTGGCACCTGATCTTCGGGAAAAGAAAGAAAACTAACAAAGAATTGCGAAAACGAAAACAAGAACTAGGGGAGCATATTCTTTCCTTTTTCCGAATGCCAGGCCACTACTGTAGAGCTACAAGCAGTTTATTGTATTTGTCTTCCGACTTGACAATGGCAAAAATGTTTGAATTGTACAGCACTTACTGTTAGGAAAAGCAGAAATTACGTTTGATCTATGGAACTTATCGGCTGATTTTTCAATCTATGAATCTGGCATTTCATACACAAAAAAGGATAGATGCGAAACTTGTCAAAGATACCGAAATTTAAACGCTCTGAACAACAAGAAGAGCAGGATATTTATCAACAACATCGACAACGTGCTGAAAAAATTCGAGAAATTAAAGCCAATTTGAAACAAGAAAAAATATGAGAAAAATAACGACAGTTTTTGTTTTCAGAAAGAGTTATTCGCTCACAAGTCAAAAGTTTCTTTATCTATTATGCAAGGAAGCTCTCCATGCGTAAAGTTTTGGTAAGTGATTGGATAAGTGACAAAGTTACTTATTTTGTATGGAATGAGACTGTTTCCGGTCGATGTCGCAATGAAATAGTAAGTTGCTTGCTGTACATTCTGCAAACATAGGATAAAAATGCGGTGCATAAGAGAAATTTGTTCAGTGATGCCTGTTAAGGAAAAAATTGAAGCTAGAATATTCTGGCTCTATTTAGAAGTTTTCTAACTTATCAAGCATTGTTGATAGTATTGTTGATAAGAAGTATTGTTGATATCAATTACTACTTTTTCGAATCTGAGCACAGTCAAAACAAAAATGACTTCGTTTATTCAGTGATTGAACGAGCTGTAAAAAGAGTTGAATTTTTTGTTCCTGCACAATGCTACATGTTTATCAGAATTGCATCTAAGTAGCAGAAATACAATGTTGTGAAACTGGATAATTCTAAAATATTTGACATTCAAAATGGTTATCAAGAGATTGTTGCACATAAAGATAAATTTTAAATTTCAAAAATGCAGGTCATCAAATGTGAAGCCGAGAATGCTTGCTACAGCTATTCAGCTTTAGAAGAGACTTGTAGATTAAATGCTTGATTCAAAAGAAACAAAAAAATGAAACTGCCAGTGCTAAATCAAGAAGTTAACAGAGCTGTCAGTAAAAACAAGAAAGAAGACCTGGTAAAGTTATGCGAAAAGTTGGCCATATCAAGAGCTTATCATTCCTTTTACCACAGCTTGAAAATGCAAGAATAAAATGATGATCACCATGAATGATGGTTTGAAATCCAACAAATGATAATTGTTCAATTTCGCACCCTTATGTGTCAGTCATAAACTACTCAAACTCTAGCTTTACAAGGAGTGCCTGTTTGTTGTGAATAGCTTGCCTTCTGTGCTGTAACTTTTCAACGTTATAAACTGTGCGGTGTTCAGTTTTCTAAGAAATTCACTAAAGATATGTATATATTTTTATTCGGTGGCGTTGACTTAATTATCAGGTCGACTGATTGATAATAATGACTTAATCAGGTTTGGAAACTATATTTTCTTTATTTAATTGAATCAGACACAAGGTCCATAGAAAAACATAAGAAACACACAACTCAAAAAAGAACAAAAACAGGCTAGAAGGAAAAATATAACATTTGATTAACATCAATAAATGAAGACAATGTTTATAATAGTAACTCTTGTAGAAGAAATCGCTAAACACAGTATAATTGACATAAACATTACTAGACAGGAACCATCGTTCTATAAAGTGATAGATCAGTTTTCTTCGTAGTGCATCAAAAGTGGGAATATTTGTTTCAACTTCTAGTTCTTTTGCACTAGCATTACGTTTGAACCAATAAACTAACCAAAAAGAATCATTGTATGCAACTCGTAGGTGATTTAATGAAGAGTATAGATATTTAGATCATAAATGACTAGCATAAAATGATGTACAGTGATAATTAAATAATATATTTTTTATAGTTCGAGAATATTTTGAAAAAGTTGCTTTTAGTTGATATGATTTTCCATATAAACAAAGAACTTGCCTACAAATATTACCATCATCTTTAAGATTGCCCTTAAGAAAAACACCCAGATATTTTACATTATTTTTAAATTTTATCACATTATTGTAAAAATAAACTTTTGGAACATTTGTAAGCGAAAAATATTTATATAAGATATGTTTAACAGCATAGTTACTACACACATTAAGTATATCTTGTAGACCGTCTAGACTAGGAGAAAAGCAACATAAATCATCAGCATAAATAATATGATTAAGTTTCGAGTTGTCATGAAAGCGGCCAGCTTTTACAAAAAGACAAGATAAACTGTTACCCCAATTTACTTTCATATTCTGTTTACTATACCACTAATGTAAAATTCTAACAAAACAAGTAGGCATATTTCTCTCAATTAGTTTTTTAAATAACATTTTATAATTAACCCGATCAAAAGCCTTAAATGCATCTAAAAAACCGCAATACACTGGGTTACCTTGTTTTTGATACGATCGTATTAATTGCTTCAGAGTTAATACACACATGTCAATTGAAACTTTAGCTTTAAAACCGAATTGATTATGACTTGTTTTAAAAACCTTAAAGCAGATATAAGATGATAGCTATAGCAATAGGATGAAAGTTGTTAGCATCATCAATATTTCTATTGATATTTTTAAGAGTTGGAATTATAACAGTATCAAAACAATTAGAGAGAATGTATCCATGCTTTAAACACATATTATACTGTAGTATAAACTCAGATAAACATTTATAAATGGGTCACAAAAATGAAGATGTTCAACTGACAACTTATCAACACCAACAGATTTATTTAGAGGTAATTTTACAAGAAGTGAGCACACTAGCTTTACGTTACAATTAAATTTATTTATGTTTTTATATTGTGCACTATCACAAAGATGGTCCAGAACAGCTGTTTTGTCACATTGTGATTGTGAAGAGTTTAGTAGCTTGCTATATTGACTTTTCCATATCTTTTCCATATTTCAGTAATGTATGTGGGAGTGGAATTACCCTCTATTTCAGTAGGAAGAAGTTTCTTTTTACCAACTAATTTAACTTTTGACCACAATTGTTTGTTTGATCTGTCATTCTGCATGGCTGTGGCAAAGTAATTAGCTTTATACTGTTCATTTCTCTTTTTGCATTTCTTCAGAACTTTTTTAAAAATCCTACCCTTTTCTTTCATAATAAAATTACTTTGACAGTCTAAGAGCTTGCACAAATGTGCAAGTTTTTCAAATGTTTATTCCACCCAGAAATTTGACTTTTGTGAAGTCTACTACACTTAGATTTTTTAAAACAAAATTCCGATGCAGATATAATAGCAGAAACTATGTCAGCATAAAATTTGTCAATAAACTTAAGGTGGTTTAAATATTACACAGCGGATTGTTGCAATGTACAACATCAAAGGGCAATTCAATATTGTTTAAAAGATATTTACTCCACTATTAATAAGCTTTTTTTGACCAATTTTCAGCTTGTTTCAATTTACAGAATAAGGTACAATATTGAAGCTTTTTTTCTTATATGTGAGTAAAAAATTAATTTTTAAATAAGAAACCATTGGTTTGTGATCTGAGGTAACAAAAACATAGAGCGTAGATAACTTACATATTGATTTATTGACATTTATTGAGCTAAGACAATGGTCTAGCTAACTAACACTAACATGTGATTCACTTAAATAAGTAAATGTCGAACTTGGTAGCCATTGTTTATCTGAAAAAATAAATCCGTTTCTTTACAAAATCTGTTTAAATAAGTACCAAAGCTATTTCAGTCACTGGCATTGAAATTACTCATTATACATATATTTGGGCAGCTCGTTTCATTGCAAAATGTACTTAAGTCACTCAAGTACTGTAAATCCTTATCTACATTAGCGGAGCAATAATATGGTAAATAAGCATTAATCAGACACAAAGCCTTATTACCACAATCTATAGATAACCCACAAATAGTATCATCTTTACTTTTTAAAGGAGTATTAACTTTTAACCACTTTTTATATAATATAGCAGTACCACCATGTGGACAACCTTTTAGTAATAATCCATCTTGATAGTCAAAAAAAGGTACCAACAGCGTAAAAATTATCATTTACATTTGACAATTAATACATTAGTTGTTTAGCCAACCAAATTTCTTGTAAGCAGATAACATCATAGACAGGTTAGATCATAAATTTCTGGCAAAAACGAAAATTTTCTGCAATTAAAAGAGACAATTTTTAACTGATTTTTTTCTTCCATTTTACCCAGTGGACTTACAATTCTCTACAGAATAAAATAGATAACGACTAGTTAATCAAAGCTTACAACCAATTTTGATTTCGTGTAAAGGCCGTTATTGTTGCTGTTGGTAATTTTATTGAATAAACTTAATTAACAGTTAGTTAACTTCTATGTTTTTCATTTGTAGTCTTATAAAATTATATTTTTTTGTTTAGTAAAAGTTTTTTTAATTCATAAAATCTGTCCTCAAATTTCAGCCGCACCATGTATTTTATCTCTATCACATCAGGTTTTTGAGATGCAACAACACGAGTTGTGACATAAACATTGTTGAAACAATAAAATGTTTGTTTATCAGTTCAGTTAAAGTTGAATCACTAACCTATTCCACGGCCGTTATTTTTAAAAATAAATTTTAATGAAAGATAAAATGTCAAAAGCGATTTATTTTTGATAAACAAACACTCAGGAAGGTTATGATAAAATATGAAAAAGAAAAGTGAAGCAGACATCAACTTTGCTGCAAATACCTTCACCTACGACGCGATCGCTACAGCGCAACAAACGATCAATCACGCCTTTTGAAGCAATTTCCAGTCAAAGGTTTAAATTGAAAAAAATATGGTAACTCAAGTAAAAACTTTATGCCACTTACAAAACAATACTAAGTTTATTGTATATGAACATGCTACATGTATGAACTGGTGAGTATTACGATTATGTAAAAGCACTTCGTTAGAATTTCTTTGCTTAAATTAATAATAATTTCAATTCATTAGACTTATTTGTATATCCTAACTCTATAAAAGCAAAAGGCATTGTAAAAGTCAAAGAATGAAATGAGTTTTTCATTGAGATGACGCAACTATGAAATTTTAGTTCATTCTTCAAGTGAGTTTCATTGCTTTAAGCATGATCCCAAAACTTCAGCTTTAGATTTTGACAATGCCAAATCTTTAAAAAGATTTTTCAACATAATTTGATTTATGAAAACTGGAATGTTTGAGGTAGTTGCAACAAAATCCGTGTTAATTTGATTGAAAAAGATTTTTTGTCCTACTCTGCCCGATTCGAGTTTCGATACCCTTGTGTTCGTTTATTTAATTTGTCAACTGTAAATCTTTTTTGTTTTCTTCCATCTTTTAATAAGCCTTTAGTAATCAAGAAGTGTTTTGAGTTTTTTCTGTACTTTTGTAAGTGTTATCCAGTTGAAAGGTGCGTATGGTGGGAACGGTTGGGTTTTGA
Source organism: Diplosoma virens (assembly GCA_963680785.1). Lineage (NCBI taxonomy): Eukaryota > Metazoa > Chordata > Ascidiacea > Aplousobranchia > Didemnidae > Diplosoma > Diplosoma virens. The sequence goes on from OY796884.1 coordinate 46,548,654, forward strand.
ATTGTTTGCCAAAAAATTAAAAAAATCATCATCTGTGTCTTTTTCGTCTTCGTCTCCTACGTCTTATTTAGCTTCAATTAAAGCCCATCATCGAATCATTAAACTATTGACTAGTTGTAGATTTCCAAAAGTTACGGTCAAATTCATTCTGGTTACTTTTCATTTTATTACAAATCCAAAATTACAATATTTATAATTGACATCAAACTGTATTTCAACAACACCGAAGCGTGACAGAATAAAGGTTAAGGCGAGGGACAAGTATTTCAATCAGTTAAGATTCAGCAAGTTCCAACCTGTTGCATTTAATTCGCAACGTAATCTTAACTTCTCAAATCCATAATCAATTTTTCTTTTTTTCAGTATTTTTAAATTTTATTACGTAATATTTTCACGGCCATGTAATAATTGCATAATCGGTAAACTTCCATTTAATTTAAATTATTTAATTTATTTGTAAGCAGTTTTTGATTGCTTTAATTGTTCGTTTTATCTATTGTAATTTTAAGCACGTCTCAAGCAGATTAAGAGCACGAGACCATTAGCTTCTAGAATTTTCTTTTTCTTTCTTAAAACTAGCAAGACGAACGGTCAATTTTGACCGCATTTAAATTTTGTTCTTCTTTTTACAGTGTTGGATTTTAAAATTCAACTTTTGTCACCCTATGAGTTTTTTCTTTTTCCTTAGAGTTATCTGGAAACAAAACAAAATTTTGATTTAACTTCTTAATCAAGTGCAATTAAAGAGTATACCTAGAAAGACGAGCGGTCAAATCTGACCGCATACAATTTTATTACAGCGATAGCTATGCTAGGCGGTATCAAAACAGTTTGTTAGAGGGTTTAGGTCAATTAGACATTATTTAAACAATATCTGTCTACCTGATTGTTGATTTTCATTTGTTATTTTTTATTGCGTCAAAATTAGTGCTGTTTGATGAAATATTTATTTGTTTATATCTACAGACACAGCTCAAAATTTTATAAAATTTATCTCAGATATTAGCAACAAGTTGATGGCAAAACCTTTATTTAATTTTATAAAAAAAAAATTAATTATTGATTTATAAAATAAACTTAATTTAATATTGTTTCAATTACTTATCACCTTGAAATTATGTTGTTTTGAATAAACATTTTATAATAACATGCTGGTTTGAAGTTTAGTATATTTTACCGCAGCATAACATTCATTTATATTAGTAAATTTTTATTCGTTGAGTAAGTACTTCTACAATTACAAACTTTTTTATCATGGCTACTGCAAAACGACTGAGGGCCGCAGAAGCAGTCAGGTCTTTACAAGTAGATGAATCTGATAATTCATGTGATGAAAATGAGGATATAACAGCGTGATCGATAATGCAGGTTACTCTTGAAAATCCTGATTTGTCGGATTGTGACCGCTATGAACCCAGCGATCAACCAATTTTCGAAAATTTTAATAAGGCACAATCTTCAATCAATCGATGGGATACTCTTTCAAGTAGAGCCAGCGTTTCATGAAAACGAATCAGCGACACGGTAAACAGAGGAAGAGCTGTAGGTGAAAATAATTTTTCTCAAAAATCGGGACCAATATCTTATTCGCAAAAAGGTGTCCAATCAAAAAACTTTGCAAATTGGAAAAATTTATTGGTCTTTAAATAGCATGTGGTGTTTTGACAGGAAAAAACACTTCAACTATGGAGTAATACGCAACTATGGAGTAAGGAGTAGGGGCATCTAATCTTTAGCAAGACAATCAATAGAAATTGCCACAAAGAACTAATAAAACATTTGAGATTTGATAACTGTTCCACACGCCGCGAAGAAGGAGAAAAGATAAATTGTGTCTTCTTTTAGAAACGTGGAACAATTTTATTGAAAATTATAAAAAATTTTATGTGCCAAGTTTTGATCTCACAATTAAGAAACAACTGTTTCCGTGCAAGAATCGATGCCCTTTCATCCAATACGTGCCAAATAAGCCAGACAAATTTGGCATAAAATTTGGGCTTCTGGTTGATGTTTGTTCAAAATAACTTTGCAATGGCAAGCCTTATCTTGGTAATGACCCAACAAGAAACAGCAAAAATGACTTACCAACAAATTTCTGCTTATAGTTGATGCGACTATTCTTGAAAAAAGGGTACAACGTGACAATGGATAACAATTTTACAAGTATTAATTTAGCAAACAAACTAAAAGTAGAAAAAACTACACTTCTTGGAACAATAAGAAAGAAAAGAAAAGAGATACCAAAAGTTGAGAAAATGATAAAAGGCAAGCCTTTATCCCAATCTCCTTCTAATGCCACTTTAACTATATATAAAGCAAAAAATCAAAGTTGAGTTATATGCTAATTTCAATGCAGCAAACAGTTTTTGTTGACCAATTACACCCAAAAAAATTATCAGAAACAGTCAAGAGTTACCACGCGTCAAAAACAGGTGTACAGTAGATCTTTTGAACCAAATGGTGCGTTATCATACCTGCCAAAGTGCCACAAAAAGGTGGCCAGTGACTGTATTTTTTAACATTATAGACTGCGCATGCATCAATGCATATATAATCTACTCTGAAGTAACAGTCTAGAGCTTAACCAGAAGAAAATTGTTACTTCATTTAATAAAAGAAATGTGTCCCAATCCTTCTACAAAAAGCAATTTACCTCCTCTTCCTACGATGGTGCTAAAAAGTTCTGGTCAAAGTTTGCAAAAAAAGAAGCAATGCCAAGTACAATCATGTAAAAACAAGTCTAGCGTCAGCTGCCATAAATGCTTGAAGTCTTGCTGTGGTAGACATACTACATTTACATTTATTGTTGCAACTTGTTCTTCTTGTGCAGTAGAAAGGTCAAAAGAAACTATTATTATAATTTAATTTGTTGCAATTATCAAAAATGTCGGTTAAAAATAGTCAAATTAGTTATGAATATATTTTCAACAGATAATTAAAACAACTTTGGTGATTATTAAATAAATTTTAGCACAAAATACTGATGCGGTGAAAATTGACCACAGCCGTCTTTCTAGGCAGGGAGAATTTTCCGTCTTTCTAGTGTTCAGTATTCCGGAATCATTAATTAAATTTTTTCATTTAACGAGAAGACTTCTACTGTAATTACTTAATCCGTTTATCGACACTCGTCAATGCTTGGCTGTTGTAAACTGTGACCTTTGATTCAATTACTATTCGGAGAAATCCACACTATTCCAAAAAATTGGCTTATAATTTAGTGTCACATGACTTGATCGTATGTAAGCGCGAACTTCGTTTTCGTTTTATTTTAGTCTAAATTCCAGATTCCAATTCAGTCAATCATTTCAGGCCGATTTGAGTTGTTGCATTGCAGCTAAGTCTTTTGTGTTTCAGTAGCTGTATAACGGCAGTAATTCTATAGAGAGCCAAGTAGAGGACAAACTGTTAAGATTAATATTAGCAATCAGGTGCTAATTTATTCTTATAGCTCGCTGGCGCAAAGTTGTTAACGTGATTATTTGCAGTTGTGGGGCTGGAATCGCTATGAAGTTCGATGAACCTTGGAAGCCACGTTTTTTGAATCAATCAAGTTTTTGAATTTTGTAAATATACTCTTTATAGTTAGAAACAATGGTTTCTATCTGAGGAAAGAAGTTTTCTAAGGAATCAATTTGATCTTAACCAGAGCTAACTATATTAAAAACTTCAGTCTGGCGGTAAACATTTTCTTGTGCGGGGATAAATTAAAGAATAGACACAGCTTTACTTTAGCGCTGATATTCGGGTTACCCAGTTCGATTGGTCTTTTCGGATTCCCATGTAAAGTTTGTGACGCAGCCAAGTTGATTCAATTTTGGCCGAATCAACAGTCTGAATCACTTGATGTAGCCTCACTGGAACTGTCTGGTTTAGGTAAAGACTCTGGACATTTACAAAACTTCTTGAGTTGAAACTTTAGAAATTTAAATATCAGCACTATACAGAAATGGCTTCAAAAAAGACTGACAACTTTGTTAACCCTATTACATCTAAAGGGGTGCGTGGGCGTTGTTAAAAAGCTATATACTGCTTAATGTAAACGTCTTCAAACTTTAACACTCTTCCGAATTTTTATTCATCTAAATGTTGGTGCAATTTTTGAAAAGACTGCTCAAGAAATTTTAAAGTTATTAATAATTTTTTTTAATTAAAAAAAAAAAAATAATAATAATATCCTAAGTGTTTTAAACTTTAATCAATTCTAAATAAAAAATCCAAGTAGTTTACATCATAATTTAGAGAACAAACTTTTTTTATCACAGTTACTTAAAAACTTGCCTTTAAGTGAAAAATTTTGCACTTGATAATTCAGTTTCACCAGTTGATCTGAAACGCCAAGCACAATTACATTAAGATTATTTTAAAACTTTCAAATTTTTTTGTTTTGGAAGAATAATTAATTGTCTACAATCATGATAATTGTGCCATTATGTTGTGTCCTTCGGAAAGGAAACTTTACGGCATTTTCTCCTGCTTGGCGGTCTTGGCAAGCAATTCTAAACTTCACTCATATCTCTGTAAAAAAAAAACTAAAAAAACAAATAAAAATTTCAACTAGACACCAATACCTTGGCATCTCCGAAAGATTTTTTAACAAAACCAAATTTATGTTTTTCTAAAATAATTAAATAAACAAAAGCAGGTAATATTTTTGACGTTGCCTAAGTAAGTTGCAAAAAAAAACAGATAAAAATGTTCTAAAAATAGTTTGCTTAAAATCAATCTGTGTTTGTGGCTAAACCTTAACTTACCTTTCAAATTATTCAACCTTGCGTTAGCAGCATAAATGTTCTCTGAAAAGATAAGTTTTTTAGAAATTATGTGCAGAAATTTAAAAAAAAATTAGGAAAACGACAGCAGTTAGCCATTACCGGCAACTATTCATTGCGTTTAAACTTGAAACATTATATTTTGATTGCAGTTGTTTGAAATTTTGTTATAGTTTTATACCTTCTAAACTTTTTATATGTTCTGGTAGGATTTCACATGGCTTTCCTTTCTCTCCTTTTGATCCTTTCAATCCGCTTTTTCCAGGAAGAAATTTACAATTGTCAATAACAGAAGGATTGTTTGGACTTAAACAGACAAAGTCATTGCTTTGTGATATTGCAAAAAAAAAGTAACAAAAGACAGAAACAAAACAAAAGTTTTTCATGACAACAAACACTTTATGGTTCTACAACTAAAGTCCGCTAAAAAAAATTGATTAGATTTACATAATCTTATCTATTGAATGTAGACATTTATGATCAATCATAAATCTATTACTTTTTTAATCACTTTTTTTGCTTGAAACGAACAAAAAGTGTTCTAACCTAGAATCGAAAAATTTTAATCTAATATATTTAAAAACGTTCAAGCTAAACTTCAAATGCTTTTTAAACGCACAGAACGATAAATAGCTCTTATGAAAAATTTTTTATTAAAAAAGCAAGTAGTATTGGGTCAATTTTATGCTCAATTTAACATTTTAACTAAGCATTATTTTTTGAAAAAATAGCGCGTAAGCAATAAAACCGTAGTTACGTCTATGTAAGTTAATTGTTAAACTAAAAAGTTTATCACAGCGGTTTCCAAACTGTGAGCCGCGAGACTTTCTCAGGGGCGCCGCGAAAGCATGCCGCGGGATGAAAGCCGTTTGAGCAGTGGTGGATATTGGGTGAGGCGAATGAGGCAGTCCCCCATAGAAAACAGCACATACAGTTTTGAATCCGTTGCAGATGTTTCTTCAGAGAACGATTCTGATTGAGGATCTTTTTTTTTTAGAGAACACCCTGATTTTGGAAGAGAAATAGGGAAATCAGAGATGAAATCGAAGTGAAGACCTTTTTTTTTTCTTTTTTTAGAGAACACTCTTATTTTCGGAGAAAAATACCTTTTTTTCATTACGGCGCCGCGAGTATTGCTAAGTTTTCAAAGGGCGCCGTGAAAAAAAAGTTTGGGAACCGCTAGTTTATCACCAACGTTAAGCTTTATTTAATATTGATAAACAGCAAAATAAGTTGTCTTTTGTCGTTAAACTTTCCAAAGACACTTGTTTTTAACGATTATTTCAGGAGAATGGCTTTTTATTAAAAAGTGAAATCTCGATCATTTTCTTTGGGGTTGTTGCTGCTTTGCATTAAGGGAATCCCCATTGTAGTGAACAGCGTGACCTTATTGAGGAGCTTTTCTTGAATCGTCTTTTCAAAGGGCACAAGTTTTGTCCAGTCAGAGTGTTTTTATACTGAGCTATTGCGCCGACAGTTTATTAATAAAATCCTCCAAAAAAACAATCACTTTCCTTTTACCTTGTTCAATAAATGTTCAATAAGTGTAAACAATTAATCAAAAAGGTACAGTTCACCACTACACCCAAGTATGCCTTGGAACAAAAAAAAAAGTATATATATATTATATTTATTAAACACTACACTTTATTAGTTAAAACCACAACAGTCTGTTTTATCCTATTGAATCATCAGGTGGTCACTAGAAAATAAAAATATATAGTTATTTGCGGTAAAATTAATACGCTTGAAATAAATTACGCGTAGTTAATAATGCAAATAATGCAACTCCTGTGACGTCATACAAAAAAATAACTCAAAAATATAGAAAATGCATGTATAGAAGTTTGCATCCATTTAAAGGTGAGGGATGGCGAGTTAGGCGTATTGTAAAAAGTTTGAAAGGAGGAAGGGAAAATCTACAAAGCAATGAAAAGGTTACGGGAGAGATCGTATGAGGTGAAAAAGTTAAGTAAGTGAAGTACCGTGCGAATGATAGTGAGCAGATTAAAATAACGAACAAGAAAGATAATTTAATTAATTTAAATTTGTTTTTGTGGCAATGATTACCGGTAAGCTTTGGTCGTTTGTAGAGTGTTGTTGGTTTGATAATAGTGATTTAATTCAAACACAAAATAATTCTAATATTGAAATAGGTAAAGCCGCGAATAATTACGAAAAGTTTTTTAATTTAAATTTGTTTTTATAACGGCACTTCCCATTTAGTTCTGACCTTTTATTCAGCATTGTGGTAGGGTCCGCTCGGAGGATGAAAAGTTTTTCTGCTAAGCAGAGTTTGCACCATCTAGCTCCCGGATAGTATGGTGTGGTGCGGGCCGCGATGCTCCATTTAATGGAGGGGTTCTTTCCTGTGTCTTTAGCTTGCCAAAAAGCCTTAGATAGCTCGGTGGAATTAGACTTTTTCCGGTATTTAAAGCTCTGATTATCGTTAGAGAAGCGAGTTTTAAATTCGGTTTCACTACAACCATAATAATTTTTGGCAATGCCATCTGTTGTTAGGGTGGCTTTATAAATGATGGAGCTTTCGCGGTATAGTCCCTTCATCGGGCAGCTGGTTTTTTCCCTGCAGTTCCAAGGTGGTACAGTGCTGGCAGGCTCGGTTCTTTGGACAAGGAACGCTTTATTGTGTCTGGAAATTATAGCTGCCATGTTGGGCATGCAGCTATAGATCAGTTTGACGTGATTTTTATTGCATATCTTGTGCAAGCGGTGATGGGAAGGGAAGTGCTTCTCGAGCAAGTGAAGGAAGACCTTTTGATGTTAGTCTTTACATGCTCGCTGAAGGGTGAGTTAAACCACACTATATTCCGCTTTCTGGATTTCCTTTTATGGGAGTCCGGTGGGATGATGTGCTGCAACCCACCGGGATGTCCACTTCTTTGCATAGCCTCTTCATAGTCCGGGATAGCTCTGGTGAATTCCTGGCAGTTGTACGAGAGCAATGAAAGGCGGTCAGCAAGCATCGATCGGTCAGCAAACATCTTTATAGCGGGCGGGTGGTTTGAATTTTGGTGGATATAAAGTGGTTGGTCGTTAGGCTTGCGGTAGAACCAATATTTTCCCAATTTCATGTTGAAGGTAAGTTGAAGTTTTTGTGGCTCTACAAGTATGTGTTTACAGTAGTCTTCATTTTATTTCGCACGCGATTTCACAAAATCGTTTCCGAATTACAAGACTAAAAAAAATTAATCACTTTGAACCTGTCTCGAATTTCTTGATTTTTGTCCCTAGAAAGTATTGATCTCTAAACAAAAAGTCTTTATTTTCATTCCCCACCCTATTTCATAAACTCGTTCCTTTTCAACAAAAACCAGTCTCTGAACATATGATTTCAACACTTTTCACACCATCTCTGTGCGACCCACCGATTTAGAACCTCTATTCTAGGCTTTTACTTTGCATCTAAATTCAACAATAGTTTGATTAAAACCTCCAATGCTCTCATATGCAAACATCATTTATAAACAATTAAAATAAGTGCACCATGCAACTAAATCTTTAAAGTCAAAAGCATTGATCAATAATAAGTAATACCTCGCTTTAAAAAAGTTGCATTTTTTCACCAAAGACTCGCATTGCAATTAATAGGTTAAATTAAATTTAGCCAACTTTTACAAATTTATTAAATTACTTTTTTATCTATTTTTTTTCCAAAAAAAAAAAAAACTGGAGAAAACTACTGTGGCTTAAAAAAAACTTACATAGTTATGATTATACAGGAAGTATAAAATAAAATTGGAAAATATCTTCTTTAAAGATACACAAAAGTTTATATTATATTCCCACATGGATAAATTGGTAAAAAGCGGGTTAATTAAATAAACGTGAAGTGAACTTGGAGTTTATAGAAACCGCAATTCAGGTTTTTAACGATCTTCCAAGAATGCAAAGAAAATGAAAATTTAAAGATGTTTTGACAACAGATCTTTTTTTGTTCATGCTGTTTCAGAAAAGCGTCGATAAGAACAGTTTTGCCACAAGAACAAGAACAGTTTTGATTTTGTATTTAAATAACTAATTGACTGGGAAAAAAACACAAATTTTGGAACTGCGATGATCTTGTGCAATAGAAGAGACGGTTCAAGTTCTCTGGACACATCTCGGAATTAAAATCCGCTTTACAAGCCCTGGACTCATAAAGTAAAACTTTTTAAACATTGTGTAGGTAATAGAAATAAAATTGAGTGTAGGCTAAAAACTAGACAATAATTTAAGGCTTAAAGCTTACAAAAGTCGCCTTTTGATATTTTTTTTCTTTTTGATGCATGCACTGATTGCAGACGCTAATATCAACGATCGTTGTTTATACAGTGGTACTAACACGATTTTTTTTTCAATAGGTTATTTTTACAACATCGAAATTCTTGATACTGAACTAAAGATAAAATGTTTTAAAACCGAATCATGACACGGTCCGTTGCACTTTGAGGAAACGTTAATCATTTTATATCATTGCAATTCGTCATGCTGAGGTAAAGTACCTTTTCCAAGGCCAAGCAAACACACGATGCATTTTAGTTTCACAAAACTTTAACTTATTTTTGCAATATTGAATTTTTTTAACTGTAACAAAAAACTTTCCAACCCCAAGTAATGGCAATTATTTGCAACAAATCTGGCTTGTTGTGCTTAAATTTCAGCACGAAACATATGATTCCACTGTACTCATGTTTAGATTTTTTAAGAAACAAGATTGAAATGATATGTTCCGTGCTAGAATCTAAGCACAACAAGCCAGATTTATTGTGATTAATAAAATATTAGAAATCAATACTGCGATTATTAAAAAGTAACCTACGACCTTTGTTTTCTATATAATAAAAAAACCAAATTAGATTAATTCTTTAAAAAACAACGAGGAGGGTGCTGCAAAGCTCTGTCAAAATATTTTTAGATTTATGAATCCTTTTCTCAGGGACAATTTTTCTGAGGTCATATTTAAGCCCAATAACGTAGAATTTTCCACAATCTCCAAATCTTTTTGCGTTTCTAGCAGTTTTTATCTCCGGCTTCTAGGCCGGTCTCTCTCAGTGACTCTCAATATGTGTGTCACGAGGTGTAGCAAGATGTATATACACTCTCGGCGGGCGACTTAGGTGGACGAACAAAGCAAAATAAGAATCAATAAAATAAATTAAATCTGAGCCTTGGTATCCCAAAAATCAAAACAAGACACAAACCAATTCACCAAATACAAAGAGAGATTGTTATCATAATCAAATTGTATATAATTAGCCTTAATTTTGTGATACTTTGAAACAGAGTTTTCAATCTTTTTAATACCGTGGCCCAAAAAATTTGAACGCAATTGTTTCGGCCCAATGTGTCTAGTCTTCATTATTATTCCACACCCAATTTCACAAAATTGTTTCCAAATTATTGGTGAAGACCAAAAAAATTTTTTCACTTTGATTTTATCTCAGATTTTTTAATTTTAGTCCCTAAAAAGTTCTGATATCAAAAAAAGTCTTCATTTTCATTTCACATCCAATTTCATCAACTCATTTCCTGTCAACATAAACCAGCCTATGAACATATAGATTTTAACAAATTTTCACACCATCTCTATCTGCCCACCTAAAAAACTCGCTGTGGCCCAGCACTGGGCCATGGTCCATCGGTTGAGAACCTCTGATTTAGATTGTTTGTGTCTCGTGTTGTACTTATAGCTTAGCTTACGGCCCGTTTTCGCTACGAGAAAGGATTGTAGCATTCTGTGTTTGTTTTATTAACCCTTATACTCCCAGACTTTTTGAGTCGCGTTACTTCCCATACGGGTCATTTTGACCCGCATATTGTTTTCTGTGTATTACGCTAGAGGATGTTGTTAGAAGAGAACACTTTTGGTGTTATGAAAAGGGATAGATATATCCAGTCAATGAGTGTTGTAATAAAAAGCAAATGCTTTATTTTTATAATCATGATTACGAAAAATTTAACATTTAGGCAGGTAAGTACGTTGTACATAATTTATATTGGTGTTTATTCCAGCAGAGAAGACGTGATAAACGAAAGTATGTTTCTCAATAATACAGTGCAAACAAATGCGAAAGAGTTTATGATTATTAGTCGTAACACTTTCTGCAAATAACGACAGAATGATCACTGCAAATATAGCTATTGCATGTTTCACAAAGGGTTTTTGTTTTGCGATCGGCTTTTGGAGGACACATAAAGCAGCGCTTTCGCTTTCTTGTATTTGCTGGTAATGAAGCTGGTATTTGAATTGCATTTTCGTCTTGCAGTCCAGCCAGTTCCTTTGCCAAACTAATTAGTAGACTCCTCCGCAATCTGTTGCCACATTTTGCAGTATAGTTTTTTTTGTTGAGGGACATCCATACAATAAATGCGTTTAGAGCGCTGATATCCGGCATATTATAAAAGATTACCATGGGCCATCTTTGAGTTTTTCTTTTAGTAGTAAACCATCTCACCATTTGGTCCATGGTATCTACACCGCCTTTTGTTGCGTTGTAGTAAGTAATAACTTCTGGTTTTTTCTCCGGACCAGGCGATTCAGTGCCCTTGACTAAATGCATAGTACTTAGAAGAGTAACCATCTTTCCTTTTTTGGGACAATAAGAAGCAATCATCGCCTCTTTTTGAAAACCATAGAGAGTAGTAAATTCTTTTCGGTCCTTTGTGGACACAAATTCTGCAGGAAGGTCTTTTCGGTTCTTTCGAATTGTTCCCACGATGGTGAGATTTTGCATCAGAAGCTTTCTTTCCAATTCCACATTTGTAAAGAAGTTATCGCTGGTAATATTTCTTCCACTTTTTTAAAAAGGCTCTGAGAGTTTTAGCACTACTTTTGAACCTAGATTTGTTTCCTTTGGCTCACCTATTTCTCTTCCTTTGTACACATTCATTTTCAGTACGTAATGTGCGGTTGAATCGCGCATATTGCCCAGATCTTGATGCCGTATTTTCCTGATTTTGATGGCATGTACTGGCGGAATGGGCAACGACCCCGAAATGTCACAAGTTGCTCGTCTATCGTCAGATTGGTTCCAGGAACATATGCATCCAACAGAGATTTATTCCAAATTTCAAATACATTTCTAATTGGTGAAAATTTATCTGGCGATCAGGCAGATCGTCGAGCTGCAGCGTCATCAAATCGAAGAACACGTAATATATTTTGAAAGCGATTACGCGAGATAATTTTACAAAAAATTGGTCTCTATATGTTCCATATGCCACAGCTGAGAAAGCTCTTCGTTGTTTGACTTGTATACACCAACTAGCAATAAGGTTCCGATCACTTTTCTTAGTTCTGCAACTGTAGTATCTTTCCAGTTATTTGAAAATACATCTCGACCTTCTTTGTTAGTCCATTTACATATTTCTTCCAAAAGATTATCTTTGAAAAACAAAGAAAAACAATCTCCAAGTGAGCCACTCATTCTTATGGCATATCTAGTCAGTCCAGTCTTTTCTCTTATTATATCTCTTTGGCTCGTTTTAGAAGTAAGAGGAAGTAATGGTTCTGCTGCCCAACTCTCTACACCACTCTTTGATGTGAAAAGTGCAGTACTGGTGTTTGTAATGTATCTGCCAGATGCGTCACTAGTTTCTGCATTATCATTATTATCCTCGGAATCATACTCTGGATCAGAAAGAATAATGTCTTCTTCGTTGTCGTCGTCTGAAGGAACATAATCGCTGCAATCGTCGTCATCATTCAATCTGTCGCTCGTGCTTGAATCCTCCTGATTGTCATCAAAAAGAAGACTAGCAACTTCATCTGCAGTACAATAATTGCTCATCTTGACTTTACCCAAGCAAAATAATAGCAAAAAAAGAAAACAACTGTTTACAGAATTAGCTGAAAAAATTTACACAATGTTTCCTTTTCAACCTAAAAAAAATTATTTTAGCCAAGCATTTTACTGACAACATTGTTGTGACTAATTTTATACAACAGTCAGGTATGCCCTTTACGCAAGAACCTTGAAGTAAAATTCTGTTGACAAAATACTCATATTTCTTTCAACCTTCTAGAGACAAAAACTTTACAAGTAAAAAATTTCCACAAAAAAGCTTTTCAATTGCTTGAGGTTTCATTGCAAATTCAACTGGATTGCTTTCTAAAATGACTAGCTTTTCCACTCAAAAAAGCAAAGGTCTCTAAAAAATCAAGACAGTTTACCAATTATTCTATCCAGCTTTCTGCACAAGAAACAAACGCAAAAAATGAAAGTAGAGCTGGCCGAATCGGCACACTGGACTTCGAGTTCAAAAGTCACGGGTTCAATGCCTGCAACAAAGTTTCATTTATAATGCATAAGTGTCATTATATAAAAGGTCTCAGGTTTCATCTGTCTAAGACTATAGTTGAAGCCCGAAAAAAAATATAATTCATGTAAAATAATGCACTCTTGGGCTTGGGTCAATTTGACCCATTTGGGAAGTAATGCGACTACTACAAGTTACGGCGAAAGTTTAAATCATAATTCATTCAAAACCTTAAGAAAGTATTTCTGAAGGTTACTCGAAAGACTTATGAAATCTCACTGCATAAAAGCAAGTACAACGCGAATAATACACATTTAAATTTTGCTTCGGGTCAAAATGACCCGTCTGGGAGTATAAGGGTTAATTTTTTCCTTCTTTCCGCATATAAGCGCTAAGTGAAGGAAAAAAAATAATTAAAACAAGAAAATACTACATTCCATGCTCGTAGTGGAAACAAGCCTTTAGCTTGCGAACTGACAAAAGTGTAGAAAAAAATCTTTGATTGAATTGCTTTTATAATTTTAGATATTATAACTAAATTTGAAATATTGATAACTCAAATTTGTTTTATTTTCGTGTTTTCTTTTTTTGTCTAATTGTTTGGATTTGTGTTTCGCTTGCATCCAGTGTTTCTTCTAATGTGCGCAATGTATATAATGCGCTTTGCCACGATCCATTTGCGCAACAAAATCTCGGTTTTAGCACTAGAAAAAGTTTTATTTTCTCACTGATATAGATTAAAGATCACTATTTTTAGGGACGAAAATCAAGAAATCCGAGTCAGATTTAGAGTAGAAGACCTTTTTTTTAACTTACCGTTCTAATTATTTATTCATGCTTGCTAAAAAAAATATTTGCGCAGTTTACAGTTTTCTTAGACGAAACACTGCTAGGATCATTTCTTCTGGACTCTGTATTTTTTCAAAATAAAATTTTTTTTTATATTTTTATCTTGCGATTCGTAAATTAGTATTGAGCGATTTTTTTCAAAGCGCTGTTATAAAAAATATACGAGCTACAGCAAGCTGATTCAACGTCGGAAACTTTCCAGCAAAGCTTGAAAGAGCAATTGTAATCAATCGAGAGGAGTAAAAAAGCGAAACGCAAAATTGAATACACACTGTAACTCGGATAGCGAAAATTTAATTCAGCACTTAAAGGGTTCAAATTCTAGCCCGGCACTTATTTGACCAGCATACAAAAAATCTACAATAGTTGTGCAGGAGCGCACTCTAGCTTGGCCCACCTCGAATAGAACCAAAAATTGAAAAGTACGTTAGATAGAAAAACATTAAATAGAAAAAGATCAAGTGGAATTAGTTGAGCTGCAACGCAGTAACGAATTCATATCAAAATTTTAAGCCCGATGCGCATCATTACTTGATGTTTACAAAGAAATCTGCACTGCAGACAATATTTAAACTTGATTAATCATGCCAAAAAATGGCATCGATGTTTGGCAGCTATTTGTATGAATAACTATTTTTATCATCAAAACTCACAAAGAACAAGTTGACCATAACTTGCGGATGACCAATTGACCATTTTCAAAATGTCATGTCTTTTGTTTCATCCAAATTATTACCTAAACTTCAGAATCTCAAACAAGAAAAATATCAAATATATTATTATGTCATGCTATTAATAATTGCACGTTATGCTATTAATTTTTGTACGTTGTATTTTGTGTTTTTGTTATTAACTGATAAAACTCGAAGTTTATTTAAGTAAACTTACTAAAGTTCTATAAATGTACATATTTTAACATTATCGTAAACTGTTAAGGGAATGGAATTGTTAGTTGAAAATTAGTACGGCCGCCGAAACCTAGTGAAGTTCGGTTTTAGTCCGCTGTAAGAAAAAGGTTGCCAAACTCTGATCTAGCATATGAGTAGCAAAAAGTTAAGAAAAAATTTAAAGCAGTCTAGTTTTACTTTGACAATTTTAACTTTCATGTTGTGACTTATTAGCCTAGTTTTGGCTAAGTTGACAAATTGTTATAAATATCATCAATTTAATCCTTTGCTGGGTCTCGATATGCTTCTCTATAGGGTTACCTCTGTTTATGACTATTTTGTTTACTGCTTTGCACAAAAACAACTTTCGTCTTTATTGGCAGTATCGAGTTTTTGACTCAACTAACATCTTGCTTTTCGGCTAAAGAAGGTTTTGAAGAAATATCAACAAACTTATATAGATTATATAAACAATTCTTCTCTACCTTTATTTTTCTAAAAGATGTTTCTCACGGCAAAAAACAACTGAAAAGTTATCAGCTTGATATTAATTAAAAGTTTTTTTGGCATATGTCACGACGAATCAAAGAGACAGAGTGTGAATTGATTACAAAAAAATAAAGCAATTGAAATAGTCCAGGCAGTTGCAGACTTGGATAAGTAAATTATTCCAGTCATTTATTTAAATAAATTTGAAAAAAAACGATTGTTTTAATTTTCTCTGATTTCTAATCAAAATAAAAATTATAGTCCACTTAAAAATTATAGCAAGCAAAATTAAACATTTCATTTAGTTTGTAAAGTTTTTTTTTAAAAAGCTGAACGTTTTCGACTATCATCAGTCCTTATCAAAGCATCTAAAATTGTTTAAAATCATCTAAAAAAATTTTTAACCATAAACGACAATTACAATCAATTAAAATATATAAAAAACAACAATTTTCTCAAGTTTATGGTGTCACTGTTATTACTAATTCAGTTTATAGGCAAAGACAATTACACAAAACAACGTCAGAATTCACAGAAAAAAAGGAGAAAAAAGAGAAAAAAAAAAAAATAATGCAAATCACATGACTAAATTAGAAGAGTTGTAGTAAAAAAGACGAGCCATTTTCATACAGTTGTTTATTTAATTTAGGTTGATGTTTTTTAATTATTAACGCTTCGTGAATTTTACAGTCGTAATCTGATGAACATTTCTTTATAACACTAAAACGATGTATTAAGCTATCCATATATTTTTTATTACACAAATTGCATTCAATAATATGATCTTTTATTTTGCTTTTGACCGAAGAGCCTAAATTTAAGTGTTCCTTTGCTCTTGTTATCACATGACGTGTTGATTTACCGATGTAAGTCAGACCCGCAAAAAAAAAAAAAAAAAAAATTATAGTACTAAAGCTTTTATTTGTGCAACAGCGTTTTGATCTTTTAAAAAATCTTTAAAATGTGTTTACCAACTTAAGGTTTACATCTACCGTATCACACGGGAACATGATCTCATATCTATGGCAAATACCTTGCTTGAAGTTTCAAACTTTTTAGTAGTTCAACTTGCTATCAACTTAATTCAACTTCATTTACTTGTTACCAAACAATAATACTTTTGTGTAAATGGAAATCAAAAGTTCTGTAACTTTTAAAAGATGGTATCGGTGGTCTATTTCGGTAGCCTCAAGCAAAAACATTGCTTCACACTTAAACTCGTCTTTTGCATTTATTTTAAAATCAAAGATGTTTTATGAGAGAACGTTTTCATTTATTGATTTTTGTAGACGAAACTAACTTAGGTTTTAATTAATTTTTTTTAATCTACAGAGTAACACATCTACAGAGTTTCCGACTCTATTTTAAGATGTTTTATTTATTTAAACTTTTTATGAGTAATTTTTCGGTTTTATTTGACGTATACGCGTGAGTTGAATTAGCAATGTGAATACTGTGTATCAGGGAAAACCCAAGAAGAATGTTTTGTTGCTAAGCACTTTACATACAGATACTGCCCTAGCAGCAATCAAACGAAACACCCAAAACTGTCAAGTGTTACAACGAAACAAAGTATGATGTGGAAGTGGTAGACCAAATGGCTCGCAAGTACACTGTCAGGACAATGACAAGTAGATAGCCTGTCAATTCTTTTCAAAATACATTGGATCTTTCCGCTATAAACGCTTGGGTTTTATACAAAGAAATCAATAGTATGAAAATCCCAAGACGGCAGTTTTTGCAAAATTTGGCTGAAGAACTTGAAATGCCTTTTGTGAAAAGTTCTACTATGCTTCATACAACAGAAGAAGCAGATGCAGGTGCAGACCAGCACTTTCAACAACCACAACACAAAACTGCCAAGTCAAAGACAACTCTAAAAAGAACCGTTATGTTGGCAGATGCCACAAATGCAAAAAATCCCTTTGTGGAAAATGCACTGCCAGTACACAACGTGTGTGCACAAGCTGCAAATAAAATACTTGCATTATTGCCATACAAAATTGATTGGCGTCTTGCCGTTATATATCACATGTTTAATTAGGTTTGACTTGTTTGTGTTGTTTTGCTCAAAAAAATTAAACAAAACCAATTTTGGACTTCAAACTAAATGGGTGTCAAAATGACACCCTCCGTCTTTCTAGATAAATCAAAATTTCAGTCTTTCTAGTGTTAAACATTGTTTTAGATATGATTATTGAAATTATTTTTAAATTGTAAATATTAAATAATTTAATATTAAAATTTAATATCTCAAAATATAAAAACAATTTCTAAAGCAGTGTCAATTCTAAAATAGTTTTTATCTAAAACAGTGTTTAAATAACAAAATGTTTTTATTCGATTCATCTTTTTTTACTTTAACCTTATTAATAGCCTTTAAATCACGCTTGTATTCAGATATACGCGTAAAATATCATCAGTTTTGTTTTCATGAAACATAAAACATCTCCCAATTTTGTTTAATACAAACAGCACAACAATCTTTATAAAGAATTTTGTAAATAGCACCACGTTTATATATAAATTGAACAGGATGCTTTGGTTAGGTAAAATATTTTAAATTGTTTTAAGAAGGTTAGTAAAAACCCTATAATTAAATTTATGTAAAATTCTGAACACCACCTCAGTAATGCCTTTAAAATACGATAAACCTAAGTAGTCATGCTTATCTTTTAACTTATGATTATTTATTTCTTTTTAATCTTTGTTCACAGCCAATCAGAATATTTATTGTCACGCAAAGCGTTAAAATTAGATAAAAGTTCTTCAGTGTTCTCGATGAATTACAATTTATATAAAATTTGAACGAGACAACAAAATTTTAATCAAACTAATTGTATGGAAAAATCGTGACATGAATCAAATTTAAATATTTTGTTGTATGAGTGGATTTTTTATAAGGTTTTTTGAAAAAAATAAATATTATTAACGTTTTGAATTATGAATATGTCCAAAAACAGAAAAGCATCATCAACTTTGTGTTCAGTAGCATTTCGAGGATTTTTGAAGGGGATCAAATATGCTTAGCAAAATTTTTTTCATGTGGTAAAAAATGTCTTCGCATTGAATCTGTCTCTGATTTTCTCCAAGAGGGGACCATAATTCCCCCTTAAATACGCCACTGTTTGTGTTCAACCGCATATTTGATACCTTCACCATTATTACTAATAAATTTATGAAAAAATCAACGTAGGTTTTGTTTAAAAAAAGTATCATCAATAAAATGTTGCCAAATACGAGGTGGGTATACAAATTGGTAGCCTCACCCAAACTTTATCATATTTAAAGCAGTAGAATATTCTGATTGCAAGATATTGATCGAGACGCAACGGCTTATTTTTTTTAATCAAGTGGAATGATTCGATCTACCAAATCGCAGTGGTGTCAAACAACTATTATTATTATTATTATCTTCTTTGGAACAGAGGACAAATTTTTTATTTAACAGATTAAAAAATGGCACTTTACTCAAGTACAAAAATTAATTAGAGTATACACTTAGTGGATGATTTGAAAAGCGTGCAGTACGTCAAGGAACTTTTTTTGGTCATCTCATTTATGAAATTACTTTCCGAAGACGCAGCTCTCTTGCAATCAATTGAAAACAGGCAATGACATTTTTTTAAAGGAACCGTTGGTTTTTTGCAATCATGGAATAACGAAATATGTGTTACGTCAAGAGTCTATGGCGTATTAGCACATCAAGAAAAGTGCAACGATTTCATATATCAGAAAATATTTTTAATCCATCCCTTTGCAAAAACTTACACCGGTGCTATAATTGTCAGTATTGATGAACTTTAGACGTGATAGAAGGCTAAAATTAGCTGAGAGATGTACAGTAGATGTCTTTTGAATTTCAACCTGCATTAGTGCAATATTTAACCTATTTTCCATTAACCTCGTAACGCAAAGCCTTTACAAAGATTGTAAATCCCCATTTGATTCTGATCACTAACCAGGCAGTTACTGCAAATAACGTAGTCATTAATGTTCAATTTTGTAACATCAAACTGAAACAACACAAGACACGACGTCGATTACGTAACTACAGTTGTGTACAAAAGTTTAAGACCACCTAGCATTTTTTATCTAAAATATACAATAAACCAATTTTGTTCTACAGTATCTATGTTATGGTTTGTTTATTCAAACTACTGCAAAAAATAGCCATAAATTGAAAATAACACAGAATGTCAAAAAGTATGTTTATCAACTGAAAAGTGAATTATATTAGCTAATTTTCGTGCATGTCCATTTTTGTTCTTGATAACAGCTTGCATGCGACAAGGCATGCTATGCACCAGGTATTTGCACTATTCAGCTGTAATCTTTTCAATCCTTTGCGTTTTATTGACATTTTCAGGTCTTTAGCACTAATGGGATGTTCATCTGCCACTTTGTCTTTCAGCATTGCCCACAAATTTTCAATTCGATTGAAATTTAAGATGTTACCAGGCCAACCCAACGTTTTAATGTTCTTCTTCTTAAACAAATCACTCACTAACTTTGAACGGTGGCAGGGAGCACAGTCCTGCATGAACATATTAGCATTTATGAATAGACGTGTAAATTTTAAGCTTGTCCTCCAACATTTTGCGGTGCCTGACCCCGTTCATTGTTGTTCCGATTGGTAAAAAAATACTTGCTGTATTATTACTGGACATAGCCTCCAGATCATAACACTGGGAGGATGTTTACGGTATCTTGTGTACAGCAGCACTAAATCGTGTTCCAACAAGTCTACAAACTGTCCGTTTTCTCTATAAAAACAGCTGGACTCTGGATTCACCAGAGAAAAAATCTTTACTCTTCCTTGCTTCATCCTAATCTTCATATTGCTTGGCTAAGGTCAATATCTTCGCTTTCATGGCTGGAGTTAAACGAGGTTTTTTTGTTAGTTTAAATGCTTTCAGATTGAAATGATAAAGAAGACGCCTACAAACAGTTATACAATAAACATCTTTGCCTTTAAAAAGCCGTGCCGCGCGTATTTTCTCGCAGAAACTGATTGGAGACCGAACAATTATTCGCCAAATCAAGTTGTCATCACGAGAGCTTGTTTTTTTGGCCTTCCACTCCTTTTCTTGTCATGGTAAAGTCCGAAATTTTTGAAATCTAGCAATTGCTTGATGAACAACCATTTTGCTACAGGACACTTTTTGCAAATCTTTTTTTGAGAAAACCCTTTCTTGTGCAAAATTACGATTCGGGGTCTTTTTTCAGAAAAACAAATTAATTTTTTGCCCATTTTTTGACTCTCACAAATAATAAAAATACTGAAAAAACATAACTTTGTTTTAGCCACTACTTTCACACTATTTTGATGACTTATTAGTTACTTAGCGTAATTAAAAGCGTAAAAACTCGCACAGAATTCAAAAAAATTTTACGATTAGTATTTTTTTTGTGGGACAGCCCTTGTTTTTGATGACTTTTTGCATGCCACTTGACATGCTATCAATCAGTTTACAGCAATAATCTGGAGAGATTTCTCTCTCCCAAACTTCTGTAATTGCTGCTTGAAGCGCATCAAGGCTAAAAAAAGGGTTTTCTGAAACTTTTTTCTTCATGAGGCTTCATGAGTTTTTTAACGAATTCAAATCCGGATTGTTTCTTGACCACTCCAATATTTGGATATCTTTTTGCTCCAAGAAATTCTTCACCACCTTGCTTCGATAACATGGAGCACCATAATGTATAAAAATTGCACAGCTGTGGGTTTTCATGAGGAGCTCAAACTACGCATAAGGTGATCTTTTCTGTTGGTCGGCCAAACCTTTTCTGTCTATAAAAACACCCTCATTTTGGTATTTCGTAATTGTGTTGTGCACAGTTGTTTTGCTAACCTTTATCTTCGCAAATTTGACGTGCAGAACACATTAAATTTCTTAAAGTTACAATTTAAGCCCGTTCTTTCATGCTGAAAAACTGCTTTTTGCCCATTTTTCAATCAATAAATCTAACTAATTTTGACTAAAACGCAATCTTGCAAAAAATTTCTTGAGCAGGAAATAAAAAAAAGTGTCATACAGAGATTATATATTAATACAATAACAGAATTATGCATAATTATGCATTATGGCACAATAATACCTGTAGAAAATTACCAACGCACGTGTTTACTTTATTCCTTTTGCGTTTCTGACCATAATTTGCGCGTGCACTTGCTGCCAGCGCCTTTTTTGCTTTAAGCTTTAATTTAGTTAATCTCATCTCGGAGCATAGTTCGTGTCTGCAGCACGTTCATTTTAGAGCTGGCTTTGTTGCGTTCTTTTATTCTCTTCTCAAACTGTGAGGCGACCAGCAGCAGTATTTGTGGGCAGTTGGTTGAAGTCTTGAGTAGACTTAGAGTAGTTTTTGAAATACAACGGGAAATTCCCGTTGTATTTCCCGTTATTCCCCCTGAGTCAGCACCGACGTGAACTGCTCGGTAAGACAACTATGTTTTTTCTTTTTGTGTTTAATTTTTAGTTCGTTTTATTTATTTACAGATTACCGCTTTTCAACGCTTCTTAACGCTTCAGTTTATTATTTATTTTTATTAAAATAATTTCCTTAGTTATTTTTGACTTTTCATTTTATCGAAGCCGGAAGCGCGTTAATCGACTATTCACTTTGAGGCAATCGGAAACTTCAGCGCTGTTTACCGTTACATTACTCATTACATATACGATGCATATGCATAATTATGCATTATGGCACAATAATACCAATTACTCATTGCATACAATAAGATTACTTATCGGGTCGCAGAAAAAAAGGTTTGAGAAACGCTGCCTTAAGCAACTAAATCGACGTGTTTTCTTGACTGTCCACCGTATAAAGTTCGGAGCTAGTTCGTTATTAATTTGCAAAACATTGTTTAAAACAATTCAGCGTCTACAAAAGTGGATGGTCACCACTTTTCTAGTACATGTGGTTTTTTAAACTCTTTGTTGCGGCTCGAAGTGACTTTTGGAAAGAAATAAATATTGTAATTTACTCTCTAGCGCCAAAGTCATAAAAGTTGTTACGTTTTAAGCAGCGGTAAAGATTGGCGGGGTAAGTTTTTAAAAAAACTTGCCAAAATGCTTCCGCCGCACAACTATTATACCCATAATCAAAGCGAAAGTGCAAGTTTAAAATGGTACGTAATTAGGCCTATAATTATAATTGCAATTTTTTTTAAATTACCCTTGCTATAGCAGCTTAGTTACTTAATACATTTTCTAAATTACTGTAAGATAATACAACCACATATTGAAGAGAAAATATCAAATATTGTAAGCGAATTGTTTAAAAACTTTCTATTGATTGATTTTTTGATCTTAGTAAAAGGTTTCAATTAGATAAAGACTTTTTTTACTTATGCGTTTTTTGGCTTGCGGAAAATTATTTTTTCTTACTTTGATTCTTTCATCGATAATATTAAATTATGTTTTTCACTTGTTTTTTTTTATTAAGGAAACTATCATTTTTATACACTTATGTTTTTATAGCCGAACCAGCCAAAAATATTTTGAAGGTAATAAAATTTTGCTCAAATTTATTGACGCTTGCTCGAATCATGATTTGCAACTTTGCAAAATTGAGACAAAATGCCACACATTTTTGTCCGAAAAATTTTGGTAAAAAAAAGATTATTACTTTGAAAACATGTCTAATTTGTCCATTTTTGTCCCAAAAAACTTGTGAAAATGAAAAAATTTTTTTACCTCAAAAAAAAGATTTTCACTTAATCATATTTAGATTGGGGAGCTTTGTCCTGTTCAAGTAGTTAGTTATCGATGCTCGAAAAATTTTGATTTTGCCCAACGTTTTGAGACATAGGTGAGAATTTTCCCCCTTACCCCATGGGTTGATACTACAATGTATGTTTTCGCTGTTAAGTAAAATGTTATGTGCAAATAAATTTTAATTTTTTAAATCTGATTAAAAGGGTTTTGTGGCTGCCGGTGATTTCTTTTTTCAACTGTTAAAAAAATTTCGTAGAATATTGTGGTGAGTTCGTTGGCATTCAAATCAAAATCAATTCCGTTTATTACAAAGAGTTTCTATTATAATTTTTTATCAAAAAAGAACAACAACTTTAACACACAAATATACAAAACAATTTGATGGTCGACAGGTGACTTAAAGTGGACCAGGTTTGCAACTCGATTTCTGGTTTGCTCAAATGATTCTGTGTTTCGTCTTTCTGGCGTGTCACCACACAGTTTACGAATAAATCGTGTCTTTTTCCTAAGCGAAAATCAACGCAGCAATTGCTTAGCTGAGCATCAAACTCGCGTTTTTCTTCTCGCATATTAGAGTGCTTATCAAACTGCGATATCCCACCGTCAATTCTGCATATTTCTTTGTTAAGGAAAAGGAAAGCAAACATTTGCACGAGTCAATAAATTTGTTAAACATTTTCAGTTCTATAAGTTGTCAGCAAAAAAAGTGTGTGATTACGAGCATGGGCAATTTGCCAAAAATGGTCAACTGCTAATGAAACTGAGCGAGCGGAAATGGTCAGAAAAAACACTCTAAATCGACATTTTAAGTTGCGCTCGCATTTAAATAAAGCTCTACTATAAAGATATTGTTAAATTTTTTTCACATGAAAAACGTAATTACGCGACTTAGGAATAACATATAAATGTCTTGTTGTTCAACACAAAAGTGGTTAAAATTCTAAAACATTTGAATTATATCGTAAAAAAGTTTGGGCATTCATTGTTTTGACAAAAAGTAGATTAAAAAACAAGAATTTGAAAAATCAAAAATATAACTAAACCAAGTAAACGCTTTATATTCTCTCAGTCGACTGCGTTTAAATAAAAATAACAGAGAAAAACAGGAAAAAACAGCGACAGAGAGCTAACTAATTTCTTACATCAGTCAAATGGCAAAAAAAATTTATGTTGCGAATATTGTCAATAAATACAAAAATTTAACTTTGCAAGAAATCATGAATTGCGATAATACAAAAATCTCTTTACTGAAAAAAACGAATAAAACTAAAATTTAATATTTTCAAATAGCATCTAATATTCATTTTAAAGAAGTGGTTCCTGGCTTATTTTAAGCCTACAGACAAAAAGAATGCCGCGATTATGATCGACATGGTCTCGGTTCAAAACCTACTTGCACCTTTCTGTTGTATCATTAAGAAAAACACTTTGCAGCAATTTTTCTCTGCTTTGCGTTCTTAGCAAGCAATTCTAAATTTAAAACCAAAGAACCAAAATAAAAAAATTTCAACCCGACAGCAATATTTTGGCATCTCCAAAAGCGGGGCTTGGAAATTGCTTACCCTATGTATAGTGGCTACCTCACTTTACTGCGAGTCAGGAGAATAAACATAAAGATGAAATGAAAAAAATAAAAAAAATTTATTTATGAAACAAAAACTAAAGTAATAATTGCAATAAAGTTTAACAAATAATTAAGCATTTGGCTAATAAATAAAAATTTTCCGCAATCATCAGAAATCCAAAAGTTGACTTATAATAAATTTTATGACAAAGGTGATCCCTAAAACGAGCATAAAATACAAAAATGAAACAACAATAACAAAAGGATTGTGACAGAGACCGAAAAATTTCGATTATTTTTCTTTTAATAATGATTTAACAAATAATTTAAATTTCCATAAGCTTGAAAATTACGGCTTTTGGAAAAAAAATCATGTTATTATTTCCGTTAAAAGTAATTCGTAGTTTTATTATGAAATAATAATCGCGTCGCCTCGAAGCGCTGCTCTCGTATCATGTGATATAACGTCCGATTCGCTTTCTATTGCGTGACGCATGTATCCTTTTTTTTTGTTTCGTCCGACGATGACGTAATATGTTTTTGTCCAAGCTTTGCTATCTCGATGGTAGTGGAATGTTCTAGCACATTCAAGCGTAGCGCTCTCTCCAGGGAATTCGAGCTAAGTCCCGTATATACAAGGAAATTCGTTGTCACGTGACTTATATCTATATATGTACGCTCGCTTGATTGAAAATGAGACAAGACACGACCACGGAAGAGAGACGAATAAAATTGATTAAAGACAAACTAATTTTTTAGCTAAAGAAGCAAAGGTGTTTTAGCTTGTCAGTATACCTTTTATAGTTTATAAAAGTTAGTTTAAAAAGGTTGGTTCAAACTGAAAGTGTAATTTTTGGCCGCACTTTAAAAAATTACACTTTCCACTTGTTTTTTCCACAATCTCCTTCAGTCTGAACCAAACTAAAAAGTCGAATTATAAACTTCAATCTTTTTTTGCTAAACCCAAAAAATTTTTTGCTTTAAGTGGATAGATTTATTGGCTTTTTAGTGGTAGATTTGAACAATCGTTCCACTTTGTTTCTTGGGCTTTTCACCGCACTTTACTTTTTCCGCCTCAGCTTGCAGTCTAAACTTACGTTAAAAAATCTTTGTGAAGTTTTTTAGTATACTTGAAAGTATTTGTGAAGAAAACAATACACTTTTGATTTGTTTATGCTGACATAGTTCTAGTTTTCTCTTTCATTTGCATAAATGTAGATTACAGTGCCGGCAAAAAATCTTTATAAAGTTTATGCAAAATCCTCAGGTGTAGTTGATTTGCTATATTAGCCAAAAAAGTTTTTTTAACAAAATGCTTACACGTTTTTTGCGCCTGCGCACACTTTGGAACCTTTTCCAAATTTTCGGCACACTTGGACCAAAGTGCAGATCTTGATTTTTGTTTTTAAAAAGTGGTGTAAAAGTTCGCGGAGCAATTGCCTAATACTTTTTAAAAGTATCGCGGCACACTTGGAAATCTCGCGCGCCACACAGGTTGGGAACCACTGGCTTACATTTACGTCATACAAACTATTATCTGATTATTTTGTGCTTAATTTCTCCGTAAAAAATATTTTGGCAATCTAAAGATTTTTGCCAACACTGTACATAAATCGAATTAAGTAAACATTTTGATTATTGCACCGCAAATCGATTAATTGTGATTCAAAAAAAATCTTAACTTTTGTGGTAACTACATTAATCATCATAATTTAAAAATAATCTTTTGTAGAATTTATTTTTAATGTATTTAATGTAGAAATTTTTCAATCGGAAACTCTCAATCAAACAGTCGCCTGAATGTGCAAGGCTACAATGGAACTGCAGTTGAAATTCGTTTTAAGGAGTCACCTGTAAAGAGCAGATCATATACATCAATCTGTTTTTATAAATTAACAAACTCAATATTAATTAAATCATTTACTAGTTGGGGCTCATCAAAAAAGCAAACGATGCAAATAGCCCAAGTCAAAACGAAACTTCTTGGCTGAAAAAATACGAAAACATCATTAAAAGATAAATTTGTTTTTCCAAAAAGTTGTCGCGAATAAATTTTCCTTTCCGACACAAAATCTTATAATAAATAGAATTATAAGACTTTGTGTCCTAATTGTCTCAATTTTTAAGTTGCCACGCTGCAATTTTATTTTTAATCTATTGAAGAACATTTCAAAGATAATGGTTATATTTTATGTGCAGGTTACTATTTTTTACATACAGTGATGGCTTTAGTAGAGTGCGAACGGAGCGGCCGCAACGTGCCCCTCTAAAAAGCATCAAAAAGTGGCTCCCCTACGCAAGATATTACTCTATTTCTTGATAGTAGCACCAGGACGGTGGCATACCTAAAATGAAGAATTTTTTTAGAGATCACTTTGATTTGATATACTAAAAAGTGACCCCGCTTAAAGCGATAACTTTTTTTATAGATCGCTTTGCGGCTTTGTTTTGGAACACTAAAAAGTGATCCTTAATTTTCTTACACTGGGCCCCCTTTTTGTTAAACCATCACTGTATATATATATATGTATAATGGAAAATTTCTTTAATCACTTTTAAAAAATCACAACTGTCAGTTTTATGAAGAATTAAAACTTTATTGGTCGGCACCGTGGTCAAATTGAGCGGAGGAAGAGTGATCAACATGGTCTCAGTTTAAAACCTATTTGCTCCATTCTGTTGTGTCTTTGGGAAAGACTTTTTATGGCACTCCCCCCAGCTTGGTGGTTTTTACAAGCAGTTCTAAATTTCAGTTGCGTCTCTTTTAAATCTAAGCGGACAGTAATATCTTGGCATCTCCGAAAGTAGGTTGGGGTAAGTGCTTATCCTGTGTATTAGCACCTCCATTGCTTTCCTGCGAGTCAGGAGGATAAAGATAGAGATAAAATAATTAAATTTAAGAAACAGACTGTTGCTGTTTTAAAAACTGTTAAAATAACTTTTGTATTAAATTGCTCCCATTCTTACATTGAACATCTGCAAGGAAGATTAATTCACTATTGCGATTTATATATATATTTTTAGTAGCCTGTGATATTCCTTAGTATTTTGGGATGATTGAATCCATGCGGAGGCATGGTCATAAATAAAATAAACAAATAAAATTAAAAAAACTCTGTTCTTTCAGAAAGCAACACATTTAAAAATCAGCAACGGAACCAAGAGACTAAGGAGGCAGTTTTCTCGTTGCCCTCCTAGAAATTCTAGACTCGTCATTAAAGCTTTAATATAAATTTTACTATTGTGTTCGTTGTTTAACATTGAAAAAAGTAGAAAGTTTTTGTGTTTTACATAAACTTCAAAATTCTGTTTGATACACGATCTCTACTTGCAAAAAAATTGATTGAATTTTTTCATAAATTTTGTTGATTTTCGAGTCACACAATTGGCGAAGATTTAAACTATTTTTTTGGAAAAAGGAAAACATGTTTGTGTAGGCCCGGTGATGGTTGTACCATGGTGCCCTTCCCTTAAGTCTTCATTTTATTTTATTTTCATATTTATCCGCCTGACTTGCATGAAAGCATCGAAGGTGCTGCAAATAAGACAAGTAATTAACCCGACCTGCTGCTGGAGATGACAAGATATTGCTATCCGGTTAAAATTTCTTGTGTTTTTCATAGAGATTTGACTGATATTTAGAAATTCTTCTCAAGACCGCAAAGAAGGGAAAAATACCGTAAAGTCTCTTTCCGTAGAGTTACGCGAATAGGTTTTGAACTCGTACCATGTCGATTCAAATCACGGAGTTCTTAACCACTCGACCACTCTGCCGACATCTAAAAAGTTAATTTTTTCTCTTTTATAGCATCATAACAATTTAAAACATTTTTAATAGAAACTTTTTTTTGGTCTTCATTTACATTAAAGGTTTGTGAGGTTAAAAAAAACATAGAAAAAGCAGATCAAATATACAGGGTCCTCCACCCAAGTGTAGACTAATTTTTAAATAGATTTCTAAAGTCTGAAAATTTCGTTAATTTTTGTCGAAGATGGCGTAAAAGTCAATCAGCACGTTTACCTGGACATGTTGAAGAACAGGGTTCTTCCATGGATAAATTCATTGCCTGGAAATCAAGCGGTGACACTACAGCAGGATGGGGCCACCGCTCACACAGCCAAAATGGTTCAAGCCTGGTGCAAGGACAACTTTAAGTCCTTTTGGTCAAAGGAACTCTGGCCCCCTTCTTCTCCTGATCTTAATCCGATGGAGTTTGAGGTATAGTCCATCTTGGAGAGAAAGGCCTGCGCTGTGTCACATTCAAATGTGGAAAAATTGAAGAAGAAATTGAAAGAATTTTGGGCGAAAATAGAAAGCGAAATTATTCGTGCCACGTGTGACCAAGTTATCTCTCGCCTCCGCCGTGTTATCATTGAAAAGGGCGGATATATTGAATAAACTGAATTCAATATTGAAGATTATACATTTACCTTTAATTTTCAAAAAAAAATTTCATTGCCCTTTTCGTTTTTAAATTAATATAATATATAACAGTCTACACTTTGCTGGAGGACCCTGTAAATTTATTTTAGTTTCTGTTAAACAAACAGGACAGTGAAAGACCATAGATCTACATAAAAAACACATTTTTTAATAATGATTTTATGAAAAAGTTGATAAAAGTTTGTAAATTGGTCTTTTCTTTTATTTTGCATTATTATTGTTCTTTAGTTGGTGTTCCATTGTATTCTGACACGTTCCAACAATATTTCGATCGATAATTTGCAACAGAAAAATTTCTAAATAAAACACAAGATTTATATTAGATTATATTTTCATATCAATTCATTTTTCCTACTATTTGTTCAATTTTGAGAATGAAACTTTTGTTGTATTAAAAAGTATTTCCATAGACAGTAACACAATAAGCCTAGCTTATAAATAACCTACGAACACATGAAACGAGGTTCATGGGAAGTTTGGTATTCACAATGACTTGGATAGCTCCACTAAGTAATGAATGATTTCTTTGTTAGAATTGGACCTGCTCAATGCCAATAAGGTGTAAACTTAGGTTACTAATTTAACAGCTTGATACAACCAATTACGATAATGAAGCTATTTTTGTAATGAGATTCTAAAGAAATAAAAATTGAGAGGGGTCTTGATTAATATTGTAGGCGTGCTTTGGCTTGTTAAAAGCAAACCTTCGTACCGAGATAAAATTACCTATTACCAGAATTTTTTGTACGGTTTTTCGATATAGAAAAAGCATATGATTGAGTCTCACAAGAACAATTTGTAAGCTTCTGCAGAAGCATACTGGCAATATTCAGTTGTAATCTGACACATTTTGTTACTTTAATGTCTGCTAAAAACGAATTTTCTTGTAAAATGTAAATCAAAACGTGTCATCTGTGCTTTAGTCTCAAACAAAATGATTGTCTTTTCTTCCAATTTTTGTAATTTGATTTGAAAAACCCATTTAAACTGCTGATGAGTGCATCAAAACTGAAAAAATTTCAAATCAACTGTCAGCACTTCAGAGACACTTTGTTTTCTTGCTTATTCAGAATCCAGCTTCCAGCTTTTTATTGATGATTTTGTAGCAACACATGTAACACTCCTGGAATAAAAGTAGCACCATCAAAAACTGAAAAAAGCGACTTTCGTGTTTTAGAAAAAGTGACTTGAACGAAGTTTTATTGAAAAAAAAATAGAAAAGTTCAACTAACATCGGGGGTCGCAGTCTTAAGTGACGAACAGTATGAAGGTCCGTTTCCAATACAAGTATGTGACTGAATATTCTTTGTTTGTTTTATTGATTTTTTATATTTTTTCCGCGCTTCAGTCCTAACCAAAGCAAAAAAAATCAGTAGAAGAAGCAAAGAATACTCGACTCCACGCTCGTAGTGAAAACAAGTCTGAAGACTAAAAAATTAACATTATTTTTAGAAAACCAAGAGTAATATTGCGAGCTTTACAGCTTGCACGATGATTCCTAAACTAGAAATACATAGACTCCAAGGCGCACATTAGAGTAAACAAATAATAGAGACCTATCAAGGAAGTCCACAAGATTTTTCTATAAAATAAAATTTTACAACCTACAGTGCATTGTACTTTAATTAAAATTATTCCTAACATCAAAAAAACTTGTCGGTGAAAAAAAGGTCTGCACTTGGAAGTTTAGAATAAAACTTTACTTAAACGTAGTCTTACCATACGTCCCATTTTTAGAAATTTGTCCCGCCTATTTTGGCAGAAATTGCGTCAGCAATCAAAGACAGATTCCATATACATATTCCTTTTTTTTGTTTATTAGAGATTACTAGTTTTGAGAGATGAAAATCATAAAATTCGAGTCAGATTTAAAATAAAGACTTTTTTTAGAGAACACTTTTTTTGGGACAAAAATCATGAATTCTGAGAATGATTCGAAGTGAAGACCTTTTTTTAGAAAACATTACTTTTAGGGACAACTTTTTTTCTGTTTACGAGCGTTTCGGTTTGCCCCTTCAAAAATATAGCATGCCTACTTAAACATAAAAAGGAGTACTCTTTTTTGTCAACACTCAACTTGCAAAAGCACTATTTGGAAGCTAAAAGTTTTTGTCCATTTTAAAAATAATTTTGTACTCTTTTTTTCTTGCTGGATTCCATAAAATAAATTTTTGTTTAATTAGCGCCAACACGTGAAAAAGAATGTCAAAAAATTTCATTTGAGCTACGAAAAAGCGAAATTGATTTAATTTAAAAAAAAAACAGAAAAAAAGTTGGTTTTATAAATTTGGAATTTTTGTTCCAAACTTCAGCTTGACTGCAGAATTAAAGAAAGAGATAACAAACTGACAATAGGTTGTTAACCAGCGAAGTTGTTCTTTTCAAGTTATTTTTTTAGAATGTTGGTTTTCGAACTTTTACAAAAAGTGCTGGGAAGGAGATTTTATGCAGTACCTATCGAATGTCCTTCTGTTCTAAATCAAAACATCGAATGCTCAAAATTTAGAATATTTAAAATGTCAGATTTTCAAAATATTAAATTGTTGCCTTTTTTGTTTGATGAATACTTTTCCTAATTGTTTTGGTTTTCACTTGATTTTTAATCTTTTTTTGTACTAAATATGTCCTTCTTGACAGTAAAATTTTAAAAAATGTTTAAAATCTAGCAAAGATTAGAAAAAATTTTCACTTTGATTAAAGTTTGCATTAAAACTTTGGAAGGTTCGTAAATGTGGCGCGAGAGCGAAAAAGTTGCTGAGAACTTATCAAAGTAAAAAACAATTTTTGTTCCTTCAAAAACGTTCTGCATTGCTGATTTCACTTAATTCCCACAAGAACGATAAAATTAAGACTACAGCAAAATATAAATGCTATTTTACTGTTTGTTTCGTTATTTCTGTGCATAATTTTATTTTGCATCCAATGGAAAAATCTTATTTTAGTTTATCAAATATTTTAGCTTCTCTGAGCCAGTGATTTACAACCGGTGAGTAAAGTGCTGACATTTTGATGAAGTTTTCAAATATTATTCCAAGTAAACTATTTTCAGGTCTCCTCCAACCAAACCTATTTTTCATATTCTGACTTAAAGACCTATTTGTTCTTGAATTCTGCTTTATATTTTTTAAGAATACTTTTACACAGAGACCCAAATCAACACTTTTGAACCTTTGTTAAATAAGGTTGAGAAAGCAAATACTTTAAAGTTTGGTTTTATGTCTTTTTAATAATTAAAAAACTGTCTGTTTTCAAAACTATATTTAATATAGCTAAGTTTTTCAATATTTTTGTAAATAAAAACTTTGATAATTTTTTGAAGAAAAACAAAAAATTTAAGTTTTGTTTAATTTTTATGCACTGTGACGCGGATAGGTTTTAAACAATTTTCTTAAAAAAAACAGGAAAGAAAAAAATGACGTAAATTTTACTTACAAAAGAATAAAGTATGATGAAAGTAAAATTTGAACTGAAACAATGTTAATTATTAAAAACCGTTTCACACTATTTTGCTACATTTCCAATAAGTTTGAACCAACTCCCAAAAATTATAGTAAATAAAACGTTAAAATGGATAAAACTCATACTTTAGCAATATTTTATCTAACTTAATTCTATTTATGAACTATAAAAAATTAACATAGGAAATATGAAAATGTCGTTGCAATTAATAAAACTTACAATAAATTTTATTTGTCTACTGGGGTTTGGCTGGAACCCGCCCACATGGAAGGAATGTCAATTTACACAAACTATGAACGCTTGTATCTCAAATACAATTTAAACTAGGAATACTTTTTTTTTAATGAAATATAGCCTTATTTTTTAACATAAAAAAACTAATATGGTCATTTTATCGCATTTATTTTTCACACAATTAGAAATATGCTAAGGACATATTTTTCTTGAAGATTTTAGTTTAATCAATTGATCATTTACACTTTAACGTAGTAATTTTGCTTTATTTGTTTTGTCAGTCAGTTATTCACATCTTGTGCAAATTTTTAATTCTCCCATTTTCAGCAGTAGTTATGTTAGAAAATTGTGATAAAAAGTATATTTCTGTTTAATTAGGTAGCAAAGATTATTTTTAAAAACGCTAAAAATTTGAGGTACCTGTCATGAATGCATTGTTGTAGAAATGCTAAACAAGATTCGACACGACTTTTAAAACTTAATAACAAAATATAAATCTTCATGATTTTTTTACCAATGGTTTAAGTTGATATTCTATTTCAAAACTTCCTTGTTTTAATTTACACTTTGCCGGCTCAATAAAAGATTAAATGGATATTTTACATAACTAATTGCATTTTGCTTTTATCCGTACATTTTGTAGATTTTAGAAAATCTTCCCGAATCGATTTAGTCAAAAGTCGAATTTAATTTGGGCTTTAATATTGTTTTTGATTTTAGATTGTGATCGGTTTTGATAAAGAAAGCACAATAATGAAAAAAAATGAAATTTGTGTAACTTATGTAACAATATAAAATTTCTACTGAAGAAAACTATATTAAATTATAATGTAGTCTTATTGTTAATTTAAAAATTTTTTCATGATTACTGCACAAAACAATCAGGATGTGATTGAATAGTTTAAAACTAATTTCACCTGCAGTTCCATTGTAACCTTGCACACTTAAGCTGTAATTTGATTGAGAGTTTCCAACTGAAAATTTTTTAAATCAAATATATTAAAAATAATCCTACAGCAGATTATTTTTAAGTCATGATGGTTAATGTTGTTACAGCAAAAATTTAAGATTTTTTAATCATAGTCAATCAATTTGCGGTGCAATAATCAAAATGTTTACTTAATTCGATTTATGTACAGTGTTGGCAAAAAAATCTTTACAGTGAAAAAATAAGTTTTACGGAGAAATCAAACACAAAATAGTCAAATATTATTTTATATCACGCAAGTGTAAGCATTTTGTTAAAGCAAAGTTTATGGCTAGCACAGTAAATCAAATACACGTGAAGATCTTTCGCATAAATTTTGTAAAGATTTTTGTTCCGGCAGTGTAATCTTCGTTTATGCAAATGAAAGAAAGAACTAGAAATATGTCAGCATTACAAAAATCAAAAGTGTATTGTTTTGTTTACAAATTCTTCCAAGTTTAAAATATTTTACAAGGATTTTTTTTAACATAAATTTAGTTTTGAAAGCGGAGCCGGAAAAAGTAAAGCGTGTGGGGGAAACCCCAAAAAACAAAGCGGAACGATTGTTAATAATAAAAGTGCAAAATTTTTTTGGTTTAACGCAGTGGTTTTTAACCGATGGGCCATGGCGCTGTTTCCAGTGAGCCACAGAGCATAAATCAGATTGAAAGCAATATAATATTTATATATATAATGATGTCAGTCTGATCGAAAAATCGGAAACAAATTCTAAGTGAAAACTTTTCTTTATGTTTTTGGGACGAAAATTGAGAAATCGCAGACAAATTCTTTTTAACAAAGTGGGTCCTTAAGTTATCTTGAGCTGAAAAGTGGGCCACGATATGAAAAAGGTTGAAAACCACTGGTTTAGCGAAACAAAATTGAAGTAGAAATAATTGAACTTTGTAGTTTGGTTCAGACTAAAGGCGGTGGCGGAAAAAGCAAGGAAAAAATGTGATTTTTTAAACCGCAGCCGAAAATTACAATTTCAGTTAGAACCAACTTTCAAATTATGTTTAAAACTTACAAAAAGGGTACCCGACATGCTAAAGTACCCTTGTTTCTCTAACTAAAAAATCAATTTTATTCAATTATATATTAAAATGATTTTTCTTCCAAAAGCCAATTTTACTAAATCTTGGTGTTAAAATTTAAGAAAAACGAAAAATTATTTTTAAAATCAGTTTTAAAAAAATATAATCTAAATTTTTTAGTCTCTGATACGGTCATTTTGCTGTTCCTGTTCTTGATGGGATTGTTGCTGTTGTTGTTCTTATTTTGTATTTTATCCTTGTTTTACGGATAACCTTGTCGTAGAAGTTATCATAAGTCAACTTTTGGACTTCTAATGAGGCTACCGGCAAATTTTCATTTATGCACCCAAAAATCCATTTAATATTTGTTAATCTTTCTTGCAATTAATAGTTTACTTTTTATTTGCTAAATAATTTTATTTCATTTTTTTATTTTATCTCATGTTTATCCTGCTGACTTGCAGGAAAGTAGGCGCTATATGTAGGGCAAGCAATTACCAAGAGCTGCTTCCGGTAAATGAGTTGGTTATTTCCCAATTCAACTACTTACCAAATTTTTTACAACAAAATAAAAGCTTTTTAAAAAGATTTTTGCAAAAAGTTTAATTTTCACGCAATTTTTAAACAAAAATAAAATGTTACTACAAAAAACGTACCAAAAAATTAGCAGTAAACACAAAAATACAATGCGCGCAATGTAACAAGGAAAAAGTTAGTGATGCGCTTGACTCATGGCTCGTTATAATCCAGGCCTAAAAATCGAACAATGCTATTGAAAAACTGGGGCATTTTGGGATATTAAAGTTCAATTGTTTTCCATTGATCGGATTTTGCTTAAACTTATTTAAAACTGAACAACTTGTAGTTGAGATAACAGCTTTTTTAAGTCATTTTAAAAAAAGAGTAGGTTTTGCAGTAAATTTCAAACAAAATGTTAAATCGATCAAATTAAACACAAATAAAGCTGATCAGAAATTAATTATCTTTACTAAATGATAAGCAGTTTTGGTTTATTGCCAATAGGTTTTAATTACTAGGTCAGCTATTGTGATGCCAAAATGTGAAAACAATATACGACTAGCTATACAGTATTTAGGAAATGTAAGAATTGCTGTGTTAATTAGAGAAATGTTACAAACAACGCTCTCCAATCCATGTATTTGGAGTGCATTGCCATTTTTTGTCCCACATATGAAGGGTGATTTTTTACTGACAAAACTATTAGATATTCATTTACATTAGATTTGTGAAAAAAAATTAATATTGATACTAAGCAAAATGAGATTATTTTGTATCATTTTTCAATATGATAGATGCACCGAGGAGAAAAGCTAATAATAAATAATTATCTATTTTCTCAAAGAAAAAAAAAAAAAACAGATTGAACCCAATTGGACAAGAAAACCCGGGTTTCGGTGAAAAAAACCCAGGACTGGAAGCATTGCAAGATACTGCTGTCACAACGAGGTCGATCTAATTTTGAATTTTTAATTCTCTCAATGACACAATAAACAATTGTTACGCACTTTTATGTCATTTATGGTTTAAACCATGAGAGTAAGTAGTTCTTGTAACATGTCTAGATATATTTTCATTTTAAAAATTTTATATAGATTTTAAATAAAAGTAATAAAAACATTGGTGCAAAACGCTGCACCACTGACTTAAAAAAATAATATGTTCCACTGCACCACTGACTAAGTGTTTTAAAATTTGAAACAATTTTTTAGGTTCTGCTCCAAAAACTTTAAGTGATCACAATTTATACTATTTAAATTAAAGTCAGCAAACTTGCTAAAAGCATGCGCCCAGCTGCAATCATACCACACATTAAAACCCTGATAAAGAGCACAACTTGTGCTGACTTAGCTCACACTTCCTTTAGATTGGAAGATTTAGCGAAGCTTTTTGTCGCTTAATCACGAAGATGTTGCTCTGAAAAAATTTACAACTGATCTAATCAAAAAAATATTCAACAAATTAAGACCAAGCTTTAGAGTCTCTCGAGAAAAATAAAATCAGAAAAGCTAAACTTCTCATAAATGTAGGGTTTCAAAATTTCTCTCAGGTTATAAATGCGATAATATTAAGTTGTATTTCTAGAAATTTTGTGTAATCCTGTGAATGTGCTTCTGTTTATTGAAGCAAGTTTGTCAGATATAGTGAAAATGGTTCAATCTGAACATGTAGCAAAAAAAATAATAATATTTTTCATAAAATTTAAAACTTTGCAAAGATGTGTCTGAAGTTGCGAATTTTCGAAGACTCTATATGTCTATGGTCATTTTTTATTGTATCATTTTTGCACAAAGTTGCTCAATCGCTTGCATGTCGTGACTTAACTGTATTTTTGATTTACTTTGGCATAAATATGAGTCACTCTCGTATTTTGAGCAGTAATTATTTTAATAATTACAAAAGTATAACCTATTTTTGCTGTAATTTGATAAAGAGCAGCTACAAAAATTATAAAATTAAATCTCACAGTATATGCCAGTCATCCCCTTGAGAGCAATCAAACGGTGATAATACCCCCGTTTATCAGTAGTATTATACGAGATCCAGGTCTGTATTATTGTAAGGCTGTAAGCCATGGCTTGACCCAATCAAAACATAATTTAAAAAAATTGTGACACGTTTGATTAAACGTGTTTGGCACAAAAGTGTTTTCAAACTAACTCTTGAAATTCAAATCACCAACCTGTAAATAGCGTATCCTGTGTTTCCGTCCAAATCTTTAAGATCCACACAAAGTTAATACGAATTTGACAATGCAAATTGCATAAAACAAATCTAATCCTATGCAGCAACAACAGTAGTATTAATGAATTCCATTTCTAAGCCTTAATTAACTAAAACAAAAAATTAATTGCTGTAAAACAAGATTCTAATTTGTCATTTTAAACAATAAATATGAAAATTCTAATTAGTAATTATTGTTTAATTATTGTTTTAAAAATAATTTGAACAAGCACTTCGCACTTTTAAAAATTATTATGAAAAAATGATCAAAAAATCACTTGCTAACTCTGATACGCTTTACAACATGTGACCATAATCATTCCCGGCGTTTAATTTATTCAACCGATGCAAAGTACATGGGAAGGCTGATTTGGCCTTGTAATTAACAAGGTTAATCATTTGGTAAAGGCAAGAACGCCGAAAAAGATTACGAAGCGAGAGCCAAAATTAAAAAACGGCATTTTTTGGGTTAAAAAGGATCTCAACAACACAAATTTCAAAATATTTGAAAAAAAATTTGACAACTGGTAAAATCCAAATAAAAATTTTTTCTTGTAAAATTCGGCAGCAATTCTTTTAAATACTTTAAAGCCAAAATGATGTTTATCAAAATTACAAGATTACAGAATTTTTTTTATTTTTTAGTTTCCATTTCGCACGAAAGAAAACTTTTACTTTTAACTTAAGTGAAAATCTTTTTTAGTCTTCACTATGTTATTTAGTAAAATTTTTTTAATAAACCTACGCTAAACTTTACGTTTGTTAAAACTGTCTTTTCTACAAAAAAGTACTGGTTTTCAATTCTGTCCAGTTGCTAAATTACTGTTATTTTCTGTGTGGCTTTTTGTTTAAATCGATATTTTAAAACTTCGATGGATTTAATTTTGGTTGAAATCGTGCAAATCCATGATGTGTTTCTCCAGCAATTTCAAAGGGCACTATCTTAAAAATATGCAGAAAAAGAAAAAGGAGGCAATTCCCACTGCCCCCGATTTCAGACTTTTGGGTTCAAAAAATTTTTAAATTTTATGAAACAATTTTCCGAATCTAAATTTTGGATCATTTCATCCGATGCCCAAATTTAACAAATATTCAATTTGAAAGCATTTTTTATCTTCACTTGTTTTTTTTGCTTTAAATAAGTAGAAACATAAATTTTCTGCTTGTAGATAACTTCAATTTATTCAAAATCATTTTTAAGACCTAAAAATTGTCTTCACATTAATATTTAATTGAATTCAACACTAAGCAAGATCCTTCTTAATTAAAATGAAGTAAAATGATTCGGCCCAAAAAATAGTCATCCTTCTGGTCAAAATGTGTTTCCTCAGACTCAGAAAAATCTAATTTTGGCCACATTTTTTGTGTCATGAGGGAGCAATTTTTTTCACTTTTTTTGCGTCTTGCTTCCTCCCTGCCTCCGCTTTTTTACGGCTATGAAACAATCTATACATCAAATTTAATGAACTTTATTTAATAGTTTGTACTGCATATGTTTATTTCTTTTCCGCTTTGTCTGAAGAGTGTATGAAAGCAAAAATGGTTGCGTTTGTTGTTATGTACTTTATGCGGTTAGTTCAAAATCGGTTATCTCTGCAGACGAACGTGTTGGTGCTGCTTGCTGCAATTGTGTTATGAATAAGAAAAATTTACTCTACTATAGTACAATAAACTTTAATAGAAAAAAACTCATAAATAAATTTTAAAACCAAAAATAATTGTTTTGGCAAATCTCTCACCCAGCCAAAACTCTCCGCTTCAATTTCCGAATTCACGTTCATATTCTGTCCAGTTGCAATAAAAATCAACACTTCAGTCCATTCTCCGTTGAAAAACCTTCATAAAATATGATGTGATTTACTCTGCTGATTTATTTCGTTTTGTAGTTAAGTGATATTTATTGACTTTAAAGTTAAAATTACTGTTTAAAATTTGCAGAACTATATGTATTGAAATAACATAAAGTCAAAACATATACATACAATTAAGAACTTTTTTTATTAGCTGTAAATATTAGATAAATTAATATTTGATAAATTTTTAAATAAAAAGAGTTATTTTTTTCGTTTGCTACCTGCTACCTATTGTTTGCTATCAACTGAATACTGCACACCAATTTTGGTGTCGCAGCGCTCACACTCGCCTCATAGAATGTGTCTTGAATGACGCCTTGAAGTCGCTAAAAGTCGCTGGATGCCTGTGTCTTACTTCAACGGACCACTAACCTATGCTTTCAGACAGTCAGCTGAGCTTTGCCGACTAGGAGTTACAATCTCTTTGCCTTGCTGTGGATCTCTGGACCCTAATCATATCCTTTATGATATTTTAAGTGGTTCCTCAAATGCTCGCCAAGAGAGACTAAGATCTAGACGCCCGTTTCTGCCAGATGCGCCGAATCTCTTAAACAACCTAGCCAGACTGGTGAACGAATTATAGGTGGAACGCGGAGTACTGCAAGAATACATCCAGGTTCCGTGTTTTTATACCCAGTACCAGTGCCAGGAGCCTGATAGAACGAGTTTGTCCCAAGCAACTTGGTTTAAGCTCAATCATCTTCGGACTGGTGATGGACCATTCGTTCATGCACAAATGGGGTCTCGCTCCTTCACCAAATAGCGAGTGCGGCGCCATTGAACAAACCGCAGACCACGTCCTAATAACGTGCCCCATACATCGAGCACCACATGGAGCATGAAGTCTGACGGTTTTGGATAACAAAACTCGATGCTGGCTTATTACTATTCAACCTCATATGCGGATCAGACTCCGCTCTGCTCCGGGCAGTGCAGCAACCTGACGTTGTTAAAAATAAATCCTTGGACCCAGTACTGTTTGTGTCTGACCTGGAGTGGATGCTCTTCCAAACAACGGCAACAACAACTTCTTTACGTCATTATTTTTGTCTTTCAAGAACACCTGACTTTTTAACTTTCGGTCCATCGATACTCCTAGATTACATTTTTGAAACCCTTGTTTATTTACTTATCTTTTTCTAAAAAAAACATCCATTCATTTTAAAATTTAAATCGTCACCACTTGCGATTTGCCGACACCTCTTTTCATTTCACTACAACAAAGTTCATAAAAATTTTGACTTTGATGTTAAAATGTATTAAAAGGAATCGAGTTCTTAATTGTCAAATATGCTTCTTTCAAATTATTTTGGAAAATAGAGCTTGTTTAGGTAACCAACTCGACATTTAGCAATTTTTTAACGTTACGAGGTACAAAATTTGTAAAGTGAAGCAAAAACATCAATTCATTGTAGAAACCTTCATTTTGAACACTTGAACTTACTGTATGATTGTACTTTTGTGGCCATTGAACCAAATTCATGACCAAATGTAAATATGAGGCAATGGTAGATCAAATTATAAATAATTTTATTTTTTCATAAAATTCTTGTTTAATGAAAACTAAATTGTGCGAGCTCTTATTGCAGTGGTTCAAAACAGGATAAAAATTTACTTCAAAATTTTGTGGTGAATTTTTCTATCTTTTAAGTTTAATATTGCTCTATTAGACAAAAATATTAATACAGTAATATTAACTTTAAAAGTAACAACAAAAAGCAACAATCAAATACTTTCTCAAGTGTGCTGCAGTTTTTTCTTTGAACGACAAAATGTGATCTCTTCCAGTTACATCGCGGAAGTCTCTAAATTTTAAATCGGTCTAGCCCAGGGATGTCCAACTAGCGGCTCACTTAATGTTTTTATGCAGCTCACTGCTTACTTAAATTTTTAAGTTATATTTTTATAACGGCATAGCAGCGTTTCTCAAACTGTGCTCCGCTAGCTTACTTAAAGTGTTTGTTGCTTAGGTAAAATGGTTCTTTTTTTCAAGATCACTACGTTTTTGAGACAAAAAGCAAAAAACTAGAGACAGAATCGAAGTGATGACCTCTTTTCATAGAGATCGTTATTTTTTTGGATTAAAAATTGGGAATTTAGAGGAAGTGCTGTTAACTATATGTACTTCTGTGGGTCGCTGACTATATCTATATTTATAAATTGGCCCATTATGAAAAAGTTGGTTGAGTAATGTTAGACAAAACATACTCGCGCTATTTGGTTGTGTTTTTTGGGGAAAAATGTTACAGAATTTTCTTCTGCTTACCAGTCATAGCAAGTAGTTTTAAATTTTCATCATATTTCTAAATAAAAACTAAAAAAATTACTAAAAAATTTCAACACAATTTGACATTTTTGCAAGCAGGTCCGGGTAATCACTTAACGATTGCCCCAAATATTGCCCCAAGTATTGCCCCAAGTATTGCCCCAAGTATTGCGCCTTCGACGCTTTTCTATAACTCAGGAGACTAAAAAAAAGATAAAAACAAAAATAAAATAAAATAAAAAAAAATAAGTAAAAATTCTAGAAGGGAGCACAAATTTTTATACTGTACTTTAAAAAATATTTTACGCGTTCATTTTTTTTCTTGATTTTTTATCTTATTCTGACTATAAGACTAAACACAAATAAAACTTAC
Source organism: Diplosoma virens (assembly GCA_963680785.1). NCBI lineage: Eukaryota > Metazoa > Chordata > Ascidiacea > Aplousobranchia > Didemnidae > Diplosoma > Diplosoma virens. The sequence goes on from OY796884.1 coordinate 46,590,567, forward strand.
CAGCCAATCTTTCCCGTTTGTTTCAAAATTACAATAAACTTGAAATTTTTCTGCTTTTCCAAGAACAGTGATGTTGAAGATTCCGTTCTTATTAAAACCAGCTTGAGTGACACCAAGACAGTTCGACAAGTTTTTTGTAAGATATAATTTAGTTGAATGGTTATATTTTATGTGAAATATACTAGCCACTTAATTTCAGTAATACTTTATGATTTTATTGTTCAATTATCTGCTTTAAAACATCAAGGTCATAATTTTATCAGTTTAGCATTTGAGAATACGCTGAGTGTGTTGCAATATAAACATCCATCAAGCGACTACCCAAGTTGCACATAGAAATCACAAGACAGTCTTACAAAATTACTTATTTTTTAAAATTTTATTAAAACAATTTAAGTAAATTTAAAATGTTTGTAAAAACTCTTATGAAAAGAAAATTATTAAAATATACTTTATGTAAAATTCTTTTTTCAAGCCCACAACAATATGTGTTGGTAAGATTTCAAAAGCAATCATGTTGATCAATAACACGGTGATATGTAATTTCTTGCCAAACTACTCAAATATTTGGTTTGTATAACTTTGTGGTTGACTAACAGCTTCAATAAAAAATGCACAACTTTTTTTTTCAAGATTTTTATTTTTATTTTATGAAGTGAAACCCAATGCAGCTACACAACCAAGAAACGAACTTGTCAAAAAAATATGTATATATACTGTATACATATCTGACAAAGAAAATAAAAACCTGTTGTTTAATTGTATTTATCATTGCAAGAACAAAGCAAAATGTTGTTTATATAGAAAAATGCACCGCTGACACATAAATCACTTGCACATGAGATAAAAGCTGAAATCAATTGATCGTATTTTTGTAATTTAAAATATATATGAAAAATTGCATTTTGCAACAAGAAATACAAATTTATACTAAATATAATTCATTTACATTAGAATGCTTATGAAAATTTTTTATATAGCATAATACAGTAGCCTATGCGCAACAGCTTTAAGTCAGTAAGTTACCTTCAAAGTTCTTGTTTAACTCATCCAAACTATAGTTCAATTTTGTAAACTTTTCTTTTGTCATTTCCGTAATATCTAAAAAACAAAACTTAAAATCGAATAAACCGGACACAATAATCTTGCGGAATTGATCCTATCCGCGGACTTGATTAGAACCCTGGGCACGATTTCCTCTAAGCTGCGGGGCAACGCAAAGTGTTTTTATATAGCCCACAAGTAAAGATGTTTTTTCTGACTTTAATAGAGGTTGAATGCAAAACTCGAAATGAAAACCAAAAAAATCTTTATTTCTTAGAAAAGATTTTTGTTAAATAGTTAAAGCTTTCTGATACCCATATGCATTAGCTTTGCTGACTGTGATTGAACAGTAAGCCTTGTAAATAAATTTTGCATATGAAAAAATTCTCTTTAAAAAAACTTGACCTTGATTTTCAAGAAAAGTATAAAAAGGTTTAAGCATCAGTTCAAAGCTCTTTCTGCTAATGTTCTCAACATGTCATCATGAATTTTTGAGGGAGTCTTGTCTTTTAAATCAGATATTTAATTACTGCACGAATTTCAGCTTTTTTTATATTTCACGGTACTATGACACTTTATCAAAACGACATTTGATCGAAACGACACTTGATCTAAATGACAGCTGATAAAAAAAAAAGATTTTCTGTTGTATGTTTCTGCAATTAAACAATCTCTTTTTACTGTCAATTAGATTCATAAAAAGCAGAGACCATTAGTAAGAAGACAGTTTGTTTTTATTTTTTATAATTTTTTGCCATTGTCAAGGTCAGGGTTTTTTAACAAGATTTCTGGGAAAAGAATTTTTAGGGAGCAATAAATATGTCTTGTCATGGTTATGTTTCATTAAGTGCCTATTGCTGTTATTTTTTGTATTCTTTTTTCATCGTAGTCGGTAGCGTATTTAGGGGAAGGGGGGAATTTTGCTTGGCCTTACCTTTGGAGACCCCCTATAAAAATCAGAAACAGATTCAAAGGAAAGACTTTTTTTTTTAAGATTACTATCTTTTTGGGAAAAAAACTTAACAAAAGCAGGACAGATTGAAAGCTATAAATTTTCTTTTTTATTTTTCGATCAAGTAATGTTTCGATCAAATTTCTTTTTGATTAAATGTTGTTTCGATCAAATTTTGTTTTGATCAAGTGTCATTTCGATCAAGTGTCGTTTGATACTGATGGGTTGCAATTTTTCACGGAATATTTGACCCTAGCATATTCAAAATTCTGCCAAAAAAATAATAAGCAAGTTAGAATCTCAAGTTTTAACGGGAATACTTACAAAAAGTTGAACCTTCAAAAAATTATAGGTTTGGCCCAGCAACAACACTTTCTATACAAGTTGCTTAACATTTTTTGTACCCCCCTTGTATATTTTGGTAACCACTCAACAAAATTAACCACAGGATCAAGCAAAACTTGAACAAAAAATTGAACTGAAAAATATTTATGCAATTTTGTTACAGTTGAACTTCAAAGCAACGCAGTTTCAGCGAAATTTTTGTGTGTCCAAGTTAATTTTTGCGAATACATATATGTATTTTTTTAATCTCTATATCTATCCTTCTGGCTTGCTGGAAGGCAACGGAAGCGCTAATACATAGGGCAAACAATTACCTTGACCTGCTTCTAGAGATACCAAGATATTGCTGTCTGGAGGGAATTTCTCAGTTTTTTTTTAAGTTTAATTAAGATATGACTCAAATTTAGAACTGCTTGCCAAGACCACCAAATAGGGAAAAGTGCCGTTAAGTATTTTCTCTGAGAATACCACAGAATGATGCAAATAGATTTTGAACCAAGACTATGACAATCAAAATTAGGTGCTCTAACCACTCAATCACGCTGCCGACCACGTTGTAATTCAGATAATTGCAATAATTCGACATTTTAACTTTCACATTATATTTTAATTTAAATTCAAAACGACCCAACCTATTATTCCTTGTTTCAGCTCGTTGATTTCTGTTTTGTTCATTTGACCGACATTGCCTTTCTCTCTTTTTTTTCCAATTTTGCTTTTCTCACATTTTGTTTCATTGTTTCCTTTTTGTTCTATTTTTTAATGATCTTTTTTTGATTATAATCCCAGATTGTTAATTATTTCGGCTTATTATTTTCGGCTGATTATCAGATTTCACTGTTTTCTTAATTTTCCTTCAAAAAAGAAGTTTAAAAAAAATGTGAAAAAGGTCCTCACTTTGAATCTGTCTCGGTTTTTACCAAAAACATAGTGATTTTTAAAAAAAAGGTCTTCACTTTGAATTTATCTCTAATTTCTCTTATTAATGATCTCCAAAGAGGCCATGGCACAATACGCTACAGCGTGATCGTTACCATAGGTATCAGAAAATAATTGAATCGTGCTGCTCAACCTTAGCCCCGAAAATGTAACAAACTGGGTGGATGACCAAAAAATATTTAATTGTTTTATCTGTTTGACCCATGTGACACTTAATTTAGTTTTTTAACTGTCAAAGTTCCCATAAATGATCAGAAAAATCGACTCGTAGATTTGTTTGAACAATACTCGTACAAACAGCCAACTTTTCAGTTCATCGTTGCTTGTATTAACGTAAAACAAAGAACAGATTTTGACAATATATTTGTATCTCGCGTTCAACAACCCCGCCTTTCAAGTCGTGCATGTTGATGCGGCACCTGAACAGGTTACAAGGTTTTCTTTGTGAATGTTGTGCTTTAATTTCAAAGTGAAAATACAGTACTTTGATATTTTACTTAACTTTAGATCACAATCGTTTTAAAAAATCATAAAAGGACAACATGAATAATTGCAAGAATTGTTTATAGTTGCTGTTAGAACAAAGAATAAATAGATTAAAAAAAAGAAAATAATTTGGTCAACATAGCAGAAAGCAATGGGGCTCTTCGATTTTTAAGCAAACTGATAAAACGTTTGTTTTCATTTTACTTCTGCATGAAATTGTTGAACTTAACTATAAACAAACTTACACTGAACCGGGTTACAGTAAGTGACACAACGTTAACACCGCCAGCTCGTATTGGGGACTATTTCCTACAACGCCGCCATCAATAGGTTTGACATAGCTATCCCAAAAAAATTGCATCCCATAAATAAAAGGCTAAAAGATAAGTCCGCTTACAATGATAAGTCCGCCAAAAAACCTGGTTTGATTCAAGAACATGAAAAAGATGAAGGAGCTGGTCCGTGGTTAAACGTGAGTTGCCCTGATGATCTTTTTAAATACAATGTTGACATTGACTTTGTAAAGCTAAGCTATAAACCGCTCTTGTTACACTGCAATACCTTAAACAGTCCTTGTGGTAGCAATAATAATGGTTTGTTTGTTTCTGATTAAAACGTGTATGTTTGTTGTTTTTTCTGTTGAATACAAATTTCATAAACTATAATGGCTTCTTCAACGTATGCATGTTCTAAATTACTTCGATGTAAATTTTGTTTTGATGCAATTAACCTTGCAAACTATTGCGCAATTTGCAGAGCTTGCCTGAAGCACACAACGCAATGCAGATGTAGTAAACAAAATGGTCATGTCATTTTCGCGACAGGCGCCCTGGATTACGGTATCGAATTTGAGAACGACAATAATATAACAGAATTAGAAAATGATAGTTTTAATGAATTATTATTTTTGGATTGCAACTACCATGATATAGCATCTATTAATAACCACGCTTCAAATAATTATAATGACCTCTTATTAATGCACTTTAATACCAGAAGTCTTCAAAAAAATATTGATAAACTAACTCACTACATTCTACAGTTAAAAGAATTGCCTGATATTATAGCCATAACGGAAACTAAATTAAAAAAAGATGAACTAAAAACTAACATTGGCGTAAATGGTTATAACTTCATACATTCTGATAGCGATTTTCAGGCTGGCGGTGCAGGTTTGTACATAAAAAATTCTATTTCGTATAAGATAATTAATGAATTAGATTTAAAACTCAATCTTGTTGAAAATATTTGGATAGAAGTCGAAACAAGTAAAAAATCAATTGCAGTTGGAGTTGTCTATTGTCATCCAGGATACCTTGTTAACCAAATTGAACTCTTTACAAAAGCAATCAAAAAAAAATTTTTAAACATGAGTAATAAAAAAATGGAATTTTACTTAATGAGTGACTTTAATATAGACTTATTACAATCTCATTGTAATCAAATTATAAAGACCTATGCCGACAATCTTCTAGGTTACTCAGTTAAGTGTTGCATCAATAAACCAACAAGAATTTCAGTAAGTAGAAAATCGCTTCTCGACCACATATACACAAATGATTTCAATCGCTTGATATTTAGTGGTATAGCATTGTGTGACATATTGGATCACCTTCCTACTTTTATTTTCATAAAAGGTATTAAATATATAAAAAAGATATCAGAGGAAGTTTACATTCGTGATATGAAAAATTTTTCTGAAGAATTGTTTTGCCAAGATTTGATTAAACAATTTGGTGATCTTCATGTTACAAAATCTCGTTCGCCGCATAATCAGTTTGAAGAGTTTGTAAAATTATTTACTGATATTGTAAATTTTCATGCACCACGACAAAGAGCAACCAGAAAAGAAAAAAAAATTAAAAAGTAAACCGTGGCTTAGCCAAGGATTGCTAAAATCGATTAAACTCAAAAATAAAATTTATAAACAATTTCTTATGCACCCTAGCAATTATCAATTCGACAAATATAAAAAATATCGCAATGTTCTAAACAGAGCAATTGAAGGTGCAAAACAAAACTACTATAATAAAATTGTTACTGAAAAAAGGAATAACTGTGATAAATTATATCAAATAGTCAATAAAATATGCAAACTGAAAAATTTAAAACGTATTTTTCCAACAAATCTTTTAAATTATAAAGGTAATGTAACAACGAAACCTGAAAAAATTGCCTGCGTTTTAAACGAGCACTTTGCAAGCGTTGGGTACAAAATGGCACAAGATATTCCTGCACCTCCTTCACATATAAAAATGACCAAACCCAATAGTTGTAATTTCAACTCAATATTCTTATCTCCATCCACAAACGCTGAAGTATGTTCAATAATTGATCGACTAAAAAATAAGAAAACTCAAAGGTACACTGATGTTAAAACTAAATTTATTAAATATGGCAAGTTGATTATTTCTCCGATAATAAATAACTTATTTAACTTGTGTATAGAAACAGGTGTATTTCCGAACTGCTTAAAAATAGCTGAGGTTATCCCCATTTATAAAAAAGGTGATCAAAATATGCCTACCAATTATAGACCCATTTCGTTATTATCGCAATTTGACAAAATTTTTGAAAAAATGTTATTTTCCAGACTGTTTTTGTATCTTGATAAAAATCAACTTCTCAACAAAAATCAATTTGGCTTCCGACCTAACTCCTCAACACAATTTGCTATAAGCACAATACATGATAATTGATAAACTAATCAAAAACATCGATAGTGGTCTATATACTTGCTGCATATTTTTAGACCTATCAAAAGCGCTTGGTACGGTTAATCATACGGTTCTGTTATGAAAGTTGTATCACTATTTTGGTATTGGAGGCACAGCTCTTCATCTTATAGAAAGTTGTCTGAGCAATCGTTATTAATACACAAACGTCCAAGGTCACTACTTGAATAAATTAAAGACAACAACAGGGGTTTCTAAAAGATCTTGTCTTGGACCTCTATTGTTTTTGCTTTATATCAATGACTTACTTCTTGTCTCCGAATTTGATACCACACCTTATGCAGATGATACTGCTCTAATGCTATCGGATAGAGACTTAAACTCGTTAAAATATAAAGCTAATAATGAATTTAAAAAATTTAATTTTTGGCTTCAAATAAATAAATTGTCTTTAAATTATTCTAAGCCTAACTACATCATCTATGATAACCAACCACACAAAACCTGTAAAGATAAGTTTACTATAGTTATGAACAAAACCCGCTTGCAAAGAGAAAATTCCATTAGGTATTTAGGTGTAATTTTTGATGACAAGTTGTGTTGGGCAAACCACATTGACAATTTATCTAGTCAACTTGCCAGATGCTCTGGTCTGTTCTGTAGATTGCGCAATTATGTTCTGAGAAAAACTCTTTGCCTGCTCTATTATAACTTAGTTTATTCACGAATTCAATATGGCATATTAACTTGGGGTACTGCTACAAAACTGTTAACAAAAAAAATAAAAGTTCGTCTAAATCGCATTATTAGAATTGCAACATTCAGCTCTATCTACACACCAATCAACACAATGTACAAGCAATTAAATATTTTGAAAATCTCAGACATATATCATCTTGAATTAGGAAAATTTATGTATCAGCTATACTCTGACAAATTACCTGCTGTTTTTGTTCAGCTATTCAAAAAAATAAAAGAAATACACTCTTACAACACTAGACAAACAGAAAAATCAAATTATTTTCTTCCACGTGTATCTAAAACAATTGGACAGCAGCTCCTCACCTTTCGTGGAGTCAAACTTTGATATTCGATTGACGACACAATAAAAGACAGGCATTGGGTTTCTTTCAAAAAAACGTACAAACAGCACCAAATAGATCAGTATTAAATTTTACTCTTTTCATTGTCGCCTTTTTCTGAGCTGTTCTTTTTCTCTGTCGTTATTTTTCAATAATTTGTTTCTTTTTTACTGCATTGGTTTTACATCAAAAGATTTGTATCGGTGTATGTATTAAAATACTTAATTAATATGTATGTACTGTAAATATTATTTTTTGACTGTATTGGATGTGGGGGCACTTGACTTGATAACGTATGTTCTTTAGTGCCCCCTACCTTCACAAATATTTCGATTTTCTTTTAACATTACCGTGCGTGTGTATTATAAAATTTATGTTTGTGTGTTTGGCAAAATAAATATATTTGTTATTCGTTAGAATCTAAATCTGCATCTGCATAATCTCTTTTCGTTGCTGCCCTATATACATCTCTTTAGCGACCACGTGCGAAGGATCGCTCTATACCCGTTCTTTCTCAACAACGGGAACAGAGTCACTTCACAAGCGTTAATCTATAATTTAAACAGCGGTCCAGGGCCACAACGACAATGGAAGAATACTGGCAATTAGTCACAGATAAATTTACACAATTGCATCAAACAACAACAATCGCTCGGCTCTAAACAGCAGCGGTTTCTAAACCGTCTCCTGGCGATGCTCAATTAAAGAAATAGCGAATTTTCTATTTAAACGATTACTTTAGAAAGGCGCAATGACTCTATGAGGTAATTATTGAAACAGTAGGGTGACAATTAGGATACACTTTATTGGCATTAAAATACCAAGCATAAAGCCATATCATATGCCTATATATTGCATAATTAATTAATAATATAAACATGCAAAAATTAACAATTTAGCCATTCACTTGAAGCAAGTTTTGGGTCTCTTCAAAAAGTCACCGCAAACGATTTTTTTGGAAACTAACCTGGAATCCTCCTACTGCACCAGAATGGATAAAAAAAGACAAGAGGAAAGGGACCTTTTCAAGAAGTGATAGCAACCGCAGGAAGATCCGAATTAGTTTCCAAAAAAAATCGCTTGCAGTGACTTCTTGAAACAACCCAAATAATCATCTGTGCCCAGTGAAAGTCAATTCTATTGTTAAATGTTGTATATGGTACAGTGAATTAAACCATTATTTAGGCTAAAAAACATTTTTTCTGTCCGCTTCGAAAACATTTTTTAATTTATGCCCAGGGAGTGGGAATTAAGGCTGGGAGCCCTGAATCTGAAGTCTAGATTTTTGCTAGAGCAGGAACTGTATTTCTGTCATAGGTATCCTATATAAATCCAAGGATATCTGTGAAGATTGTGCATAGATATTCTATATATATCTGTGGCGCTGTGCAGAAGTCAAGCGGAACCGGAGCCGTTTATTTGAAAGATTGCTCCGGTTTCAACTTTACACTATAAAGTTTGCTCAAAAGGTTTTTACTGATACAAAATTTTAAAAAAGCTATACAAATCAAAGGTCTCTCTGTAAATTTTTTGTTTAAATAGATAAAAGCAGCCTTAAAATGACCGTTTTAGAAATCTTAAACATTTATGCCTAGCTTCCTTCAGAAGGGTTACGCTAGATGAAATCTGGAACCGAAATGTAATATTTGTACGATTTCAAGGCTTGTTGTGGATTTGTACGATTTCATTTATGAGCTAAAAAATCTAGTTTAATCAGGAATTACTTAACACTCGAACTTGTCAAATTTTCTTTAAACTTAAACTCGAACTTGAAATGGATTAAAAATGCATAGAGTTTACAGCCCTAAATAAACCTAGATTTCTCCAGCATAAATAAAAAAAATTAATGATAATTACGAAAACTACACATTAAAACAATTAATGCAAGTTTTTGGTGGTAAAACAAATAATTTTTAATTTCTAATCGAAAAAATTTATAGACAGCGTAATTACCATCCGAATTGACAAAAAGAGAAGCATGACTAAAGAAATTAAAAGACCTAAAAATTTCAATTGTTTTATGTCCTTTTTGCATGGTGAAGACCCTTTTTTTAGTCTTTAGCTTATTTTGAATGGATTTATGGTTGGATCCGATTAGAGAACAAAACAAAAAAGTTCTTCAAAAACCAAACAATTGAAATTGTTGCGAAGTAGCTAACATATTAAGAATAACTTAGCAGCTTAACGTTTCTTTAAATGACTTTATTTTACGACTTATAATTGTACGACTGTGTTTTCACAACTCAATCTTTACCACTGTATATTCACAACTGAACTTTTAACACGTGCGACGCAAACTGATACATTCAGTCAGACGCATTGTTGCGTCATAAGACACATTAGCCACAATCCTTCCCCGATTACGCACAACAATGAGGTCCCGAAGGTGCTCATAAAAACAAATGAGCTAACATAAAGTCGATGAACCAAAAGCAGCAAAATAACTAATTACGAGGAAACAACAAAACAAATAAGATTCAAAACGAAATGAGTTGGAACATTAGAAACACAAATGTAGCTTCACGAGAAACCGTCACGTGACCAACACAAAGCCAAGTGGAACATTCCAACGGTTCGTTAGTTAAGTTCGCTACAAAATCTTTACACTTTTTAAAAAGCGTCCGAAAATCAAGCAAAAACAAGAAAAGATGTTTATTTGATTTTAAACCAAAAAACGATCTTTGGCTAAAAGTAAAAACCAAAAAATCAAAAAATTGTTTTTTCCTTGGACATAAGTGAAAACCTCGTAGGCTAATAAAAAAATTTTAAATATATTTTTTTGAAAACTACAGCAAAATTAAAATCAATAGGCACTTAAATCTAAAACAAAGCGTGTTTCTTAGAAATGGGGAGTTAATGCTTTATAATATTGCTGTGTTGAAGGAAAATGAATGAACAAAAAGACTTTACCAACAAGTTGATGAAACACATAGATCGAGAGCGCCACATGGGTCAACGTATATCAGCTCGAGGACACCACCTTGAGAATGTTATTTTAAAAAATAGTTATACAAAATGACAATCATGAAGCGTTGTAAGTATGTGATAAAAATTTAATAATGTTTTTTTGTCAATTTTTTCAAAATATAAAACGTGGGAAGTTTTTCTGCCCCACCCTGAATATGCAATATAAGCTGGCGATGTTGTTTTACATATTGTCTGGTATTTTTTAGTAATGAAGTGTAATCTGATGTTGCAGACAAAAAGTCAAATTTTGGTTTTTAATTTTATATAATAAAGGAAATAGTTGAACCAATTTGCAGGGTTACCTTTCAAACAGATCAAAAAACATATAAAAGCAATAACTACTCAAAATGAAGAAGCACCAAAACTTGTGAGCAGTAGTTGTTTTGAATTGTTTTTTGCAACGTCCGGTAAAGACCAAGAAAAACTTTTTCTCTTGATATTCAACCAAAAACTTGACTTGAATGTAAAAATTTTTTTTTGGTTTTCATTTAACAGTATCTGTAAAATAAGCACGTTTTTTGAAAATAGCTATAACGTTATTATTAACATTATTGTATTATTATTATTATTGATGAAAACTACTCGTAAGCACCAAAATAAAGCACGTTTCTTGCAAATAAACACGATAAAATTCTCTAAAACAACGTTTATAAAAGAAAGCGCAAATAGTATAAGCACAAAATGGTAACCCTGCCTATAAACATTTTTTTTGTCATAAAGTAGTTTAGTCGGTAACTTAGTTAATAGAAGGTGGGATTGATTTTAGTATTTTTATTGGTATTCAAAGATTGTTAACATTGTTTACAGAAATTGAATTTGATTTCGGAGCATTATGAGTTGAACTTTTGAATATTTAAAAAATAAAACAAAGAGCCAATCAATACTATGGTTATTATCTTATGAATTTGAAACAAGGAAAATAAAACAATTAAAAATAAATCGAATTCATATTTCATAAAATTTATGAATTCTTTATTGATTTTATTTTTTTATTGATTTAATTTTGATAATTGCAAATATCTTATGGAAAATTACATTGCAATTAAAACAATTAACTATAAATTTGGCGTTACAAAAATGTATGAGTTGCTTATATGTATGAATTGCTCTGATTTCAAAGCTTAAACTTTTATTTTAATAGAACATAGAAATTTTGTGAGTTGTCAAATAGTTCGTAGCAAATTCATTGGGGCAGCCAAAATTATTCATGCTTTAGTTTTAATAAAACTATTTGTGAAAACCAAGTGCCAAGAAAAAGAATTCTGCTGGGATACGGAGTTAATTCGATTTAAACCTTATGCTGATGCTGATGTCAATTATTTGGCAGCGAAACAAAAATGTTTGGATGATGGCTTTGAGGAATGGTGAACTTGGACAAAAAACACATTTAAAAAAAATCTATTACATTAATTCAGCATCACTTTGCCCAAAGAAGTAAGCAGTCAATAAAAAAGTTTGATTAAAACATTTATATGTTATTGTGCAAATGAAATTAAAACTGAATAACCAATTTTATTAATCAACAGTTATCATCTATCAACATTACTGCAACTATTTGTTTCCTTGACTCGCGTAGCAAAGTCTTCAGCGTTAAGCTTTGGGAAACCACCAAACCAAGTAGCCCGGTCGTTTTTCGAAGATATCAAAATATTACTGTCTGGTTAAAATTTTATTATTTTTTTAGTGTTGACTCAAATCTAGAGCTGCTTGCTACAATCAACATACAGTGGAAAGTGCCGTAAACTGTTTACAGAGTGTATTAATCACAGATATAAAAATGAATTTTATATCTGTGATTAATATAACACAAAAAATAATCTAAAAATCTTTGCAAATTGGACTGTAAACATTACAAAATTTAAAGTAAAGCTCTTTTTTTGGTCATCACTTGATTGACTTGTGCGGAAGACATCAAATATAAAATTAATTTGTGAGTATCTTTGTCCTAATATGAATATTATGAATAATCTATATGTTTACATTACTTATTTATTTTACTGCATAATCTAAAAATAAAATTAAAATTAGAAATAATAAGTAAAAAAAATAATAAAATACTTGTATTGCGAATTGACCACAGTAGTGAAAATAAACTGCTCTGATCAAGGGCAGATTTAAGGGGGGGCCTAAAAGCCCGCCTCTCCCTTCCAAAACTTTTTTAAAACAAGTTATGATTTGATCAACAGAATGAATACTATTACTGTATTATCTTTAATTTATTTTTCTAACTCGCAGAATAGCGAATGAGATATTAAAAGAAAGACGGGAACGTTTTTGGCTAAGAGAAGCCATTAAGCTTCATATTTTTAAATGTATTTCCTCGGGAGCCATGTGAAATTTTTTTACAGTTAAATTTTTTATTTTATCTCTATATTTATCTTCCTGACTCGCATGAAAGTAACGAAGGCTATACATAGGGCAAGCAATTACCCCGACCTGCTTCCGGAGATGCCAAGATATTGCTGTCCGGTAGAAATTTAATAAAGATGAAAATAAAATTTAGAACTGCTTTCCAAGACCACCAAGCGAATGCCGTAAAGTGTCTTTCCCAAGGACACAACGGAATGAGCGAACTTAATTATTAATTAAAATTATTATTTAACCGGTTACTGTTGAATTCTCTTTTCTTTCGTCCAATGCAGGGGTGTCCAACCTTTTTGAGCCAAGAACCATTTTGACCCACAAAAAATATTGGCGGGCCATACAAAAAAAGCACCCCGCTTTTTGCACCAAAATTATAGTGATCTCTAAAAAAAAAAAAAAGGTCTTCGCCTGAAATCAGTCTCCGATTTGCTACTTTTTCCACCAAAATCAAAATCATAGTGACAGAGGGCTCCAAAAAATACTGTGCGGGCCACTCAAAATACTGCGCGGGCCACTCAAAACCTTTACGCGAGCCACGGGTTGGACGCCCCTGGTACAATGTTTTCTATTTATAATTTTCTTCTCCGCGGTTATGATTTGTAATAAACAAACCAAAGTTTTATCATTTACCCCCAACTGTCTTATAACCTTTCCTTTAAAAATCATAAACAGTCATAATCAAAGCAAACTTTTAGGCAACAAAATGTTTTTTTGTAATTAAAGAAACGATCAATTCAAGAAATTGTCACAAGGCTTTAAAAAGGTTTGGAGGTGAGTTTTTGCAAAATTCATACGCAAAATTCATACGATATATGTAAACACAACTGCGAATTGCTGTGCTCTTCAGAAGAGTGCTCAATGACTTCAATAGTCAGAGTGATAATAATTCCTATTTAACAGAACACAAATAGCCTATTTAAAAAAAAATAAAATGAAATAGTCCCAACAGACTGTTTTACCTCTGCGAATCATCACGGGACACAACATCTAAAAAGACAATACTAGTTAAGTTGAAAAAAACAAAGTGAGCAAAAACTAAAAATTGAAATAAATGTTACGCCTCAGAAAAATTTGATTCACATTTGAGGCGTAACATTCATTTTAACGTTTAATTTTTGTCTATTTTATTTTTGTTCACCGTTATATTGCTGGCAGAATTATGTTCAAGACCTGACCTGGCCGCATCGTGGAATTCCACAAGCAAAATTGCCTCTAGTTGATGATCCCAACTTGAGCTGCTGCCCCCAAACCCCAAAAAAACAAGCAGGCAAAGGGAAATACATTGAATCAATTCAATGTTTTCCCTGAAAATAATGATGATGGTGATGATGATGCTCTGTTAAATAGGTGTACAATATGTATATACAGGTTCCAAAAACAAGTGAACAGTATGTGGAATCGGTTTATGTACATTTATATTATTACACTGGTATTCCTTATAACTAATTTATTGAGAAATTTACAACTAAAATGATTTATTTTTGTAATATTGTTCTCAATAAGATTTAATTGTCAGTGTAATAATTGCGTTAGTAAATATAACTGTTTGTATATGTAATTTCAAAATGAATGTTATCATTTACTGTTTACTTACTTTTGAACCACGCTGTATATATACGTCGGCATGACGACTACAGCTAGTGGCCGAGTGGATCAGTTTCAGTTTTTCTTTTATTTCTGCTCCGCCACATGAACAAAATAACAAAATGTTGAAAAGTTTGTGTGTTGTTAAAGACGGGGTTAGAAAAAGGAAGAAGCAACAAAACGAGTTGACGTTGTGTCTTGCTAATTAGCGATGAAAGGTGTGACTTGTTGAATGAAAGATGAGAGGGCCATATTGATGGTGAATGAAATCGACACAATCTCGGTTCAAAATTCACTCGCACCATTCTGATATGTAAATAGGAAAGCACTGTATGGCACTTTTCTCTGTTCGGCGATCTCAGCAAGCAGTTCTACTTTCAATCCTATCTTTAATAAAAAAAACAAATAAAAAAATTTCAATCAGACACCAATAACTTGACATTTCCAGAAACAGGTCTGGGTAGCTGTTTGACGTTTCCCCAAACATAGAGTAATGACGTTGTCCGGCAAGCGAGAAGATAAAGAGAGATGGCAACAATAATACATTGTTTTCAAGACACATAATACCAAAATTCTAATTATTACTTTGTCAATAACAACTTAGAAAACGGAATACCTTGATTGCAAATAAAATTGAATTGAATTGAAAAAAATTCTACCAGAGCTGCCATAGTTTGTTCATAGCTGTTTTAAAATTTGCATTAGTATGAGAGTATTGTGACTGTAATTTAGAACTGCTGGCAGGTAGTTAGGTAGTTGTCATGTTGCTTTCAACAACATCGAAAATCATTTTCCATTCGGGTCCAAGCTTTAACTTCGTGATTCCGGATCCCGACAACCAGCTGCTGATTTTTTTTTTACAGGAGCTTTGTTGTTTACCAATTTATCTTCAATTAGTGTCGCTTTTGAGGATGCTGTTTTATTGATTCTTCTGCTTTTATTGATCACTTGGAGTGGGGAATGAAAATTACTGGCAGCTTCTTGAATAACATAGCTGATATATATATATATATATATTTATTTTTCCAAAATTAATATATAAATTACTTGTAAATGGAAAAAAAAATTCTAATGTGTATAATGGTTCAGTAATTGGAAAACATATAAATACTGCAATGTCTTAGAAACTTTGGAAGCAGTTTGGAATACTTGCTTGTCCTATGTAAAGCGCCTCCGTCGCTTTCCTGCGAGTCAGGAGGATAAATAAATAATAAAATAAATCAAAAATTTTTTGCAATTCTTAAAATGAAAATTATGCCTTATGTTTGATACTATTTAGCCACTTTTTTTGACATTTAAATATTTTTTTGTCTTCTTTACATTATTTTTTTACTTCTTTACATATACTATTTTTTTGTCTTCTTGTTTTTTTGACCTTTAAATATTTTGCTTCCTGCGAGTCAGGAGGATAAATAAATAATGAAATAAATTAAAAACTTTTTGCAATTCTTAAAATAAAAATTATTTTTTATGTTTAATATTATTTAGCTACTTTTTTTGACCTTTAAATATTTTTTGTCTTCTTTACAGTTATCTTTTCTCAACTATCTTAGTTGGGCAAGTTCGAAAATATTTATTTTTATTCGCTCGGAATTGTTTTGAAGAAATTTTTCAGGCAAAATTTGTTTTGAAATATCACTAAATTTATGTTTAAGTGCAAGAATTAGATTGCGCCAATATAAAGTGACCAAAATTTTTACGTACCGTATACGGAACTAAACGGAGTTTTACCAAATGGGAATAACAGAAAATCCTGTCTAAAAAAAATTTTCGTTCGGCTCTGCCGTGAATTTTGCATTTTTTGCCGCAGTTTTATCAAAGCGTTTCTTTTGGAAATAGTAAATGTTTGTACTTAATTGTTATTTAAATTAGTCATTAATGCTTATTATTACTTTCAGGAGAATTTTTCTACAAAGAAAAGGTAATCGTGCTTACTGTAGTTAATATTCAAATTACTTTAAGTAATAATACTGCACTAAATCGATTGGTACTTTGTACAATCGATTGGATCGATTGGCACCAAATCGCGATCTGTCAATCGATTGGTACTTGGTCGAGTGAGTGGGGGCGACGCATTGACGGCAAACGTCATCGACACGGTGATGGTTAAAAACTTACTCGCGTTATTCTATTGAATCTTTAAAATAAACATTTCACGGCATTTTTCTCTGCTTGCCAGTCTTAGCAAGCAGCTCTAAATTTTGGTCATACACTAAATAAAAAAAAGAACAAAAACTTTCAACCGTACATTAATATCTTGGCTTTTCTGAAAGCAGATCGGGTTATTGCCAGATGATTGGTTTAATTTTTGGTATCCGACGGCGTCCTGTGAGTCAGGAGGAGAAACAGACACGATGATGACGATGATGATGAGTTTAACTAAGTTATTTTGAAAAAATTTAATAAAATAAAAAAGTCTTACTTTTTTGCTCGCCACTGTACAATTGAAGTTTTGTTAATTATACGTTTGTTGTAAGAATAAATTTTTCATTAAAAATTTTGTTCACAATTTGAAATAAAATTAATCGTTTAAACGAATCAGAATATTTTTATTAAAATTATCAAAATATTAATAAACAAAGAACAACAATTAATTACAAATGAGTTTATTACTTTATGACGTAATAATATATTGTTTCAATTTAATGATACTAATTCGGTTTGATTTTCATTTCCACTTGCTTTATTGAGTTGTAGTAGCTCTTTCAACAATACCAAACTTAAAAATTCTATCTCTCTATAGCGGTCACATAGCCACAAAAACACGAACGACTCAACTGCAATACAACAACTCAAATCACTAACTGGAATTTCACATGGAATCTGGAATGGAATAAAAACAAACGCGCGCTTATATAAGATCACGTCACGTGGCAGATTGTAAGCGAATTTTCTGTAATAGCGATTAAATTAAGGTCATTCTTTACAACGGCCAATCAGAGTCTTTCGACGTACCAGCGCACGATTATGTAACGTCAAAATAATTAAAACAGTGATTATTACTCTTTTTAATTTCATGGACCCTCTTAAGCGATATTTTGGCAGTCCAATTAATATGTTTATATTTGAAGAATTATGAGGAATTTGAAATTAATTTTTAAACAAGCTGCATAAAGATGAGAAACACCAGACTCGAGTTTCGCTCTTATTAGAGCTCGTCAGTGATGCTTATCTCACCGCGAATCGAACCTGGAACTTGGGATCTAAGACCTGGGATCCCAGGTTCGATTCGCGGTGAGATAAGCATCACTGACGAGTTCTAATAAGAGCGAAACTCGAGTCTGGTGTTTCTCATCTTTATGCAGCTTGTGTAAAAATTAATATTTTTATATCAGTATGCAAAAAAGAGAAACTAAGTTTTTAAAATTTAATTCAAAATTGGATAAGGTTTTTAGACAAATGCTCATTACTGCAAAATTATTAGTATTAGCAAATAAAAAATGCTCAAGAATAATAGTTTCATGTAACACAAAAACCATAGCTATTATCACAAAATTAATAGCAGCATTATTAATTAAACAGCAACAATTAACCACTTTGAAGTAGCAAAGCAAAAAAAACAATCATATCATAATATGCAAAATTATCATTAAATTAATCTAATTTCCTTTAAACGGAATTACACATTTAATCTGAACGTATAAGACTTTAAATACGGTATATTTTAGCAGCACGATAAAGTTTAAGGCGTGGTAATTATAAAAATACAAACAATAAGAAACTAGCGGGGCAAATAAAAGATCACGCGATAGCTCGCGCTTAAACAAAATGTAAAACGGGTCCGACTCCGCTGGATCGTCAGGTGTATATGGTGGATCGGAGGACGAAGTAGTAGGATCGCTAGCAGACGACGGTGAAGATTATTCTGTGAATAAAGACGTTAACAACTCTTCTTTCGAGGTAAATAATTCGCTTAAAGGCTCCTGAACCGCATCAGAAGTGGAAGGAAAGCCTTCGATGTTGTTGTGCGTGGCTGAAGTTAATTTAGGTGGCGGCGCCAACTTGGTCTAGTGGGAACAACTCGTTCATGAAAGATGCGACTGCCTTGTCTTTTAACAATTACGGCAGGAGCCCAACGAGGATCTTGGTTTCGCCGCGGTCCAAAGTACAGCGCATAACAGGGATATCCTATTTTAAAATGATAAAAAGTCTTGTTAACCTTGTCATTGCTGGACTTGAGTTTGGATTGTGCAATGTAGGGTGGTGATGGTAGCAAGGTGTCGATTACTGCACGTAGCTGACGATTGTTGAGTGGCTCGCTGGGCGAATATCCACTAGCAGTTGGAGTCCTTCGGTTCTGCATCAAAAATTTCAGTATTGCTTTTCTTGGTGCTTTTGAAGACTTTCTTAAGGCTTGCTTGAAGGTCTGAATAAGACGCTCTGCGCTCCGTTTGTTGCAGAATGGTAGGGAGCACCAGGTGATATGTATGATGTTCCGTTCCTTGTAATAAGTCTGAAATTCGTCAGAGGTAAAACAAGTGGCATTATCCGACACAATGGTAAGGGGATATCCAAAGTGTGCAAAATCTTCT
The DNA here is from genome assembly GCA_963680785.1 of Diplosoma virens. Taxonomy (NCBI): domain Eukaryota; kingdom Metazoa; phylum Chordata; class Ascidiacea; order Aplousobranchia; family Didemnidae; genus Diplosoma; species Diplosoma virens. Next base: position 46,609,537 of record OY796884.1, read on the forward strand.
TCTAACTTCTAACAAGTCCATAGTAGTTTTGCTGAAAATTGACAAAATTAGATGGATACAAGAATATTTCGAATAGGCATCTACTAAGACTAACCAATTTTTACCCATAATGTTGATGGCATGGTTCACATGTAAGCGGGACCAAGGCTATTCAGCAAGAAATCACGGGTGATTTGGATGTTTAGCAGGAGCATTCCTGTGCTCGTAGCAAAAGGCGCAACTACGACAAAGTTCCACAATGTCGGTGTCAATGTTGGGCCAGTAAACCGCAGTTCTTGCCAACTGTTTCATCCACTGCATGCCCAAATGACTTGTATGAAACAGTTGAAATATCAATACTTGCTGTCGGAGTTTCGAAAGAATAACCAATCTAATGCGGTACATTAGGTATCCATGACAGTTGCTGAGCGAATTGAAAATTTATCGAAATTGCTGAGCAGGATCATTGGAAGAAAGGTTAGATGACCAACCCTCACGTGTAAAGCGCATTACTTCTGTCAATACTAACTCTTTTGAAGTTTCTTTCTTGAAAAGTAAAGAATCTACGGATTGGACCTGTTGACTTAAGAGTTTCGATGGTACAAACCAAATCCGAATCATCTTCCTTGTCAAAGATTAGATCTTTACCGGAGGGTAGACGACTGAGAGCATCAGTGTTTTGATTATGATTGGTCTTTCGAAATTCTCGTAGATGTGCACCGATTGAACTGGTGTTTAGATTCCTTTCTTCATGCAACTTTGTACATGCTTGTGTAATTGCGAACTTTGCTCATCGGATGAGGGCGATAAAGATTTCACATCCATGCTTATTGATAAGCTGCAAAACAATATCTTGTCCATAGATATGTTTAAAGAAGTAATGGCATCTCCGCCAAGAAGGTTTAAATTAGAAATCCTTGTGACGTTATAAAGAATTGGTAATCTGTTTCTTTTGTTTGCTTGCAGATTGAAATTGTAAAGAGGACTTTTGAAGACCGCATTTGCCCAACTTTTTCCAGACTTTTTGTGAAAGAAAATTTCCTCCTGTAGCCGTGTCCAATTCCAGACGAACCTCTTGAGAATTTGCAACTTCAAAACTCTGCAAAAATTATCTGAAACCTTAGTAGCATTACAAACAGAAACGATTTTTGCCGTTTTTATTGGCGCTTTGCTTTTCTTTTTCCGGCAAACAGGTTCCAAATGACTTGAAGCTTACAGTGATTGCAAGTAGCGTTTTTGAAATAACAATCAGGTGCTAAATGACCGGCTTTTCCGCAACGATAATATTAGCCTTTATTTTTTTCAGTAGATGAAACTTTCTTGTGAGCTTGCGAAATACCTTTAAGAAATCAAACCAAACACTGTTTCATTGGCTATTTTCGCAGCATCTTCAGTTTCAACTGCAACTTTTATGGAGCGTGTAAACGTCAATTCATCGGCATTGATTTTGAAAGAGTGCTTTCAAAACTGCCCATTGTCGAACGAGCAAATTAAGCGAGTTTGTAGTTCTTCATCTAAAGGATCGGTGATTGAACTGAAATCACATGTAGCGGCCGCTCGGCATATGCGAGTAGCTGACTCTTGAAATCGATTCACCACTCTTTTCTTTTATCACTGCTATTCTGTACCGATTTCCGCCCAGAAGATACATATAAAAATTGGCTCCCACCTTGTAAAAGATGGAATTCCAACTGTTAGTGATTGAAGAATTGCATCATCTTATGTAACTGCACTCCTGCCATATTGAACTAAAAAAAGTGGAAACAAAAATTTTATTTATCATCTCGAGGGCCATAATTTGGACATTTACGGGCCATATATTGCACAAGTCTGAACTGACTATTGTGTTTTTTTGCATGTCACCGGGCAACTTCATCGTTACTATAGTGTTATCAGTATTAGAGTCCAATTCTAAATTTATTTTAAGACGTTTTTAAACTAAATATTTAGAAACTTTAGCTTCCAGTTGACATTAAATTCATTTTTTTATCATATTTAATCTGCTTTAAAACACACTTTCAAAGCAACTTTTGGCAGGCGTATTAAATTTTAAGGTAGGTAACTAGCTATAAATTAACTGTAACAAACAACATTTAAAAATCCATGTCCGCTCCCTGGGGTTACTGCTGTATTTAGACTAAATTAAAGCTAAGTTTATCTATCTTACTGTTGCACTAGATCTAGTTTTTCTGTAATATTTCTTTCGTTCTTCTGTTAAAACTCGTCTTTTAACTAAAAAAACTAGCGTTAAAAAACATTTACGTAATTAAGTTACTTGATATTTCTAAAATTGAATTAATTTGGTGTGAATATTTTAACAGTCTAGGGTGTGGGTATATTCAAAGCACTACCTGACTTGTTTGCTGCCGAAATAAAAAAATTTAAATAAAATTTTTTCGTAATGAGATTAGCTTATAACTGCTAGCCCTGATCATAACAAAAATTTTTATTGGAATAAACGTTAGAAAGTTGCGAAACTAAAGATTAAAGAAGTTTGATTTTAAGTTTTTTACCAGTTTAGATGAAGAACAAACGACGATGACGACCACTTCAAATTGCGGCAAAGCTGGCTAATTGAGTGTCGTTTTTAAACAAATTGCAAAACTCATCACAATAACATCAAGTAACAAAAATATATAAAAAAATATCATGCTTGGAATGGGTAGACAGACGAATCTATCTCCAATCCCTGTTGGACAAGCTAGATAGTTTCATCAAACGCCTGAGATGGAAAGCCTTTTTCTTCGACACCGACAATCAAAACAAAGAAAACAACAAACCAACTTATGGCTTTAAGACCGAAGCTACCCCCCCTCAACACGAGGGCCTGAAAAGTTTCGAACACGACATCTACGAAATGGTCCGGCGTATACAATTTAAACCTGTTAAAAACAAATTCCAATCAGAACTTTCCCAAGACGCTAAAAGAATTCGAAATTCCTTTAAAGTTTTTGTACCAGCTGACAAACCAACAAACTTATACACAATGCAAGTATCCGAATACAAGAAACTGCTAAACGACAACATAACTGCAAAATACAAAAAAGCTAGCAATCAAATGATCAAAAACATCAACAAAGAAGCTAAGTCAATCGCGACCAACCTGGAACTCGACAACCGCATCGAACAATACTCAAATAAAAGCGCCTTTATTACAATCAAGGACCACAAACCCAACTTTTCCAACAACATCAAATGACGCCTGATCAACCCAGCCAAATCACAAATTGGTATCGTTAGCAAACAACTTCTAGACAATATCAACCGTACAATCCGCTCCAAAAAACACCTAAACCAATGGCGAAACTCATCTACCGTAATAAGTTGGTTTCAAAATATCCCCGACAACAAAAAAACTGCAAATTCCTCAAATTTGATATTGTCGATTTCTACCCCTCAATCACAGAAAAACTCCTATCTGCGGCCATTTCTTTTGCAAAATTATTCACCCAAATTGATGATGATGCTATCCAAATTATCGAACATTCAAGAAAATCACTTCTGTTCAACGAAAAAGAAGCTTGGATAAAAAACAGCGATTCATTAACCACTTCTGCTTCCTCTGTCCTAGAGTCACTGTTATTTTCCTCGTTCATCAGTTTCTCAAAGTACTCCTTCCATCTCTTTAACACTGCTTCCGAATTTACCATCACATTACCATTTTCATCCTTTATAACCCTCACGTGCTGTACATCTTTCCCTGCTCTGTCTCTCTGCCTAGCCAATCTGTACAACTCCTTTTCACTTTCTTTTGTTTCCAATCTAGCATACAAAATTGTCATACGCACGTCCCTTTGCCATCGCAACTGCCTTCTTTGCCTTACTCTTCTTTTCTTTGTATATCTTTTTAGTATTTTCATTTCTTGTTTTGTCCCATGCTTTCTTTGCCTCTTTCTTTTCTTTTATGCTCTTTTGAACTTCCTCATTCCACCACCATGTCTCCCTGTCTCCTTTTCGTTTCCCAAATGTCACTCCCAGTACAGTTTCAGCTGTTTTTTTTAGCATTTCTGCAGTTTTGTCCCACTCATTAGGTAATCTATCCTTGCCTCCCAGAATCCTGGTCACCTCTTGTCTAAACACTTCTTGATAGTTTGTCTCCTTCAGTTTCCACCATCGTATCTTTGGCTTTACTTTCTGCTTTTTTCTTTTTCATCATTAGAACCATTTTGCATACCACCATTCGGTGCTGCTCTGCAACACACTCATTCAATATTACCTTACAATCACACATTTCCTTCAAGTTCCTCCTTCTGCACATCACATAATCTACTTGGGTACTTTTTCTTCCACTCTTATATATCACCGTGTGTTCATCTTTCTTTTTGAAATAAGTATTGACAATCGCCGAATCCATCCTTTTCCAAAAATCCACAACCATTGATCCTTCCTTATTTCTTGTTCCAGCACTGTACCTCCCCATTATTTCCTGATCCCCTATGTTTCTTTCGCCCACATGTCCACTAAGATCTGCACCAAGAACTATCCTCTCTTCTGTTGATATACTTTCTATCAACCCATCCAGGTCTTCCCAAAAATCATTTTTCTCCTCCATGCTGTTGTTAACCTGTGAAGCATGCGCGCTTACTATATTTAGGATGGACCCATTTACCTCCAGTTTCATGGCCATTAGTCTGTCTGACACCCTCTTCACTTCCAGGACACTTTCAGCCAGCTCCTCCCTCAGCACTATTCCTATCCCATTTTTCTTCCATCAGCTCCGTTGTAGAATATTTTGCATCCACTGCCAATGTTTCTTGCTTTATTACCTTTCCACTTTGTTTCCTGCAGACACAATATGTTAACAAATACACAAATTAAGAAGATAAATTCTGCCAAAGCCAAAGGTTCTGGTGTTACCTTAAAACTATCCAAATTACAGATTTCAAAACAAGGCGGTTTTCTAGGAACTCTTTTAGCAGGTCTTGCAGGAAGCTTGCTGCCCGCACTGTTATGTGGTAAAGGTCTTGTGTTGCCATGAACAAATGGTAAAGGTCTTGTTTTACCAGGAATAAAAAGACAAGCAAGATCTTATTATTTTGAAAAACCTGTACTCGGAAAAGGTTTAATTCTTGGACCTAATTCTCCATTTAAAAATATTCCAATTTTAGGTTTGATTTTATAAACTATTATAAATAAATAAACGAAGAAGAAAAAAGTAAAATTTTAAAATTCAAAACTAAAAAGCGTTTGTTTAAAATCAAATCAATTGATGAAATTTATAATACATTATCAGATGATTTAAAAGATGTTAATTTTGATTTAGTTACCTTATTTGAAATATTCAAAGTATTAATAAATTCTATTATTTTAATTAAAAAATTATCAAACATGGATATGATAAAAAAATCTGTATTATTTTTTGTTTTAGAAAAGGTTATTGAACAAAATATCCCACAAGATTATATTCTTGCTATAAAATCAATAGTGAAACTATTAAAAGTAAAATATTTTGATATTTTTCTAGCTCTTTTAAAGTTTATACTATATCAAATATTACTGTATGCATGCTATAACGTTTACCGTTTTGTTGCTTCTTCCTTTTTCTTCTTCTGCTATAGTCCTATATGTTTGTTTATTTCTTTCTGTTTTTATTGTGGTGGAGCAAAAATAAAAGATACTGAAACTGATACTGATTTAATTTTAAAGAAAAATGCAATTGCTGTTGTAAAAAAAAAAAAGATAACAGTTGAAGAACCCAAATTTTATTGAGCTTAATATAAAATATATCACGAATATTCTTGAATTTAACAGAAAATCAAAAGAATAAAATTGTAAATGCATACAAAAACAAAACTGATGTAAAAATAAGATTATCTAATGTAAGTTTGCAGTTAAAGGGTAATGTTAATCTCAATTTAACTTCTCAACAAATTAACAGAATTAACAAAGCAAGAATGTCTGGACATGGAGTTGATATAAAGTTTAGTAAAACACCATTGAAAAAGCAAGGAGGTTTTTTAAACGGTTTACTTAATTTAGGAAAACTAGTGTTAACATTTTTAGCCAAAAGGTCATACCAACGCTGGGATTAGCAGCAACTTTGACACTATCCAAGGAGCAACTAATAAAGCAGTACAATAAATGAAGCCATTAACAAATTTAGAAATTGATAAAATTATGACTAAGTATGACAACTACCGAGGAACATTTAGCAAAAATATGTTACCTAAAACAATGACGAAAAATGAAGCAACTGTGGTAAATCTACAAGACTATTTTGCTGGTGATGGAACACATTGGGTTTGTATCTATAATGATGAAAAATTGGACAAAGTAGAATATTTTGACAGCTTTGGACTTGTACCACCAAATGAAGAGATAAAATATATAAAAACTTCAAATAAAAAGATTATTTATAATGACTCACAAATTCAAAACATGATTTCAATTTTATGCGGTTACTATTGCATAATTATATTGAACAGCGAAACGAAAGACGAACAGCTGAAGAAGTTTTGTTAGATTTTCATGATAAATTTACAGAATTCAACAAACAGTTTATGAAATTTTATGTTGATATATGTATATAACCTATTGCGTACGCGAAAGAAAAAAAAAACTCAATGTATTCCAGGAACTGAGGAAATGATAAATATGAAAGGAAACAAACTTATGTTACAATATAAATGTGCTAATTGCGCATTTTCAAGCATAGTTTTGTTAAACAAGGAGGTTTGTTAGATGTTCATAAGTTGATTGGAAAATTACCTAAACCAAAAGGTGGATTTACTCTTACAAGTCATAAGTACACAGGACCATACAATCCACTGGAAAAACAGATTGATGCAAATGATCAACCTTTACCAGGACAATAACCCTACAATCAAATAGATGTTATTGCACTAAAGCATGATATTTGTTACAGAGACCACAATAACAAACAAGGAAAATTAAAGTGTGATAAAGATATGTTAAACAGTTTATCAAAAACAAAAACAAAAGGTGTTCAAGAATAATTTGATAAAAAGCTTGTACAATCAGCAACAGGAAGAAAATATAAGCTTGGACTAGGAGCAAAAACGGGAATCAGCGTCGTGGGAAACTCATTTAGCTGATGAGCTGCACAAACCAGTTAAAAGAAAATTTTCTCGACGCCGAGTTATAAGTAAATCAATAGACAAAATATGGGCAGTTAATCTGGTAGAAATGCAACAATTTAGCAAATGGAAAAACAGTTATAAATATTTATTCATGATAATTGACATATTTTCTAAATTTGGGTGGATAGTCCCTTTGAAAAATAAAAAAGGCAAAATAGTTGCAAAGGCTTTCAATCAGATCTTTAAAGAAAATAGGGTTCCAAAATACTTGTGGACTGACAAAGGGAAAGAATTTTATAACAAAAATTTGGAAGAAGTATTAGACAAACGTAATATTAAATTGTATTCTACTGAAAATAAAGAAAAAAGTTCAGTAGTTGATCGTTGGAATAAAACAATTACAACTAAAATGTGGAAGCGATTTACAAAGCAAAATTCAACTCAATACTTAAAAATGTTACCTAATGTAATTAACAAATATAATAACACTTACCACTCATCCATAAAAATGTCTCCAGTTGAGGCTAGCAAAAAGAAAAACGAAGGTATTGTTTACTAAAATTTGTATAGTAACCTCAAAGCAACAAAAACAAAACCAAAATTTAAAGTTGGAGATACAGTTAGAATTTCTAAATACAGACGAAAAACATTTGATAAGGGATATACTCCAAATTGGACAGAGGAAATATTTATTAATTCGGAAGTTTTAAATTCAAATCCATATACTTATAAGATTCGTGATCTTCAGGGAGAAGAAATTGTTGGGAGCTTTTATGAACAAGAACTTTTAAAAACAAACCAAACTAAATTTAGGATATAAAAAGTTATTCGTAAAAGCAAGAAACAAGCATTAGTAAAATGGTCTGGTTATGACAGTTCTTTTAATAGCTGGATTCCAATTGAAGAAATTAATATTTTATAATATAAAGATGTTTTGTGGATATAAGCCTTCAGCTCCTGAAAATATTGAAGATATTAGACAAAAATGAGATAAACAAAATTTAACTTATTGTATTACAAATTTAACACCAAAAATGACAAAAGAATCAATTCATCAACAAATTGATTCTGTTTTTAAAGTTTACAAAAAACGTTCAGTGCTTAAATTTAAAAAAGTTGAACCCAATGAACCGTGTGATACAAAAATTAGTTTTTGTCAACAAGATCATGGAGATGGCTTTCCTTTCCATGAAGCAGGGAGTGTTAGCTCGTGGATTTTATCCAGGTACAGGAATTGGTGGAGATTCACATTTTGATGCTGATAAGAATTGGACCGACCAAGAAACTCCCCCGGGACATAATCTGTTTGTAGTAGCAGTGCATGAAATAGGTCATTGTTAAGGTTTAACCAATTCACAAAGCGCTGATTCAATTATGTAACCCACTTATAAATATGAATTGTCTAAGCAATCACTTGATATACTATCACAAGAAGACATTGAAAGAATACAAAAAGCGTATGAAAAACTTAACATTAAAATATTCGACAATGATGGCTTTTCAATTAGGGTGAAATCTAAAAGAAAAAATAAAATAAAATTGTTAATTGAAAAGAAGTAAATTTTATAAGCAGATATATTAAATGAATAACAAACTAATAATTAAAAATCGTGAATTTTATTTCTATCCAACATGGAATCCAATGTCATGAAAATGTCATGAAAAAATGTCATGAAAAAGAATGTCATGTCATGAAAAAGAATATTCTGAATTCACTGTTGAAAATAACTGGGGGTGGTGTTTACATGTCCATAATTTCATTTGGGAGTGTTTTCATGGATTACTAAAAGAAGGAGAGAAAATCAAACACATTAACAAAAGACGTGATGATAATAGATTGGAAAACATAAAATTGTGTAGTTCAAATAATATTGTTATACGAGGATCTATAACCAATGTTTAACATGGAATTAAAAATAAAAAAACTTAAACAAAAATGTAGATTGTTAAAATTTTAAAGTTCTATAAATGCCGGTTCCGAAACATAAAAATTAAAAAAAAGATTTTTTAAAGACATCGCACACAATAAATTCCCAAATCAATATAAATCTAAAAAAAAGATTTTTTAAGAATTAAGATTGAAAATGCTCAGATTTAAATTGCATCGGACACTGTAAATTCCCACATTAATAAAGATTTGAAAAAGTGCACTGGACATGGCATTTCATATACTACTGATATTGTTTCTTTTTGATTTTGACCATAAAAAGTTCTTTGCCTGTCTATTTTTTTTTTCGGGTCTTCTGGTCGCTATTCCGTGAATCGTTTCTGACACGACAGAAAGAAACTCGGCTTCGCGAAGCACAAATTTACGTAAAGTAAGAACAGATTCTTTTCTTTTATTGTCTATAACCCATCTATGATAATTGATCAATAAGTTTTCCGAAAGTTTTATTTGTAGTTTTATGTATAAAGCACCGCTTCCTAATTCATTGTTCATTTGCGCTTGTTGTAAATTTACAGCTGCCACATCTAGCAAGTTCGCAAATTTTTCTAATGCTTTAACGTGACCATCACTGATGGGTTTAAAATTATCTAATTCATCTCAATATAAAGCTACTAACCTTCGTTCGCCGCCGTATTTTCGTTCCAAACATTGTTTTGCCACTTTATACGCTTCTTTTGAGTGGCCTAAATTTTCAACAACTCGTAGCGGTTCACCAATTAAACTTTGACGTAGTTGAAGAAGCTTATACTCAGCCGTTGCGGATTTACTGTCAATGCAAACATTAAATGCAGCTTTCCAACTAGGATAAGAATGCTTATTTCCGTTAAACTTGGGAACAGATACTCGTTCTAACTGCCGTCACATATCACGGCCTATTTCAGGAGGAGCAATTAATGATTCAAGTTGTACCTGTTTTACAGTTTTGGCAACTGATTCTTGTTGCTGTTGGCTTACCCACGATGCCACACTTGACCTTGGGTCAACCGTAGAAGATTCGTCCTTTTTTTTAGCAATCCTGGCTCTCAACTGAAATTTCAATTTTGTCGAACCTTTCGGTCAATTCTTTGACATCTTGCAACACTTTGTCACTTTGAGATGTCTCTCCTTTTGCGTCTAAAGCTTCCGAGTAATTTAACTACAATTCTACTAATTTATCAAAGCTACCTTTCAGTTTTTCGTGAGCGCTTTGAACCTTGTCTCCCTTTGTATCCTCTGTTTGTTCAATTAACTCCAATAATTGGTTACAAAATCGGTTAAATTTTGCCTTATAGGCGGTTCGTGCTCTCTTTTGAGCATTTACATCGGAATTATGTTCTTTAGAGCAAGTTGACATTTCATTGTCTATCTCTCCGTTATGTGAAATAATTTTATTCCTTTCAATTATCTTTAGTATCTAACAACCAACCTCTGCTATTAATTTTGTTCGTTTAACAAAGTTCAACTAATTTAAATTTATTATAATTAAAAATTTCTTATTCAAATAGAATCAAAGAAAAATAACGAATTAGAATAAAACATAATTTAAAAGGCAAATTTTTTAAATTCGACAATTCGTACGTCCGAACTTGTAATTTATCAATTATTGGTTTACTTCAAAGCTTCTACATCTGCATAAAAGCATTAAAAAACATTCACTTATAAGAAGCTTTTTCTGAAAAGGACGGATTGTTTACGAAACGAATGATTGCAAGCAAGCGGAAAAAAATTAATAAGCTTTAAAGCGAGTAACGACGTAAAATAATAAGTTCTTTTGACTGCCCTACAAAAACAACTCGCAAGCAATATATCAGCATTACAAAGCACGTTACGACAGTTGGGAATCATCTCTGCTTGAAAGATTCAAACAAAACTGGAAATCATTATACATGGGTATTTCTTCAAACCACTAGTTTCTTTAGATTTATAAATGTCGATGCATTTTATAAATCCAAGATGCTATATTTTTTCCAAAAAGTATATTAAATTTAAAACAAGTTTGTTATTATTGCAAATTGTAATATTTAATAAAAATAATATATAAAATATTTGTCGAAATTGATTACGTAACGTCAAATTAATTAGAACAGTGATTTTCAAACTTTTTAATTTCATGGATTCCCTTCGATATTTAAAAGTAAATTCCCCCATCGGAACTTCAGTTGGCAGTCCAATTAATATGTTTATATCAGTATGCAAAAAAGAGAAACTAAGTTCTTAAAATAAATCAAAATTTGATTAGCTTCTTAGACAAATGTTCATTACTGCAAAATTATTAGTATTAGCAAATTAAAAAAAGCTCAAGAATAATAGTTTCATGTAACACAAAAACCATAGCTATTATCACAAAATTAATAGCAACAGTATTAACCAAAAAGCAACAATTAATCATTTTGAAGTAGCAAAGCAAAAAACAATTTACTCAATACGATCGCTTACATGAAAAACAAATTTGCCAAAATAAATCAAACTTTTGAAATGTTCTTCATATAAAAATTTATAAAGTATTATAGTTAATATCTGAAATGTTCAAGTACATTAAAAAAATTCCTTTCTTAAAAATACAACTTTTTTTCTAGTTGGGAATTCCCCTCCGCTTCAGAACCCCTCAATTAGAACATTCCGAAAGACAAAAAAGGGTCGAGATAAAAGAGACAAAAGAGAAAAAGGCGCAAATGTTATCATATCATCATATACGCAAACTATCATTATACTATAGTTGGTGTAAGATGAAAATACACAATTGAAGTTTTTTAATGATACATCGGTTGTAGGAACAAATTTTTCATTTAAAAATTTGAAATAAAATTAATCGTTTGAACGAATCAGAAGTTTTTTTATTTAAATTAACAAAACATTAATAAACAAAGAAAAGCAGTTGACTATAATTGTGTTGATAGCATTATGACGTGATAATATATTGATTCAATCTAATGATATTAATTCGGTTTGATTTTCATTTCCACTCGCTTCACTGAGTACCAGGAGTTTTTCCAATGCCACCACCAAACACCTCTTATGTTGATCGTTCCATTCCTCAGATATTCTCCGTTCACATTTGCGCGGGCACAATGATAGTACCAAAACGCCCCGTGCTCTCGTTCAGCACAGTGACCCGATGCTTCATCGTTATCTCGGTCTTTTGTGGTAAATTGTCGATTGTTGTGAGAACTCAAAGCATCACCTGTAAATAATATGTTTGTGATTAGACGAAACAAATTAATTGCAACTACACTGTTAGATTTGGTATTTATATTATTCATTTTTATATAAACAAGAGCAGATTAGTCGTTATTTCAAAATTATTTCAAATCGTTATTATCAAATCGTGTTTAATCTTCGCTAGTTCAAATAAGATAGAGTTTTTACTTAACTTATTTCTGAAAAACCAAGCTGCTTAAAATATGAGAAGCACAAGACTCGGGATTTTGGAGTGGTTTCTAAGCAATTATCTAAATAGATTGATTTGGCTTGGTTGGTTTCGAATGAATTATCAAATTCTCATGTTTACTATAAAATCAACTCATTTTATTACTTATTTATATTTGCACGTATTAAAAAGCTCAACAAGTTATTTCCTTATTTATAAATTGTAAATATAGATATATCACAACCAGGGTTGCCAGAATTGTTACTTTTCGGCTGCAAGTTTGAAATTTGTTACGTTTGTTACGACGCTACCAAAAGTTGTTACTATTTCACTTCAATAGGAAAATATATTTGTTTTAATGGACAAGTTAAACGAAACATATTAAAGTATACAGAGCAACAATTATATATAAAATTCAACTATGGAGCGATGCCAATCAATAAAGAAAGCTTGGGTATGGTTGATAGACTTCTGTTTTTGTTTAAAATACATTCGTTTTAAGCCAGTCACGAGTGCTTGCTTGGATTGCCAGCGCTCAATGTTGCCAATTTAGCACTTATAGAACATAATTTAGCATAATTCATAGCGTAGCATAGTTTTTCTGGATTAATGTAAGTAAAACTTAGATATTTTTTATGTATTTTAATTGTTTTTTGATAAAAACCTCCAAATATATGAAACATTTCTAATCAGACAAAACGTTCTGTCTGATTAGAAATGTGGTTGCAATAATTTTTTATACCGTGCTTTGGTATAATTTTTCAACCCTGTGTTACCATGAATTCAAAAAGAACTGACGATGAAAGTGACAAAGAAAAAACACCAGAAAAGAAAAAAACAAAGTCCAGCAAAATGTATAAGCGAAAGTTGCGGATTGACTGGTTACATGATGAACGATTCGTCATTTGGATAGAAGTTAGTAAAGTAAATGAGAACAAAGCATTTTGTAAATTTTGTAAGACAGAAATTTCCGGCGGAATTACTCAAGTTGAAAGACATGCTGATACAGACAAACATAAGAAGAATATGAGCTGTGTTAATAAATGTTCAAAGCTAACAGACTTCATGCAATCAAAAACAGCATCGCTTCACACAAAAAAAGTTGCAGCGGCTGAACTTAAACTATGCGCCTTTGTAGCTGAGCACAACTTACCAATATCAACCTTGGATCATTTGTCAGAACTTACTGTATTTTAAATGTTTGTGAAGATTCAACTATCAGCAAAAGTATAAAATGTGCGCGTACGAAAGGAACCGGAGTTATTCAAGCTGTTTTTGGTAAGCATTACCTAGATGAACTTATTGTTACACTAACGAAATGTAAATTTTCTCTTATAATTGATAAAATTACTGATATTTCTACCGTGAAGCAACTTGTATTAATATGTAGATACTACGATTCAACTCTTAGAAAAACTGTTAATAAATATCTTGCTTTAATTAGCGTAACAGATTGCAGTGCTTCAGGAATTGTAAAATCGTTATTGAATTTTTTTGAAAAACATGCAATACCATTTGATAATCTTATAGGATTTGCAAGCGATAACGCCAGTGTAATGATGTGGCGAAAAAATGGGGTTCAACACTTGTTACAGCAAAAAGTTCCAGCATTATACGTGCAAGGATGCGTTTGTCATTCTATGCATTTGTGCGCATCAAAGGCTTGTCTAAAACTCTCCAATGAATTAAAAGATTTAGCTCGAGGTACAGTATCTATTCCTACCTGTCAAATAGCCCAAAACGTCTTACTGAATACAAAGAGTTTCAGAAATTTACTGATACCAATCCTAGAAAAATTTTGCATGTTAGCTGCACAAGATGGTTATGTTTAGAGCAAGTAGTAAATAGAATACTTGATCAATGGAATGCGCTTACTTTGTTTTTTACTTCTGCTTCGTTAGAAGATAATGTTAAATCGACTGCTTTGATATTAGAACAATTACAATCCGGAAAGGATCTATTATTTCTTTTTATCCTTCATTCTAACCATGGTGAATAAACTTAATATAGAATTTCAAGCAGAAACCTTTTCGTTTGCACAAGCTAAGGAGTTCTATTAACACTAGTTGCAGAATCATTCTTGGGTTCTGCATAAAAAGAGAAAAAATTAAGGACAAAAATGTGTCAGATATTGATGTTACCGATTCTTCGAACTATCTTCCTATAGAAAAAATTTATTTTGGTGCAAAAGCAGAAAGTATCTACCTACAGAATACTGATAAAATCAGTAACAGAAACTTGCCACAATTTCGTATTAATATCTTAAACTGTTTTGTGGATATGATGAAGCAAATGTTGAATAAATTCTTGTCAAATAGTTCATTCAAACTTAGAATCACTAGAGGCACTAGATCCTGAAAATGTTAATATGGGAAAACCATTATCCATCATTCCTTTAGCATTGCGATTTCCCAATATTATACCAGAAAATGATCACGAAGCCTTAAATATGGAATTGCGAGAGCTTACAATAGAAGACTCAAACCACAATACTGAAAAAGAACCCAAACTCTTTTGGTATTATGTTTCAAATGAAAAAGTTGGTAAAAAATTTTGATATCCACTATTATCAAAATTAATGAAGAGCCTTCTTGCATTGCCTCATTCCTCTGCATGTGCTGAAAGAATATTTTTGCTTCTAAATATTATCAAAACCAAAAATAGATCGTTACTAAAAACTGATACGATAAATTCACTACTTTACTCGAAAAGCCTAATTAGTGAGATAGATTGTACAAAATGGAAACCTTCAGAAGAGATGTTGAAACTAATGTGTGCAGCGAATTTGTATGAAAAAGAAGAGGCTACTGATGAAAGCGCTACTTTCTCGGATCTAAAGGGTAAGTAAATGCATGTTCTTTGTAATATTTTAAAAAATAAGTAAATGCATGTTCTCATTAGTTATGTGTATTCCCATATTGACTTTATTTTTAGAAAATTGTTACTTTTTCAACTGATTTGTTACTTTTTGGCCATATTATTTGTTACTTTTTAAAAAATCCTTCTGGCAACCCTGATCACAACCATAATTTGTTGAGAACAGTGTTATACTGTAATAACGTGTAGAAAATATTTTAATAGCAGATATACGCAATTACACTACAAAATAACAAATCTCCTTTGAAGCTTAAGTGTTTTAAAATTTCAACACCTAACCGGTTTAGGTACTTAGCCTATCAATCGCTTTTTTTATCACATTTTCTGCCGTAAACAAAATATCATTGACTGAGCCGAAATAAATAACAAACAAAGATTACATGTAATTAAAGAAAAAACAATTTATAAATATGTCTGAAAATAAATGGGTTTTAAAATTTTTTTTTATAATATTTTGGGCTTTTTTTTAATAAAAACTTTGTTTTGTAACGCTGCTTTTATTTCAAGCTACAAAGAAGTAAGTCAAAAAATAAAGAACAAATTTTTTCTGGTTAGGTTTCGGTTTGGACCAAGTTTGACAAAGTTCAGCGTTACGTTATTAAATAATTTGGGTTCAAATTTAGGCCAACTGACAACATGTTGCTACATAAACGATTAAAATTTAATTCAAAGAAATTATAATTTGCAAATTATTTTATTGTTTTAATTTGCTTTTATCCACAAATTTTGTAGATTTTAGAAAATCTTGCCAAGTTGATTTACTTAAAAGTCGAATTTAATTTGGGCTTCAATTAATTTTTTAATTTTAGATCGTGGTTGGCTCTGATATGCAGTATAAAATTAGTTAAACGTAGAAACCACAATAATGAAAATGTGTAATTTTTAATTTATCTAACAGTGTAAAATATCTTGCAAAGAAAACTGTATTACATTACAATATATTCTTATGATTATCTGAAATAAATCCCTTTCTCTTTTTGTTAGTTATATTTAATCTTTCCGTTTTAGAAATTTGTCATCCCTATCCTTTTAATTCAGACATACCAAAGCTGATCATTTTTTTTGTAAACAACTATCAATTAAATATTTTCAAAAATAAAAAGCTTTGATATTCATTATTATTTTTCGTATTGATTCTTGTTGTTTATTTATTATTGATATTGTTTTTTTTCTCTATATTAATGAATTTGTGTATTAGTTCATTCTGTATTATGTTTATTGCGTATTGATTTTTGTCGTTTATCTATTATTGACGTAATATTTTTTTCTATATTAATGAAATTGTGTATTGATTTATTCTATATTAATAATTTTGTGTATTAATTTATTTTGTACTATGTTTACTGTGTATTGATTCTGTTATTATTGATTATTATTATTCATGTCTTGTTGTTACTAATTAGTCGCTCACCAATTATTGCATAAAAACATTTTCTCTTTTACTATTATTATCCGATTGTTATATAATTTTTTTTTGTTTCTTTATACTGTACTTACATGTAATATCAATACTCCACCCTCTTACTTAACGTAAATACATATTTTTTTCATCGCTTTGTATAAAATCTTTCTTCAAACATTCTGTGAATATATTATAGTCAACAATTGAAATGTTTTTTTTGAAAAATATTATCTATCTCTTTTCTACCATCACAGAACCACCCATCATAATAACAAAAGATAAACATCTGTTTTTAATTCGTTTGTTTTGTGTTTTGCTTTCGATATGCGTGTTTTATAACTAAAATTATATAAAAAAAAAAAAATATTGTCAATTAAAAAAAAAAGTATTTATGATTACTGCTCAAAACAATCAGGATGCGATTGAATAGTTTAAAACGAATTTTACCTGCAGTTCCATTGTAGCCTTGCACATTCAGAATATAGTTTGATTGAGAGTTTCCAACTGAAAAATTTCTAAACCAAACACATTAGAAATAATCCTGCAGCAAATTATTTTTAAGTTATGATACGAGTTATTAATGTAGTCACTACATACGTATTTAATGTAGTTACCACAAAAGTTAAAAATTTTTTCTGAACCACAATTATTCGATTTGCGGTCCAACAATTAAACTGTCTATTTAATTCGATTTATGTACAGTGTTGGCAAAAAAATCTTTAAAATGACAAAATATTTTTCACGGAAAAATCAAACGTAAAATAGTCAGATAATAATGATTAGTTTGACGTAAGTCTAAGCGTTTTGCTAACGCAACACTTTTGGCAAGCACAGTGAATCAAATACAAGTAAGTATTTTTCCTATAACTTTTGTAAAGATTTATTGCCGGCACTGCAATCTACATTTATGCAAATGAAAGAGAGAACTAAAACTATGCTAGAATTACACAAATCAAAAAGTGTACTGTTTTGCTCACAAATTCTTTGAAATATAACAATAATACTTAACAAGGATTTTTTATTGTAAGTTTGGACTGAAAGCGGAGACGGAAAAAGTAAAGCGTGCGGCGGAAAGCGCAATAAAACATCGCGGAACACTTGTTCAGAATGAAAGCGCAATTTTTTTTGAGTTAAGCAAAAAAAAATTGAAGTTGAAATAATTCAACTTTTCAGTTTGTTTCAGACTGAAGGAGGTTGCGGAAAAAGCAAGCGGAAAGTGTAATTTTTTAAAGCGCAATTAAATTTAAACTTTCAGTTTGAACCGATCTTTCAAATTAAATTTTACAATTTATAAAAGGTGTACCGGACGTTCTAAAATATCCTTGTTTCTTCAACTAAAAAACCTATTAGATTCAATTATATATTAAAATAATTTTTCTTCTAAAATCAAAAAATTATCGAAGCTTTTTAAAATTTAAAAAAAGACTAAAAATCACTTTTAAAATCAGTATTAAAAAAAATAATCGTAATTTTCTAGTCTCTGTCACGGTCATTTTGCTGTTTTTTTGTATTTTATGGGTCCAATGGTTAGAATGTCGTGATTGTGATTGACATGGTCTCGATTCAAAAACCTACTCGCGCCACTCTGTTGTGTTTTTGAGAAAGACACTTTACGGTACTTTCCCCTGCTTGGTGATCTTGGCAAGCAGTTCTAAATTTCAGGCATATCTCTATAAAACTAAAAAACCAAATAAAAACCACTTTTGGACTTCTAATGAGGCTTGCAGCAAATTTCTATTTATACAGCAAAATACATTTATTTATTTGTTAAATTTTCTTGTAATTAGTTGTTTACTTTTTATTTTTTAAATAATTTCATTTCATTGTTTTCGTTTTATCTCTATATTTATTCTCCTGACTCGCAGGAAAACGTTGTTGGCGCTATTTATAGGGCAAGCAATTACCCAGACCTGCTTTTGGTAAGTAATTTACTAGATATTTCGGTTATTGGCCAATTCAACTACTTACCAATTTTTTTTACAACCAAATATAAGCTTCTTAAAAGTGATTTTTGCAAACCGTCCGATCTTTACACAATTTTGAAATACAAATGGAATGTTACGACAAAAAACTTACTAAAAAATGAAAAGAAAATAGAAAAACACAAGACGTGCAATGTAACAAGAGACAAACTAGTGATGCGCTTGACACATGGCGTGTTATAATATAGGCCTGAACATCGGTAAATGCCATTGAAAAACTTGGGCATTTTGGGATATCACAGTTCAAATGTTCTCCATTGACTGGATTTTGGTTAAACTTATTTAACAGTAAGTTTTAAAAAAGTGTAGGCTTTGTAGTTAATTTTAAATAAAGTGTTAAATCAGTCCAACTACACAGAAATAAAGCTGGTCATAAATTAATTATCTATACAGAATGATGAGCAGTTTTAGTTTATTATTAATAAACTTTAGAAGGTCACCTATTGTGATACAGATATGTGAGACGAGTGTAGGCTGCAAGGCCAGTTATTTTTAGGAAATATAAGCATTGCTGGGTTATTAAAGCTTAATTTTACTAAGAATTAGAAGCTTGTTTATTCTTTAAAATTCAGTTGAGTAAATGCCCATTAGAAAATGCAGTTATCGAATAAGTTATACAAGTTTAACTATCTAAAATTAGTTTATTAATTAATTTCAATATCAGGACTTTGAAACAATGCGATTTAAGACAATTCTGTGGAGCACCGGAACAACTTAATTAAGAGATTATCAAAGTGCAGTCAAAAGATGGCCGAAGCTTTAAGAACTTTTTATATAGACCTCTATTTATTATAGGCAATGCATAAATTGGTTTAGCAAAAATACAAACTCCCCATTAACGACTGTTTTTAAGTTTATTTTTAAAACCTCTTTATTACACATTTATTAAAGTTTCTGTTAAATCCTTCCAGTCTCTTTCTAATCTTCAAGTTTAATTCTGGTTGAATAAAACTAATTTCTCTGTTTAATCATAAGTTTGCTGAGGTAATGCGTGAAACGAAAAACATTTCAAAATGTAGGTAGTTTGCCTGTTGTCTTCTCATTTAGCCGAGGAACATGGTGGACTGGTCAATGGCGCAATATCTTGTAAAAACTTTGTTAAACGATCCCCAATTACGGGTCAAATATTAATGTTAGTTTTTATTAAAACCAGTTTGCAGTTTTGCTTATATATCTTTTCAACAGATACAGAGTGGTAAATTTTTTTAATTAACTTACATTAGAATGGTCCAAGTTCTTCACTATTGTGGGCCACTTTTCAAAATTGTTTGAGCTTGCGGGCCTCAGTCGGTTGGAAATTGTTTCAAACCATGGTGTTCTCTAAAAAAAAGTCTTCTCTTGGAATAGGTCTCAACCCTAGACTCTGTCCGTAAGCTCGCCATGCCTTGTTATAGAAGGTTGCCGCTGCTCATAATCGACAATACTTGAATTGTGTAAAATTGTTCAGCGGGCCGCAAAAATTCTATGCGGTCGCATGCGGCCCGCGGGTCTGTCGTTGGACCACGCTGACTTACATCTTTTAAAAAATTAAAAAAAGGTGTGCGTGTACAACTGTAATAGAAATTATAATAAAGAAAATAATGCTATTGTAGAAAATTACTAACGCACGTGTTTGTTTTATTTCTTTTTCTTTTCGAATTATAATTTTCACTCGCTGTCGGTGCCTTTAGGTTTGCACTTTAATTATTAGTCAATTTCTTCCACGAGTATAATTTAGTTCTTTTCTGTAGCGTGTTCACTTAGCCCTGGCTTTTTCGCGTTTCTTGTCACTCTTCTATTTGTAAGATTGAATAAAATTATGGTGATCTCTAAAAAAAAGTCTTCATTTCGAAAAACAACAGTTAAACGACAAAAAAAGCTTTGCTAAACTTACCAATCTAAAGCAAGTATGAACTAAGTCAGCACAAGAGTTTTTTATCAGCGTTTTAATTTGTGGTACGATTGCAGTTGGGACCATACAGTTAGCAAGTTTGCCGATTAGTATAAATTGTCATTACTTGAAGGTTTAGAGCAGAACGTAAAAAATTGTTTCAAATTTTAAAACGCTTTTTGTTTTCTTTAAGTCCGTGGTGTAGTATTTTGCAACAAAATTTTTATAACTTTTATTTCTAGTAAAATTTATCTTAAAATATTAGAATGAAAATGAATTATCAAGACGTTTTACAAAAACAACTTAGGCAGGGTTTAAATCATCGTTGACATAGATATGAGTAACTATTGTTTATTGCGACATTGAGAGTGTTAAAAAATTAAAAGTCACTGTACATTGACCTCATTGTGACTGCAGACTGCAGTACTTGCATTGCTCCCAGTCCTGCGTTTTTTTACTTTAATCTAGGTTTTTCTTGTCCAACTGGGTTCAAATGTGATTTTTTTAAGAAAATAAATAATTTTTATTATTAATTTTCCCTTCGTGCATCAATCTAAAAGTAATACAAAAAATGATCCCATTTTGCTTAGTATCAATATTTTTAAATTTTTTTTTTACAAATCTAATGTAAATAATTTTATAGTAATATTTTATAGTAATGTAAATAAATATTTAAAAGTCTTGTTAGCAAGAAAGCCTTTTTGATATGTAGTACAAAAAAATGCTAAGGCACTTTGAACAAATGGATTGAAGAGCAATGTTTGTAAATTTCTCTAATTTTTCTCTCGTTTTTTTGACAAATTTGTTATACAATATTTTTCTAAAATATTGCAATGGGCAATAATAAACAATCTCGTTTCAAATTTAGTCTACTTTCTGGGAAAAAATATAACATCCGGGTTTTTATAAAATGCATCGCATTCATAAATTTATAGAAACTAGATGTTTTTCCACATGAACTTTATTGGCTGAAAGTCTTGTTTTTTCTTATTTGTTTAATAAGATAAACAATATTATACGTAAATATAACTCTCCATAAACCAGCAGAAGTTAGCCTCGCGTCATTTGGCGCACGTTTTGGAGGTCTTGTAGGAGGTCCGACGGAAGTCGCACCTCCAATAAAGCGGTGGTGCTCCATCCAGCGGATCCAAGTCGGCGGAGGCTAAATTCAAAGCGGAAGTTAAATCCAAAGCAACAGAGGCTAAATCCGAGTTGGCAGAGGCTAAACCAAAACGACAGAGGCTAAATCCAAAGCGACAGAGGGTAAATCCAAGTCGGCAGAGGCTAAATCCAAAGCGACAAAGGCTAAATCCAAGTCGGCAGAGGCTAAATCCAAAACGACAGAGGCTAAATCCAAAACAACAAAGGCTAAATCCAAAGCACAGAGGTTAAATTCAAGTCGGTGGAGGCTAAATCCAAAGCGACAGAGGTTAAATCCAAGTCGGCAGAGGCTAAATCCAAAACGACAAAGGCTAAATTCAAAGCGACAGAGGCTAAATCCAAGTCGGCAGAGGCTAAATTCAAGGAGGTTAAATGCAAAGAGGTTAAATCTAAAGAGATTAAATCCAAGGAGATAAAATCCAAGAAAGTGGAAGACTGTAATCAATGTACTTGATAAAGATCAAAGTTGTTTTTTGAATAACTCCTTAGCATCAGCTAACAGTGGCTAAAGATCTAGATGAAATTGGATAATCGAGTTTGATTACCTAATTTCATCTAGAAACAGGTTTGATCCCTGAGTATAATGAATCAAATATTTAGTTATTGTTCAATGAAACCTAAAATCTAACTAATTCAAGTTGGTCAATTAATTTTCGATTGAAGTATTTTTGATAATATAGTTGAAAAGCTAAGATTGATCAAAGAAATGGCCCAAGAACATACTAGTATGACGAAACTTATACTGAACCTGTTAAAGGTTTATTTAAATTGCAGTAAAAAACAGCTTTCTAACAGATGGTTTTTCAAAGTCTTATAAAAGATTTAATTATATTTAAAGACACATTGCTAAAAAACAGCAATGAACTTTCTAACAATTTTATAACTAATTTAGAGTCTTATAAAAAGTTCAAAAATAAAGAGTTACCTTGAAAAATATGTTAGTAAAAACAATTAGCTTTGTAACAAAGACAAACAAAGTCTTGTAACATTAAATAGAAGCATATATTTTTAAACCGGAATTATCTTTCTAACCAATGATTTTTAACAAGTTCAATAAGTAGAAGCACATATTTTTTTAACTGGAATTAATTTTCTAACCAACGAATTTTTAACGAATTTTTAACTGTTAAAAATAAGCAAGATATATGTTAAAAATAAGCAAGATTCATAAGCAATTATCTTGAAAGACATTTCTCTAAAAAACAATAAATAAATTTCTAACCAGTGATTTTTTATCAAGTTCACAAACAAGTATAAATAA
The DNA here is from genome assembly GCA_963680785.1 of Diplosoma virens. NCBI lineage: Eukaryota > Metazoa > Chordata > Ascidiacea > Aplousobranchia > Didemnidae > Diplosoma > Diplosoma virens. The sequence goes on from OY796884.1 coordinate 46,632,403, forward strand.
TTATCTGGAAAGACAGGTCTCTAAAAACAACAGTTAACTTTCTAACAAATGTTTTACTTATTAAAACTAAGTCAAACGAGTTCAAAGTCTTGTAAAACTATAATCCGTTAGTTTAAAACAAATTTCTAATTAATGATTTTATAACTTACAAACAAGTATAAATAGAGTCTTATAAAAAGTTCAAAAACAAGCGTAAAGAGTTACCTTCAAAGACATGTTAGTAAAAACAATTAGCTTTCAAACCAGCGGTTGTAGCAAAGACAAACAAAGTCTTGTAAAAATAAGTAGAAGCACATATTTTTAAACCGGAATTAGCTTTCTAACCAATGATTTTTTAACAAGTTCATAAACAATTTATCCTGAAAAACGTGTCTCTGATTTATGATGCCCATTAACTAAGATATCTAAAAAGTTAATCACGAAGATGTTGCTTTTGAAAATTTCACAAATGACTCGGTAAAAAAATGTTAAACAAATTAAGACCAAGCTTTGGAGGCATTTATTTTATATTTGTTTAACAGACTCTGGAAAAGAATACAATCAGAAAATCTAAACTTCTTCTTACACTGAATGTTAAGTTTGCAAAACCAACTCTCAGGTCAGTAATGCGATAAAAATCGATTTGTACTTTTAAAAATTTTATCTAATATTTACATGAAGTTTTGTCTATTGAAGCAAGTTATTTTTGATCATACGTACGCTTGAATTATATTCCAAAAACGTGAGCCAAGGTAAAGTTGCAAACTTTCGAAGATTCAATATATCCATGGTAATTTTTTTGTTGTTGTATTTAACGCGAAGTTGCTCAATTGCTTGTATGTGGTGACTTAACAGTATTTTTCATTAACTTCGGCATAAATTTGAGTTACTCTCGTATTTTGAGCAGTATTTATTTTATTCATCGCAGTATTGTAACCTATTTTTGCAGTGATTCGATAAAGAACTACGACAAAAATTATAAAATTAAATCTCACAGGATATACCAGTCATCCTCTTGAAAGCAATCGAACGGTGACGTCAAAATATCCCCCGCTCTTCAATAATATTGCGCAAATCTGTATTATTGTAAGTCATGGCTTGACCCAACCAAAACACAATTAAAAACAAAAAAGTTGTAACATGTTTCATTAAACGTGTTTGGCACAAAAATATTTTCAAATTAGCTCTTTAAATTCAAATCACCAACCTGTAAGTGGCGTAAGCTGTGTTTCCTTCCCAATCTTCAAGATCTACACGAAGTTGATAAGAATTTGTCGATGTAATGGCATGCAACAAATCCAAGCCTAAGTAGCAACAAACTTATTGTTAATAAATTTGATTTCAAAGTTTTAAATAACTAAGGAAAAAAGTCAATTAGCGTCAAACAAGACTCTAATTTGTTATTTTAAACAACGAATACGTAAGAATACCAATTGGTAATTATTGCTTAATCATTGGTTTAAAAATAATTTTAACAAGCACTCTGCAGTATTGTTACGCTGGTAAAAATTTTTTTAAATTTTTGTAGAGTTTCACCAATTTTAGTTTTTGAAATTTTTTGTAGAAATTGATTTAATCTTATACTTGTTCGGTGCCTGTTATGAAAGGCTCTCACCGATAACACAATTCTGGCTGTTTACAAGATAAAATTCTTAATCTTTTTTATTAATAAATTATGCTCCAATCAACTTAGGAGCCCAAATGGTATACAATCAACAGCAAATACAGGGTAAGTAGCTTACTTGTTCAGCAATCACGTAAACAACTAGAGAATTGCGGTTAAAAAACTATGACTTCACGAAGCTAACAAAATTTCCAATACCAATTTATCACCACGTAACATTCTATCATAATCGAATCAATAATAATGCTTCCGAGCGCGTCTTATTTATATCACTCGGTCACATGTATCTCGAAAGTTCTTTAAATTCAGGTTAAAAACAACAATCACCCAATATTGCATCATCTTGCCAGATCCAGCGATTCACAAACAAGCAATATTGCATCATAGTGAAAACAAGTCTTGCGGAAAGTCTAGAATTTACTATAACAATGAGGACAGTGTTGCCAATTTCTTATAAATAAATGTAAAATATTTAAATTGATTATCAAACCGTATTTCTTCGGCTATTTGAGCCGGACCAAAGCGCAATCAAAAAGATTTTCCATGAGACTGTGAAAATATAAAGTGTGCGCGATTTTTAAGAACGGAACAACTATTAAAATTTATTATAAAAAAGTGATTTCAGAAAATCACTTGCTAAATCTGATACGTTTTAAAGTATATAACCGTAATTATTCCCGGCATTTTATTTATTCAACCGATTAAAAGTACACAGCAAAGAAAATTCGACCTCTTAATTTATAAGGCTAATTATTTGGCAAAGGCAAGGAGGCCAAAAGAAATTTTGGAGTGAGGTCAAAAATTAAAAAGAGCACTTTTTTGGTTAAAAAAGGATCTCAACAAACGCAAATTTTAGCGTATTTGAGAAAATTTTTACTTAACAACGAACTAGTAAAGACCAAAAAAAAGCTTTCTCTTATACATTTAAAAACTTCCTTTTCAACAAACATGAATTCAAAAAGTTTGTTTAAACTGCTTTCTCAACGCGATATTCGCAGCTGCCAATAGTGACCTGAATGCATCGTTTTAATTAAATAGTAGTGATATGACCTCGCTTTGGGCAGTGATTTGTGTAAGTCGTAAAGTTTGTCGTCCAAACCACGTGGTCCAATTCAAGTTTACTATAAATAAAGAGACATCTCTCTCATTAAACAGTGACCATAATTTTGCTGATAGAACAGTGACCATAATTTCGCTGTTAGAACGGTGACCGTGATTTTGCTGAATGGTCAGGTGACCATTGTTTTTGCTGAATTAAGTTTAATGTTTTGCTGAAGAAGTTTGCTGCATTGTGCTAAGTAGCTGCGCTTGTAAAACCCCGGGTAAAAAATAAAATCTTCTCCTTTGTGTAAGTTACAACTATATTTTTTCTTGATTGGGCATCAGATTTACGCATATTTAAATATAAGGGTAGTTTTTAACTTGGGGGATTTCGCTGACCTTATTCAAACAAGTTCAGCACTTCGAGGACGGATAAAGCTATTGAACTCCGTTAAATCATCGGACAAGCCAGCATCTTTTTAACGAAAAGTGAATTTAAGAATTGCAAGTCTTATTTCTAACAATAAATTGAATTTACGAGTCCCTTTATTAACAAAAATTAAATTTATAATTTCTCTTTTGAACCACACTGGTTATTCAATCTTTCAATTTTTTTGATAATAATATTATTATATATTTTTTTTTCTTTCTCACTTCTTATATTTTTATCTGATTACGGTGTTGCGGCCATGCTTTCTACTGTTCTGTACTTTCATTTTCTGATTACCTTATGTATGTTTTAACGTCTGACGTTGTGCTGCTTCATGCTTTTCTTGATCTCTTTAATAAACTGTTTAATAATGATCGAGATTAAAAATGAATAAATGAATGAATGAATGAATGAATGCTTTTTCAACAAAATAGTAACTTTTTGAATTGTGTTCCCTTGCAAAATTACTGTTATTTCCTGTGTGGTCTCTTGTCTAAACAGAGTTTTAAAACTTTGATTGATTTAATTTTGGTCGATGATGCTTTTTTCTTGCAAATTTTAAAAAGTACTATCTTTAAAATATTGCATAAAAAGAAGGCAATCGCTTCTTGCCTCCGATTTTGAACATTTGTGGAATCGATAACAATTTTCTCAAATTTTATGCGACAATTGCCCGAAATTTAATTTTGCATCAATTCATTTAGATGCCCAAATTTGCCTAATAGTTAATTTGAAAGCTTTTTTTGTCACAACTTGTTCTTTTAGCTTTAAATGAGTAGTGACAAAAATTTTCTGTATGCTGGTAAATTTAGTTTATAGAAAATCATTTTCAGGGCCGAATAAATGGTCTTCACATTAAAATTTTATTGAATTTGACACTAAGCTGGATCGCTCTTAATTAAAAAATAAGGTAAAATAATTTTAAAACAATTGGCATAAAATAATTTTTTCCTAGCCAAAATGTGTTCCTCAGACCCAAAAAATTTGATATTTTCAAAATTTTTTGTATTATATAGAAGCAATTTTTTCTCAATTTTTTTGTGTCTCCCCCATTGCTTCCGCTTTTTACGGCTATGAAACAATCTATATATCAAATTTAATGACCTATATTTAATAGTTTGTACCGTATGTGTTTATTTTTTTTCATTTTGTTTGAAGAGAGTATCTTCTTCTCCTTTTGGCCTTTCCCTTTAGTCAGGGTGGCCACACCGTATCATCATTCTCCACATCTTTCTTTCTTCAACATCCGTCTCCTTTACACCAACTTCCCCCATATCTTTTTTTACTACATCTAAAAATCTTCTCTTTGGTCTCCCTCTTCTCCTCTTTCCCGGTAACTCCATTTCCATCATTTTTCTTCTTACATACTCTTGGTCTCTCCTCATGACATGTCCATACCACCTCAGCCTTCCCTCCCTCATCTTCATTCCTAACCGTTCTACCTTAACAGTACTCCTGATGTGCTCGTTTCTAATCTTGTCTTTTTTCGTCACTCCCATAGCAAACCTCAACATTTTCATCTCTGCGACTTCCATCTCTTCTACTTGTTTTTTGTGACTGCCACTGTCTCAAGTTCATACACCATTGCTGGTCTTACCACTAAACTATACACTTTTCCTTTTACTCTAGCTGGTAACCTCCTGTCGCAGATTATTCCCGATACTCTTCTCCATCCGTTCCATCCTGCCTGTACTTTCTTCTTTACCTCCCTTTCATAACCACCACTTTCTTACACCGTTGATCCCAAATACTTAAATTCCTTTACTCTTGGCACTTTTGCATCCTCCATCTTTACTGTTTCGTCATCATTTCCTCCATTTATGCAAAGATATTCGGTCTTTGATCTACATACTTTCATTCCTCTTCTTTCCAATGCATACTTCCAGGATTCTAATCTCCGCTCCAATTCTTTCCTGGTCTCTTCACAAATCACAATATCATCAGCAAACAGCATCGTCCATGGTGGTTCTCTCCTTACTTTATCCGTTAGCCTGTCCATTATTACTGCAAACAGGAATGGACTTAACGCTGATCCCTGGTGCAGTTTAACCTTAACCTTGAAACTTTCTGTAGTTCCTACTGCACACCTTACCATTGTTACGCTTCCCTCATACATATCCTGTACTTGTTGTATATACTTTTCCACTATTCCGGATTTTCTCATACAGTACCACAGCTTTTCCCGTGGAACCCTATCGTAAGCCTTCTCCAGGTCCACAAATGCACAATGTAGCTCTCTTTGACCTTCCCTGTACTTTTCCATCAACATTCTTAGAGCAAACATGGCATTGGTGGTTCCCTTTCCTGGCATAAATCCATATTGCTGTTTGCTGTCTCCACTCTATCCCTTAACCTGGTTTCAATAATTCTTTCCCATACTTTCATTGTGTGGCTCATTAGCTTTATTCCTCTGTAGTTTCCACAGCATTGTGCTTCCCCTTTGTTTTTATAGATCGGGATAAGCACACTCCTTCTCCATTCTTCTGGCATCCGTTCACCCATTAATATTCTGTTCAACAGTCTGGTCAAAAACTTTATCCCCATCTCTCCCATGCATTTTCAAACTTCTACTGGCAACTCATCTGGCCCAACCGCTTTACCTTTTTTTATCCTTATTAGTGCATTTTTTACTTTTTTTCTACTGACACAATTTACCTCTTCATTAACCACTTCTGCTTCCTCTGTCGTAGGGTCACTGTTATTTTCCTCGTTCATCAGTTTCTCAAAGTACTCTTTCCATCTCTTTAACACTGCTTCCGAATTTACCATCACATTACCATTTTCATCCTTTATAACCCTCACGTGCTGTACATCTTTCCCTGCTCTGTCTTTCTGCCTAGCCAATCTGTACAGATCCTTTTCACCTTTTTTTATTTCCAATCTAGCATACAAACTGTCATAGGCACGTCCCTTTGCCATCGCAACTGCCTTCTTTGCCTTACTCTTCTTTTCTTTGTATATCTTTTTAGTATTTTTATTTCTTGTTTTGTCCCATGCTTTCTTTGCCTCTTTCTTTTCTTTTATGCTCTTTTGAACTTCCTCATTCTACCACCATGTCTCCTTGTCTCCTTTTCGTTTCCCAAATGTCACTCCCAGTACAGTTTCAGCTGTTTTTTTAGCATTTCTGCTGTTTTGTCCCACTCATTAGGTAATCTATCCTTGCCTCCCAGAATCCTGGTCACCTCTTGTCTAAACGCTTCTTGATAGTTTGTCTCCTTCAGTTTCCATTATCGTATCTTTGGCTTTACTTTCTCTGCTTTTTTCTTTTTCACCATAAGAACCATTTTGCATACCACCATACGGTGCTGCTTTGCAACACACTCATTCAATATTACCTTACAATCACACATTTCCTTCAAGTTCCTCCTTCTGCACATCACATAATCTACTTGGATACTTTTTCTTCCACTCTTATATGTTACCGTGTGTTCATCTTTCTTTTTGAAATAAGTATTGACAATCGCCGAATCCATCCTTTTCCCAAAATCCACAACAGTTGATCCTTCCTTATTTCTTGTTCCAGCACCGTACCTCCCCATTATTTCCTGATCCCCTATGTTTCTTTTGCCCACATGTCCACTAAGATCTGCACCAAGAACTATCCTCTCTTCTGTTGATATACTTTCTATCAACCCATCCAGGTCTTCCCAAAAATCATTTTTCTCCTCCATGCTGTTGTTAACCTGTGAAGCATATGCGCTTACTATATTTAGGATGGACCCATTTACCTCCAGCTTCATGACCATTAGTCTGTCTGACACCCTCTTCACTTCCAGGACAATTTCAGCCGGCTCCTCCCTCAGCACTATTCCTATCCCATTTTTCTTCCATCAGCTCCGTTGTAAAATAGTTTACATCCACCGCCAATGTTCCTTGCTTTACTATCTTTCCACTTTGTTTTCCTGTAGACACAAAATATCTACATTCCTTCGCTCCATCATATCTGCCAGCTCTCTTCCCCTTCCAGTCATCGTTTCAATATTTAAAGTACCCACCCTTATGAGTCAGCGTCTTCCTTTCCACCCTTCTCGCTGCTTCTTTACTGGCTTTCCTCCTCTTTTTTTTGCTCTTGTTTTCACTATGTTTAGCAGTAGCATAATTTCCACAGGTGCCCTGCTGTGCGACACCTGAGGCGGTCGTTGGTAACCCGGGCCTCGACCGATCCGGTATGGATTGATAATGATTACGCATTTGTCTGTTTTGGCAAAAAAAAGTTTTACGCCGGATGCCCTTCCTGCCGCAACCCTCTCCATTTATCCGGGCTTGGGACCGGCATCAAGAGACACAGAAATGTGCCTCCGATGGCTGAAGAGAGTATACGTAAATGAAAAAACGGTTACATTTCTTGTTACGTACTTTACGCTGTTAATTTAGAATCGGTTTAAATTATATTTCTGCTCACAAATGTGTTGGTGCTGTTGTGATATGAATGCGAAAAATTTACTCTACTATAATATAGTAAACTTTAATAGGAAAAGAGTCAAAGATAAACTTTTAAAAAGAAAAATAATTGTTTCGGTAAATCTCTTACCAAGCCAAAACTCCCCACTTAAATTTCCGAATCCACGTTCATATTCAGTCCAGTTGCGATAAAAATCAACACTTCCGTCCATTCTCCGTTGAAAAAGCTTCATAAAATATGATGTGATTTGCTATGCTGATTTATATCAGTTTATTGTTAAGTGATATTTTTTGACAATAAAGTAAAATCAATGTTTAAAATTTGCCGAACTATTAAACTAATCTGAAATCGAAACGTGTACAATATAAGAGCGTATTAAAACTTTTTTGTATTAGCGGTTAAAATTTTACAAATTGATATTTAATAAGTTTTTAAATGAGAGTAGTTGTTTTTATTCATTTTCATGCGAAAAAAAACTTTAACCTCTTGAAGAGAAAAAAATTCAAAAAGCTCAAAAACAGATTAAGATAAAAGGGTGAACTAAATATTGTTTATAAACTAATTAAAAATAATTAACAAAATATTAATTGCAGCATAGATTTCTATTAATTAATAATTACTTTTTAAAAGTTCAACATCTTCTTTCACCACTTGTAAATAGTTCTTTTTATTTTAGCGATTACATTATTTTGCGTTTCTGTGACGGAAAGCGAAAACTTAGAGACAGAATCAAAGTGATCACTTTTTTTAGACATCATTACTTATTTGTATTAAAAATCGGGAATGCAGAGGAACTGCTGTCGGCTATATGTACTTTGTGGCTTACTAACTAAATCTAAGTATATATGAAAAAAGTTTGGACATTTCTGGTCTAAACTGATGTTTCAAACAAACGAGTGCTAAGTTACTTCAAATCTCTTTCTCACTGAGTGTAAATCTGCGGGCTCTGCTCTCTTTCTTATAAATATTTTAATCAACGATTTTAAGTTAAAAAAATTATTTGAATTTTTCAAAAACATGACCAAACGGCTAAAAGCACAATATTGTTGGCGAACGTGATCGAGAAGCTCTTCAAAATCTACTCGCGCCATTCTGTTGTGTCTTTGGAAAAGAAATGTCACAGAATTTTTCTCTGCTTCGGAATCAAAGCAAACATTTTTAAATTTTAGTGATATTTCTAAATAAAAAAGTGAAAATCGATTAAAAAGCTTTAACTAAAAGCAAAATTCTGACATCTTTGCAAGCAGATCCGTGTAATCACTTAACGATTGCCCCCACTATTGCGCCTCCGCCGCTTTTTTGTAAGTTGGGAGAGTAAACATAAAGATAAAAATAAAATATAATAAATGAATAGATAAAAGTTACAGAGCGCAGCATACACTTTTAAAGTGTTATTAAACAACATTTTACGTTTTGATCTACATTTTGATTTTTATCTTACATTACAATAAGCCAAAACACAAATAAAACTTACCAACCAATCTCCCCCATCTGTTTCAAGATCACAATAAACTTGAAATAAAACCTGCTTGAGCCACATCCAGACAGGTGTTAAAGATTTTGCAGGAACAGTGATGTTAAAGATTCCACTCTTATTAAAACCAGCTTCAGCCACATCACGACAGTTTGAAAAGTTTTCTGTAAGATGCAATTTTGTTGGATGGTTATATTTTAAGTGAAATATACCAGCCACTTATTTTTACTAATATTTTATAATTTTATTGTTTAACTGTCTGCTTTATAAAATCAAGATCATAATTTCATCTGTTCGGCATTTGAGAATACAACGAGTTTGTTGCAATATAAGCAGCAATCAAGCGACTACCGAGATGCATATAGAAATCACAAGTTTTTAAAGTTTTATCAAAAAAAAATTAATTAAATTCGAAATGTTTGTAAAAACTCTTATGCAAAGAAATTATCAAAATATACCGTAGTCTATGTAAAGTTCTTTTTTCAAAACCACAACAACATCAGATGGTAGGATTTCAACTGCGATCACGTAGATCAATAACACGGTGATAAGTAACTCTCTGCCAAACTACTCAAATTTTTAGTTTGTGTAACTTTGTAGTTGACTTATTAGCTTCAACAAAAAATCCACAAGTTTTTGTTTTTTTCAAGATTTTTATTTTTATTTTGTAAAGAGAAAAAACCTGATGCAGCTGTGTAACCAATAAACGAACTTGTTAACACTTTACTGCATAGTTTATCATATATGATATGAATCAAATTTTCAGCTTTAATTTTTTTGTCTTAAACATTTTTATTCCTTTACTGCATGCGATATCGTTTCTGATAGTTGTTGATGAAAACTATAGTTTGGTTTCTGATAGTTTTGTTTTATCCGTCAGGTGACGTTGTGAGATATACAATAAATCAATTTTAATCTTAGTTTATCACTAGATTCTAAACGTGTGTAGATATCGTATTTTCAAAAGTTTATTTTAACCAATTTGGAAGAGATGTTAAAGAAAAAACTATAACTACATTCCAGCTTGCATAAAGTGATTTTCTGTAGAATTTCTTTTCAATCAAAAGCACGTGTTTGTCACAATATAGAAAAATAGGTTTGTATCATATATCGCATATTTTTGTCTTCAACTAAAATTCCTAAAAAAAATCTAATAATCATGTTTTTTGTTTTTTTTCACTAGTTTTAGACATAACCAATAATCTATTGACATTAGAATAACCAAGTGGTTTTTTTAATGCATATGAATTTTTAAACGGCTGGTGTTTATCCAAAATTTGTATTTTTGGCTAAGATTTTCAGGCAATAATTTTTTCCTAAAACAATCTTTATTGATAATTTTGTTGCCAGTCTTTAGACACATAAAAAGATATAAGTAAAACTACCTAAAAGAACTAAGTAGCATTTTTGATGAATAGCTTTTTTAAATTTCATAAAGCATAAAATTTTATTGATTCAGAATATCAGACTATCAAAAGAAAATCAAAAGAATACGATGATAAAATAAAGATACTATCTGAACTATCAAAAGAAAACGATCATAAAATAAAGATACATTATTGTCACTTCAAGTAGCAGTTGTATTATTGAGTTTACTTTATAGTAGTAGCTTTCAGCAAAGTCAATCCATTGTTTCAAAGTTGAGCAATTTCTTCAGAAAAGTATACAAATTTTTAAAAAAATTATGGCATCTTAAGCACTACTGGATGATAATGAAATAGCCAGATTGCTTATGCTGTTGGATTGAAAAAAAGAAAATAAAAACGACCTTCTTGTGTACTTGCAAAAAGATGCATATACTCTATTGAGACGTTTCGATCAAATCGAATTTCCCGAAACAAGATTCCAAAAAAAGCCAAAATGAAAAAAGGAGGCAGAGGGATTTAGGGGGTCGCACGGGTTTGCACAAACCGGTGTTTAAAATTTCAGCACGTTCAGCAAACCCGTTCTTAATTTAACGTAATCTTTGTATCTCTATATCTCTGTATAATGAGGAAATCTGTTGTTAGTAAGTTTTACACAAGAGAGAATCTGTTTTTAACTTTTTGAAATGGTAGCAACAGTGGAGAACATTGATATAGCTTATGTCTTATGGATAGACAATAAATTGTGCATCTTCTTGGTTTTTTAACAGATTTGCATTGTAATTTCATTTATTCACTTTAAATATTTGACTGTAGAAGCTATTTAATTTAGATAATTCAAAGTATTATGATAGCAATTTGTAGATTATCAAGCAAAGTTATTTGTTTCTAGTAATAGAATTTTGTTTTGATTTTTGTTTATATAAATGTGTTTTTACATCGGATGGTTAGCAATTCAAAAAATTTTTAAAAAGGACCAAGAATTTTGAGATTATACTAAACTATGAAAGTAGTTTATAAATGGATTTATTATACCAGGGCGATTTGAAAAATACGAAGAATTCCGAAAATGGGCGAGTGCCAACAAGATAAACCTGTTCGAACATGCCATCCACAAAGAACATGATGTAGACTACCTAATAGTTGCAAGCAATCATTATTCGAAGGAAATGAAGCGGTCAGGTACTACTTAAAAAAAGGCAGATTAAAGCTAATAAAACGTAAGGATTTTGAGATAAAAACCCTCATAAACTGTTAGTAAAACTTGGTTGGAAAGAAACGGAGATTATTCAAACTTTGCAGAAATTTATGTGGACCATGCTCCGAAGAAAACTTGCGTTTACAAATGGATTGAAAGGTTTCAAGATGATAGAGAAGCTGTTGAAGATGATGAGGGTCGTGAAAGACCGACAACCTTGAAAATTTTTGAAAGCGTTGATGCTGTTAGAAATCTAGTCGAAAAAGATTCAAGGTTGAGAGTTTATCAGATAGATCAGACTATGGAAATATCATTTTGTTCAGCTCATTCAAATCTGCACGACGATTTAGGCCTCAGAAAGCTTAGGTCTCGAGAGGTCCCAAAAGCATTGCGTCCAGATCAGCTAAATCTCAGAAGTTAACTGTCAACGGCAATTTTGATCAAAATTGAAGCAAATAAAGACAAATTTTTTAGTCAAATCACCACTGAGGACGAAACATGGATTTACTAGTATAATCCTGAAACAAAACAGCAGTCCAAATAGTGGTTATTACGCGGATCATCTGGCTCAATCAAATTTAAGTCTGAGAGATCTGTCAACAAGATAATGGCAACCATTTTCTGAGACTCTGAAGAAGTTATGCTTGTAGATTTTTTAGAAGGTCGAAAAACCGTCTTAGGAGCCTATTATGTACAAGATTTGAAAAAATTGAGAGCAGAATCAGCTAAAAAGCGTCTAAAAAAGCTCCATCGTGGAATCATCTTCCATCATGGCAACGCCCCAGCGTATTCTGCACGAGTTACAAAAAGACATTTTAAGTGAGTTTTGATGGGAATTGTTGCCTCATCCACCTTATAGTCCAGACTTAGCCCCATCTGATAATTTTTTATTCCCAAAATTGAAAGAACAGTCGAAAGGCGTCCATTTTTAATAGCACTAATAAAGCAAAATACGGAGCAAAAACATGGCTCACAAATGAGTCTGCAGATTTTTTCAAAACTGATCTAAAAATATGAAAGCACCGCCTGGAAAAGTGCATTAACCTTGACGGAAGTTACGTTGAAAAATTAGTATAGAAAAATCAATAAAGAATTAGAAAATTCCGCGTATTTTTTGAATCGTCCTCGTATATTAATTAGGTTTTCGAGCAAATTTAAAATTTTTTCTATTTTTAAGAATTCGTCTTTATTTATAAAATAATAATAATATTTTCTTGTGAAATGCATATTTAAAAAGAAAATTAAATATAATACCAATTTTTTTTTTGGATGTTAAGATGCAACACCAAACAAAATTTATAAAAGAAATAAAGGTTTTTTTTATTTAAAACACCTATATGAATTTCAATTTCTTTTTTGGCTTTAAAACGCACATTATACAATTAAATGAAATCAAAAAATTTAAAAAAATAAAATTTAAAAAAATTAATGCAACAAAAAAATTATTATCATCATCATATTCTTTACTAGCATTAAAAATTAGTCAACCGTAAAATCTTATCATTTTAACGTTAACTTCTCCGCTGATGCTGTCAAGTACAAAAAGTTAATACAAAGATGAAAACCAAACACAAATGGGAAATTTAAAAAAGTTTGATTGTTTTAAGACTTAATAGTATTTCTGACCAACTGATTTTTTTACAAAACCAATGCCGCTCAATAGAATTTTTCTTCTCATAGGGGAAGGTCAGGTTAATTGATACGGATTTTACTTAAATTCTGATAATTCAAAAAGTATTTGACATTGAAATATAATCAATGGCGCAGATCAAAGCTTGTTTACTGGGTTATTTTTTTACGTAGTTACAGCATCGGGATAAGTCAGGTTTTTCTGCAGCATGTCCTAAAACATGAACATATCCAAGCAGGTTAGTTGATACAAAGGAAGGCGAGTTGATACACCCTTGCAGGTCTGTTGATAGAGTAGCAGGTTACTTGATACATTTAGCTATCGTCTTGTAAAAACTTCATGTTTGTCCAGCTTTCAACCATACAGTAAATCCGGTTTCATCAAGATTGAAAATCTGCTGGTAATAAATTTGTAATTATCCAAAACTGCTTCTAAATTTTGGAAATAATGATTGACATTGTGCCTATTAAAAGCAGATGCAGGCCCAAGTTATGTTGCTTCGGGAATTTTAATTGACAGATTTTGTCTTTGTTTGAATCCTAACTGCCATCCTTTTCCAACTATCCTATTAACAAGTCACATATATTAGAGTAAATTTAGTGTTAGGAAATAAAAACATTATGTCAATTAGTTATTAGTAGACATTAAGACTTAACCTTATAATCTAAATTCCAGAATTGACTTTATAGACCAGGGGTGGACAAAGTTTTCAATAGAAGAGCCACATGTGAAAATCCAAAACTACCGGAGAGCCGCAAATCCTGTTTGAGGTGCTAATGTAAATACAGTGAACAAAGCAAGTTTTAATCAAAAGAAATCAACAAAAACAAATACAACGTGACACGATTTACAATTTTTTAAAGATTTTACCAGCATTAATCTGCTGTGGGTTTCCATTTCATTAGCTAGCTTTTGAAAATCTGGGCGATTTGAAGCCAAAGCGGTGTGAATTAATTCTCTCAAATGTTCATTTGTTAGCCTTGCATCATATTTTATTACAGAGAATAAAGATTCACAGCAATATGTTGTGCTAAAAACGGAAAAAAGTTGTACTTTGGTCTATTTAAGTTTTGGATATTTACACTCTGTAACCTGTTGCCAGAACTCAACTGTAGAGTGGCATTTATGAAAGTTTTTTAGAGCCCGATCTTCTTGAAATTCGATCAGTTCCGTTTCTTCAGTCGGCATGTCTGTGACAAAAGGTTAACCCTATTCTCCTCAACGGCCAGCCTTCTGAAGCCCGGCCCTTGCGAAAACGTTTGTAATTACTTCAGCTTTGCAGATAAAATTCTGAAATTTCTTGACTTTTCTTAATTTGAAATGCTGAATAAGATGGTATTATTTTTAGGTGTTTCCGAACAAGGGTTAACGGGTAAAATAAATGTTTTTAGAAAATTTGAGAATTTTTGCTGGTTTTCGCAAGCAGAGCGTGGAATTTCAATTTAACGCCTTTATTAAGTGACATGAATTTTACCAAGAATTGGCTTTGCGTGACAAAGCGAATTACGTCCTTTGCCGACGTCGAAATGCCTTAGGCGATGCAGAACTTATTTCATGTAAATCGCATTTTCTTTTTTTTGAGCTTTTGGCGATTGCTTGGAAACATTTTATTCATATACATTCTGGCCCAGATGGTAGGTGCTTTCACGCAGCCTGGGCCGTAAGTAAGTCTGTTCATTAATTTAAAATGACAGACCGAAACCGAACCTACCAAAACGGAAGGGTATCCACCCATACCGATGTTCAGTGTGGGTCTGCTAATCAGCAAACGTCGTTTTCAGGACGGGGCAATGCTAGGATAAAACTGCCCTTCTCAGGGCACATTGCCAACAAGTTCCGAAGACCCACTATTCTTCAGCTGAACATCGAAGGCCTCACTGCAGGCAAGATGAACGTTCATCACCTCGCTATGCAGTCTGAGGCACTCGTCATCCTACTGCAGGAGACCCACTGCGCTGATGCAGAGAAGTTGGTACTTCCAAACTACCAACTAGCTGGGTCTTCTTTAAGCAGGAAGCATGGCCTTGCCACGTTTGTTCACGAGCGACTGAGATACACGCTTTTGGACCAATCTCCACCGACATCGGAGATCGAGTGGTTGTGTGTGGACGTTGATGACTATAAAATAGTCAACGTCTACAAACCACCACCAACGCGATTGCGAACCCTGGATCTCCCAGTGTTTCCCCATCCCTGTCTTTACGCTGGCGATTTTAACTGTAGTCATGCTGACTGGGATTACGACGACAACAGTCCGGACGGTGAGTGCTTGGCTGGCTGGGCAAGTATTAATTGTTTTTCCCTGCTATATAATGCCAAGGACGCTGCCAGTTTTTATTCCGGCCGCTGGAACACTGGCACCAATCCGGATTTAGCTTTCGCTAGCGTAGGTCCAAACAGTCGCTTACCGGATAGACATGTCCTTGACAAGTTCCCCAGGTCACAACATCGACCTTCGCTTATTAAACCACCAAGGTTTGCTATGGCAGTGCCAAGCATGCCTGTTTAAGCCTGTTAAGCGATGGAACTTCCACAAGGCCAAATGGAGTCACTACATTGCTTTGACGAATAAATTCGCAAAGACTTTGTTGCCGCCTGATTCACTTGATGTGGATGCGGCTTACCAGGACTTTTGTAACACCATTAAGAAAGCAGCCAAAAAGACTATCCCACGCGGGTATCGAAATAACTATGTTCCGTGTTGGGATGCAGAGTGTGAATCCCTCTATAAAACCTTTCTGGACGTCTCCTCAGGGAGACGACTCAAGTTTGGCTGCTACAGCTCTGCTTGCCAAGCTTGACAGAAAGCGAAGGGATCGATGGTCCGTCTCCTCAGGGAGACGACTCAAGTTTGGCTGCTACAGCTCTGCTTGCCAAGCTTGACAGAAAGCGAAGGGATTGATGGTCCGAGGCAGTTCGGAGCATCGACTTCTCACACTCTAGTTGAAAAGCATGGAGTATTTTGAACAATCTTACTGGTAGGTCACGACACTTTCCTCGTCACTGTCCCGTTTCAGCCGATGCTATTGCATCTCAGCTGGTTAGAAATGGGAAATACGAGGCTGTTGATCGCAAGACATCTCGACTTGTCTTTCAAGAAGTGTCTGACCTTTGGAGAGCCACAACACCAGACGCAGTAAATATCTCTGACAGTTTTTGACAGAGAGAATTTGCTGCTGCCCTTCAACACTTAAAACCAGGTAAAGCTCCGGGACCTGATTCCATCTGCCCCGAGCTTATACTCGATGCCGGAGGTGCTTTGAAGTCCTGGTTACGTGACTTCCTTTCTTCCTGTTTACGCCGACTCGAAATTCCCAAGATATGGAGAAGAGCGCTTGTGGTCGCGATCCCAAAACCAGGAAAGCCCGTGGGGACCCAAAGAGTTATCGACCAATATATCTCTGCTCTGTGTCCCCTACAAGATCCTCGAGAGGCTTATCTACGCCCGCATTGAACCATTAATCGATCCACTGCTCCCTAAAAAGCAGGCTGAATTCCGACGCGGGAAGTCAACTGTAGATCAAGTTGTTCTGCTAACCCAGAACATCGAGGATTCTTTCGAGGCTAAAAAGAAGGCCGGTGCCGTATTTATCGATCTGACAGCTGCTTATGACACTGTCTGGCACCGTGGCCTTACCTACAAGCTGCTGAGACTACTTCAGGATAAGCACATAAGCACAGATGGTCAAAATGATCATGGAGCTTGTCTGAAATCGAAGTTTCACCCTTACCATCGGTGACAGCAAGCAAAGCAGGCTACGCCGTCTTAAAAACGGCGTTTCTCGGGGATCGGTCTTGGATCCCCTCCTATTTAACATCTATACGTACGATCTTCCTTCCATAATTTCCAGAAAGTTTGCTTATGCTAATGATTTAGCATTGTTGCATTCTTCTGGAAACTGGAAGGACATGGAGGGGACCTTACGTCAAGACATGTGCACACTGTCAGCGTATCTTCAGACTTGGAGGTTGAAGCTCAGTCACGCTAAGACAGTGACGGCAGCCTTTCATTTAAATAACCGAGAGGCCAAACGTGAGCTAAAGGTCTACAACAACGGTAGACTTTTACCGTTCTGTCCAACCCCTACTTATCTTGGGGTAAAACTAGACAGATCGCTCACGTTTCGTCACCATTTAGTGGCATTGCGCAAAAAACTATCCTCGCGCGTCACACTGCTGAGGCGACTCGTGGGCTCGGGATGGGATGTTGGTGCTAAAACACTACGCATAGCCACCTTGTCTCTAGTCTACTCAACAGCTGAGTACTGTGCGCCAGTCTGGTGTCGCAGTGCTCACACTGGCCTCATCGACAGTGTCTTGAACGACGCCTTGCGCATAGTTACTGGATGCCTGCGTCCCACTCCAACGGACCACTTACCTGTACTCTCAGGCATCCAGCCAGCTGAGCTTCGCCGAATGGGAGCGACACTCTCCTTGGCTTACCGTGGATCTCTGGACCCCAATCATATCTTGCATAGTCTTTTAAGTGGGTCCTCAGATACTCGCCAAGTGAGACTAAGATCCAGACGCCCGTTTGTGCCAGGTGCTCGGAATCTTTTGGACAACCTTGCCAGACTTGGCATTCGCGCTTCTGAATGGACAAATCACAAATGGAAAACGGAGTACTGTGAAAATGCTTCCAGGCTCCGTGCTTTTGTGCCCGAGACCAGTGCCAGGCCTGTTGGGATGGGCTTACCCCGAGCAGCTTGGGTTAAGCTCAACCGCCTGCGGACTGGTGTTGGGCAATTCCATTTGTCCATGCACAAATGGGGTCTCGCTCCTTCACCGAATTGCGAGTGCGGCGCCTCTGAGCAAACCGCAAACCTAATTCCTAATTGCGTCAACTAACAGCGTGCCCTATACATCGGGCACCACATGGAGCACGAGGTCTGACGGTTTTCGATGACGAAACTCGATGCTGGCTTAATGACATCACTGCCAGCATCTGATCCAGGCAGTGCAGCAGTCTGGGGTAGTAAAAGGATAAACCCTCGGCCCCAGTCCTGTTTGTGTCTGGCCTGGAGTGGATACCCTTCAAACGACGACGACGACGAAACGACGACGATTCTTTTGTATAAAACAATTGCTGTTGGACTGCTTGAATACCAATCACGCGGACAAAATTCAATCTTTACACTAAGCATTATAACTACTTATTTGTGGAAAAAAAACTTAAATTAACTGGTTTACATCTTAGCTCTTATGCTGACGCCTTCAGACAATTAAACAACACCTAACTTTTTATAATAAACTTTCTATTTATATTTTAAGTTGCATTTGAAGCAACAGGCCGTATTTATCTTGAAATTTTTCTTACAATGAAAAATCCGACGTAAAGTTTTGTAAAAAAGTTTATAGCTTTTAGATGTAGGTTTCGCAAATAGAAAACATAGAATAAAAACAAGACGTTTGGTACGATTGAATTTCAATGAAACAGGGGTTTCCAACTTGTATAAATTCATTACAGTTCTAATGTCTAAAATTTACACAAATAACTTCTTTCCTCCCAAAAAATTTTTGTGCAAAATTAAAAAAAACTGTTCTTACTTTTTGCAAACTGATTGATAAATTTATTTCGAAAGTTAATTAAAGACCAAAAAAACTTTATTTTTGAAATTCAAAAAGAACTTTTTATGTAAACGTAAAGACCATTTATGGTCTTATTTGAACTCAAAATGTCATTCAGAAAAAAATTTTATATTTGAACTCAAAATGTCATTCAGAAAAAATTGGATATGACTTCTGGTCTAATATGATTATCCTATTATATTTCGACATCCTTTTAGTTTTAAAATGACCCACTAACTGGAAACTTCTGAATAAAGTCAACTTAGATATTTTAGTTACGGATGACCTGGGCTATTTGCAAAGGTTTTTCTACGTAAAACCAGATAAAGCTTTGGGCCCTAATTTTATGTACATAGAGCTTATAATCCATGATAAGCTGCTTTAATTTTGATTACATAACTTTATCTTTTCCTAATTGCGTCAACTCCAATTTCGAAAATCTATGAAAGAGCGCTTGTAGTCGCGATTCGAAAGGCAAAGAAGGCGGTAGAAGACCCAAAAAGTTATTGACAAATTTATCCACTTTACTTCCCCTGGGAAAAATTTGAGACGCTTACCTACGTCTTCAACAAGCCAATTGATGGTTTTAATGCAAAAAGTCAACCGTGGATCAAGTCGTTCTGTTAATAATCGACAATTTTTTCGAGACTAAGAAGAATGCCAGTGCTCTTTGTCAATCTGACAGCTGTAAATGACACTGTAATTTTATACAAACTTGACTTTAAGTGCAAGTTGCTGAGGTTTTTGCTGGATAAATGCATGGTTCGAATGATTATAAAACTAGTTCACAACGAAGGTTTCACTCTAACGCGACAGTAAGCAAAATAATCTCGGGTGTCAGAGAAACAGTGTTCTTCCGAAATCAATCACAATTTTTTATCATCTAGATGCATAATTTGATTTCCACAATATCCAAATTAAAAAAAAATGTGAGCTAAAAGTTTACAATGATCAACATTCACCATTGTGTTTGGTTTCGATTTATCTTGAAGTAAAACTACAAATCACTCAAGTTTTGTCACCACCGTTTGGCATTGCGCAAAAAACTTGGCCTGTCCCACTGCTGAGGTAACGTGGGGTCTCAGAGCGGGTGCTGGTGCCAAAACATCAGTTACAGCTCTCTTATTTTTAGTCTATTCAACAGCCGAGTATTGGAGTCTTGTTTGTTCTCGTAGTACTTGGTTTATATTTAGTGTCTTGATTGAGGCTTGCGCGTAATCACTGATGCCTCGATCCGTATCTCTCCAACGGACCACTTAACAGTTTTTGCAAACATCCAGCCATCTGAGCTCTGAGAAATAGTAGCGACACTTGTTTTGGCTAAAGGTGGTACTCTAGACCTGTGCGCCGCTACTTTTTCGAACATGCGGCACACTTTGAAAAATTTCAAAAAGTAGGAGAACACCTGGACCAGGTAAAGAGCTAAATTTTTAACACTTTCCGTTACCTGAATTTCATTTGGCTGTCACAAAAAACCTAAAAACTTAATCTAAGCTCAAAAAATAAAGTAATGACTTTTTTTTTATTTAAAGTTACCAATTTATGCATATCGTGCATAATTTAGCCTGGTTGAAAATTGATCAAAAAAAATCAGCAATTTACAGTATATGCAGAGTTTCTATAATCACTAAATAAAGCTTCATATGAAAAAAAGCGTTAGAAATTTAGTAAAGGCCAAAGAAAGATCTTGACATTGCACAATGAGATGTATTGTATAATGAATTTTTTCTGTTGCTACTTTAGAGAAACATAACTTTATCTCTATTTCAAAGAGTATGTTTCTCGTTTTTCCGCAGCATATAAGTTGCAGAGCACTGCTCTAGATCCTGACTATGGTTTATTTATCTGTTATTTGAAACTTGAACAATTTTACTGAATTAAGCGCATCCGATCTGCCCATTACATGAATCATAGATCGAACACAGAGTACCGCAGGAGTACATCCGGCCTCGTGCTTTATTACCAGCGCTTTGCCTTACCCGTTCGAAATAGCGTGCCCGGAACAGTTTGAGCTATGCTTAAGCGCTTTCAGACGGGTTAAAGACAACTGGACACAGTCGACTGGAGGCAGCTTAACTAACCAGTCGACTGCCTCTAATTGTCCTTAACTCGTCTGGTTGCGCCTAGTTGGCCCATTCCGCCTGTGGACTGTACAGTAGTTGCGCGTTTTCATTTGTGGATAGAAAAATGGGGTTTCAATCCTTTCTCTCATTGCAAATGCAGCGCCTTGCACCAACCATAGATATCGTTGTATCAAGGAGCACGAGGTCGGACAGTTTTGGATAAAATATAAACGGTTGTGGCTTGGTACATTGCCAACAACATTGTCGGCAGTGTGGTCAAGTGGTTTAAGCACCGGGATGATGATCAACATGGTCTCGGTTCAAAACCCACTTGCGCCATACTGTTGTGTTCTTGGGAAAGACACTTTACGGCACTTTCCCTGCTTGGTGGTCTTGACAAACAGTTCTAAATTACAGTAATATCTCTACTAAAGTACTAGCGGACAGCAATATCTTGGCATCTCCGGAAGCAGGTCGGGGTAATTGCTTACCCTATGTATAGCGCATCCGTCACTTTCCTGCGAGTCAGAAGGATAAATATAGAAATAAAAATAAAATATATAGAATTAATCCAGGCAATACAATAGTAATTTGCAGTAAAAAAATAAAGCTCGAGGGCCAGTCCTATTTATGTGTTTTACTTGAAGTGGATACTTTTACATGCTACAACAATTTCGGCCTAAAATTGCCCTATTTTATGTAATGATGAAAAAGGGCCTTTACTGCTTAAAATCTCTTTCTCGAAGTTACTTGGAGAGGCCTTGTGGTGATCAATATTTTCTGAAGGTGATTAATCTAATCTTCCACAGTGTAAAACTGAAACAACTTCAGTTATTTCCTTCTTTACGGGTTCACAGTCAGAGTATGGGTGTTTAGAACAAGCAATATTTTAAAACATAGCAAAGGAAGCTTCAGTTGCTATATCAGATTCCTTGTTGAATATTTCTATAAACCTCTGCTGATTTGTTAGAACAGATTTTAACTAAGCTAACTTGTTTTTTCTTAGTTCTGATTTAGGTGGAAAGTTGTTTAAAAAGTTTTTGTGATTCGTTTCCTTATGACGTTTCACATTACTGTATTTATTTGGACCATGTAACTTATGGCAGATTAAACACGAATGTTTTTAGTCCTGAACAGTAAATGCATATTCTTTCTCCTATTTTAGTAGATTAAAAACTCTGTTTTCACCTTTATAATTTCGTTTTCTTATGTTTTCTGATTTCATCTCACTTTGTTTCGCAGTATATTTAGATATACTTGTTACTTCCACTAGTTAGCTGACTGTTTGAAATCACGTACACCGTAAACTATCTGCTAATTGATAAAACAGTTTGTTAAAATCTACTGAGTGGGAACGATATTTCTATTTCTTACTTTACCTTACAATGCTTAACGCCTATTTACACTACAATGAAATCTGAGAGAAGCAAGCTTTATTTTGTTTCTTTTATTCTGATGTTACCAGCATGTTTGTAGGGGAGGAGAAATAAAAGAAAGATAGCGCTCACATTGCTCAAATTTTTCCTGTAGTGTAAATGGTCCTTAACAATAAATAAATGAATGCTTTATTTTCACATTATGATTTGACTTAGCACCTAATTAGAAATCTTCGTTTAATCTAAATTTAACTGCAAATAACAGTTGTACACTGTTTGATTTCATTATTACTGTTTAGCTACAAGAGCCGCAAACAATAGGTCGGCGAGCCGCAATTTTCCCACCGTTGTTATAGACTGTTCAATCTGGCCAAGATCAACTAAAGTTTACTTTATGCATGTTGGCAGGTTAGTTGATACTGCCTATCAACTATCCCGCCTTACGTTATACCAACTAACCTGCACAGCATATTTTTCAAAAAAAAACGTTTTCCAGCAAGCAACTCAGCAACTTGAAAAAGATCTTTCAGAATAGCCAAGACGTAATCACATAAGCTACAAAGTGACCACAATTTAGTTTTATAAGAGTTTTCTATCATTTACAATTAATCAATAAACATAATTTTTTAAAAATAGAATATTAGTATGATTTTAGCATTTTCAAAAATGTTTGCTAAAAAACTATGCCGATTCCAAAAACTTTTTTTATCATAAATAAGCATATTAACTCTGTTTTAAATGGTAGCGTCATTTAAATTTAAAGTTAATTCTTTTGACTGTTAGAGCTGCTGTATCAACTAAACTGACCTTCTTCTATACGCATATACCTAAACTAAATAAGTTCGTTATTACTTGCAATAATGAAGTTTGTTCTCTTTGTATTGCTTTTTCAACACTAAAAATCAACTGGATAAATATATTTAACTTTTCTGCCAGAATATCAAGTAAATTTATAACAATTATGCAACAGTTCCTGACGTTATACACTTCAAGTCAGGTTTACAGTAAAGTTGTATTTTTTGTTTAAAAGGTCGTCTGAATCCTGACTAAAAAGATCTGCACATGTCACCGGAAAATTCAATCAAAAACTAAAAATAGTTGTTCTAAAATTGAATCCAGAGTACTGGCTTTTCACAACCTCTGTGCCATGTAAAGAAATTGAAAAACTAAAACATGGTCTTCGCTTAAAATTGATACTTTTTAATTTTGTCGAAATTTGTCGACGATTCCGTCGACGAAAAATGTAATATTCCAAGATTAGGAAAAAAATTTTTATAACTTTGTCCCAAATTTCGAGTGAAGACCAAAATTAAAAAGTGTTTTGTAATACAACAATCGTTAACATACAAATTATTTAACCGATTTTGTTTTAGTGTAAGAAAGCCGAACACAATTTAAAAAGCAGGGTCGAATTCGATCTTGTCCATTTTTACTGGGGTAGCCGCTTTAGTCGTCATTGCGTAATTGTCCAACATGTGAATTTTTTTTAAATTATGCCAAGCGAATTGTAAAAGTACCTGTAATAGAGGCTAAACCAGGGATGTCCAACCTTTTTTCATAATGGGCCAATTTATGATCTTTTGTATATTCGGTGGGCTACAAAGTACATGATATAAAATTTTCTCTTTTTAATATTTGATGCTATGACCAAAGAATGAATATTAAAATATGATTTAAAATCGATTCGCTCATTAGGAATCTAAGTGAATTTTATAGTTAAAGAATAATGAGGATTTAGAATTAATTTAAAACAAACTGCTCAAAGATGAGAAGTACCAGACTCGAGTTTCGCTCTTATTAGAGCTATAATAATAAGAGCAAAATATAATAGCTCTAATAAGAGCGAAACTCGAGTCTGGTGCTTCTCATCTTTAAGCGGCTTGTTTTAAATCTAAGTGAAGTGAAAAATTATTAAAAACATTACGTATGCATGATAGAACTGCTTTGAAGTCCAAATTATATGACTTCTTTACTTCCTGCTTATACCGACTCAAAATTCTCAAGATCTGGAGAAGAGCGTTCTCAAAGTCAAAAAAGCCCGTAAGGGACCTAAAGAGTTTTCGACCGATATCTCTGCTCTGTGTCTGCTGTAAAAAGTTCGAAAGGCTTATTTACACCCGCGTCGAACCAATTATTGACCCATTGCTTCATAGAGAGCTATTTTGATTTTTGGTTTTTGACGCGGAAAGTCAACCGGGTAGCAAGTTGTTCTATTGACAAAAAAACATCAAGAACGGCGGCAAATGACACTGTAATTTGGCCTTATATGCCAGCTGCTTCAGACTTCTGTCGGATAAGCACATGGACAGAATGATAATGGAGCTGGTAAAAAACCAAAGTTTCACCTTTACTACCAGTGACAACAAGCAAATCAGGCTTCGCCGTCCGAAAAACAGCGTTTTTCAGGAATCGGTCTTACCCCTTTTCACTTTTATATGTACGATCTGCCCACCACAATTTCCAGAAAGTTTATCTAAGCAATAATCTAGCATTGTTGCACTCCTCTGGAAACTGGGAGGCTTTTTAGGGGACTTTAAGTCAAGATATATTAACACTTTTAACGTTTTTCCAGACTTGGAAGCTGAAGCTCAGTCACACTAAGACGGTGACGACAGCCTTTCATTTAAATGATCAAGAGGCCCAACGTGAGCTAAATGTTTACAATAGCGATAGGCTTTTACCGTTTTGTCCAACCCCTATTTGTTTTGTGGTAAAACTGGAAAAATTGTTAATGTTCCTTCATCATCTTGTGTTATTTCGCCAAGCTATCTTCGGGCGTCACACTGTTAAGGAAACTTATAGGCTCAGGATGGAATGCTGGTGCCAAAATACTGCACATAGTTGTCCTATCTGTTCTACTCAACAGCTGAGTACTTCTTCCCAGTCTGGTGCCGCAGCATTTATACTCGCCTCATAGACAGTGTCCTGAATGACGTCTTGCGCATTATCACGTCCCATTCCAACGGAATATCTACCCATACGTTTGGGCATCCAGCCAGCTGAGCTTTGCTGACTAGGCGCGACACTTTTTTCTGGCTAACAGTGGAACTCTAGACCTGGACCATTTGTTAAGTTTCTAGATTGGACTTTGAATCTCTAAAAATGTCTGATTCTCTTTCTACCCTCCGAAAAAATTAACACATTTCCTGTTTTTTCACTAACAGTATCGCTGCTACTACTGTAATCTTACTCCAAATTACTCAGCATTCGTTTAAAGTTACTATCTTTATTATCACTAATGTCATTTACTAATTATCACTTTATATTGTAAAAGATGTTTAAGAAATAGCACATTAAATATTATTGCAACAGCAAAACAATGTGAATACTGAAAGCCATGCTTGGGGCATGCGTTTTAATAACAAGCTCCGTCCACAAAGATTTTCATACGTGTATATCAGTTTATTGGATGTCACTCGACGCGGCAATCAACTGACGAATTCAATTTGTTTCTCTATACCTTACAATGACTGTAGTTTTTTAAATGAACTAACGGCGTTGGCCCAAACCCAACTACACCGTCGCTGTGACTCTATTCAAATAAGCAATCAACAAAAACTGCGGCTGACCTTCTTGTTGAAGCACACGCACGTTCGTACGGTTCTCACAAAGAACCAATATTTCTTACGCACGATAGAGCACGATATGCTACGCACGATACAGCACGATGCGGACGGTCGTTCTGTAAGCACAGAAGTACTTAATATCAATGAAATAATTATTTAGCTATTAATACTTTTATACAATTATGATATATAACAACAATAAACATACCAAGCTTGTTGGGCCACAGTACTGCTGCAGTCGATGTGTTTGATAAATAATATTCGCTTAATCTTACTCAAATAGATTAATCAGATCATTAAGAAACCTTATTCAAATAGAATACAAAATACAAAACAAATCAGAATATTAAAACTTACAACCGAAAAATAAAACTTTAAAATAAACACAACTAGCTGTTCAAAGCAGCTTCCGATTCAAATTTAATACTATGCTTTTCCAAGTGAACGAATTACACGTGCGTTTGTTAAATTTCCACGTTTAAGGAAAAAGGTTAAACAATGGGCATTGTGACTGATTAGGTTGCCGCGTGGAAAAACTAAAAGGCAAACGAAAGAAAAGCGTCAGCTTAAAATCTTACACTCCCTGCCGAAAATGTGGGGACTCATTTTACACACAATACACAAAGATTTTAAGCATAGCCATGTTTCCGATCAGCTGGGAGTAGACGACCCATTACTGATCAGAAACAGAGGGACCGTTGGTTGATGCTTGATTTGATTCACAAATCAAACACAACTTTATTGTTAGTCTTCAGAGGACATCGGCATCATCTTCGACTTCAATCTGACGTACGGCGCCGTTAGGATTAGGATTGCCATGATTCCAATCAGCTGGGAGTCGACAACCCATTACTAATCAGAAACAGAGGGACCGTTAGTTGATGCTTGACTTAATTCACAACTCAAGCACAACTTCATAATTGGTCTTCGAAGGACACTGGCACCAACTTTTACTTCGACTTGACGTACAACGCCGTTGGGATCAGGAAAGGAAGAGATTACCTGGCCCATTCGCCATTTTCCTCTTGGAACCCCGTCATCGTCACCAATCTAAAAGTTTCTTTCCTTATCTGACCACTTTTGACGCAGGGCTATTGTAGACAAATATTTTCTACGCCAGCGCTTCCAGAAGAAATCAGCCAAGTATTGGACTTGGCGCCATCTTCGACAAACATAACAATCTCGGGATTCGAACATCCCGGGTGATTTTAGACCCATTTCTAATTTTTAATTTATTTGATTCAATTACTAAAAAATTTTTTCAAACAATTTAAATCAATGTTGCATAGGTTATTCAATAATCATCGCCAGAAAACGTATTTGCCAGTTTGTGGGCTATATATTTTTGCCCTTTATATGTTTCCATCACAAAACGTTTCTTAAATCTTCTTTTAAACGATCAAAAGTTATGTAATGTGTTCTAATTGTGATTCAATAAAAATATCTAATATTCAACAGTAGATAAAATTAGTTAGATGAAACGTAAATTCGTCAATGTGACTTGATAAAATTTTCCGTTGGGTCTCGTACTTATTGAGAATGAAACGTACTTCTTTTATGAATATAAACAAACCCAAATTTATATAACTAGAAAAAGTATTGTCTTCAATTGGATAAATAAAAGGCCTGAAAAAACAGCAGCTTAAGAAATCTACAAAAAAAGTTTTACATAAAAAAATTACTGCTTTTCTACCAATTCTGTTATTAACTTCATACTTTTTTATTTTTCTGTGCTCGTCCGATGCTATAGCACTCAGTTTTTCACCTGCTTAGCATTGTAGTAATTGGCTTCTTTTTATTGTAGTAATGGCAGAAATTAAAAAAAATTGTTTGCAGGCTCAAAAATCCAAATTGAAAAACAGTTTAATTCAGTCAGTATTTTATTTCACTACCTTAGCACAAGAAACCCCAGAAGTGACAATGATAATACACCAAACAATTACCAATGAGTATAAAAATTGCTTGCCATTAACTAGGCTTCAATTACAAATATATCGAAATGTCACTAAGATTATTTATCTATATGGGTCAATTTTGACCTATGTGGTACTTCTTGGTATAATTCAGCTTCTTCCAAAAACTATTAAATTTTGCAAATAATGTGTATAATACCATATTAAAAATTGGAAGTTTTTTTCTGCTCAGCAATAATTGTTGCATTGCAGTAAATAGTAATTAAAAATTTCTACAGTAATTAAAAAAGTTTTACAATGAAAACAATGTTCCACCAGCGCAACTGCAAAAGACACCGCTAAGCCGCAAGGGCATACTGGCGGCGGTTCCGATATGCTAACCACATCGAGTTAGCTAACACGGATACGGGTTAAGACAAGCAAAACCCTGCAGTTCCCATTACAAACATATAAGCAAGAATGGTCAAGTCAATCAACAAGCAAGTGCCGACAGACCTGTATCGTCCTTATTAGGACTCCTCAGGACACTACAGCTTGTTGTTGACCCCAGCTGAAAAAGTTGAAAACTTAAACAGCTGGCACAACTTTCTGTTTGTGGTTTTTTCACCTCAAACATCCAGTTGTGGACCTGAACGCTGGGTAGGTAGTAAATACAGTTGCGCTGGTGGAACATTGTTTTCATTGTACTACCTACGCAGCGTTCAGGTCCACAGCTAGATGTTTGAGGTAAAAAAACCACAAACAAAAAGTTGTGCCAGCTGTTTAAGTTTTCAACTTTTTCAGCAGGGGTTAACAACAAGTTGTAGTGTCCTGACGAGTCCTAATAAGGACGAAACAGGTCTGTCGGCACTTGCTTGTTGATTGACTTGACCATTCTTACTTATTTGTTTGTAAAAAAGTTTTGTTGCAAGCTGAAACCAAATCCAACAGCAATATAATTTAATGAGTTTATTTCAAACTAATATGCAATTATGGGGTCTTGTTCACTGTTTGCCGTTCCTAACGTTGCAGGCTTTGGAGATTCCCCAAAATTTTTTTAATAATAAAGCAGGAACGGCAAGCAGTGAAAGAGATCCCAATTATTTACAGTATATTTCTTAAAAAAAAGTTTTTTTTTAAGACAGGCTTAAACTCAAACCAAATAGCATTTTAATTTAGTCAATATTTCATTACAAGACTTTTAAATCAATGTGCCATTTTACAAGTTTCGGTAAAAAAATCGCTTCTTGCAGGCTAAACTCAAACCAAGAAGCTCATTTGAAGACTCTAATTGAAATACCATTTTATACATTTAATTTTAAAATGTTGTTAAAAATTTATGGTAAGATGTAAATAGTTTGTTTCAAAGGTTCTTGTTATAAACAGTTATTTAAACTGTTTATATAACTATTTATAAACAGTTATATGGTATATTATATAAACTATGATACAAACAATTATATGGTATGATATAAACAGTTTAATCATATTTATTTTTCGATACATTTACAAACGCAATATAAGAAACAGATTGGTTTGTTTGTCATCTTAAAAGTCGCTGAAAAAGCTTTGCCATGACAACTAACATAGAAAAATTTTCGGAAAATTTTTCGGAACATAGAAAAAGTTTTGAATTTTGATTGGTTGAAAATATGTAGAGAATTGAAAATGGCGTCCAGGAAGGCATAGGTTTGAACTGCCACATCTCCTGCTTTAACCTCGACAGGAAGAATGACGCGAAATCCTCTTTGGCTCTGGTTAACATAACAACAAGTTTCGCCCGAAATCGTTTCATCTGCGCCTCTGGCCTCATCTTGCCGTGATGTATTGTCTTGATGTATCGACGATGTATTTGCATGAAACAGCCTGTTGTGTCGTTGACCACAAATGTTTATATGACATCGAAAAGCCCTCGGTGATCTTTTGTCGCATGCCTTGCAAAACATATGTGGCAACTCTGGGATTCTTGCACAAAATGCTCTCTTTCGGCGACTGATAATTTAAGAAAGTAATTACATGTATACACCAAGTGATCAGAATTTAAACAATAATAACACTGTCGTACAGAAAACTTCTTCGAACAAGTAAGACTTACGTATTTGCGTGGAAGACGGCCTGGACTGTTAGATTGACTAAGTGTAGTAGTAGCGCAAATATTTTTTCGAACACCACCCTCATTAACGCATCTCCTTTCAGTCTGATCATTGGCAGAAATAAGAAACTGCTCTGGGAATGCTTTAAAGATATCTGCTTCCCCTTTTACATAAGTCACAAAATCTGAAAATGTTGGCTTTCTCTTTTCTCCTAAATATATTGTGGCATAGAGTCTCTTGGCCAATTATAAGAAACAGCTTGAGGCAACTTACCGCTTAGCCTTTTTAGACAATCGTCGGTATTTAATTCTGAACAGTCACCCAGATTTTCTAAAGTGACAAGACTTTTTCTAAGAGCATTTGCATAGGAAGCCATTAAAGAAGCATTGTGCGTTTTTACGTTGCTTCTCTGAACCAGACTTCTTTTAAATGACTCTGTTATTATTCGCGGGTCACCAAAACTTTCAAAAAGAATATATCTGACTTCTTCGAAGCCCTTTGAAGCAGGGCGCAACGACGGACAATGCAAAATAGCATCATAAGCCCTTACAAAGGTATTTTGGAGCAAATAAGCAAGTTTTTGTTGATCACTAAATATTTTTTTGTCATGGATATTTTCATCAAAGTATCTGAAGAATGCACAATAATCCTCTGGATTACCACAAAATTTAGGGCATTCCAGTTTTGGCATAGACATATATTCTACAACAGCTCCCAAAGGCAAACAGTCATTACCTTTATGCAAAAGATTAGCTCGTTCTTTGTCAACACTCACAGGTGGAGATAATGACGTTCTAATTTGTAACCGAGTAGACATTTGAACAACGCTCGGTTGGGGCACGCTGAGCGTTTAAAATTTAAGACATCGTTTGCCGCTGCCGAGTTATTGCGGACCGAAGCAAGTCTATCACCATCGGGAATTGACGTTTTACAGCTAGATCCAGCAGAGCAAGATCTAAAGCTTTCCTTGTCATTAAGAATTTGATCTACCGCTTCTGCTTTCCTTAACTCAATTTCAGCAGCCAGTCTTCGTTGTTCCAACTTGTTTCGTCTCTCTACCG
The DNA here is from genome assembly GCA_963680785.1 of Diplosoma virens. Classification (NCBI taxonomy): domain Eukaryota; kingdom Metazoa; phylum Chordata; class Ascidiacea; order Aplousobranchia; family Didemnidae; genus Diplosoma; species Diplosoma virens. The sequence continues at coordinate 46,663,164 of OY796884.1, forward strand.
CCTGAAATTCAAGCTTGTTTTGTCTCTCTACCGCCTGGAGTTCGAGCTTGTTTTGTCTCAAATTGCTTTGTCTGTCAACTGCCTCGAGCTCAAGCTTGCTTTGTTTCTCTACTGCAGTGGTTCTTAACCTTTTGGCTAAACTCCCAAACCCCTACGTTATTCTACAAGCTTTTGTTGAACCCTAAATTTTTGCTCAGTCACATAAACAAAAATCAACCACATTTAAACTGTAATACATTTTTATATCAATGCGATTTCTGTTGTTGCTTTTTGCTGTTGTGAAATTCGAGGCTTTGTCTCGGAAACAGCAATTCTCGTCTCATTTTCGCATGCAAGCCTGTTTCGCTTTTTTACTTTCACATACATCAGAATAAAAAACGCATGCTCGCATAAATAAGTGGTGACGAATGGCATAAGAACTTCAAGGGCAACTTTATTAATAAGAGGATAACCCTCAACTTGCTGGCATCAAAACGTTTGAAGATTTGTTGTGTTGACGTTACGTTTTTTAACCTCACTTTCTTGAAGCTCAATAATGTCATCTGTGTATGAACTGTTTATATCTGCTGTTGTAGTATCATAAGAAAATGGCTGACGTACCCGTGCAGGATATTGCATTTGTTCAGGAAAGTACTTTTTATATGATCTTTGCAATTTCTTCAAATGCTCAGTAAATACTGACAGAAGCCCCTGAAGTTCATCACAACTTATTTATTATTAATTGCAGAACCATTTCTTAACCTCGTCCAAAAGCGGAAAGTTAGAAAAGTTGTGATTATCCAATCGCTGTCGCCATACCTTTAATTTCTTCTGAAAATCACTCGTTCTCTCTTCAGCTTCTACTACATATTTACCACCTCCTTGCATTTGGCAACTCAACTGATTGAGGGCACCAAAGATGTCAGCCAAAAATGCCAAAGTAAGGATAAAACTTGAGTCTTCAAAGTGTTTTGATTGCCGATGATTGTGACTTTTCAAAAACTCCAATAATACTGCACGCAAAGCAAAAATGCGATTAATCACTTTCCCCCGCAATAGCCATCCTACTTCAGTGTGATACAAAACGACTTTTGAATTTTGAGTCCATTTCTTTGCACAGCTGCATAAAAATGCGATGATTCAAAGCCCGACCCCTCACAAAATTAACCGTTTCAACAGCAATTTTGAGAATGTCAGCGAGTGATGAAGGTAGCATTATAGATAAAAGTGCGCTTTGGGTAACATGCAATGTGTGAATGCAGTATGCGGAGCAACACTTCTAATCAAGCCTCTTAAACCAGACTTGCACCCTATCATTGCAGGAGCCCCATCAGTGCACACTGCAGAAACCATATTTCAAGAAAGACCATTGCTTGTAAAGAAGTCATTCAAAATATTTTTCACATTGATGGCCTTCGCAGTTGTTATAAGTTGTTTGCAAAAGAGAAACTTTTCTTTAATTTCTGGCTCTTTATCGTAACGTACAAATGCGATAAGCTGGTGTAAATTAGCAACACCGGTGGTTTCATCAAGTTATATGCTAAACTTTGTTGGGCTAGCCTTTAAATCTGCTACTACCTGACTGAAAATGTCCTCACCGATGTCATTTATTCCGCTTTTAACAACCTCATTTGAGAGTGGTACTAAAGAAAGCTTGTTTTCAGCTTCTTTTCTCTGCATAATCTTGGCCAACTGCATTGCACCTGGCTTGACAAGTGTCTCACCAATGACTTGCGGTTTTCCCTGTTTTGCAATGAGGTATGCCAATTCATACGACGCCGTGAGAATCGGTTTATCCACTAGAACAAAACCATAAGATCTAATGGTAGCATTGGGATCAAAATCTCGTCCTCTTCTGCTTAAATTGATAAATTATGGTGTTCTTATATTTCCCTGTACCGTAAACTTTCCTAAAATGTTCTCGTAATTTAGTTGGTGCTACGCTGGAATTGCTCGACTTAACATTGCAAAGCATGCATTGAGAGTACTGAGTTCCATCACTTTTTGTTGCACAAGTGAAGCCGTACTGCACATAATTCTCTGACCACTTTCTTTTTTTGGTAGGCATGTTAAAATAAAGTTACAGATAGACTTAAAATAACAAAAAATATTTTTTAGACCTAAAATAATTATTAAATATAATTCTTAACTCTGAAACACTTAAAAATATTTTTTAGACCTAAATAATTATTAATCATAATTTTTAATTCTGAAACACTTAAAAATATTTTTTAGACCTAAATAATTATTAATCATAATTCTTAATTCTGAAACACTTAAAAATATTTTTTAGACCTAAAATAATTAATTCTTAAATTATGATTCTCAATTCTGAAATATTTAATAACATTTTTAGTCCTAAAATAATTTACGACTTAGTTTCTTCTCGTTTTAAATGAGGATGAAAACAGTAACAGTTATTAAGCCGCTTCAAATGTACTTACTAATTTACTCTAATAACTACAATGCAACTTATCCTGGAAGACGATAAGCTTTTTAAAACAAATTTTAAATATATATTGCCGATTGCTACACTATAATTTTCACTGCTTTAATCGGCAAAATAACTAAATCTTCTTTAATTTTGTTACCAGCGCCTTTAAACTTAAAGGCACGTTTGAATAACTTGCCTATTGTAAAGACAATGAGAACAATGACCTTTGTGAACGATGATAGACAATTAAGTGTTATACGGCAGCATACCACGGATTCAGTGTCGATATTAAAAGTATAACAACGGTCAATGTCAAACTAATCTATTTCCTTTGTTGTTTTTGATAGTAACTAACTTTAGGCGGAGCAAAATTTTCAAAAACAATAATCTTTCAGAGGACGTTCGCGCCGAACCCTTGAAACTGCTTCGCCGAACCCCAGTGGTTCGATCGAACCCTGGTTAAAAACCACTGCTCTACTGCCTCGAGTTTGAGCTTGTTTTATCTCTTTACTGCTTCGAGTTTGAGCTGTGCCAGCTTCTTCTCAATCTTAGCTTGACGGCGTCCCTGTTCAGAAGCAGTCGTTGAAAACGAACGATGACTCTCTGACCGAGATTTGAGCTCGGTACTTTTTATTTTCTGACAATAAGGATTAGAAGCGAGAAACGACGCAGGTCTGCTCGTAACCTTTTCCGCACTAGCTACTTGATCAGTGGTTGACACAGTTCCTAAGGGTCTAGCAAGCGTCTCTTCAGCATGCGTTTCGAACTCATCAAAATTTAAAATCGCATTTTTTCTTTCGGACTTTAGCCCTTCTCTTTCCTTACCGTTGGGCAAAGACTGTATACGTCGTGAATACGTTTTCCCAATCACTTCGAGTTCATCGCCAATCTGCGTTCTAATCGATTCTATTACAGATCTATCCAGCAAAGTTAACGCCTTTTCAATTGACCCGTATAGAGATTTAAAAGCTTCTTTCTTTAACCCAACGGTTCTCAACCGGGGAGGAATTCCTTCCCAGGGAGGAATTTCACCGTTTTAGGGGAGGAATTTAACTTTTGAGTTAAATCCACTACTACTTATAACTACCACTTCAATGCAAGAACTAAGTTTCGCCAGGAAATTGGTCCGGTATCAGTAGCTGAATGAAATATTTGATATTGGTATTGCCAGGCCGTACTGCCTCCCCCCCGAATGGTGATAAGTTGACGTTAGACTCTTGCCGCATACATAATATTTTTACTGCACCAACAGATCTAGCTTCCGGCATCGTAATCTTGATTATTATCGCATTACCGTTAACTAGCTTACATTGTCAGTATTTGTTATGCTTCAATTATTCAATTATGATTGTCGCAAAGACCATTCTGGTAACATACTGTTGTCAATAATAGGGAAATAATAGTTTGTTAGCAGTCCGTCAAATAAAGATATAGACAGGACAAGGGAGAAAGATATGTTGGTAGGTTGCCGTAACTCTTATTAGTCATGTTGAACATTTAGCAATGCGGCCGAAGAAAGTTGAGAGTTGCAAGGTTTTACAAGTTATATCCTAGAGCAGGGTGGTCCAACTTCTGCACTCTTGTGGGCCACTTTTCAAAATTATTCAAGTTTGCGGGCCTCAGCCGGCTAAAAACACCTATTTTCGTATTTTTGTCCCAAAATCATAGCGTTCTCCAAAAAAAAAAGGTCTTCACTTGGATTCGGTCTCCGAAATTCCTATTTTCGTCGCAAAATCATAGCGTTCTCCAAAAAAAAAGGGTCTTTACTTGGAATCGGTCTCAATCCTAGACTCTCTTCCATCAGCTCGCCAAGCCTTGTTACACAAAGTTGCCGCTGCTTGTGATCGACAAGACTTGTGCAAAATTGTTTCACGGGTCCGTAGTTGGACCACGCTGTCCTAGAGCAGACTGTAGGTAGATTTTGTCAAAGCATATTATTAAAATACAATCCAGTAATTAGGCTACCAAAACGCAGTCAGCCTCAGTAGATTGTGCAGTATGTAGACTGGCTACTAGGCCGGGAGTTCGATTGTTAGACAGGTAATATTTTGGAATGTTAGAAGTTAGTTGCTCATATAAACTAAACATAAAACAGTTAGTAATTTTTATGTTCAGTTTATATGAACAACTAATTTCTAGCATAGGCTAGCCCGGTGTAATAAAATTAGATATGAAGCTAAATACTAATAGCCTAAAACAGTTTTTTATGTAGATTTAACCTTACGTTTAGTTAGTAGCAACCTAGCAGCAAAGACATAAGTGCTAAAAAACGAAAATATGAAGAATCATAACAGTTCAGTTTTGCATCGGTCATTATACATAGTAAAGAAAAGCCACAGTGCGTACTTTGTAATAAAGTACTCTCCAATGACTCAATGAGAACAGCAAAGCTCAAGCAACACTTAGAAAATGTACATCCGCAACACATAAATAAGGACAAAACCTATTTCGAAGTCAAAGGAAAGCACTAAAGTCAATGAAACTGGATGCTGCTAGCAATTTTTTTAGAAAAAACAACCAACTGTTAGAAGCATCTTATTTAATGGCATTTGAGATAGCAAAACAGAAAAAGACACGTACCATCGGCGAAACACTAATCAAGCCTTGCATTCTGAAAACGGCTTGCATAGTACTAGGAAAAGAGGCAGAAAAAAAGCTAGCTGCAATTTCGCTGTCAAATAACACCATTCAAAGGCGAATCAAGGATTTGTCTCTCGATATAAAGAGTCAAGTAGTACAGGAAATCAAAACTGCTTCGTTTGGACTTTTTGCAATCCAGTTGGATGAATCAACAGATAGCTCTTCATGTGCACAGTTGTTGGTGTACGCAAGATATGTTTGCAACAATGCATTTAAGGAAGAGTTTCTATTCTGCTCCGCTTTTGAAATTACTACAAAAGCAACAGATATTCTGAATAAAGTTACAACAATTTTCACAATTGAGGGCTTGGATTGGAAAAATCTTGCTGGCTGTTGCGCTGATGGTGCGCCAGCAATGTTGGGATGCAATTCAGGGTTTTAAGCTTTAGTAGAGAAGCAAGCACCAAAAAGTAAAGGTGTTCACTGCATGTTGCATAGGCAAGCCCTAGCTTTCGAGACGTTACCCAAGTCCCTTCAAAAAGTTTTTGATCAGATAATAAAAATAGTTAATTTTATTAAAACAGGAACTTTAAATTCCCGTTTTTTTTAAGGCATTCTGTGCAGATATGAATTCAGATCACCAGGTGCTTCTCTATTACATTCCGACTCAATGGCTATCTAAAGGCAATGTCAAGCAAAGAGTCTTTGAACTCCGAAAGAAATTAAAAGCATTTTGTCTTCTCAAAGGCAAGATGGAGTATCACGCTTGGCTAGATAATGAACGGAGGGTAATCTCTCTGGCTTATTTGTATGACATATTTGAACTACTTAACAAACTCAACCTACAGATGCAAGGCAAAAATACTAATGTCATCAAGTTTGTCGATGCACTGAAAGCTAAGTTGGCAAATTGGAAAAGAAAGTTAAAATCTACAATTTTGCAATGTTCGAGAAACTGGATATGCTTCTTGACAACAGAGAGGAGAGCAGTATGCCAGAAGTTGTAAAGAAATATATTGTAAAGCACTTGTCAAACTTTCAAAACGAATGCGACAGATACTTTTCTGAGACTAGTGATGAAGAATTGGATTTTGTGAGAAATGCGTTTACATTTCTTATTGAAGAGCTTTTGAATGAATGTCAGGACGAATTTTTAGAGTTGATAAACAATTCTGGAGCTAGACAAAAGTACCAAGAAAAACCCCTTTTACACTTCTGGGTTGGATTGAAAGACTCATACCCTCAAACAACAGAAACAGCTCTTTGTATTTTTATCCCTTTTGTATCAACTTATCTATGCGAGTCAGGATTTTCGTCTCTACTTCAAATTAAGGCCAAACATAGAAATAGACTTGCGGTTGAGGATGATTTGCGTTGTGCACTGTCACAAACTACACCCGCATCCAACTACTTTCAGAAAACAAACAAAAACAACTTTCACATTGATCGAGAGGAAAATTGAACTAAATTGATATTCGAATTCATTAAAACTGTCTGAACTGGCAGTCGTGTTTTTTGTTTTAATTGCTATTTTGTTATTTTGTTATTCTCCTGATATTGTACAGAGATCTCTTGGTATAATAATGCTTTCTTAGTATATTTTTAATCGCATATCAAGTTTTCTAAGTAATGCTTAGACTCTTTCACAGTTAAACTTTTGGTTGATGTTGGGTTTCGGGGGGGGGGGGTAACTTTTTTGAAAAATTTTTTCCGACAAAAACTTGATAATCTGGCTAAAAAATGCGCTGATTTCATATATCAATATCCCAGTTAATAAAAATTTTTTAAATGCTAAATTTTAATTAAAAAAGTACACCGATGTTTTTAAAATTTATAAAATTAAAAGTTTTAATGATTTATTTTATTTTATTAGTTATAACTTTGCTAAAATTTAAAATGGCTATAACAGAGTTTAAATAGATTTAGGGTTCAGGTTCATGGAAATGCTGAATAAACAGTTAGTCTGATATCATTTTATACTTATAAAAATATATCTTATAAAGATTAATTATTAGTTGTGATTTTTTGAATTAAAATTTAGCATTTATCTTTTTTTCTCAACCTCATATATATTTTTTTTTTAAATCAGCGCAATTTTTTACTATAAAGTGGTATTTTTGGTCGCATAAAATTTTTCAAAAAAGTTACCACCCCCCGAAACCCAACATCAACCAAACTTGTTGGCTTGAAGTTAACGAGTGAAGATAATTGTCATTAACACTACAGTAGATTATCCAAAAGATGTAACGACTAGAGTACTTGACTAAGGTTGTGCTTTACTTCAGAATGTGCTAGTAGAGTCGTGAGAAAACAATGTTTAAAAAACTTAGCGTAATAGGGGAGGAATGAAAAGCACCAAAATGGGCTAAGGGAGGAATGCATTCAAAAAGGTTGGGAACCACTGCTTTAACCAAATCTCATCCTTGGTAGGAGCCGTAGCTGAGGAAGCATGGTCACGGAGATATGCGGGGGATGAATCCGACACAGACAATACACCCGTCGCGGTAGGGTTGCTCGAGGACATGGTAAATAAAGCAAGCTTCTTAAAAGAATTAAAATTTTACTTGAATGATTAGCAAACAAGCCTAAAGAACGCTCGGCGATACAGTTTTTTAAATGAACTAACGGCGATACAGTTTTTTAAATGAACTAACGGCGATGGCCCAAACGTTAACTACACCGTCGGTGTGACTCTTTTCGAATAAGCAATCAATACAAACTGCGGCTGACCTTCTTGTTGAAGCACACGCACGCTCGTACGGTTCACACAAAGAATGAATGTTTCTTACGCACGATGCAGCACGATATACTAATAGAATGGAATAACAAACCTTATTCAAATAGAATACAAAATACAAAACAAATCAGAATATTAAAACTTACAACCGAAAAATAAAACTTTAAAATAAACACAACTAGCTATTCAAAGCAGCTTCCGATTCAAATTCAATACTATGCTTTTCCAAGTGAACGAATTACACGTGCGTTTGTTAAATTTCCACGTTTAAGGAAAAAGGTTAACAATGGGCATTGTGACTGTTAGGTTGCCGCGTGGAAAAACTAAAAACAAACGAAAGAAAAACATAACCTTAAAATCTTACAATGACAGTAGTGGCATTGAATTCTAAACAGTTATGAAAATATAACAAAAAAATGTAAGTAACAGTGGGCCGCATAAAAGCTTGAAGTGGGCCGCAATGCGGCCCGCGGGCCACAGGTTGGACATTCCTGGGCTATGCTATAAGTTTTTGAGTAAAAACTTACAGCATATAAAAATATTTAAAGATTCATTCTTTAGAGTCCAAAACAACCCTGAATATGTATCTAAAAGTTGAAGGACGACCAAGTGCACTATGTATTTTGACTGTAATAACATTACTCTTTCAAAATAAAAAAAAAACTATATATATAACCAAAAAAAAATTAATTATTTTGTTTTCAATAATTCTACGCAGCTGACAGGCCGGATCTTCAATGAAATAGAAGCGGATATTAATGATGAAGTTACACTGTAAAAAATTTTGTAATTTTTTTGTCCAGGCTGGTAAATTTTTTATCAGCCCTGTTCGTAAAACATTTTATCGAATAACTCTGGTAAAATCAAAAGTTTATATTTATTTTCTGCGGTGAGTTATAAAAATTATGTCCTATCAGGTAAAATTTGTATAGTTCTATTAATAGCCTATAAAACATAAGAAATTCTAGCCAAGGTTTAGAATCGGAATCGGGAGTTAAGATTCTGGTTCGTGTTTTAAAATAATGTGGAGTCGAATTCGGATCTAAAATTTTTTAATTTGTGGAGTCAGAGTCAGGACTCAGGAGTCAGGAGTCGGAGTAGTAATACAAGAAATTAAAGACAGGTTCATAGCAAAGACTTTTTTTTGGAATCACTATGTTTTTGTCACAAAAAATAGACAACACCGAGACCGACTCAAAGTGAAAACTTTTTTAGAGATCACAATATTTTTCGAACGTAAAATTGACAAAACCATGCCATAATCAAAGTGAAGACCTTTTTTTTAGAGATCACTATGTGTTTGGGACGAAAAATTGACCAAACCGTGACATATTCAAATTGAATACCTTTTTTAATCTTTAGCTACCTCTTGAAAAAAATTTTCACTAAGCGTATTTGATTGTGGTTTTATGCTCTTTCCCTTTTCAAAAACCCTCAATACTCCGCTGGGTTTAGATATTTGTATTTAGAAGTTAGAAAGCCTTCAAGCCTTCAAGGTAAAAGTACTGCGGAAATTTTTGAACAATTACTATTTGATGTACTTGAACTTATGCTACAGCAAACATTGACTTATGCTTTACAAAAGAATGATCCACAGTTTACATTTGAATTGAATAAAATCAAAACATTTATGGGAATTCTTCTCTTCAGCAGGTATCATAAACTGCCACAGCAAAGCATGTACTGGGAGCAGAGCCCAGCCACTGGGATACCATTAGTATATAATGCTATGACAAGACAAAATTCAAAACGATAAATCGGTATTTACATCTGAATGAAAATGCTATGATTGATGCTAGTGACAAAATGTATGAATTGAGACCTTTTTTAGATGCCCTAAACACAAATTTTCAGAAGTTTGGCATTTTTCACTCTCATTTGTCAATTGACGAAATGAAGATAAGGTACTATGGGATGCATTCCGCAAAAATGTTTATGAAAGGAAAGCCTATAAAATTCGGGTAAAAATTTTGGTGTTTGTGTAGTGAAGATAGATATTTATGCATCTTTGCACCTTACCTTGGTAAAGAAAACGAGACGAACAATGAACCTCTTGGAATAAGAGTCATAAAAACCTAACCTCAATTATTCCAAAAGAAGAGGCCTCCAACGATGAAATTTTCTTTGATAATTTCTTTACGAGCATCAAAGTTTTAAAGCATTTAGGGGACAACTCATTGAAAGCAACTAGTACTAACAGAGAAAATCGTACCAAAAAATGCCCTCTAATCTCTTCTAAAGCAATGAAGAAAACTACGGAAAGAGGGTTTACTGATTATAGGTTTGATCGGGAAACCCGAATCTTAGTACTTAGTAGTCAAGTGGCATGACAACACTCCCGTTTCTATTGCTACCAATTACAGTTCTATGTATCCAATTGGAAATATCACCAGACACTCACATAAATTGAAAAAAAATTACTATAAAAATCCCAAAAGTTGTATCTGAATATAATGAATCGATGGGAGGAGTTGACCTTCTAGATAAACAGGTCACTCTATATAGAACAAGGATTCGCGGAAAGAAGTGGTGGTTTCCAATTTTTACTCAAATGTTGGACGTAGCTGTTATAAATTGCTGGAGAATGCATAACATTGTAAATAAAGATGAGAATCTTACTCTGCTAGAAGCCAGAAGAAGGCTCACTTTAGCATTGCTTTCAAAAACATCGTCTTCCAACCGACATCGTCCAGGACCACAGAGGAGCATATTAAGAAGAGGAAGAGTAAGTGAAGAAGTTAGATATGATTCTGCGAGTCATTTTGTTGCAGTAATTCAAACTTAGAGGCGTTGTGCACTTTGTGGAAAGAAGGTCAAAAGAATTTGCAGTCGATATGATGTTGCCCTTTATAATGCATGTTTTGAAATATTTCATACTAAATAATATCAAGGTCATAAATTAAAATACACTAGAATCATAAAATCTTCAAATGTAAAAGGAAAATAAAGTTTACTCTACAATTATTTATAAAGAAGTTGCATTCGAGTTCTTTTTACATTGCTTTGTGAATTTTTTTAAAAACATTATATTTAGAATAATGGCTTGATTTTTCATTGTTTTGTATTACTTTTTATCACATTATTGGGAGTAAATACCTTCATTTTGTTTTAATAAAGGAAGAGAAACTCAGTTTTTGTTTCCCAATCTAAAAAGACTACAATATTATGCAATAAATAGCGGTTAATGATGCACAAATGGTAATAATACATTATTGCAGGCAATACCCTGAATCAGGGCCAACGTCCCATAAATAGGACACCTCGTTTCGAATACAAAATGAATTGCGATTTTTTCAAAATTCTTGCAGTATACTTCTGAAGTCACCAGAAGATGGGAACAATCTATTTTTTTTAAAAAAAACTTACCATTTTAATTCCGGTTCGTAATGGGTTAAAATGAAGAGGCACCAAAAATAACAAAACAAAGTCTTAAACAACAATCCGATCTTTAAAACTAAGATTATTATTTTTAACTTTGTTAAATATTTTAGTACAGGATGGTTCAAACTCAAGTCTGTGGGCCACATTTGGCCCCCAAAGCTTTATCTGCGGTCTGCTGTAGAATTACAAATATTATAGACCAGGCATGGCGAACGACACCCCTTGAAATCCGATAACTCATCTTTTGCTTCCAATTTTAAGCACAACTACGACTCAATATTTTTTTTCTGAACTTTTTTTTTGATCTGCACCAAGGATTCTTCACCGGTTAAAAACCAAAAAACTCATCACCAACCAACTGCCGCCTGCATAAGCAAGGAGCTTGGTCCACCCCGTCTTTATACGACCTGCACAACTTTTTTGTTGTTACAGGCCGCATTACAGAGTTAGTTTTAATTAATGTCCACTTGTGAGTTATGGAAATGATAAAATTATGTAGCCTACTAGGCCCATTAGGCGTATAAGATAATAAGTTTTATTGATAATATGCTTTTCTTCTAACGATTGTAATGTGATAAAGTGATTTAGTGAAATAAAGAAGCACTAAAAATAACAAAACAAAGTTATAGATAAAAATCAGATTTTAAGATTATGATGATTGCTTTTAACTTTGTTAAATACATTGGTACAACATGCACAAATTTTGTTGTTGCCCACCAAATTACAAAGTTAGTGGTAACATGATTTATTGTTAGTTTGCTGCGCTTACCTCGTTGGCGAAAGTTAAAAGGTTAAGACAATTAGCATTGTGACTCAATCACGTAACATGCGTTTGAATTTAGGTCGCTTTGATTTACTCGGCTTTTTTTTTGGCTTAAGCGTGAGCAATTGTACAGTTTAATTTGCTTTAATTTGGTGAGTTTAGTTTGTTTTCAGTTCGACAGTTTTAATTTGTGTTTTCTATTTGAATAAGGTGTTTCAACTTCAACTTAAAATAAAGAAATAATTTTTTAAATTTTGATAAAACAAATATTTTGGTTTTCTGTTTGAATAAGGAAACAAATTGGTTAGTAAGAATTACCTCAAGTAGAAACAATTGCAGTGATTTTACTGCGCCAGTTAGTTTCAATAAAGAACCGCCCGTTATGGTCAGTTATAGTAAATAGATGAAGTTATGTCTTAGGCGTATAAAATAATAAGTTTCATTGAATATGCTTTTTGCTCTACCGATCAGATTGGAACAAAATGTCACCATTTTTGTAACAATCAAATTGTTATCAAACACAAACCGTAAAACATTGTAGACCTATTGATGATTTCTTATACTTTACTTTCATGCAAATAAACTTGCATAATCAATCAATCTAAGGAGCAGCTGTTGTCACACTAAAGCTGCAACAAAATTGCACAGTCAACAAATTTTACTAAAGATGAACCAAAGCAACTTGGTTATAATTGCTTTGAAAAAGTGAGAAATTTAAATTAAATTTGTAACGAAATGACAGCAGAAGATCTTGAACGGCAACCGTGTCAAAACATTATCCATCTTGTTGCTTTTAACTACTTGGCCACGGTGTTAATTTTTTATGACAAACATGCATTAAAGACATATTCTTTTCTCCTAAGCAAAAATAGTTCTGTATTTTTATCAAATTTTAAATTGCTAAACATTTTTACCGTATAGATTTTTACCATATAGATTAAACTAAAAATTGCAAACTCTAAAATGGGAATACTAAAAGTTTTTAGGAGAGGTTTGAAGTTGGAGAAATATTGTAAAACATGTAAAACTCATATTGCTAATTCAGAAATTATAAAGAAAAAGGCAAATACATGGACACTAACGGGTTACAATCCCAAGCTTTTTAGAATACCTAGGCTTACTGTAAAATAGTTTGCTCAAAAAATTGCAAAAATGAGTTTTTGCTCGACAAGACAATGTTTTGACAAATTTTTATATTGTTTTTACCAATAAACATACCAGAATAATTCCTCCTGAACAATCGAAACTATAAGGTTATTAAGAAGGTATCAACTACGCTTGTCTCATAAAGTTGAGACAATTCCTGCATGCTCTAATGCTACCTAGCTTTCTTGTTTACTTTAAGTGCTACTGTTTCTTCTTCTGTAGATCACAATTTAATTCTCGAATCATGTGTTGCTAACAACAACCCCTTTTTTCTAGGAGATGCATAAGCCTCACTCATCTAAGAATTTTGTTAATTTCTACCAACTGCCATGTCGGCAGTCAAAGACTGCCTCTAATCCATTTGTTACATTTGAGGCTTGAGATAAAGGTGAAAAATCAATGTATCATCAACCAGCACCTGCTGCTTTGAATGACCAATTAGGGGTTTCTGAGCAGATAAATGCTCTTAGCATTATGACTAATTCAATCAACCAGTCACAAACTGGACCTTAACGATGTGAGGATTTTTTTGTGGTGATCCTATTGATTATAGACGTTTCATTTGCTATTTTGAAACATACACTATTAGGGGTGTATATGACTCAGCCACTCGACTAAATTTACTAATTTCTTCTTGTGCTGGTGAAGCCAAGGAATCTATTGTTAACTGTATCGTGTGTGATTCTCCTGATGTGGGGTATTAGGAAGCACGTCGTATTCTGGAAGAAAACTTTGGGTTAATGAGTTGCATAATAATGTCCCGTGTCTAGGGTCTGGAAACGGTCTTCAGTACCGGCTTTCTTGTAATTCCATCCACAATAACATAACATCAATTTAATCAAGCCTTATTTACAAACTTATTCAAATAGAATCAAATAATAGAAATAAAAGAAATAATTAATAAGACATAACTCAACACAATTGCAGATTATAACTTAGTTACATAATACAAATCTACAAAATATACCTAACCTTAATCTAACTAAACAAAACTAGCATAATTAAAACACTAATTTAACTTTAAACTAGCTAAACTAGACTGACCACGTCTTTAAAACAAATAAATGAAATGCGGATTATGACGTAACTTTATGCATACATCACAGTAAGTGCATATCTAAAAAGGTTAACAGAAGGCCCTCCTATAAAAGGTCATGATTCCGATGCCATTCTTAAACTTATGAGAGAACTCCACAATTGCGAGCTGACTTGTGGCAGTAGACCAGAGTCCGGTCTCGATTCACAAGTAGTTGGTAAAGTTTTTGTTCGTCTGCCGAGATTCCTTCAAGAAAAATTCATTGCGTCTGCGTCTTTCCGGTTGGAAAAGGGTCATTTAATCACCTTTTCACAGCTTTCCCAATTCATGCAAAGACACTCACATATTGAAAGGATCTTTTAAACCAAATTGTAAAGGATAAAGACCACAACACTACTAAACTTAATTTTTCTAAAAAGTCATGTAATAGGCCCATTGTTTATTCTATTCAAAGTTCAATTCCCACTTCCACTGTAGTTGAACCTTCTTTGAAAAAGACAAAGCAGTTTAAAGAAGTAGCTGGGAAACGTAAATATTGTCCAATGTGTGTTCAGGCTCATCCATTGTGGAAATGTCCCAAGTTCCAAATGCTACTGAAAAAGAAAAATTGAATATTGTATGGAGAAGTGAGTGTTGCATTAATTGTTTTGGTGACCACTTGGTGCAACATCGTCAATTTTCCCAAAACTATAGAATGTGTCAAGACAAGCACCACACATTGCTACATCGTAAAGAGCACAATCTCGAAGCATCTACCTTTTTTAACAGCAAGAGCAGTAATATTGATAACGGGGCTGGTGTAGGTGACTTACTGAAAGTTTCGCACAATTGTGTACAAATTGAAAACCCTGCCAATCACGTGAACCTTGATGATCAATCGGTAATTAATTCTTTAAGTAGTCAAGTTAGTCAAGACCGTAAATTAAAAGTAAGATTAAAAATTGTACCAGTCACTGTTTGGTTTTCTGGTAGCGATCGATGCTGTAACACTTTTGCCTTTTAGATGTGGGTTCCAATACCACTCAGTGCACTGAAAGTTTAGTAAAAAATTTAGGCTTGAGAGGACATAAAGTGGAGTATTCTATTTCCACCGTTTGTAAAGCCAAGCAACAATTTGGAGTGAAAGTCTCACTACGCTTTTATGGCATAAACAAATTTACAATTTTTAATGCCTTTGATGTGCTGGCAGTTCCTCACCTGCCTGACTTAAAAACCAGCATTCCATCAAATGCATATACCAAACGTTTTACACATTTGCATGGCTTGAACTTTCCTAACTTAGGGCACAAAAGAGTTGACATTTCAATTGGTGCAGATGTCATAAAAGCCCACTAAGCTGATCAGACTAGATCAGGCCTCGACAATGAGCCTGTTGGTATACATACACCACATCGGTGTCTTATTGTTGGGCCCACTTTTGCGGCCAATGGAATTGTTGGTTTCACTTGCTTTATTGTCAATTTTCTCAGAGTCGACAATGACGCTTTACATCAGCAATTGATGAAAATGTTTAAATATGACTTCCAAACTAATAATGGTGGAGTAGAGCTAACGGTTGAAGACAAAGAAGCATTTGTTTTTATGCGTAGCTCTCTTAAATTAAACAATAGACATTATACTGTATCCCTCCCACGGAAGCACAGTGATGTTACTTTACCAAATAACCGACAAGTGGCGCTAAGGCGTATTACCTATTTGCAAAAACGTTTTCTAAAAGACTCTGATTTCTATGAGCTGTATGATGCAAAAATGAAAGATAATGTAATTAATGATCATGCTTGTAAAATCCTAGACGACTACCTGCAACCAGGACAAAAAAAGTGGTATCTTTCTCACCATACAACAGGGAACAAATTTAGGATCGTGTTTGATTGTGGGGCTAGTTTTAAAAGGACTTCACTTAATGACAAACTTCTCCAAGGGCCTGACTTGACTGGAAATTCGCTTGGTGTTCTTACCCGCTTTAGAGAGGGTGCCATGCCGTCATTGCTGATATACGTGCCATGTTTCATCAGGTTAAATTAGTCCTGAAGACAGAGATAGCCTGCGCTTTTTCTGGTGGGCCAACAATAATATTGCCTCTCCCACTAAAGAATACCAAATGCTAGTTCGTTTGTTTGGAGCAACGTCTTCGCCAAGCTTCTGTAGTTTTGCTCTTCGTCAGGTAGGTATTGACAACTGGGCTAATGCTGAACCTAATATTTTGACTTGCCTTGAAAAAAATATTTATGTTGACAATTTTCTGAACTCACTTTGTAACAAAGATAATGCCATATGCATTATTGCACAGCTGACAGACTTTCTTAAACAGAGAAGATTCCATCTGACAAAGTTGTCATTTTCTTATCCTCAAATTCTTTCTGTGTTACCAAATTCTAATTTTTCCTCAACCATGTTGGACTTAAATTTGGCACAGCTAAAACAAAAGTGCTGGGATTAATTTGGAATGCTACATTGGATAAACTAGAAATCAAAGTGAAAGTAAAGTATAAGCCGTTAACTTGTCGTGGTATCCTTTCTATGGTCAGCCAGGTCTTTGACCCCATTGGTTTCTTGCAACAATTTATTCTTCCGATTGAGCTACTGATGCAAGATTTATGTCATTTAGATCTTGGTTGGGATGTTGATATTCCCCTAGATAGGAAAGTGTCTTGGTGCAATTGATTCGATATGCTTAGCTCCTTGCAAAAATTCTGCTACCCTTGATGTCTTTGGCCACATAAGTTTAAACCTGTTACATATGAATTGCATTGTTTCTGTGATGCTCGTACTATTGGTTATAGTGCAGTATTATCTTCGGACAATTGATAAAAACAGTTTGGGTCATGTCAAGTTTGTCATGGGTAAGTCAAGGGTCGCACCTTTAAAACCTGTCGCCCTTAACAGGCATCACTAAACAAATTTCTCTCTTGCACTGCATTTTTATCCCATTTTTGCAGAATGTACAGCAAGCAACTTACTATTTCATTGCTATATCGACCGGAAACAGTCTCATTCTATACAAAACAAGTAACTTTTTTATTTATCCAATCACTTACCAAAACGTTATACATGGAGAGCTTCCTTGAATAATAGAATAAAGAAAGTTTTGATTTGTGAGTGAATAATGGTTTCTGGAAACAAAAACTATCGTTATTCTTCTCATATTTTTTTCTTGTTTCAAATTGGCTTTAATTTCTCGAATTTTTTCGACACGTTGTCAATGTTGTTGATAAACATCCTGCTCATCTTGTTGTTCAGAGGGATTAAGATTTCGATATCTTTCATAAGTTTCACATTTATCTTTTTTTGGTGTAAGAAATGCCAGATTCATAGATTGAAAAATCAGCCGATAAGTTCCATAGGTCAAAAGTAATTTCTGCTGTTCCTAACAGGGAGTGCTGTACAATTCAAAACATTTTTGCCAATGTCAAGTCGGAAGACAAATACAATAAACTGCTTGTAGCTTTGCAGTAGTGGCCTGGCATTCGGAGAAAGGAAAGAATATGCTCCCCTAGTTCTTGTTTTCGTTTTCGCAATTCTTTGTCAGTTTTTTTTTCCTTTTTCCAAAGATCAGGTGCCACAATGCCTTTATGAACTGTTTAATATCACTGTCGTCCACCATTTCACCCTCAGAATCATAATCGAGTTCTAAGAATCTTTCTATAAGTTTATCAGCAGTAATCGCTTTTGACAGGATTAGTCAAATGCTGTAGTAAATTTAAAGATGTACAAAAAGATTGGTTTTCTTTCAACTAAAACAATAAATCTAGTCAACTGCAGTTTATGCATAGAAAACAAAGTTTGACAGTGGATATTTTCACACCAACCTAGCCTTAGCCTACTCGTTACTAGCGCACAGAAAAGCAAATTCTTACAATAGGCTACTGGTTTTAACTCGAGCAACAACAAAAGCGTCCCTGCGAGCATTAACCACAATCACAAAAAGATTATTATTGAACATTTGCAGGGGACAAATTTTATTTTGGAAAACTGTCGTAACTACATCAATAAAGAAAATTTGGTGTTTGATAACTGTCGCAAATCCCACTTACGACAGTTTAAAAAAAGACCAAAATGACTTTACAACACTTTTAAGAAATAATATCTCAAAAACTAAACAAGCTAGAGATACAACGCTTTTACAGAAAATGCGTGCCGACTTGAAAAGAACAAAAAAGCAAAAAAATGATGTTTTGAGATTTTGGACTTACGACAATTTACCATAATAGCGACGAAGTATAAAAGTTTAGAGTTGACTCGAGTGGTTAAACTACCGGACTGATGATCAACATGGTCTTGGTTCAAAACCCACTTGCGCCACTCTGTTGTGTCTTTGGTAAAGACACTTTACGGCACTTTCCCCTGCTTGGTGGTCTTGGCAAGCTGTTCTAAATTTCAGTCATATCTCTACTAAATTACTAGCGGACATCAATATCTAGGCATCTTCGGAAGCAGGTGGGGGTAATTGCTTACCCTATGTATAGCGCCTCCGTCGCTTTTCTGCGATTCAGGAGGATAAATATTGAGATAAAAATATTAAAAAAAAAATCAAGCGAAGTTTCTTGGTAATAAGGAAAAGAAAGAATTTGGTTAAAGCGTGATAAAAAACCTTGACTTTTTTGTCAATGTCATCAATGGTACTGCGACAGTTGACCGAAGCGACAGTTCATTAAAAAATGTTTTAAAACAACAATTAATTTAATTATGCAGGTTTTTATAATTGAACAATCTATTTGTTAACAAAAATCAGACATATTTAAAGCAAAAATCCTCTATAAGAAGACAATTTAATTTTAATTTATGTAATTCTTTAACAATGTTAAGGTCAGGGTTTTCCCACAGTGTCCTTGGGCAGGTTGGGGAACAATTCGATGTCAGGCCAACTCGATGTCAAACAAGATAGTTCTCTCGTGAATTGCAAAAATATAGCAAGCAGCTTTTGAAGTTTTCTAAAAAATCGATGGTTTGAATTTTGAGTTTATAGATTTACTATGTTAAAACTATAATATTCAAAAGCTTTATTTGCATTTCATACATCCTAAACCTAACATTAACGCTAGCATTGAGTTGGCGAGATCAATGTGGCGGCATCAATTTGTCCCAGTTTTCTGCCGCAAAGCATTGTTAATTCAAATATACTTACCCTGGCGAATCAGCTGGCTGGTGTACCTAGGATGAGCTTATTAAGTTATTACATAAGACGCGCATTTAATTCTGACCTGTCTCTTGTTCAAATAGGTTTATACGAGTTGTTGGCTAGCTCGTATATACTGTAAAATAATTTTATTCAAACGAACCAAATTTGAAGCTTTGGTTGGTAAAGTCAAAGCAAAGTGTGCAATAATTTGTGCTTTAATTAACCATAGTGACTGAGTGGCATAGTTCACTTTATCAAAATACTTTATAGCATCACTAAATCAAAAATACATACCAAATCAACACATTTGAAAATCATTTAGATGCATTTAATCATTTGGTAGGAATTTTACGTTGACCATTGGCTAAACTGCAAACTAGAAATTTAATAACATCAGGTTGAGGCAATATAAAAAAGATAAAAACTGAATTAATTTTTTGCATTTTTTCCAGTCATGTTACATACCATTTGCACCACTTTAATGGTTGCAAGTTTATTTATTTGCCGAAATAAATTTTTATCATACAATTAAAAGAGAAATAGAAATCCTTTCTAAAATGTTGTGACATTTATCGCACATTACTTTGTAGACCAGAGGTAAATAATGTTTTTTTTGGAAATGCCATAGAGACAATTTTATTGAAAACTTTTTTTTGGTTTTGTCCACTCAAAAACGTTTTCCGTGTCTGTTTTTAACAAAAAGTTCATGCAAACCATAACAAAAAACAACTAAATGTCGCGTGGGCAATGTTACAGCCAGATTATCTTGAAATCAGTGCATCCAACCTTTTAAAATAACGTTCCGGTTCAGGTTCAGGTTCAGCAAATTTTATTTTTAAAGGTTCAGTTTCGGTTCAGCCCTGGTTCGGGTTCAAAGAAAACAATTAGCGGTTGAGATACGATTTTCGATAGATGTTTGGTTCAATCTTTATAATTTTATAAATTATTTTTTACGTCCATTTTTGCAAACGTGTAAACCAAGATATGGCTTGTAGCTTTTGACCATAATTATACCAGACCAAAAGATATAAAAAGGGGTGAAACAATTTTTCCGCATCATGGTTTTGCATAATTTTACCAAAAAGCCCAAACCTGACAAATAGGCTTGTAAATGAGCAGAATGCATTAGCTTTGCTATCTACCCAAAATCTTTATGCGCTTCAAAATCTATTTAGAAGTGTTATGCGTTAGAATAATAAATTTTACCCAGAAAAGGATAATTCTATGACTGAATCTGGTGTACAGCACATTAAAATAAATAATCATTTAGAGGAAAATTAACTTTCATTTTTTCAAGAAAAATGTTTACAGGTGCATTATATGCCTGGAAAAACACATTCAGTCTCCAAAAATTCAGATTGTTCTCGATTTTTTGTTGAACAGGTTGAGATGGCGACGAAATTCCTATTTCCCCCAATTTGTAAGGCTATGTTAGTAGCCAAATGATATTTCATGCGCGTCAAGTGGTTAATGCGCAACGCAATCTTAACTTCACAAATCCATTGTCAATTTTTTTTTCAGTATTTTTAATTTTTATGATGTAATATTTTCATGGCCATGTAATAATTGCATAGTCGGTAACTTCCATTTAATTCAAATTATATAATTTATTTGTAAGCTGTTTATGATTACTTTAATTGTTCATTTTATCTATTGTAATTTTGAGCACGTGTCACGCAGATTAAGAGCACGTGACCATTAGCTTATAGGATTTTCTTTTTTTTTTTAAGTGTTCAGCAATCATTAATTAAATTTTTTCATTTAACGCCAATACTTCTAATTATTTAATCCGTTCATCGACAAGCGTCTCTGATTGGCTGTTGTAAACTGTGACCTTGATTCAATTACTATTCGGAGAAATCCACGCTATTTCAAAAAATTGGCTTATAATTTAGTGTCACGTGACTTGATCGTATGTAAGCGCGTACTTCGTTTTCATTTTATTTTAGTCTAAATTCCAGATTCCAGTCCAGTCCAGTCAATCATTTCAGGCCGATTTGAGTTGTTGCATTGCAGTTAAGTCGTTTGTGTTTCAGTAGCTGTATAACTGCAATAATTCTATAGAGATGTAGAAGTGTTAAGCTTGCGTAGAGGACGAAATGTTAAAATTAATATTAGCAATCAGGATGCTAATTTATTCTTATAGCTCGCTAGCACAAAGTTGTTAAAGTGATTGTTCGCAGTAGTGGAGCTGGAATCACTATGAAGTTCGATAAACCTTGGAAGTCAAGTTTTTTGAATCGATCAAGTTTTTGAATTTTGTAAATATACTCTTTATAGTTAGAAACAGTTGTTTCTATCTGAAGAAAGAAGTTTTCTAAAAAATCAATTTGATCTTGGCCAGAGCTAACTATATTAAAAACTTCAGTCTCGCGGTAGACATTTTCTTGTGCAAGGATAAATTAAAGAATAGACACAGGTTACTTCAGCGCTGATATTCGGGTTACCTAATTCGATTGGTCTTTTCGGATTCCCATGTAAAGCTTGTGACACAGCCAAGTTGATTTAATTTTGGCCGAATCAACAGTCCGAATCACTTAATGTAGCCTCACTGGAACTGTCTGGTTTAGGTGAAGACTCTGGACATTTACAAAACTTCTGGAGTTGAAACTTTAGAAATTTAAATATCAGCACTATGCAGAAATGACTTTCAAAAAGACTGACAACTTTCTTAATTCTATTACCACTAGAGGGGGCGGTGTTAAAAAGCTGTATGCTGCTCAATGCAAATGTCTTCAAACTTTAACACTCTTCCGAATTTTTATTCATCTAAATGTTGGTGCAATTTTTGAAAAGACAGCTCAAGAAATTTTAAAGTTATAAATAGCTTTTTTAATTAAAAAAAAAAAAAAAACAACAGAAAAAAAGTTATCCTTAGTGTGTTAAACTTTAATCAATTCTAAATAAAAAAAGCCAAGTAGTTTACATCATAATTTAGAGAACAAACTTTTTTTGTTATAGTTACTTAAAAACTTGCCTTTAAGTGGAAAATTTTGCGCTAGATAATTCAGTTTCACCAGTTGATCTGAAACGCCAAACACAATTACATTGAGATTATTTTAAAACTTTCAAATTTTTTTTGTTTTGGGAGAATAATTAATTGTCTACAATTATGATAATTGTGCCATTATGTTGTGTCCTTCGGAAAGGACACTTTACGGCATTTTCTCCTGCTTGGCGGTCTTGGCAAGCAGTTCTAAATTTCACTCACATCTCTCTAAAAAGAAAACCAGAAAAACAAATAAAAAATTTCAACTAGACAGCAATATCTTGGAATCTCCGAAAGATTTTTTAACAAAACCAAATTATGTTTTTCTAAAAAAATTAAATAAACAAAAGCAGGTAATATTTTCGACGTTACCTAAGTAAGTTGCAAAAAAAAACATAAAAATGTTCCAAAAATAGTTTCTTAAAATAAATCTGGGTTTGTGGCTAAAATATAACTTACCGTTCAAATTATTCAACTTTTCGTTAGCAGCATAAATGTTCTCTGAAAAGATAAGTTTTTTAGAAATTATGTTCATAAATTAAAAAAAAATAGGAAAACAACAGCAGTTAGCCATTACTGGCAACTATTCACTGCGTTTAAACTTAAAACATTATATTTTGATTGCAGTTGTTTGAAATTTTGTTATAGTTTTATACCTTCTAAATCTTTTATATGTTCTGGTAGGATTTCATACGGCTTTCCTTTCTCTCCTTTTGATCCTTTCAATCCGCTTTTTCCAGGAATAAATTTACATTTGTCAATAACAGAAGGATTGTTTGGACTTAAACAGACAAAGTCATTGCTTTGTGATATTGCAAAAAAAAAGTAACAAAAGATAGAAACAAAACAAAAGTTTTTCATGACAACAAGCACTTATGATTCTACATCTAAAGTCCGCCACAAAAAATTGATTAGATTTACATAATCTCATCTATTCAATGTAGACATTTATGATCAATCATAAATCTATTACTTTTTTGATCACTTTTTTTGCTTGAAACGAACAAAAAGTGTTCTAACCTAGAATCAAAAAATTCTAATCTAATATGTTTAAAAACGTTCAAAAAAACTTCAAAATGCTTTTCAAACGCACAGAACAATAAATAACTCTTATGAAAAATTTTTTATTAAAAAAACAAGTAGCATTAGGTCAATTTTATGCTCAATTTAACATTTTAACTAAACATTATTTTTTGAAAAAATAGCGCGTAAGCAATAAAACCGTAGTTACATCTATATAAGTTAATTGTTAAAGTAAAAAGTTTATCACCAATGTTCAGCTTCATTTAATATTGATAAACACCTAAATAAGTTGTCTTTTGTCGTTAAACATTCCAAAAAGATTTGTTTTCAACGATTATTTCAGGAGAATGGCTTTTTATTAAACAAGTGGAAGCTCGATCATTTTCTTTGGGATCGTTGCTGCTTTGCATTAAGCGGAATCCCCATTGTAGTGAACAGCGTGACCTTATTAAGGAGCTTTTCTTGAATTGTATTTTCCAAGGAACAGCGTGACCTTATTAAGGAGCTTTTCTTAAATTGTATTTTCCAAGGGCACAAGTTTTGTCCAGTCAGAGTGTTATTATACTGAGCTATTCCGCCGACAGTTTATTAATAAAATCCTCCAAAAAAACAATCACTTTCTTTTTACGTTGTACAATAAATGTTCAATGAGTATAAACAATTAATCAAAAAAGTACAGTTCACCACTACACACAAGTATATGCCTTTTGACCAAAATAAAAAAAAGTATATATATGAGTATATATATATGCAAAAACATACAATCGTTTTGCATAATTCAAATCAAACATTTGGATGTGTAAAAATTTTTTTATCAACCGTTTTCGCCAATGATTAAAAATGCTAAAATTTTGCAAGTATCAAAGTTGATCTTATGCGTTTTATTTACAACTTGATGTTTTGTTATTTAAGTTTCTTGTCAGAGAGGCACAAATGGGGTCTCGCTCCTTCACCGAATTGCGAGTGTGGCGCCTTTAAGCAAACCGCAGACCATGTATTAACAGCGTGCCCTATATATCGGGCACCACATGGAGCACGAGGTCTGACGGTTTTGGATGACGAAACTCGATGCTGGCTTAATAACATCACTGCCAGCATCTGATCCAGGTCGTGCAGCAGTCTGGGGTAGTAAAAGGATAAACCCTCGGCCCCAGTCCTGCTTGTGTCTGACCTGGAGTGGATGCCCTTCAAACAACGACGACGACGACGACGTCGGAGAGGCAAACTAATGTGTGGTTGTTGAGTGTTCTTATTAGATTTCTGCCGGTTTGTCTAATATTCAGACCTCTACAATCAATTTTTAATTGATAGATGATGTTGAATTGATGTAGATGAGGTTGTTTGTCTTTATACGAGAACAATTTTCTTCAATTTACAAGTTGTACGAGTTAAATGTAGTTATGCGTTGGTGTAAAATTTTCAAGAAAAAATAAACTTATTTTTTAGATCAGTGATTATCAAAGTGCGTTCCAATCACATTCTTAAAGGGTTTTATAAGCTTCTGCTGATTATGTATGTGTTTGCGCAAAAAGAATAAAAGATTAAATGTCACGAGTTATTAAGTTGTAGTTGAAATTGCTTTGAAGCGTGGGAGCCGAGTTTTTGTGAACCGATTAAGCTTTGTGAATTTTGTAAATATATTTTTTGTAGTTAGAAAAAGTTTTTAAAAGAATTAATTTAAACTTAGATGGAACTAACTGTATAAAAAGCTTTAGTCTTGTGGCAAATTATTTCTTGAGCCGAAAGAAATAAAAAATAGACACAGCTTTTCTTTAGCGCAGGTATTTGGGTTACCTTGTTCAACTAGTTCTTTGGATTCCTAAGTAAAGTTTGTGACATTAAAGAAAAACAATTCTTTCTAAAAAATTTACAATTAATTTTTAATTCTTAATTAACCTTGTAGGGAAGTCATTTTGTACAAAGCATTGAAACGTGTTTATTGTGCAAAATATTATTCGCTCGCTGCATTACGTATTTCGTCCTTAGTTCGCAAAGCTTGGTTTCTCAGACCTTCAATCGTAAACTGTTATTTTTTCCAAGCTTAATTTGTTATATTTTTTCTCTTTGTACGCGTTGGCTGATCGTCAACTTGGATTCGTGGTACCTTTATTGCTTAGTTTATCAGGCCACGTATTATTAAGAAACTGCGGATCGCTTATTACGAAATTACGGATTTTCGTATAGAAAAAGGATATTTGTCATCAAAGAAAATAATAACTAAATCGTTTGTTTGAATGACGTAACTCACTCGTGACCGGGCAGAGTGCGGGAGGAGAGAGAAACTTAGCGACTTAAGTTCGGGCAAACTACCTGTGACGGTCAGACTGATACGTCCTTGAGAATCTTGTTCAATTCCGTGCTTCTCGTGCCGTGATTATTGTTCTGCTACAAGTTATTTTATGAGAATCATCTTTTTAATAAACGAATTCAGCTTTGTTGATTTGTATGCCAAAACGATCTTAATACAACCTGTTAAGTGCGCATGACGTGTATATCCGTCACAGCCAGGCGCTCTCTGAGTGCGTATGACAGGAATACACGTTTTGATCGTCGCAGTTGTTTACAGCGCAGATTATTTCGCTACTCACACTCGCTCTTTTTTCGACGCTACTATTTGAACAAACCAAATAACAATGCTTATAATAAAAACAAAGTCTCTTTCCAGAAAAAATGTCATCGGTTTTATCTTTAGTTTTTTTATCTAAATCAGCTAAACTTTTTTTTGAAGTTTGTTTTAGATCGGGGTTCTCAATCTTTTTAGCACCGTGGCACAAAGAACTTGAAACAAAGTTTTTGTGGCTCTACAGGTTAGTGTTTAGTCTTCATTTCATTCCGCACGCAATTTCACAAAATCGTTTTCAAATTATAGGTTTAAGACCAAAAAAAATTAATCACTTTGAACCTGTCTCGGGTTTCTTGATTTTCGTCTCTACAAAGTATTGATCTCTAAACAAAAAGTCTTTACTTTCATTCCCCACCCTATTTCATGAACTCGTTCCTTTTCAACAAAAACCAGTCTCTGAACATATGATTTCAACACTTTTTCACACCATCTCTGTGTGACCCACCGATTGAGAACCTCTATTCTAGGCTTTTACTTTGCATCTAAATTCAAGAAGAGTTTGATTGAAACCTCCAATGCTCCCATATGCAAACATCATTTATAAACAATTTCAATTCAATTCAAATCAATTTTATTTGCAATCAAGGTATTACATGTATGTTCTAGAGTTCTTATTGAAAAAGTGATTGCGAAATAGGAAACAGCGGCTAAACGATATACGTTATTACACGCACAACGTCAATTGTGCGTGGTCGCCGTACCAATTAAAATAAGTGCACCATACAACTAAATCTTTAAAGTCAAAAGCATTAATCAATGATAAGTAATACCTCCGCTTCAAAAAAAGTTGCATTTTTTCAGCAAAGACTCTCATTGCAATTAATAGGTTAAATTAAATTTAGCCAACTTTACAAATTTATTAAATTACTTTTTTATCTATTTTTTCTCCAAAAAAAAACTGTAGAAAACTACAGTGGGTGAAAAAACTCACATATTTATGCTTATACAGGAAGTATAAAAAAAAACTGAAAAATATAATCTTCTTTAAAGATATATAAAAATTTATATTATGTTCCCACATGGATAAATTGGTAAAAAGCTGGTTAATTAAATAAACGTGAAGTAAACTTGGAGTCTATATAAATCGCAATTCAGGTTTTCAAAGATCTTCGAAGGATGCAAAGAGAATGAAAATTTAAAGATGTTTTGACGGCAGATCTTTTTTTGTTCATGCTGTTTCAGAAAAGCGTCGATGCCACAAGAACAAGAATAGTTTTGATTTTGTATTTGAATAATTAATTGACTGGGAAAAAAACATAAATTTTGGAACTACGATGACCTTGTGCAATAGAAGAGACAGTACAAATTCTCTGGACACATCTAGGAATGAAAACCCGCTTTACAAGCCCTGGGCCTAAAAAGTAAAACTTTTTAAACATTGTATAGGTAATGGAAATAAAATTGAGTGTATGTTAAAAACTAGACAATAATTTAAGGCTTAAAGCTTACAAAAGTTGCCTTTTGATATTTTGTTTTCTTTTTGATGCATGCATTGATTGCAGACGCCAATATCAACGATCGTTGTTTATAAAATGGTACTAACACGATTTTTTTTGTTTTTTTTTTCAAGAAGTTATTTTTACAACATTGAAATTCTTGATACTGAACTAAAGATAAAATGTTTTAAAACCGAGTCATGGCACGGTCCGTTGTACTTTGAGAAAACGTTAATCATTTCATATCATTGCAATTCGTCATGCTGAGGTAAAGTAACTTTTCCGAGGCCAAGCAAACACACGATGCATTTTAGTTTCAAAAAACTTTAACTTATTTCCGCAATATTAAATTTTTCAAACTGAAACAAAAACTTTCCAACCCCGAGTAATGGCATGATTTGCAACGAATCTAGCTTGTTACGCTTAAATTTCAACACAAAACATATGATTCCACTGTAGTCATGTTTAGGTATTTAAAAAAAAAAGATTGAAATGATATGTTCCGTGCTAGAATCTAAGCACAACAAGTCAGATTTGTTGTGATTAATAAAATACTAAAAATCAATATTGCGATTATTAAAAAGTAACTTACGACCTTTGTTTTCTATGTAATAAAAAAATTGGGAAACCAGATTAGATTCTTTTGAAAACAACAAGCAGGATGCTGCAAAGCTCTCTCAAAATATTTTTAGATTTTTAATTCTTTTCTCAGGGACAATTTTTTCTGAGTTTCTATTTAAGCCCAATAACGTGAAATGTTCCACAATCTCCGAATCTTTTTGCGTTTCTAGCAGTTTTTATCTCCAGCTTCTAGGCCGGTCTCTCTCAGTGACTCTCTCTATATGTGTCACGAGGTGCAGCAAGATGTATATACACTCTTGGCGGGCGACTTTGGCGGACGAACAAAACAAAATAAGAATCAACAAAATAAATTAAATCTGAGCCTTGGTATCCCAAAAATCAAAACAAAACACAAACCAATTCATCAAATACAAAGAGCGATTGTTGTCATAATCAAATTGTATGCAATTAGCCTTAATTTTGTGATATTTTAAAACAGAGTTTTCAATCTTTTTAATACTGCGGCCAAAAAAACTTGAAACGTAATTGTTTCGCCCCAATGTGTCTAGTCTTCATTATTATTCGACACCCAATTTCACAAATTGTTTCCAAATTATGGGTGAAGACCAAAAATTTTTTTCATTTTGATTCTGTCTCAGATTTCTTAATTTTCGTCCCTAAAAAGTTCTGATCTCTAAAAAAATCTTCACTTTCATTCCATACCCAATTGCATCAACTCATTTCCTGTCAACATAAACCAGCCTATGAACATATAGATTTTAACAAATTTTCACACCATCTCTGTCTGCCCACCTAAAAAACTCGCTGTGGCCCAGCACTGGGCCATGGTCCATCGGTTGAGAACCTCTAATTTAGATAGTTTGTGTCTCGTGTTGTACTTATAGCTTAGCTTACGGCCCGTTTTCGCTACAAGAATGGATTGTAGGATTCTGTGTTTGTTTCATTAATTTTTTCCTTTTTTCCGCACTTAAGCGCTAAGCGAAGGAAAAAATAATAAAAACAAGAAAATACTACATTCCATGCTCGTAGTGGAAACAAGCCTTTAGCTTGCGAACTGACAAAAGTGTAGAAAAAAATGTTTGATTGAATTGCTTTTAGAATTTTAGATATTATAACCAAATTTGAAACGTTGATAACTCAAATTTGTTTTATTTTCGTGTTTTCTTTTTTTGTCTAATTGTTTGGATTTGTGCTTCGCTTGCATCCAGTGTTCCTTCTAATGTGCGCAATAAGTACAATGCGCATTACCACGATCCATTTGCGCAACGAAATCTCGATTTTGGCATTAGAAAAAGTTTAATTTTCTCATTGATATAGACTAAAGATCATTATTTTTAGGGACGAAAATCAAGAAATCTGAGTCAGATTTAAAGTGAAGACCTTTTTTTTAATTTACCGTTCTAATTATTTATTCATGCTTGCTAAAAAAATATTTGCGCAGTGTACAGTTTTCTTAGACGAAACACTGCTAGGATCTTTTCTTCCTGGACTCTGTACTTTTTCCAAATAAAATTTTTTGTCATATTTTTTTCTTGCGATTCGTAAATTAGTATTGAGCGATTTTTTTCAAAGCGCTGTTATAAAAAATATACGAGCCACAGCAAGCTGATTCAACGTCGGAAACTTTTCTGCAAAGCTTCAAAGAGCAATTTGAAAAACTGAATAGTTCATCAGAAGAACGGCAGGCAAAGTGCATCTAATTTGGATAAATTTTTATCAGCTTATTAACTTTACTGAAAGACGCAACCCGGCTTATACTCTAAATGAAAATAAAAAGAATGTACGTAGACGCTGCTACGCTTGACTGCATTCAAGTAGACAGCCAAAAAAGGAAAAGACAAGTATTTTAATATCGCTTTAAACAAAGTCGATTTTATCGGAGCCATAAGTTTTTCGTGACGCTCTCATCAGTGGCAATTGCGTCAAAATGGGACGAACCAGAGAATATCAAGGTATTTATAGTCTCAACAGTTGGGAGAAAGGTACTGTCTCGGAAAGGAGAAAGGCACAATTGCACAGTGTGGTGCAATACAGTGTAATCTCGGAAAGGAGAAACGCACTATGTGCAATTACCCAGGAGAAACACTGTTACTCGCAACTTAGGTTATTTGAAAAGTTTTAATGTGTAAACAAATTTCTTTTGCTTACATAAAACCGGATGTTTGGTTTTGATAAAGTTGCCTCGAGTAGACACAGATGGAACGAGTTGCGTGCCACAGCAAGAATTTTAAAACGTTTGTCGTTATAGTTTGCAGCACATTGCTCGTTTTCAAGCAAGTGTTGTCCTATGGCAGAGTCACAATCTGGATTGTTACGTTTTAGCTTACAGGATCTGCCAGGTTGAGATCGTGTAGGGCGCTTCGCTTGCTGTTCTAGCCATTTAGGAACATGTTGCTTGATTCTATCTTGTAGTCGCTGTGATGTTCGTCCTACGTACCTACTGTCACAGTGGCACGAATATTCATAAACAACGGAGCTTTTCAGCGTGGTAGGTAAAATATCTTTGCGGGCTACAGGCAACATGCGTTTCGATGTAAATACAACTCTGGTGGTAACGGAGCCATAGCAGCTTTCAACAGCCGTTTTGACGTTTTTATCAAGACCAATGGAAGCTTTCCCTATCCAAGGAACTCTCAAATATACGGGACACTTCTCAGGACCAAATCGTTTGGGCATAGAAAACTGAGCAATTTTTTTGAAAATGTTGCAGTCAATAATAGATTCAGGATAACCATTGTCCAATAGAATGTTCTTGATATGCTTAATTTCTTCGTTTAGTTTAGATTTTGTGCATATCATTAGTGCCCGGTGTACCAAAGTTGATATAAGGTTTGTTTTTTGTTTAGTGGGACTGAAAGATTCCCAACGTAAGTACTGTCCAGTAAAGGTAGGTTTTCTATACACACTTGTTTCAAAACCGGTAGCTGTTCGTTCCACGTTAACGTCGAGAAACGGTAAACAATTATTTTTCTCTTTCTCAAAGGTAAATTTGAGAGAAGGATGGAGACAGTTTAGTTGTTTGAAAAAGTTATCCGACTCTTCTTCATTGCGAAACATAGCAAATGTATCGTCAACGTACCTAAAATATGTGGAAGGTTTTGATTTTTGAGAAAAGAGTTTTTCTTCATAAAACCCAACAAAGATTAAATTCTTTTCAAATTTAATTGCATTTTATTACATTTGGCGTATGAATGATGTATGTGCTACTAAAGTTAACAAAAATTTTTGCACCCCTGCGTTCGACAGATAAACATTAGATAGAAAAAGATCAAGTGGAACTAGTTGAGCTGCAACGCAGCAACGAATTCATATCAAAATTTTTTAGCCCGAGGCGCTTCACTACTTGACGTTTACAAAGAAATCTGCACTGCAGACAATATTTTAACTTGATTAATCATGCCAAAAAATGGCATCGATGTTTGGCAGCTATTGTATAAATAACTATTTTTATCATCAAAACTCACGAAGAACAAGTTGAGCACAACTTGCGGATGGCCAGTTGACCATTTTTAAAATGTCATGTCTTTTGTTTCATCCAAATTACTACCTAAACTTCAGAATCTCAAAGAAGAAAAATATCAAATATATTATTATGTTATGCTATTGATAATAATTGCACGTTATGCTATTAATTTTTGTATGTTGTATTTTGTGTTTTTGTTATTTAGTGATAAAATTCGAAATTTATTTAAGTAAACTTACTAAAGTTCTGTAAATGCACATATTTTAACGTTATCGTAAACTGTTAAGGGAATGGAATTGCTAGTGGAAAATTAGTACGGCCGCCCAAACTCTATGGGGTTCGGTTTTGGTCTGCTGTAACCAAAAGGTTGCCAAACTCTGATCTAGCATATGGGTAGCGAGAAAGTTAAGAAGAAGTTTAAAGCAGTCTGTTTCTGCTTTGACCATTTCAACTTTCATGTTGTGACTTATTAGCCTAGTTTTGGCTCAGTTGACAAATTGTTATAAATATCATCAATTTAAGCCTTTTCTGGGCCCCGATATGCTTCTTTATAGGGTTACCTCTGTTTATGACTGTTTTGTTTATTGCTTTGCACAAAAACAACTTTCGCCTTTATTGGCAGTATCGAGTTTTTGACTCAACTAACATCTTGCTTTTCGGCTAAAGAGGGTTTTGAAGAAATGTCAACAAACTTATATAAAAACTTTTATCTTTTTCAATCCTTCTCTACCTTTATTTTTCTAAAAGATGTTTCACAGGGCAAAAAACAACTGAAAAGTTATCGGCTTGATATTAATTAAACGTTTTTTTGGCGTATGCCACGACGAATCAAAGAGACAGAGTGTAAATTGATTACAAAAAAATAAAGCAATTGAAATAGTCCAGGCAGTTGCAGACTTGGATAAGTAAATTATTGCAGTCATTTATTTAAATAAATTTGAAAAAAAACGATTGTTTTAATTTTCTCAAATTTTTAATCAAAATAAAAATTATAATATCCTAAGCTTTTATTTGTGCAACAGCGTTTTGATCTTTTAAAAAAATCTTTAAAATGTGTTTAACAACTTAAGGTTTACATCTACCGTATCTCACGGGAACATTATCTCATATCTATGGCAAATGTCTTGCTTGAAGTTTTAAACTTCTTAGTAGTTCAACTTGCTATCAACTTAATTCAACTTTATTTACTTGTTACCAAACTATGATAGTTTTGTGTAAATGGAAATCTAAAGTTCTCTTAAAAGAGTCTACTTTTAAAAGATGGTATCGGTGGTCTATTTCGGTAGCCTCAAGTAAAACATTGCTTCATACTTAAACTCGTCGTTTGTATTCATTTTAGAAGCAAAGATGTTTTATGAGAGAACTTTTTTATTTATTGATCTTTGTAAACGAAATAACTTAGGTTTTAATAAATTTTTTTTCAATCCACAGAGTGACACATCTATAGAGTTTCCGACTCTATTTTAAGATATTTTACCTATTTAAACTTTTTTTGAGTAATTTTTCGGTTTTATTTGACGTATACGCGTGAGTTGAATCAGGAATGTAAATACTGTGTATCAGGGAAAACCCAAGAAGAATGATTTGTTGCTAAGCACTTTACATACAGATACTGCCATAGCAGACAATCAAACAAAACACCCGAAACTGTCAAGTGTTACAACAAAACAAAGTAAGGTGTGGATGTGATAGACCAAATGGTTTGCAAGTACACTGTCAGGACAATGACAAGAAGATGGCCTGTCAATTATTTTCAAAATACATTGGATCTTTCCGCTATAAACGCTTGGGTTTTAGACAAAGAAATCAATAATATAAAAGTCCCAAGACGCCAGTTTTTGCAAAACTTGGCTGAAGAATTTGAAATGCCTTTTGTGAAAAGTTCTACTATGCTTCATACAACAGAAGAAGCAGATGCGGATGCATATCAGCACTTTCAACAACCAGCAACACGAAACTGCCAAGTCAAAGACAACTGTAAAAAGAACCGTTATGTTGGCAGATGCCACAAATGCAAAACATCCCTTTGTGGAAAATGCACTGCCAGTAAACAACGTGTGTGCACAAGCTGCAAATAAAATACTTGCATTATTGCCATAGAAAATTGATGTGCGTCTTGCCGTTATATATCACATGTTTAGTTAGGTTTGACTTGTTTGTGTTGTTTTGCTCAAAAAAATTAAACAAAACCGACTTTTGGACTTTAAACTAAATGGGTGTCAAAATGACACCCTCCCTCTTTCTACAGGTAGATAAATCAAAATTTCAGTCTTTCTAATGTTAAATATTGTTTTAGATATGATTATTGAAATTAATTTTAAATTTTAAATATTAAATAACTCAATATTAAAATTCAATATCTCAAAATGTAAAAAACAACTTGAAAAGCAATGTCTATTCTGAAACAGTTTTTACCTAAATAGTGTTTAAATAACAAAATGTTTTTATTCGGTTCATCTTTTATTACTTTAACCTTATTAATAGCCTTTAAATCACGCTTGTATTCAGATATACGCGTAAAATATCATCAGTTTTGTTTTCATAAAACATAAAACATCTCCCAATTTTGTTTAATACAAACAGTACAACAATCTTTATAAAGAATATTGTAAATAGCACCACGTTTATACATAAATTGAACAGGATGCTTTGTTTAAGTAAAATATTTTAAATTGTTTTAGGAAGGTTAGTAAAAACCCTATAATTAAATTTATGTAAAATTCTGAACACCACCTCAGTAATGCCTTTAAAATACGATAAACCTAAGTAGTCATGCTTATCTTTTAACTTATGATCATTTATTTTTTAATCTTTGTTCACAGCCATCAGAGGCACATTTCTGTGTCTCTTGATGCCGGTCCCAAGCCCGGATAAATGGGGAGGGTTGTGGCAGGAAGGGCATTCGGCGTAAAACTTTTTTGCCAAATTTATACAAATGCGTAATCATTGTCAATCCATACCGGATCGGTCGCGGCCCGGGTTACCAACGACCGCCTCAGGTGTCGCACAGCAGGGCACCTGCGGAAATTCTGCTACTGTTAAACAAAGTGAAAATAAGAGCAGAAAGAGAGGAGGAAGGCGAGTAAAGAAGCAGCGAGAAGCATGGAAAGGAAGATGCTCACTCATAAGAGTGGGTACCTTAAATATTGGTACAATGACTGGAAGGGGAAGCGAGCTGGCAGATATGATGGAGCGAAGAAATGTAGACATATTGTGCCTACAAGAAACTAAGTGGAAAGGGAGTAAAGCAAGGAACACTGGAGGTGGATGTAAAATATTTTACTTCGGAGCTGATGGAAGAAAAAATGGGATAGGGATAGTGCTGAGGGAGGAGCTGGCTGAAAGTGTCCTGGAGGTGAGGAGGGTGTCGGACAGACTGATGGCCATGAAGCTGGAGGTAAATGGGTCCATCCTAAATATAGTAAGCGCATATGCTCCACAGGTTAACAACAGCATGGAGGAGAAAAATGATTTTTGGGAAGACCTGGATGGAATGATAGAAAGTATATCAACAGAAGAGAGGATAGTTCTTGGTGCAGATCTTAATGGACATGTGGGCGAAGGAAACATAGAGGATGAGGAAATAATGGGGAGGTACGGTGCTGGAACAAGAAATAAGGAAGGATCAATGGTTGTGGATTTTGGGAAAAGGATGGATTTGGCGATTGTCAATACTTATTTCAAGAAGAAAGATGAACACACGATGACATATAAGAGTGGAGGAAAAAGTACCCAAGTAGATTATGTGATGTGCAGAAGGAGGAATCTAAAGAAAATGTGCGATTGTAAGGTAATATTGAATGAGTGTGTCGCAAAGTAGCACCGTATAATGATATGCAAAATAGCTCTTATTGGGAAAAAGAAAAAAGCAGAGAAAGTAAAGCCAAAGATACGATGGTGGAAACTGAAGGAGACAAGCTATCAAGAAGAGTTTAGACAAGAGGTGACCAGGATTTTGGGAGGCAAGGATAGATTACCTAATGAGTGGGACAAAACAGCAGAAATGCTAAAAAAAACAGCTGAAACTGTACTGGGAGTGACATTTGGGAAACGAAAAGGAGACAAGGAGACATGGTGGTGAAATGAGGAAGTTCAAAAGAGCATAAAAGAAAAGAAAGAGGCAAAGAAAGCATGGGACAAAATAAGAAAGGAAAATACTAAAAATGGATACAAAGAAAAGAAGAGTAAGGCAAAGAAGGCAATTGCAATGGCAAAGGGACGTGTGTATGATGATTTGTATGCTAGATTGGAAATAAAAGAAGGTGAAAAAGAGCTGTACAGATTGGCTAGGCAGAGAAACAGAGCAGGGAAAGATGTACAGCATGTGAGGTTTATAAAAGATAAAAATGGTAATGTTATGGTAAATTCAGAGGCAGTGTTAAAGAGATGGAAAGAGTACTTTGAGAAACTGATGAACGAGGAAAATAACAGAGAGCCTAGGACAGAGGAAGCAGAAGTGGTTAACAAAAATGTAAATTGTGTCAGTAGAGAAGAAGTAAAGAACGCACTAAGAAGGATGAAAAAAGCTAAAGCGGTTGGGCCAGATGAGTTGCCAGTAGACGTTTGGAAGTGCATGGGGGAGATGGGGATAAAGTTTTTGACCAGACTGTTGAACAGACTATCAATGGGTGAACGAATGCCAGAAGAATGGAGAAGGAGTGTGCTTATCCCAATCTATAAAAACAAAGGGGAAGCATAATGCTGTGGAAACTACAGAGGAATAAAGCTAATGAGCCACACAATGAAAGTATGGAAAAGAATTATTGAAACCAGGTTAAGGGATAGAGTGGAGATCAGCAAACAGCAATATGGATTTATGCCAGGAAAGGGAACCACCGATGCCATGTTTGCTCTAAGAATGTTAATGGAAAAATACAAGGAACGTCAAAGAGAGCTACATTGTGTATTCGTGGACCTAGAGAAAGCTTATGACAGGGTTCCACGGGAAGAGCTGTGGTACTGCATGGGAAAATCTGGAATAGTGGAAAAGTATGTGCGACTAGTACAGGATATGTATGAGGGAAGCGAAACAGTAGTAAGATGTGCAGTAGAAACTACAGAAAGTTTCAAGCTTAAGGTTGAATTACACCAGGGATCAGGGTTAAGTCCATTCCTGTTTGCAGTGATAATGGACAGGCTAACGGATGAAGTAAGGAGAGAACCACCATGGACGATGCTGTTTGCTGATGATATTTTGATTTGTGAAGAGACCAGGGAAAAAGGGAGCGGGGATTAGAATCTTGGAAGTATGCATTGGAAAGAAGAGGGATGAAAGTAAGTAGGTCGAAGACCGAATATCTGTGCATAAATGGAGGAAATGACGACGAAACAGTAAAGATGGAAGATACAAAAGTGCCAAAAGTAAAGGAATTTAAGTATTTGGAATCAACAGTCCAAGAAAGTGGTGGTTGTGAGAGGGAGGTAAAGAAGAAAGTACAGGCAGGATGGAATGGATGGAGAAAAGTATCAGGAGTAATCTGCGACAAGAGGTTATCAGCTAGAGTAAAAGGAAAAGTGTACAGTTCAGTGGTAAGACCAGCAATGGTGTATGGACTTGAGACAGTGGCAGTCACAAAGAAACAAGTGGAAGAGATGGAAGTCGCAGAGATGAAAATGCTGAGGTTTGCTATGGGAGTGACGAGAAAAGACAAGATTAAAAACGAGCACATCAGGAGTACTGTTAAGGTAGAACGGTTAGGAATAAAGATGAGGGAGGGCAGAATGAGGTGGTATGGACATGTTATGAGGAGAGATCAAGAGTATGTAGGAAGAAAGATGATGGAAATGGAGTTGCCGGGAAAGAGGAGAAGAGGGAGACCAAAGAGAAGATTTTTAGATGTGGTAAAAGAAGATATGGAGGAAGTTGGTGCAAAGGAGACAAACATTGAAGACAGAAAGATGTGGAGAATGATGATACGCTGTGGCCACCCCTGACTAAAGGGAAAGGCCGAAAGGAGAAGAAGAAGAATCTTTGTTCACAGCCAATCAGAATATTCATTGCCACGCAAAGCGTTAAAATTAGGTAAAACTTCTTCAGTGTTCTCGATGAATCGCAATTTATGTAAAATTCAAACGAGACAACAAAATTTTAATCAAATTAACTTTAGGAAAATTCGTTTTATGAATTAAATTTAAATATTTTGTTGTGTGATTGGGTTTTTTATAAAGATTTTTAAATAAATAAATATTATTAAAGTTTTGAATTATGAATATGTCCAAAAACAGAAAAGCATCAGTAACTTTGTATTCAGTAGCATTCCGAGAATTTTTGAAAGGGGATCAAATATGCTTAGCAGAAAATTTTTTTCAAGTCGTAAAAAATATCTTCACATTGAATCTGTCTCTGATTTTCTCCAAGAGGGGGCCATCGCATAATTCCCCCCTTAATTACGCCACTGTTTGTGTTCAACCGCATATTTGATACCTTCACCATTATTACTAATAAATTTATGAAAAAATCAACGTAGGTTTTGCTTAAAAAAAGTATCATCAATAAAATGTTGCCAAATGCGAGGTGGGGATACAAATTGGTAGCCTCACCCAAACTTTATCATATTTAAAGCAGTAGAATATTCTGATTGCAAGGTATTGATCGAGACGAAACGGCTTATTTTTTTTAATCAAGTGGAATGATTCGATCTACCAAGTCGCAGTGGTGTCAAACAACTATTATTATTATTATTATTATCTGCTTTGGCACAGAGGACAAATTTTGCATTTAACAGATTAAAAAATGGCAGTTTACTCAAGGACAAAAATTAATTAGAGTATACACTTAGTGGATGATTTGGAAAGCGTACAGTAAATCAAGGAACTTTTTTTGGTCATCTCATTTATAAAATTACTTTCCGAAGACGCAGCTCTCTTACAATCAATTGAGGACCGGCAATGCCATTTTTTTAAAGGATCTGTTGGTTTTTGCAATCATAAAATAACGAAATATGTGTTACGTCAAGAGTCTATGGCGTTTTACCACATTAAGAAAAGTCCTACAATTTCATATATTTTTAATCCATCTCTTTGCGAAAACTTAGACCGGTGCTACATTTGTCAATATTGATGAAGTTTAGACGTGATAAAAGGCTAAAATTAGCTGAGAGATGTGGATGTCTTTTAAATTTTAACCTGCATTAGTGCAATATTTAACCCGTTTTCATTAACCTCGTAACGCAAAGTCTTTACAAAGATTGTATGTCCCCATTTGATTCTAATCACTAACCTGGCAGTTACTGCAATTAAGGTAGTCACCCTTTATGGACGGATTTAATTTTGTGCATGATAAAAAATTATTTCAACTGTTTCTTGGTGACATAACTTTCTATTATACAATATTTGACAAAATATTTAAAAAATTTTTATGTGTTTTGATATTTTTAAACGTGCCAGATCTGTCTCACTTGTCCATAGGACGAAAAATCAAACGTTATATATTATGCAATAACAGAACCGTAAAAGTCAAAAACGAGTACACAATTAATTTTACATTACAATTTGAATACTTTTAATTTTTGTGAAATGTTTTAAAGCAGTTTTTATTTTTGTTCAGGAAAAAAACTTTTCGCATTTTATTGAAAAAATGTAGGTTTTGCTTGTGTACCCAGGCAGTTTGCATCTGGCTCTTTTTTTTCTGTAATCTGGATACTTTTTTCACTTTGAGGGTTGTTGTAACTGGATTCACAATAAACATATTCATTGCTAGAGTCACTTTCTCCTAGAAATTCAACTTTACTCTCCCCATTTTCACCCACAGCAATAGCTGCCCAATTCTTTATGCCATAAAATTTTCGAACATTTATAATTAATTTATTATTACACTATATTTACTCAAAATATTCAAAAAAACTGCAATATAACACTTAGATTATATTTAGATCTTTAGCATATAAATCGAACTTTATGGACGAGGTGGACAGATCTGGCACGTTTAAACTAATCGATACCACATTAATCACAATAAGCAAACATTATATATTTAGTATTGGTATGATAAAACTACTTTTACTAAATACAAAACAATTTTATTTAATCAAAAAATTTGCTTGCTTATCAAGAACTACTTAATGCAAAATAGTATGTATCAGCACTTCTGTAATTGCTGCTTGAAGCGCATCAAGGCTTAAAAAATGGTTTTCTGAAACTTTTTCCTTCACAAGGCTCCATTAGTTTTCTGTCGAATTCAGATACGGACTGTTTCTTGGCCACTCCAATATTTGAATATCTTTTTGCTCCAAAAAATTCTTTACCACCTTGCTTCAATAACATGGAGCACCATAATGTATAAAAATTGCACAGCTGTAGCTTCTCATGAGGAGCTCAAACCAGTCAACAACCAACCTATTTTTTATCATTAATGTTGGTTTCCAGAGGCAAAAAATAAAGTCCAGTAGGTCCCATGAAGGACATTGTTCCTCAAATCATTTGGCTAGGCTGGTGTTTTATAGTTGGGGTAGTGTACTTTTCTTTGTAGCATGCTCCGACGTTCTCCAAACCCAATAACTTTGAGCAGAAAACTATTGTACAGAAGAGTCTCCGAAACAGCACCCTTTTCCATATTTTTATGTCCCAACTGGCATGTCTTTTGGCGAAGTCCAGAAGTTTCTTCTTCATTGCCTGAGTCAAGCATGGTTTTCGGGTTAGCTTGCGTGATTTGAGGCCAAATTTCTGAGACAACCTGCGTTAAATTGTTTTTGTACTGACTGCTGGGCCGATTTACATCGGTTGAGATTTTTTTGAAGGTACCATTGGAGAGTGAGAAACTGCTTATAGAGTGATCTTTTCTGCTGGTCGGCCAGACCTTTTTCTGTCTATGAAAACACCCTCATTTTGGTATTTCATAATTGCATTGTCCACAGCTGTTTTGCTAACCTTCATCTTTGCGATTTGACGTACAGAACACATTAAATTCCTTAAACTTACAATTTAAGCCCGTTCTTTCATGCTGAGAAATTGCTTATTGCCCATTTTTTCAATCAATAAATCTAACTGATTTTGACTAAAAAGCGATCTTGCAAAAAATTTCTTGAGCAGGAAATAAAAAAAAGTGTTATACAGAGATTATGTATTAACACAATAACATAATTATGCATATTTATGCATTATGGCACAATAATACCGATTACTCATTGCATACAATACGATTACTCATCGGGTCGCAGAAAAAAAGGTTTGAGAAACGTTACCTTAAGCGATCAAATTGACGTGTTTTCTTTAATGTCCACCGTATAAAGTCCGAAGCTAGTTTGTTATTAATTTGCAAAACATTATTTAAAACAATTCGGCGTGTACAAAAATGGTTCGTCACCACTTTTCTAGTACATGTGGTTTTTTAAACTCTTTGTTACGGCTTGAAGTGGCTTTTGAAAATAAATAAATATTTAATTTACTCTCTAGCGCCAAAGTCATGAAAGTTGTTACGTTTTAAGCAGTGGCAAGGATATTTGCAGTATAAGTTTTGAAAAAAAGTTGCCAAAATGCTGCCGCGGCACAACTATTATATACATAATCAAAGCAAAAGTGCAAGTTTAAAATTGCACGTAATTAAGCCTATAATTATAATTACAAATCTACTTATAATTATAAAACTTCTGAAAAATCTTAGTCTGTCATAAAATTGCAGCGTTTTGCTTTTTTTGTTCAGAAAAGCGATTTTTTTAAATTACCCTTGCTATAGCAACGAGTTACTTAATACAATATCTAAATTACTGTAAGATAATACAACCACATATTGAAGAGGAAATATCAAATATTGTAAGCAAATTGTTTAAAAACTTTGTATTGATTTGATTTTTGATTTTAGTAAAAGGTTTCAATTAGATAGAGACTTATTATTACTTATGCGTTTTTTGACTTGCGGAAGATTTTTTTTTACTTTGATTCTTTTAGCGATAATATTAAATTATGTTTGTCGTTTGTATTTTTTTTACTAAGGAACTATCATTTTTATATATTTATACGTTTTTATAGCCGAATCAGCCAAAAATATTTTGGGGGCAGTAAAGTTTTGCTCAAATTTATTGACGCTTGCCTAAATCATGATTTTAGCAACTTTGCAAAAGTTGAGACAAAACGCGTTACATTTTTGTCCGAAAAATTCTGGTCAAGATTAAAAAAAGCTTATTACTTTAACCCCATGTCTGATTTGTCCATTTTTGTCCCAAAACACTTGTGAAAACAAAAAAATATTTTCACATCAAAAAAAAATCTTTACTTAATCATATTTAGATTGGGCAACTTTGTCCTGCTCAAGTAGTTAGTTATCGATGCCCGAAAAATTTTGATTTTGCCCAAAGTTTTTGAGACATAGGTGAAAATTTTCCCCTTGCTCCATGGGCTGCTACCACAATGTATGTTTTCGCTGTTAAGTGAAATTTTATGTGCAAAATGAATTTTAATTTTTTAAATCTAATCAAAAGGGTTTTGTGGCTGCCGGTGATTTCTTTTCTCTACTGTTTAAAAAATTAGGTAAATTTTTATTGTAGAATATTGTGGTGAGTTCGTTGGCATTCAAGTCAAAATCAATTTCGTTTATTACAAAGAGTCTCGATTGTTATTCTTTATTAGAACAGAACAACAGCTTTAACACACAACTATACAAAATAATTTGATGGTCGACAGATGACTTGTAGTTGACCAGGCTTGCAACTCGATTTCTGGTCTGCCCGTCTGATTCTGTTCCTCGACTTTCCTCGACTTTCTGTTCCTCGACTATCGTCACCACATAGTTTACGAATCAATCGAGTGGATTTACAAATTATCGTTGTTAATGAGGTTTTGTCTTTTTCCTAAGCGAAAATTAAGCAGCAAATGCTTTGCTGAGCATCAAACTCGCGTTCTTCTTCTCGCAAGTCAGAGTGCTTATCAAACTGCGATATCCCACCGTCAATTCTGCATATTTCTTTCTTAAGGAAAAGACAAGAAAAGCAAACATTTGCACGAGTCAATAAACATTTTTAGTTCTATAAGTTGTCAGTAAAAAAAGTGTGTGATTACGAGCATGGGCAATTTTCCAAAATGGTCAACTGCTAATGAAACTGCGCAAGCGAAAATGGTCAGCAAAAACATTCTAAATCGACATTGTTATAAGTTGGGCCGACATTTAATTTTTTTCTAGACCAAGTCGATTTTTGTTATACCTTTTTTCAATTTTAATAGTTTTTCCTGGTGACTTGATTTTAG
This sequence comes from Diplosoma virens, assembly GCA_963680785.1. Taxonomy (NCBI): domain Eukaryota; kingdom Metazoa; phylum Chordata; class Ascidiacea; order Aplousobranchia; family Didemnidae; genus Diplosoma; species Diplosoma virens. Next base: position 46,705,630 of record OY796884.1, read on the forward strand.
ATATCTATAATTTTTAATTTTTCTCAACAACCTTGATTTTTGTTATACTTTTGTTCACTTTTTCAAAAAATATTCCTAAGAAGCTTGATTTTTAGATACCTATATTTAATTTTTTTTCTAAACAAGTTTGATTTTTGCTACGCCCATGTTGAACTTTTCAAAATGTTTTTTTGTCAACCATGATTTTTATTATTCCTTTCTTGAATTTTTAAAAGTTTTTCTTTAGGCAACCTTGATTTTTGTCATTCCTATCATCAATTTTCTCCTAAACAAACTTGATTTTTGTTACACATTTGTTTAATTCTTCAAAAACTTTTTTGTCCAACCTTGATTTTTAGATATCATCTATCTTCAATTTTTTTCTTGACAACCTGGATTTTTGTTATATCTTTACTTAATTTTTTCTTGACAACTTTGATTTTTGTTATACCTATGTTTAATTTTTCTTAACAATCTTGGTTTTTGTTATACCTTTGTTTAATTTTTCTTGGTAACCTTGATTTTTGTCATACCTAACCTTAATTTTTTTTAGACAAACTTGATTTTTGTTATACCTTTGCTCAATTTTTTCTAAACAACCTTGATTTTTGTCTTGCCTTTGTTTAATTTTTTCTTGACAACCTTGATTTTTGTCATAACTATCTTCAATTTTTTCTTAACTACCTCGATTTTGTTATACCTTTATTGAATTTTTTCTTGAAAACCTTATTTTTTTATAACTATCTTCAATTTTTTTTCTTGACAACCTTGATTTTGTTATATCTAGGTTTAATTTTTTTTTAGTAACGTTGATTTTTGTCATACCTTTGTTTAATTTTTTCTTGACAACCTCGATTTTTTTCATACTTAGTTTTAATTTTTCTTAACAATCTTGATTTTTGTCACACCTACCTTCAATTTTTTTCTAAACAACCTTGGTTTTTTTTCACACCTTTGTTTTTAATTGTTCTTGGTAACCTTGATTTTTTGTCATATATAACCCCAATTTTTTCTAGACGAACTTGATTTTTGTTATAACTTTACTCAATTTTTTCTAAACAACCTTGATTTTTGTCATGTCTTTGATTAATTTTTTTCTAAGCAACCTTGATTTTTGTCATAACTATCTTCAATTTTTCTTAACAACCTCAATTTTGTTATACCTTTGTTGAATTTTTTCTTGAAAACCTTAATTTTTAGATATCTATCATTTTTAATTATTTTTTGGCAAACTTGATTTTTTAATATATATGTTTAAGTTTTTCTTAATAACCTTGATTTTTGTCATACCTTCGTTTAAGTTTTTTCTTGACAACTTTGATTTTTGTTGTACTTATGTTTAATTTTTCAAAAATTTTCCTTAGTCAACCTTGACTTTTAGATACCTACATTTAATTTTTTCCTGATAAAGCTTGATTTTTAGGTATCTTTATTTAATTTTAAAACTTTTTTCTCTACGCAGCATTGACTTTTGTTATACCTAAGTTTAATTTTTTTCCTGACAACCTTGATTTTTATTTATAGTCAATTTTAAGGTATCTGTTAAACGTTTTAAACAAAAATTTTGTTGATAGGATGTTTGTGTTCAATAAACTAATGCTTCATAATAAAAAAGTTTGTCTTTTTTCCATTTTTATCATTTAGTAAATCAAATTGAAACGTAGTAATTTTTTTTAAGCAGTATGAATTCTCTTTCTAGTGTTAACATTTTAATTGTTTCAAAAATGAATTCAGTTCTAACTATGTTTAATCTTTTGGTCGTTTTTATAAACTTTTAATAAGAAAACTAATTGTAATCACTGTAAGCTTGACAATATGTGTCAAGGTCTCCTCTTACACAGAAGCTTGCTGTTCATACCGTATCGCGCTACCTGTTAAAAGCCGCTACATATTCATGATCGGCGTTTGAAAATCTGATTACCTTAATTTTCAGTTTAAAAATAGAGTAGACGAAAAAATTTATAATGCACCTTGATTTTTATAGTTTTTAAAAACAATTTGTGAAAGAAAAATTTATTACAAGCTTGATCAAAATAACTTGATTTCAAAACACCAACTTAAGCTCAACCGCTAGTTTAATTACCAGTCAAGAGCAACAACCGTTAATTCTAAAAAGTTTTACATTTTTTCACTTTTAATAATAAAATTCATTATAAAGCTGAACATTTTAATGCAACTTATCAACTAAATTTTTTTAAATTAACATTTCTTTAAAATTGAAGTTAAATAAGGCCAACCTAAGTAAGATCAATTCCAAGAAAAGTCGGTTGTTATTTTGAAAATGAAGGCCCTATTTCTAAAAGCACCTAAGTCACATTTTCGAAAAAATGAGATAAGCTGAAAAAATTGTTTGTTTACTCGCCAGAAATGTTCTGACAAAAAATCTTTTCAGGATAATGCACGGAAATCACTTTTTGAATAGCACAGAGGCTTGAAATCTTAGCGTAATTATATTCTAGAAGTACGAAGTCCAACTGATTTCTGTTAAAAATTCCTATACATACTTGATAGCTTATTAAACCTATTGTTTGAAGGCTCGACCTGCAAAGCAGTCTTAACTAAACAATTTTTTTTTACTTTTGTCAATAAAACTTGAAGTTTGTGAAAGGTTAATAATACGTATAAGAGTAACGCAAGCATTATAACGAAGTAATAACTTTCATTTTCATTATAGGCAAGCTTATTCAATAACTTATTTTTGCATTATGTTTACCTATATTATTATTTTAATCATTATTTTTAAATTAATTGGATATCCTAACGTTTTATTTGGAGCTTTTGATTCCCGTCTATAACCTAATAATTTAGTTACATAGCATTCTATTGTAATCACAAAGCATCAACTCATCTATTAACATTCAGAAACATTTTTTTTAATTTGTACTTATAGCTTTATATTGATTTAGCTTTTAGTTAATAGATCATGGAAAAGATTTTATTTTATTTTCTTGGTTTGGGTACGCAAATTTTCGGAAAATTAACTTCTCATTACTTGGTTTTTTGATTTTCCCCAGATCCTAAATTTTTTCTGATATGTCGCTCCATAAAAATATAATGCATATTATCATTATTATTACATATGGTTGACTTTTTCTGCCTAACTACAATGTCAATTTGCTAGAAAAGCGCTTGTAAAACAAAATTTGCAAAACAAGGTTTAATTATTTATGACGTCATAATAAAATTCTAAAAAGTTGTTGAAATAGGGAGAGATACATAGCCAATGTAATAAAAAACCATTTAGGTGTTTTTGCATCATTACTCTGATTTGCCAGGGTTTTTGAAAACTGTAAACCTCATTTTCTCAAAACTGACATTATGTGACTTAGGTACATTTAGAACTAAGCCCTTCAAATGTTATAATAAGATTTATTCTATCAAGCCCTATCATAGTTAGTTGTCTTATCCAAACAAAAACAAACCAAACTGAAGTCTTTAAAATTATTTTATAAACTTTCTAGCTTTGTGACCAACTCGAAACCTAAAAATAAACTTTTGAAAAAGCAGGATTTTAAAAAATAGCTAAAACTTTGCTTTCAGGATACGGTGTTGCTTGGGGTAACAAATACAAATAAAGTAAGAAACCAATAAATTTAGTCTTTTATCTAGAACATTGCTAACATTTAGACATCAACCATGTCAAAGAAAACGTCTACGGGTATTAAAAATTAAACTTTTAAATTTCATTTTCCGCAACAACGTTTTGTGGTCAAGTTTTAAATTACTGCACTAGTTTAACCAAAAATTCTTTAGTTTTTCTTTATCCAAATAAACGTTTTAACCAAAAGCTTTATTAATTGATATTAAAAATTGATTTATGAATATAATTTCATACATTTTTCACACGGAGATTTTGTTTAATTCCTTATGATTCTTTGTGGTCAGGTTCTTAAAATTGTAAAACTTTACGCCTAATTGTCACCAATAAAAGCCTCACATTGTAAAGTTTTAGTATGGAAACACTAGATTCCTTCTATGTAAAAAATTTATCTTTTTGAAAGGGTTATCTTTCTTCCAAGTGTCTTACATTTTAAAATTTTTAATGCAAAAAAACTAGCTTGCTTTGAAAAAAAATCTAAAAAATTTTTTTTCTTCCAAGTACATTTCTTCCAAGTGTCGCAGTAGTTTGTTAGTTTTTAGAACAAAATCCTAAAAAATTGTGTTTTATTTTAGATTTTTGCTATTTTTTCAATGCATAGCAACAATTTAACCTCAAAATGGTTGTGACAATTGTTTTCTTAATTGCCCGAATGTTGGAATTCTGCCGAACAAGGAGTTTTAATGAACAAACTGAGTTACCAAAATTGTTAAATAACGGTAAATATTCGACTTTCACACAATTTTTGACTAAACGTTTTCCAAAAAGAGTGTTTTTATAGGTTTAGAATACCGTATCTTAGCGAAATATCGCTTGAAGTGTTTACACGCTATTGCTTAACACCACCTACCCGATAACAATGATTTTGTTTGAAAAACATCTTTAGCTACCGAAAAAAAGGACTAGGATTTTTTAAGTGCATTTCACATAAAACAACCGCTTGCACCAAAAAATTTTTAATTAAGACCGTCAAGTCAAACCTTGTTGAAGCATTTGTGGACAAAACGTAAAAGATTTTTACCAATTTTATTGTTTTTATTTTTATCAATTTTTGTTAAACTACTGTATAAACATAAACAACAAAACTCTATATTTAAGCGTCATTAGTCTATCTCATTGCTGAAATAACCAACAAAATTTATCAAAACTGTTTATTAAGCAATTAAAACACAAAAAATTTAAAGCGATAACTTTATAAATACAAGAGCAACGCTCTAGTCGGTCGTGACACCGACGACAAGTCGCCAAGTGTAGGCTGGGAAACACAACTACCTCCCGCAGCGCCTTCAAACAAACACAACAAGTTGTAAGGTTTGGAGTTTGAAGCCTAGGAGGTGATGAAGAAGAGAGGTTGATACGAGAGTAAGTTATTGTTGGAGTGTTAGGGGAAGAGAAATAGATATTTGGTGAAGCATTGGTTGCTTCTATCCTCCAACAACCATCTTCGAAAACCAACTCATCGGGTGTCACTCCCGAGCCGCCCCGCTCACCTCCCCAGTTGTGCCACGAACACACACGCTGGTCGTAAACTGAAACGTTTAAAAAGCGTTTTTAGTCATTTAATAATATACAAGTTTCGACGCACTCGACACCTTTGATGGCGTGACAAAGCATATAAACTCTGAATACTTATATTTTTAAACCACAGCAACCAGATTAAACAAAAATTTATTCTTTTTATATATTTATTTTACACTAATTAAATGAAACAGCGGCGCACCTTAGCGCGACTCTACACCAGTGGGCGTCTGAACTAAGACGACCCACTGCAAACTATTGAATTTAGACTTAGATTACATGCGTCAACTGATCCGATAATAACTATACACTAAACAAGACCTAGGTGTTCGCGCTTGTATTTTATTTTTTCCGGCCTCGGCAGGATCGTATCAGACGATTTAAATCGTTTAGTCCAGTTTCTATAAATGGACAGAAATAAATATACGGTAACTATATGAAAACATTCCAACATCAACTACTCACTTGCTTTACGAGATTATGAATAGACTTCCAAAACACACTAGCGCTGGCGACGACAATTTCAAACTGAATGAATGGAAACCGCCATCGAAGCAAACGGCCACGCCGCAGCCAGTGAAGCGAATAGGGTTATAGCCGAAAAGAAAAAAGAAAGGGAGCAGCTATTTAGACGCAACAATACTTTTTCATGAATAGTTTAATTGTATTAACAAAAATCCATGCGCGAAAATCAATCAATTTTACAAATATTAAAAGATTGTTTTGTCATCACCGAAAAAAGAAACAAAAATTAGAATGCTTTAACAGACACACTGTTGCGCAAATATTGAAGAAAATTGGGTATTATTAGAAAACCTCAATGACGTGTAATACTTCAGTTTCCTTTACTCTATTGCCAGCGTTACTCAAGACTAAATTATCTGCATACAAAATTTCTTCCATTCAGAACCTGTTGGCAGAGCTTTAACCAATACTTTTACGCCAGCCCTAACACTCTCAGTAATTATTTCTGTGTTTACTTTTAAAAGTTCAGCAGCCTTTTTGATTTCATTCCCTTTATTGCCTGCATAATTTCTGTAAAAGTAAACTTTCTATCGGTCCTTTCTTTGCATCAGATTACGTCAAGTGATTCCATTCATTCTCTTCATTCATGATCTTTTTCATGAGATCTTTTCAAATTTTTCTTTGATCCTTTTTATTGAAACCCAGTCTTTCATCACTTCCTCTTCCTCACCCTCCACATCTTTTCGATCTTTTCTCAATAACTTCACAAGTTTAAAGACATTATTGGGATTTCCACAAATAATATCCATCTACCTTTCTGCCTCCATTTTCATTACTCTTGCAAACATTTTTTTGTTTGATTTTTCATCTCCTTGTATCTAATCTTATTTTCTTCAGATCCATTGTTGTACCATTTTTTGAACGCTTTTTTCTTTGCTGCAATTGCAGTTTTTATTTTCTCATTTTACCACCACGTGTTATCCCGATCTATCCTGACATTCTCTATTCTCACAATTTGCCACAGGCCTTTAGAGCATCATCCTTTAAAGACTTCCATAAGTTTGATGCCTCAACATCTTCGGGTTCTTCAACTCTCTCTTCAAATTTTGTTTTTATTTCGTATTATTTCAGCTTCCACGTCCTTTTTTAGAATTATTTGTTTCCTTTTTATCTCTTTCATTATTTTTGTTCTAACCACGTCAGTCACCATCAACTTATGTCGCAATTCTCCAGAAATTACTTTCATATTCTTTAAGTATCTTGTATGTTTTTGGGCAACCGTTACAAAATCAATCTCGTTTTTATTACCTCCTGATCTGAATGTTACTTTTCTTCTTTCCTTTTTGTGAAATTCTATATTTGCAACACACAATTCTTTTTTAATAGAAACCAAACTGCTTAAAATGAGAAGCATCAGACTCGAGTTTCGCTCTTATTAGAGCTCGTCAGTGATGCATATCTCACTGCGAAACGAACTCGCTACGTGTTGTCTTCCAAGCAGGAGACAACACCACTAGACCACGCGAGCCCGACAACAACTCGATCACAAGCAGCTGGAAATGATTCTTTTTCATCACAAAATTTAAACAGCAATTTATGCAGCACAAAATTTAAGCAGCCTTCTTTATTCTTTATTTCGAAGCCACTTCCACCATGCATACCCTCAAAGTCATCAATATATTTTCCAACATGCCCACTAAAGTATTCCAATCCTAGAACTATTTTGCCAGATTTTGCACATCCCACTTTTATGCCATCTCGTCATAAAATTGATATTTTTGATACTTTTCTTCTGTTGTCTTTCCACTTAATGGTATATATGCGCATATTAGTTGCACCAACTCTTCCCCAAAAGCGAGCACCATAGCTACCACTCGATCACTTCTTTTTCGAATTTTCACAATCTTCTCACTCAGTTCTCCTTTGTCTAAAATTTCGACTGCTCTAATTCTTAAAGAGTTACCAGACCACCACAGCTTGTACCTTATTTTGTCCATTTTTAGAAATCGAAGTCCTTGGTCCCCCCACCGCACGAGCGACTGAGATAAACACTTTTGGACCAATCTCCACCGACATCGGAGATCGAGTGGTTGTGTCTGGACGTTGATGGCTATAAAATAATCAACGTCTACAAACCAACACCAACGCGATTGCGATCCCTGGATCTCCTAGTGTTTACTCACCCATGTCTTTATGCTAGCAATTTTAGTTGTCGTCATTCTAACTGGTGTTACGATGATAACAGTCCTGACGGTGAGTGCTTGGCTGGCTTGGAAAGTATTAATTGTCTTGCCAAGGCCAAGGACGCCGCCAGTTTTTACTCCGGCCGCTGGAACACTGGCATCAATCCGGATCTAGCTTTTGCTAGCGTGGGTTCAAACAGTCGCTTATCGGATTCGCTTATCGGACGAATAAATTCGCAAAAACTTTGTTGCCGCCTGATTGACTTGATGTGGATGCGGCTTACCAGGACTTCTGTAACACCATTAAGAAAGCAACCAAAAGACTATCCCACGCGGGTATTGAAACAACTATATTTCGTATTGGAATGCAGAGTGTGAGTCCCTCTATAAAACTTTCCTGCAGTCTCCTCAGGGAGACGACTCAAGTTTGGCTGCTACAGCTCTGCTTGCCAAGCTTGAAAGGAAGCGGAGAGATTGATGGTTCGAGGCAGTTCGGAGCATTGACTTCTCACACTCTAATCGAAAAGCATGGAGTATTTTGAACAACCCTACTGGTAGGTCACGACACTCTCATCGTCACTGTCCCGTTTCAGCCGATGCTATTGCATCTCAGCTGGTTAGAAATGGGAAATACGAGGCTGTTGATAGCAAGTCTTCTGGACTTGTCTCTCAAGAAATGTCTGATCTTTGGAGGGCCACAACACCAGACGCAGTAAATATCTCTGGCACTTTTTCCCAGAGAAAATTTACTGCTGCCCTCCAACATTTAAAACCAGGTAAAGCTCCGGGACCTGATTCAATCTGCCAAGAGCTTATACTCCATGCTGGAGCTGCTTTGAAGTCCTAGTTACGTAACTTCCTCTCTTTCTGTTTGCGCCGACTCAATATTCCCAAGATCTGGAGAAGAGCGCTTGTAGTCGCGATCCCAAGACCAATGAAGCCCGTAGGGGGACCCAAAGAGTTATCGACCGATACCTCTGCTTTGTGTCCCCTACAAGATCCTCGAGAGGCTTATCTACGCCCGCGTTGAGCCATTAATTTATCCACCTCTTCCTAAAAAGCAGGCTGTGTTCCGACGCGGGAAGTTAACCGTAGATCAAGTTGTTCTGTTAACCCAGAACATCAAAGATTTTTTGAGACTAACAAGAGGGCCGGTGCCGTATTTGTCGACCTGACAGCTGCTTATGACACTGTCTGGCACCGTGGCGTTGCCTACAAGGTGCTGAGACTTCTCCCGGATAAGCACATGGTCAGTATGATCATGGAGTTTGTCCGAAATCGAAGTTTCACCCTTACTACCGGTGACAGCAAGCAAAGCAGGCTACGCCGTCTTAAAAACGGCGTTCCTCAGGGATTGGTCTCGGCTCCCCTCCTATTTAACATCTATACGTACGATCTTCCTTCCATGATTTCCTGAAAGTTTTCTTATGCTGATGATCTAGCATTGTTGCACTCTTCTGGAAGCCGGAAGGACTTGGAGGGGACTTTAAGCCAAGACATGTCTACACTTTCAGTATATCTCCAGACTTGGAGGTTGAAGTTCAGTCACACTAAGACGGTGATGGCAGCCTTTCACTTAAATAATCGAGAGGCCAAACGTGAGTTAAAGGTCTACAACAACGATAGACTTTTACCGTTCTGTCCAAACTCTACTTATCTTTGTGTAAAACTGGACAGATCGCTCACGTTTCGTCACCATTTAGTGGCATTGCGTCACACTGTTGAGGCGACTCGTGAGCTCGAGATGGGGTGCTGGTGCTAAAACACCACGTATAACCACCTTATCTCTAGTCTACTCAACATCTGAGTTCTGTGCGCCAGTCTGGTGTCGCAGTGCTCACACTCGCCTCATCGACAGTGTCTTGAACGACTTTCTGCGCATAGTTACTGGATGCCTGTGTCCCACTTCAAGGGACCATCTACCTGTACTCTCAGGCATTCAGCCAGCTGAGCTTCGCCGACTGGGAGCGACACTCTCCTTGGCTCACCGTAAATCTCTGGACCCCGATCATATCTGATATGGTCTTTTAAGTGGGTCCTCAGATACTCACCAAGTGAGACGGAGATTCAGACGCCCGTTTGAGTCAGCAGCAGAATTTTTTGGACAACCTAGCCAGACTCGACATCCGCGCTTCTGAATGGACAAATCACAAATGGGAAACGGAGTATTGTAAAAATGCTTCCAGGCCCTGTGTTTTTGTGCTCGGGACCGGTGCCAGACCTGTTGGGATGGGCTTACCCCGAGCAGCTTGGGTTGAGCTCAACCGCCTGCGGACTGGTGTTGGGCGATTCCATTCGTCCATGCACAAATTGGGTCTTGCTCCTTCACCGAATTGCGAGTGTGGTGCCTCTGAACAAACCACAGACCATGTACTAACAGCGTGCCCTATACATCGGTCACCACATGGAGCACCAGGTCTGACGGTTTTGGATGACGAAACCAGATACTGGCTTTATAACATCACCGCCAGCATCTGATTTAGGCAGTACAGCAGCCTGGCGTAGTAAAAGGATAAACCCTCGGCCCCAGTCCTGTTTGTGTCTGACCTGGAATGGATACCTCTCCAAGTGACGACGACGATGACGACAAGTACAAAAAAAATACGGTAATAAGTTTGCACGTATCGTTGTGTGTATACTAGCGTGTTATCAGTTAGAAGTGATGTTTTATAAAAGTAACGGATAAATGACGTCACAACACCAAGCAAACCAGCTGTTTATTACTATTCTTTTCAATTTAACAGTGCCATAAAATTGAAATTATTTGAAATATTTTACTGTGCCATTGTCAATTTTTTTCAACATTTATATATCTCAGCCATATATATTTATTGTTAAGTCTTACCGCTATATAATCAAGGCACAAAATACAATAAGAGCAAGGATTTTTAAACTTGGGGGTGTGAAAGACTCATGGGGTGGCATGACCAAATGACTGCAAATAGAATAGATAACTGCATTGACATAAAATAAATGGGAAAAAGTAAGGCATGGAAGTAAAACGAGGCCGAAAATGCAAAAACAAAATAATTTACGTAAAAACTTTTTCCAAACAAAAATTTTAAGGATTTTCAGTTTTAAGTTTTTCTTGCAAGTTCGTTGTATGAATAAAAGACCGAATCACGTCTTGTCAAATAAACCTTGATACTAAATATTGGATACTGGCAACAGGGCCTATCTAACCTTAAACAAGTCTCCAAAAAATAATTGAAATTGGAACTCCAAAAAAGTACTTGAAGATCAAAAAGATATTTTTTGTTCGGAAAGTATACTTAGACGGTAAGGAAAGCTCCTCTTTGGGGCTTCCATTTGGTGCTTTTTGAGAGGGTTACGCCGTCCCTGCTATTGACAGCATATTAATGGATAAACAGAGGACTGTTACGGCACTTCAATCTATTTTTTCTAGCAAAGAAATAACATGTCTTTACATAGCCTCTCAAACGTCAATTCACGAAGTACCATCAATTGTTTAGTAAACTGACGTTGGATTACAAACTCTTAAAACATGTTTAAAGTCTTTATGGTCTTTATGGTTAAAGTTAAAAGTCTTAAAATCTTTATGGTTTAACCAAACAATAAATAAGCAATCCTACTTAAAATATCATCATATTTCTAAATTAAAATTAGATTAATTTTGATTGCTCGATTTAATGAATGCGCTTTAGCCGTACAATCAGAGTATCCATCTAAACTTACAGAAAAAATAAGCACGCATAGATAAGCACGTAGCCTACTTGTGGAGCGAATAGCAAATTTGTTAAAATTTTCTTAAATGACTCCTTTTAAGGTGATGGCATTTTTTGGTCTTAACTTCTAAAGTTATGCTTTGATTGGGAAAATCAAAAAATAGTCATTAGCTATAGGAATAGTCATAAAAAAACTAAATTAGTTTATATAATTTAGGGAAAAAGTATCATTTATAATAAAAAAAAAATTAACTTGAACGTTTTCGGCTTTAATCAGCTTTCATCGAACAAATAAAGCGAAATGAACATTAAATTTTTAAACTTGAGACCAATGACCTTATTGAGTAAATTGCTGTTCAAGTCTAATTGAAAGAAGAACCGATTTGAGTAAGAGTTAGTTTCAGAGAGAAACAAAGTTAATATTAGAGAGATACTAGTTGGTTGAAAAGAAATTCTCGATCATCTCAACAAATTTTAAAAATTAAAAAAATTTTGGGCCAGTACAATTTGCGCGGCGATTTTTTTTCTTTTTATCTCTTAGAACAACTGATTTTGTTTCGTTTTTACACTCACCTCAATTGGTTTTTTTTCTAATTGGAGTCGATCTAAATTGCTTTCCAAAATTATTTCCACAAATTTTTTTGAAAACGGAAATTTAGTGAACCAAATGATTAAAAAATTAAAAAGCACGAAATTACAAATAAAAACCAACAAAGAAAACGGAATGTGAATACTAAAAATAATGATTTTGAAATGTTTTTGAAAGAAACGGCAATCGATTGGAAAATAATGTCCAGAGTTACGTTTTTTAAAAAAGAGAGCTTTGTGAATTTTTGTTTTGAAATTAGAATGGCACTTTTTAAATATTTTAAAAGAACTTACATTGTACTTGTATTTAATATTGGCACAAATGTCGCAAAATGTAGAAAATGTATAGCAAAACGTTTAGTGGTTTTCAAGTGAAAATCCAAGTGTTCATGCATCCTACTGCTCAATTAACAGGTTTACATACCCTTGCATTTTAAGTTTGCATCACATAAACAAGAGAACTCGATGTTTAACATTTGAATAGAGAGAAGCTGGAGCCAAACTTCAATTAAAAAATGCGTCACTTTATATTTGATAAATAAGATTTAATTTAATAGATAGCTTTAGTCTTGAGTTAATTATTTTAGTAATTTATTATTAAACAGTCAAGTAAATAAATTTTTGGTCATATTTTTTATTTTTAGGGCATAATGCATTAAAATTGAAAATAGATCAGTATGCGTTAGCTTGCATCAGACTAAAGAGTCAGCATTATCATCAGGTAGGGTGACAGTTTCAAGAACAAAATACTTTGTAATCCAGTCTCCATATAAAGTTTGTATTCAAATGTTGAGAATAGAGTGTGCTTAAAAAATCCGAAGAAGAATCGTTGAAAACAAAAAAAACAATCATCTAGATCAATGATTTTCAAACTTTGGTGTTTTGTGACCCTTTCCAGAAACTCTCAAACATCTGTAGCCCCTGCTTAAAATAATGTCCTAGAAGTCAAGTACAGACCGAAAAAAAGTCATCACTTTGAAACTGTTTCTGATTTCTTCATTTTTGTCCCAAAAGTCAGGTGAAGACCAAAAAAGGTTTCTGCTCGTAGCCCCCCGGTAAATACCCCGTGGCCATTCAAAACCCCTTGATCTAGATGTTCTAACAACAACTTGGGTCTGCATTCATAAAAGTCTAATATTTTAGTTTCTATATGCGCCAAAAACAAATTGCTAACGTAGATCTCAATGGAGTCCCCATGGCAACGCCATCAATTTGATTTTACAGACTATCTTTATATAGAAAAAAACTTGTACTAGCTGAACGCAATAATCTCTGAAAATACGTTTTATCATTCAATTATTTATGAGTATTATCGTCGGAAAAAAAATGTAAGTTTTGAATATTTCGGAAAGTTTATAGGCTTTAAAACATGATTAAAGCAGAGTTTGAGTCATGAAAGAAAACATTTACCACATTTTCTAAAAATGCTATAAAAAAATTTAAAAAGTAGGAGTAAAAGCTAAGCATTTGACTCCGAAAGGTGACATTTTTTAAGAAAATATTCGTAAAAGCAATCTTAAAAATAAAAATAATTGTAAATTAGAATACATTGCCAATTCATGTTGTGGTAATCAAACATGTGTTAGTACATAAAATGACAACAGATAAACCAAAAAAGATTGTTTCAGTGACAAACTTTTTTCAGAAGTTGATTGGGTTGTGTTTTTTTTTGATGAATTGTTACTAAAGATTTAAATATTTTATTGTTTACTAATGTTACTAATGTTACTAATGAATTAAGTGTTTGAATCTTCAGTCAAGTTAAAATTGATAATTTGACGGAAAATCAAAGAAAGTTGTTGTTGCACTGTTAGTTGAGCAGACAGCAGCAGAGAAGGGTTGTACAGCAGCCGATGAGGAAGCAATCAGCGGCATCCTCTGCATCCTGTTGTCGGGAAGTGTCATTTTGTTGAACATAAACTGAAACAAGAACATATAGGGATTTGAGTCCAGGCCAGGCTCAAATAACCACATAACATTGTTCAAAGAAAAACGCTCGTAAATAAACAGCGTGGTCGAGTAAATAGAGCGCCGGGATTGTGATCGACATAGCCTCTTTTTAAAACCTCCTCACGCCATTCTGTTGTGCCCTTGGGAAAGACATTTTATGGCATTTTCCCTTACTTCGTGGTCTTGGAAAGCAGATCTAAATTTCAGTCATATCTCAATTAAATTTCAAGCAGACAACAATATCTTGGCATCTCCGGAAGCAGGTCAGGGTAATTGCTTGCCCTAGGTATTTGCGCCTCCGTTGCTTTCCTGCGAGTCAGGAAGGTAAATGTAGAGATAAAAATATAAAAAAATATAAAAAACAACCATATCTTGACAGCACGCTTTTATATTACCCCTGACAGAAAGGTTTGTTGAGCTGTTTCAGACTAACAATTCTATCTTTGTTTTAAAATTTTCTTTGATCTGGTTTAAAATTATGAAAAAACGTGCCTCGGCTCAGCTCGACCTTGAGCTTTTGGTCGATGCCAACGATAGTTGAAAAGACGTTTCGCAAATACAAAGAATAAATGTCGTGATATCGATCATTTGTCAGACTACTGAAATTTATAGTCCTTATTTCTTTAATACGACACCATAAATCTTTATCTTATGACTTTGAGTCATTTATATGTTGGATTTTTCTAAAATCTTCCAGCGCTGTAAAAAAATTCCACCGCATTAAAGTAAATAATTGAAGTGACAAAAGATTTTTGCTACAGTAAATTGTGGGTTGTTACGTATGTTGTGTCGTTTAAAATTGAGCTGAAGGTTCGCCAGGCTATCAGATCGCTATAGGTTGTTTTCTTCTAAATCGTAATTATAAATGTATCATTTATCTTCATAACAGAGTAATTACAAAATGTACAAAAAACTGATGGTCTTGTTATAGAAGTCTATTCGTACTTCGTAATTTAGAAAAATATATTAATACCTGTTGTTGTTTTCCAAAATGTTAGTTAAAGTAAAATAAATGCAAAAGTTTATTTTAAATTGTGTAAGTAAACTTCGCGAAAGCTTAACATAAAGTAGCCGTAAAATAATATTTTTTTGATCTATTTTTAACTAAGTATGCGTCAGGTTTAGTAAACATGCAGTTTATAACATAATCGTATTTCCTAAGTCCGTACAATTTATTACTTGCATAACTTAATGTATATCGTTTTTACTGCTTCCTTGTTATCAATCTATAACAGTATTCTTAAACTTTTTAAGATGCGCCCTACTTTCATCATGTAAACAAAACCCAAACCCGATTATATTAAAAAGAATCTAGCAGGATTGAACGAAACAAAATAACTAGCCTAAGTTTTGTTAGTAAGAAAGATGTAACTGTTTTTTTTGGAAACCAAAAATTTGATTTGTAACTTTGTAGCAGATAAGACCCTTCTGATCGGTTTCACAGTCACGTTTGTTCCTGTGTTTGTCTTGATACCTACGCAGAAACCAGTTTCCACGAAAGCGTTGATGGCATCATAGTCATTGATAAAGTTGATATTTTTTCTTCGCAAAATCAGGTTTTAATCATTTAATATTTCAAAAATATTTAAAAGGTTTGCCAACGTCAGATGAAACTCTTTTGATTCGATGGACAAAAAAAGATCTTGTTTCCCATGAGCTTCAAAAAACAGCATAATTTTATCTTTTATGTTATACAAGCGGGCTAACATGTTAACTTTTGATAACCATTGAACAAATGTATGAGAAAGCAGAGTTTCATGATTGGAATCCATGTCCTTGCAAAGCTTAGTAACAGTTCCGTATTTGCAGCATTTGCAATAACGTAGTTGACGTCTCGTATAATTGTTGCAGGTTTATCTTTCATAGCAATAAGTAACATCCTGGAGCTCAAAGCCTCTTGTTGAATCACGCCATTAGATTCAATCTCATTGGGGGTTTTCTCCTTTATCTTTGGAATAAATTTACTTTAAGACCCAAACATTGTCAGACCACCATCAGTGCAGACACCCACAAATTTTTTCCAAGGTATACTCTTGTTGCATTAAACGTGGAGACAACTTTGAATACATCTTCTGCTATACATATGGTGTTGAAGGATCTGCAAAGCAGCATATTCTTTTTAAATTGAACAGACATAGACTAATAACTGTGACAATTGGGCAATATCAGTTGTATTATTGCATTGAATTGAAAAAAAGCTGAGGGTTGTAATTTTTTAAAAACTTGATCTTCAATGTCTTTTGTGAGCTCAACAAAGGGTGTTTTGGTCGTAAAATTGGAGAGAAAAAATCTTCACCATCTTCTTGCTAAATGCTTTTCCCAACACAAGATTAGCTGCTTTTAACATGCTCGGTTTAATCAATGTTTCACCAATGTTGTGAGATTTCTTCTCTTTAGCAATTATGAGAGCGATTTCGAATGACGCTTTTACTATTTCTGCAGACAAAAATTGACAAAAGAACTTAATTAATTGCAATTTTTTCAGACAGTCTTTCTTGCTTTGAAAAAAGCTAAAGGCTTATCTTTACAACCAGGGAGTTTTGTTTGAAGATGGCGCTGCAAACGACTTGGCCACGTTGTGTAATTGCTGAGATTTTTGTAGAATATTATCCATTGTGGTACCACGTGACTATTCACAGTGGAGTCTATAAAACCATACTTTTAAATAATCACTTCCATGCCTTCACTTTTTCCCATTTATTTTATGTCAATGCAGTTATCTATTCTATTTGCAGTCATTTGGTCATGCCACCCCATGAGTCTTTCACACCCCCAAGTTTAAAAATCCTTGCTCTTAATGTATTTTGTGCCTTGATTATTGTCACAAACTTTGTTCGGGAATCCCAAAGGACCAGTTGAGCTAGGTAACCCGAATACCTGCGCTGAAACAAAGCTGTGTCTAAATTTTATTTTATTCCGGCTCAAGAAGTAGTTTTGCTATGAGCCTGACGGTTTATACAGTTGGTTAACGAAAGCTCGGATTGATTTCGTTGAAGATTCTTTTTCACAACAAACAGAGACCCTTTTCTCTAATAAAAACAGATGTATTACAAAAATATCACGTCCGACGAAACTTCTATTCCACGCTTTGCCAAACTGCAAAGCGAAACTAACACTATAACTCGACTCAATCAACACAAATAATTCTACCTCTGTAGAACAAAACTGCCAACCACTGGCACCAAATAAATTCAACAATTGTCCACCGACACAACATCTAACGGTCCACCTCCTGTGGCCAAACAAATCACCTTCGCTCGAGCCGCCACTCGAGTCGCTTCAAATTATCTCACAACGATAATCATCATTATAATAATCATTTCTCGCTACGCATCGGCTTTATATAGAAAACAAAATCACGTGACGTAAACTTTCTCGTAAATTCAAGATTCAGCCAGAAACCCCTGGAGAGTTCGTTACGCGAATCAAGTGGAATATACGCGAATTTTCCAGTACAATGACGTTAGTCAAAAAAACATATTACGTCAATACAAAGAGGAGAAAAAAGAGAAAAAGATACATGTATCGAGCCATATAACAAATTGGACGTATATCGCAGACAGCGCTCAAAGAGCCGCATTTATTCTCTTATAAAACTACGAACTGCTTTTAACGGGGATACACTACATAGTTATGATTAAAATTATAAATGAAGTGTGACAATTATATAGCGGTAAGACTTAACAATAAATATATATGGCTGAGATATATAAATGTTGAAAAAAATTGACAATGGCACAGTAAAATATTTCAAATAATTTCAATTTTATGGCACTGTTAAATTGAAAAGAATAGTAATAAACAGCTGGTTTGCTTGGTGTTGTGACGTCATTACATCTGGATCGATGACGTCATCAGTGCATGAACTCTAGATTTGGTCCCAGACCTAAAAGGTTTGGTCAAAACCCTATCTTTTACTTTCTAGTCCCACAGCAAACTTAAAGAACAGGCTATTCTTAATTTTTATTATTTAGTAAACCAACCAAATTCAAAAATAGTTATTATTTTTATGCTGTATGAATTCACTTTCTAGTGTTAACATTTAATTGTTTCAAAAATGAATTCAGTTCCAACTATGTTTAATCTTTTGGTCATTTCTATAAACTTTTAATAATAGGAAAACTACTTGTAATTACAGTAAGCGTGACGCTGTATGTTTTTGATATTGTGTTAAGATCTCTCTTATACAAAAGCTTGGGCCGTATCCTGTTCATAGCGTATCGTGTTTCCTGTTGAAAACTGTGACATATTCATAATTGGAGTTTGAAAATCTGGTTACCTTAATTTAATTTCCAGTGTAGAAATAGCGTAAGCGAAAAAATTTATAATGCACCTTGACTTTTATAGTTTTTTAAAAACAATTTGTAAAAAGAAATTTTATTTTATTACAAACTTGACCAAAAAATTGATACCTTAAGATCACAGTCGTTTTTAAATTCAACAGTCATAATTGAAACTGAATAAAACTCATTAAGTAAAACTTTCTGTCTTTGCTACTTGCAGGGGAGTAACCAGAAAAAAATTAAGGAGAGCGAAATGTTGTGAAAAAATACCTCAAGAAGAACGAAAATGGACAGGTAGCGATCGTAATTTGACCTTAAAAATGCAAACTTTTTTCGTCGACGACCAGTACGTATTAAATAATTAGAAGTTAAAAAATAAAAGCAGTAGCTCTGTAAAATAGTTATGAATATTGAAAATGGTTTCATAAATGTAAAATTTTTTCACATGAAGATTCTTTGGTCAGGTTCTTAATAATTTAAAAACTTTAAGGTTAATTGTCGTTATTTAAAAATTCTCTCAAGAGCCTCACATTGTAAAGTTTTTTAATTTGGAAACATTAGATTACTTTTATGTAAAAAACTTAACTTTTTTTGAAAAACCTATCTTTCTTTCAAGTGTCTTGCATTTTAAAGTTTTTACTACGAAATCACTAGCTTGCTTAAAAAACTCAAAATCTTTTTTTCATGAAAAGTGTACATTTTTTCATGTGTCGCAGAAGTTTGTTAGTTTTTAAAACAAAATCCTAAAAAATTGTGTTTTGTTTTACATTTTTGCTATTTCTTTAACGCATATCAAGAATTTAATCTCAAAATGTTTGTGACAATTGTTTTCTTAATTTCGCGAATGTTGTAATTCTGCCGAACATGGATGATTTAATGAACAAACTAGGTTGCAACAATTGTTAAATAATGATAAATATTCGACTTTTGCACAATTATTTTATTTAATTTTTTCCAAAAAGAGTGTTTTCATAGGTTTAGAATACCATAGTTTAGCGAAATATTGCTTGAACTATTTACATGCTATCGCTTAACTTTACCTACCAAATATCAAAGACTATTGTTGAAAAGTATCTTTAGCAGACGAGTTAACTCTTTTTTGGTAAGAAGTCAAATTTTCATATATTGTTTCTTTGTAAGGTGATGATTTAGCAGGAAGACAGCTTATTCATTGCGCGCGATTAAATATCAAATTCTATAGTTTCAATCAAAATTTTTTACAGTTTGACATTTTATGGCACGCAATAAATAAGCTGTCTTCCTGCTAAATCATCAATTTACAAAGAAACAACATATAAAAATTTGGCGGGAGTTAAAACCGTTGAAAAACAGGAAAACCTCTATTATAACAAACATTAAAACCGAAAAAAAAGAACCTACTATATATCCATACGATTTACTGTTTATAAGTTTTGGTTTGAATTGGATTGCTCACATAAATAAAAAATGATTTCTCACGAAGAAAAAGTTAACTCGTCCGGAGATATTTTTAGTGTTGTATTAAGAAGAAACCTTGCGAGGACTGGCTTTTCAGACGCTGTAATCTGCAACACATGTGTATCAAAGCTCGTCAATGTCAATGAAGGAACGGATTTTGTAGCAGTACACGCACAGTAAGTTTGTTGTTGATTAAGGAGTGTATACAATAACTTGTAAATCTTGAAAGGTTTGTTGTGCAACAGTTTCGAAAAGAATTCACTCTATTTTAACTGAATGTAAATTGATACAAAAGAATTTTAAAATAATATCTTATCGTAAACGCTGACAACGGAACAAAGAAAACAGAAATTTTATATGTCATTGAGGTTTCCCAATAATCTCCAATTTTCTTTAAGATTCGTGCAACAGCGTTTCTGCTACAACACCCTAAATTTTTTTCAGTGACGACAAAACAATCTTTTAATGTTTGTAAAATTGTTCGATTTTCGCACAAGTGATTTCGTTAATACAATTGAAATGTTGAAGAAAAAATATCTTTGCCATATTTAATTACTGTAAAATATATATACAAAAACAATAAATTTTCGTTTTTCTGGTTGCTGTAGTTTTAAAAATACAATTGTTCAAAGTTTTCCCGATTTGTCAGACCACCAAAGACATCGAATCCACCAAAATACACAAAATTTATATATTATTAAATGACTAAGAAACACTTTTTAATTGTTTCAGTTTACGACCTACGTGTGCGTTCGTAATTGAGGAACTGGACGCGAGCGAAGCAGCGCGGGAGTGGGCTTCGTTTAACTTGCCCGACATTTTGCATTTTAAAGATGGGCATTGGATGTTACAGGCAAGCACCAGCCCACAAAATGTTTTCTTGCCACCCTTCAACACCTCTTCTTTTTTACTATCCCCCATTACTCCGTCTTCCCCATCACCTCCCAGCACCCCATCTTTTTCGCTAACTCCCAACACTCTTTCTTCCCCACCTCCCAATAACGCAACTTGCTGCGTTTGTTTAGAGGCGCTACTGGAGTCGATAGTGTTTCCCCACTTACACTTGGCTACTTCTCGTCGTTGTGTTTGTAGAGGGAGGTGTTGTAGGTTATTTCACTGTTGTAATTGTTTAATAAAAAATTTTGATAGATTTGGTTTGTTTATTTTAGCAAAGAGATAGGCCAATGACGCTTAAATATAGAGTTTTAGTGTTTGGTAAAAATCATTTACGTTTTGGTCACAAATGTTTTAACAAGATGAATCTAAGTAAGAAAGAAACTTGATAACTTGTGTTATTTTAGAATTGTTTGGAAATTAAGTCACAAGCTTTTTACACTCCAATTTCGCAAAATAATTAGGATATAACTTTGAAACTGATTTAATTTTCGAGAAAAAACAATTTTTGTAGTATTAACAATAGAAAAAAAAAAGTAAGATAACACCACGAATAAAACAAGTAAAAATATATAGGCCTACTTTTGAAATTGTTTGTTTTGTTAAACATCTAAAGGGAAAAAAAGTCAAAATTTTAAGTAATAAAAAAGCTTTAAAGATTTAACGTGGGTAGTCTATAAATAACAAAAAATCAAGTTTATCTAGGTTGATTAAAAAATTACTATACAATACTATATCTTGTAAATATTATAATGGTAACTAACTGCTCTGGGTAAAGAAAATTTAATAGATAAATCTGTTTAAAATATTTTTATACTGAAGTTGTTCCATAAAAATTGTAGGTTTAATAAAGCGAAAAAACTAATAAAAGAATCAATCAGTTACACCAGTAAAGCGAAAAAATTAACTAGGAATACAGAAATCTTTTGGTCAAATCAAAACGTGTAATAAATTCTGTTTTAAAAACATAAATTTCAAGATGCATTATAAAAAAACGTAATTTTTTGGATATATATATTTTTTACAATTGCTTGGAAATTTAGTCACAAGTTTTTTACACTTCAATCCTGAATATTTTTGCACTTGTTTTTAGACATAGAAACGTGTTGTGAACATGAAGCCATTTGCCCAATGACGGTCTTAATTGAAAAGTTTTCGCCGCAAACGATTGTTTTATGTGAAATGAACTTAAGAAATCTTAATCCTTTTTTCGGCAGCTAAAGATACTTTTCAACAATAATCTTTGTTATTTGGTAGGTAAAGTTAAGCGATAGCATGTAAATAGTTCAAGCGATATTTCGCTAAGCTATGGTATTCTAAACCTATGAAAACACTCTTTTTGGAAAAAATTAAATAAAATAATTGTGCAAAAGTCGAATATTTATCATTATTTAACAATTGTTGCAACCTAGTTTGTTCATTAAACCAGGTTCTTCAAACTGGGGGTCGCGGGATTAGGAGAAAAAAAGCGAAATGCAACAGCAAATTGAAGTAAAGACCTTTTTTTTTTTTTTAGAGAACACCTTGATTTTGGGAGAAAAACAGTGAAATCAGAGATGAAATCGAAGTGAAGACCTTTTTTTTTTTTGAAGAACACCTTGATTTTTGGGGAAAAATACGGAATCAGAGATCGATTCTAGGTGAAGATCATTTTTTAGGGGTCGCGAAAAATTTTGCCTGTGAAAAATGGGTCGCGATGAAAAAAGTTTGAAGAACATTGCATTAAACCATTCATGTTCGGCAGAATTACAACATTCGCGAAATTAAGAAAACAATTGTCACAAACATTTTGAGATTAAATTCTTGATATGCGTTAAAGAAATAGCAAAAATGTAAAACAAAACACAATTTTTTAGGATTTTGTTTTAAAAACTAACAAACTTCTGCGACACATGAAAAAATGTACACTTTTCATGAAAAAAAGATTTTGAGTTTTTTAAGCAAGCTAGTGATTTCGTAGTAAAAACTTTAAAATGCAAGACACTTGAAAGAAAGATAGGTTTTTCAAAAAAAGTTAAGTTTTTTACATAAAAGTAATCTAATGTTTCCAAATTAAAAAACTTTACAATGTGAGGCTCTTGAGAGAATTTTTAAATAACGACAATTAACCTTAAAGTTTTTAAATTATTAAGAACCTGACCAAAGAATCTTCATGTGAAAAAATTTTACATTTATGAAACCATTTTCAATATTCATAACTATTTTACAGAGCTACTGCTTTTATTTTTTAACTTCTAATTATTTAATACGTACTGGTCGTCGACGAAAAAAGTTTGCATTTTTAAGGTCAAATTACGATCGCTACCTGTCCATTTTCGTTCTTCTTGAGGTATTTTTTCACAACATTTCGCTCTCCTTAATTTTTTTCTGGTTACTCCCCTGCAAGTAGCAAAGACAGAAAGTTTTACTTAATGAGTTTTATTCAGTTTCAATTATGACTGTTGAATTTAAAAACGACTGTGATCTTAAGGTATTCCTGTATAACTCTAATTACAATGTTTCTAAAATTTTTTCTTGGAGATAAGTAGAACAACAGTGAATAAAAAAAATAAAATAATAACAATCTCGACAGGAGACTACGAAGTGACCGATTAAGGTCTTCACCAATAAGTTTCTGCATAACATTTCTTTTTTTAACAAAGCCAACAATGTTACGTTGAAATAAATTAAATAAAGTTTTATTTTAGAAGAATTGATTAAAAATATAGTTTTAAAATCATGTTAAATCTTGTTTTTAAATGTAAAAACATTGAAGTTACATCTGACTGAAAATTGACTTAAAATTAAGTCAGCCTGTAAAAAGTTTTACAGTACATTCTTTTGGTATTTTACATTTTTAAAAACATTTAGCGAGAATTGTTAAAAATTTTTTCTACAATAATTTAAAACTTGACCACAAAACGTTGGTCTGGAAATAAAGTTAAAAAAGTCTAATTTTTAATATCTGTAGATGGTTTCTTTTACAATATCACTGTCAAAGCCTTTCTTAGAGGTTAGTAACGTTCAAGATAAAAGACTGAATTCATTGGTTTATTACTTTATTTGTGTTTGTCATTCCGAGCAAAAGCATGTCTTGAAAGTAAAGTTTTAGCTATTTTTTAAAAATCTTGCTTTTTCAAAAGTTTATATTTAGATTTCGAACTAGTCACAAAGATAGAAAGTTTAAATTAAATAACTTTAAAGATTTCAGTTTGGTTTACTTTCATTTGGATACAACAACTAACTGTGATAAAACTTGATAGAATAAATTTTATTAACACATTTTCAAAATACAACCGACTTTTCTTGGAACTGATTTTACTTTTTGGTAACTTACGTTGGTCTTATTTGACTTCAAATTTTAAAGAAATGCTAATTTTAGAAAATTTAGTTGATAAGTTGCATTAAAATTTTCAGCTTTATGATGAATTTTGTTATTGAAAATAAAAATACATAAAGCTTTTTAACATAACGGTTGTTAGATTTGACTGGGGATCGAATTGGCAGCTAAGATGAAGTTGTTATTTTGGAATTAAATTTTTTGGTCAAGTTTGTAATAAAATAAAATTTCTTTTTACAAATTGTTTTTAAAAAACTATAAAAGTCAAGGTGCATTATAAATTTTTTCGCTTACGCTATTTTTACACTGGAAATTAAATTAAGGTAACCAGATTTTCAAACTCCAATTATGAATATGTCACAGTTTTCAACAGGAAACACGATACGCTTTTGAACAGGATACGACCCAAGCTTTTGCATAAAGGCACGTTTACAGCCATTGACAGTAGAGTTTGGGATTTCCCGGTTCTGAAAAAAATCCGGGAATTCGATCCCGGAAAAAAACCGGGTTTTATATACACAAACAACAAAACCTAAATCCAACCACTATTATAATACTTGTCTGTTGTAATTTACCTGGCCGTATAATTTTGCAATAGAATCATATGCACAAAAATAAATGAATGATAAAAAGACAAATGTACGAAACTTTTACAATATAAACGCAGTAGTGAAAGAATAACGAAGGTATGTATATGAAAAGAAGAAATCAAATACACAATACTTTTAATTGTAACTTACACTAACCCTTAAAAAAGTAAAAGCAGCAACTATTATGCTTTCTTTATTTTTTATATAATGACTGCATAAAAAACACAGTGCATTGACAGATTTGTCTCTTAATCGTGAGCGTCGTTTTGTGGTAAACAATCCATCAGCAGAAAAAGCTCTTTCTGTTTCGACTGACGTTGGTGGAATGCTCAATAAAACTTTGAACAACTGCTCCAATTTTCCTGACCTTTTTTAGTAGCTTCTAATAGTTTCATTTGTTGCTTAATTACGGTTTGAAGTTGGCTGACTTGGCGTCGATCATCAACAATTGTCTTCAACTGTTAGGTGGGAGTGTAGTTAGTGGAATGCTCAATGTGGGTCTGAAGTCTTTTCAAAAGACTTTTATCTTTCTGATTGTTGCTACCCAGCTCTATTACTTCGTTCTCATTTTGACTTTTTGCTTTATTGCTGTCACCTTCCCAAAACAAACGGCAGGCGGTAGTAGTTTTTACAAAACCTTTTTCGCTGTTACTACAAGACGGTACTTCATCAGCATAATGTTCATTATAAATCGATGAATTTTGATTTCGAAGATAACGTAACAAATTAACCACTTCATGTTGTCGTCGTTGTTGTACACAGTGTTTTACGGCACAAAGTAAATCTTCCGCAAGGCTTGACTTCCTCTTCTCAAACTCCACAAATAAAAATTGAAAAACCCCTTCGGCAGTCAAAAGCGTTGCATCTTTTTGACACAAAGCTTCGACCGCAAGTTTTATTGGTTCAAGAGCGCATTTTAGCTCATAGAGAAACGAAAATTCAGTTGTAGATATGCCATGTTTAATCGACAAATCGATTAAAGCCTTCGATATGCACTTTTTAAGACATATAAACCTTTCAACCATTTCATACATGGAACTTCAGCGAGTTTTGCAATCTAGGACAAGTGAAAACTACTTGTTTTGTTCCAACAATACATATTTCTGCAAGACTTCGTTTTTCACAGGATTTTTCCGAAATATTTTTACCACTTTCCGCACCTTCTTGAGTACATTTTCTATTTCTAAATTAAAAACTGGTACTTCGTTTGATGCTATTGTGGGGGTCACTATGCCAAAACCTTCTTCATACATTTCTTCGTCTTGATCATCGTCGTAATCTTCACCTGCAATATGAGTCACACTTCTGTTTTTGTACAACACATCACATACAGCCAGGTGTACACCATGTGCGTAGCAGAGTTGGTGATCAAGTTGAGAAATTTTACCAAGTTTTTTCATTACTGAGGCGCCATCAGAAACAATGCTGACAATAGATGTCTGCATGTTTGTAATTCCAAATGAGCTAAATGTTTTTCGAACAACTAAAAATTTTTTTCAGCACCATGAATCACGCATTCTCATTGGGCCCAAATTTATAACCTCGTTTTGGCAATAAATGTTGATGTTCATGTATCTTGGGCAACGAAGTATACACGTCCATAGTCACACTGAAACGGGAATTGTCTTTAAGTTTCATTTCAATTTCAGTTTTTATTTGTTTTTGAATGTCGTTGTATTCACGGTGTTTCAAGTTCATAATATCAGAGTCTCAAGATGGAAGACGTAAGCCTTTGGCGCTAAGCGATTCATGAATAAACTTACTTTTGCCAATAGAATGTATAGAAAAACCACCCACAGCTGCCAGTTGAGAGACAATACCTTGCAAATTTTCTTTCTTAACACTTGTAAACAGTAAGATCGATTTCCACTGAACTTTTACTTTTTTAGAACAAGGTTGATCTTCACTTTCTGAGCTATTAAGGTTATGTTTGCTTTTCAAGTGACGAAAAAGACCACTAGTTGATCCACCTTTTTACGACATATTTTGTGAACAATGCATGCACTTAGCTATGTCATCATTATAATCTCGAGTGAAATGTTTCCAAACTTTAGATTGATTAATGCGCTCCATTCTTTAGGTTGCTGTGGGACTAGAAAGTAAAAGATAGGGTTCTGACCAAAGCTTTTAGGTCTGGGACCAAATCTAGAGTTCGTGCACTGATGACGTCAACAATCCAGTAGTAATGACGTCACAACACCAAGCAAGCTAGCTGTTTATTACTACTGAAAAGTTCTAGTAAAATATTTGTCGTTTATTAAATTTCTTCAGGAATTTGCACATCAAACAGACAATTGCTTGTTAGACATTATTATATGAAGAAAATCATCTTAGTCAATTTTGTTTAAATTAATAAAAGTGATAGATGACCAAAGCTGAGTCGGCAGGTATCTCAGTGTGATTGCAATGTGACTTGCAAGCGAAAACCCGCGAGTTCGATGTTCGATGCTGAATTCTCAGAAAAAGCAATTAACGACAAATTTATCCATGGGATCAAGCTGGTTACCTACGAGTGTGAATGCTTAAAACAGAAAGCAGCAGCTATGTCAATACGGCCACACGAACAACGCAAGAAGCACAACATCGCAATATTCGCTTAAATAAATATCTAATTAGATTGAAGCGGTGCGTTAAAGTAAAGAATCTCAAAAATGAAGTTACAAAAGGTTAAATACAGTTTTGTTTCATCAATAAAGTAGACGAGGCTTTTTACTACGGTTTTTTACAGATCAGAAAGATAAAAAGTCGACAAACACAAAACAATAATGTGTTTTTAATTACCATGGTAATTTGTTAAAAGTTGATAACTTAAGCTGGCAACAGAACTCGACTGACCAAGTTATATTTCTTACCTATTGTGGTGGGCTGTTGACCTTGTCTTTGGGGGAAGTTCATGTTTTGACCCGAAGGAGGATAAGGTTGTTGGGCGTAACCTTGAGGGGGATAGTTGGATTGTGGTGGGTATCCGTATTGTGGCATCGGTTGTGGTTGGGCATAGGGGCCTGCTTGTGGATTGTTAGGGGCATATGGTGGTGGGGCTGACATTTGATTTTAAACGTTTTAAAGAGTAGTTTTTAAAGATTACCGTAAAATTATATCAAAAACGAAACAAAAACTGCAGAAAAAAATATTTAAGCCAACTTTGGTAATATCTAAAATAAATTTATAAAAGGCAAGAAGAGATTTATGTCTATCATAAGCTTCTAGACTATAAGTCAAAGTTAGAGCTATTAAAGGCTTTTTGTAATTTTTTAAAGTTTAATTATTGTCTTGGGGAAAACGTGTCCAGTTGCCACGATTTTTAAACTTTGCTTCCTAGCTTGTCTTGGTCTAATTATTTGCCGGTTTTTATATACGTAGTTAGTTAACGTCTTCAGCTATTATCTTATAAAGTAGTGTTTTCCATCTTTCAGTCACAGACCCCTTGCAAAAAGTTAACAAGCCTACGGACCCCAGATTTTTAACGATATTCTAATAATTTTTCAAAGTTTTTTAAAAATTCTGTCCGACCTCAAGTGCACTCGTGGATCCCTTGCAACCTTTCTACAAACTCTTGGTTGGAAACCACTGCCATAAAGCTTTAGTATGCATACAACAACAAGAAGCACCCATACAACAACACGAAGCATGCATACAACAATAATAAGCACGCATACAATAACAAGAAGCACGCATACTACAACAAGAAGCATGCATACAACAATAATAAGCACGCATAAAACAATAATAAGCACGCATACAACAATAATAAGCACGCATACAACAACAAGAAGCATACATACAACAACAAGAAGCATGCATACAACAATAATAAGCACGCATACAACAACAAGAAGCACGCATACAACAACAAGAACCATGCATACAATAACAAGAAGTATGCATACAACAATAATAAGCACGCATACAACAATAATAAGTACGCATACAACAACAAGAAGCATGCATACAACAATAATAAGCATGCATAAAACAATAATAAGCACGCATACAACAATAATAAGCACGCATACAACAATAATAAGCACGCATACAACAACAAGAAGCATGCATACAACAACAAGAAGCATGCATACAACAATAAATAAGCACGCATACAACAATAATAAGCACGCATACAACAATAATAAGCATGCATGCAATAATAATCAACATGCGTTGTAAAATAAACTACGGCAAAATCCAGGAAATTTGTAAAATTCCGCAAACATTAAAAACGTTGATTGCTATGATAAAAGAATCCGCAGCGGTTTTTTTACCGTACTTTTAGAGGCTTCAAACAGGTATATCAAGCTCGCTGGTCGCGAAGTCAATTCAAGAATTTCTGAAGCACATTCTCAATAAGATATGAAAATATTAATCAATGCAAAACTTATTTCAACAAAGAAAACGACATAGATTTGTTTGGAAGAACTGATTTGACGCTGATCTTTTTTTGTCTTCATTTTGTTGTTAAAATTAAATCCAAAAAAAGCTTTACGCAACTCTCTTGCCTGGCCGAAAGTTACGACTCAATTAAAGTAAAAACCTTTTCTTTGATCTTCACTTTGATTTTAACTCATAAGTCAAGTTAAGTCAAGTTAAAAAAAGTCAACACCCAGTTTGCTGACCGAATTGCGGCCCGCGGCAATTTTTTTTGGTTCAAATTTCATCAATCCGCCCGCATACGCTCTCAAGTTTAACATGCTGGCCTAGAAAGAGCCAAAAAGTTGTGACATCCCGGGCAAAGTCATGCCATCAACGCTTGCATGGAAAATGAATAAATCTAAATAAGCTTATCAGTGGTATTCAATATTAGGGACCCGAGGCAAAATCCTAATCAGGATTCCCAAAAATTAACCTTCTCTAAAAAAAATGTCTTTGATCTCGTATTTCCCTATTTTTCTCCCAAAATCATCGTGATCTCTAAAAAAAAATAAAGGTCCTCAGATGAATTCGTTCTGAGATTTCCCACTTTTCGTAGCAATTTCATAGTGATCTTTAAAAAAAATATACAGCAAAATGAAACTATATGCGGTATTTTCAAAAAGGGGGGGCGAGGCAACTGCCTCACTCGCCTCACCCAATATCCACCACTGAAGCTCGTATAGACTGTCTTTCTTTCACTTTTCAGTAGACCAAGTAAAATAACCAAACTTCTTTGTTACAGTCTTTAATTAAAAATTGGAGAATCCCAATGTTTTCGATAAAATTTTTTATGAACTATTGCTTGATTTCTTTTGCACTATATTTGTAATGATTTCATCATTGCCATCAACATTACATCATAATAGCTTTTCCATCCGATTTATTTGGTCCATCCTCCCTCTTGTATTGATGACAATGTGATCGATGCGTCATTCTGTTGTGCCTTTGAGAAAGACATTTTACGATACTTTCTTTGGCTCGACATATTTGGAAAACAGCACTAAATTTCAGTCCTACCTGTAAATAAAAACTAGAAACTAAAATAAAAAATTTCAACCAGAGAGCAATATCTTGGCATTCCGAAAGCAAGGGTTAATCGTTCAAATTTAAGAGACGTGCTATTTAGAGTTGCCCTAGTGTGTAAAGTAGTAGTAGGCCTATTATATTAAAAATAGATTAATGCTTTACGTGTTTGCTTTCAATTTAAAAATAAAAAAACAAAAGGATAAAGTACTTTGCAATTTTATACAAAACTCAGCCACGAATAGATTGAGAAGAAAAAAGCAAATGGGTTGCCTTATCTTATTAGGCGATGGAATTCGAGTTTTATGGACGCTAATAAGCTTTGTTTCGATGATAAAACATTTTACAACATCATTTTCTTGCTTCATCAAAGAGTTTATTTAAAAGATTTAACAATTGTTGGATTACTAAATAGAAAAAAATATCACCAGACTCACTCAATAAGTTGAAGCGCGTAAAGAGTTTTTCATTTTCTATTTCTGCAGAATGCGCTTGGGCAACCTACTGCCATTTACCTTATATAATATGTTATTATCTGTTACTATCAGGTCCGCCATTGGCACCATTACGTCTGTCGATGACGTTTACACCACTACGATTTCGTCAGGTGAAACATTGAACCTATACCCAATGATGGGACGGGGACCCGGCGCAAGGAAAGTCAGAAAGGCAAAGCAATCTTTAAAAAAAGGTCATTGTCATAGGGGGGCTGCTTTTTAGTGTGTCAAAACAAAGTGATCTCTAAAAAAAAGTTTTTATTTTAGCATGCCACCGTCCTGGTGGTGCTACTATGAAGAAATAAAACAATATCTCGTGTAGGGGGGGCCACTTTTTGAAGTATTTTAGGGGGCGTTGCGGCCGCTCCGTTCGCACTTTATTAAAGACATCACTGCCTATAATTCATAAATAACATCTGCTGTCTATCAGATGATTTTTAAAGAAACCAAATAAAGTGATTTAGTATCTTCGTCGAGGCTAAAT
Source organism: Diplosoma virens (assembly GCA_963680785.1). Lineage (NCBI taxonomy): Eukaryota > Metazoa > Chordata > Ascidiacea > Aplousobranchia > Didemnidae > Diplosoma > Diplosoma virens. The sequence goes on from OY796884.1 coordinate 46,736,531, forward strand.
ATAGTATAGTTATATTCGAAAACCTTCACAAAACACATCAAGTTAGATACTGTATTAAGGTAGATAGTCGTTAGCCACACATTACTGTGCAAACGTACAAAACTCCGTCGATTTCGACCAATATCACATTGGTACTTTGCTGTTTACGACCGCATTGCGCTAATTTTCAACAGCCAAGACAATTACTGGTGAAAATTGACTTGGTGAAATTGGAGCAATAATCAAACTAATTTGAAAGAAAAGTTTAACTAGACACAAAACATTAGAAAAATTAAAGGCATAACTCGGGAACCTTGGTAAAGTGCAATTAATAATTAAAATAACGTGGAAAACGAAAAGGCAATATTGTCATAAAATACAAGAAGAAAATAAAAGGCACAGCTGGACGCATATAGCCTAAATAAAGAATAAAAAAATACTATTGAGAAGTAAAATCCTCGGCCAAGCACCTGTTTCGACTATTTAAGTCTCGTCAGTGATGGTTTGATTTTGCAGAAAACCAAAAAAAAACAAAAAGAAAAAACCAAAAAACTAAAGTGATGGTTTGATTTTGCTGTTACATCATACGCGTAAATGTTAGCTATGTTGGGAATAGCCGACGGATTTTCAAACAATGCGCTTCTTTTTTTAGCGCTAATTTATCAGCGCTGTCTTCATGCGCCCTCTCGCGTAGCTGTTTGGCATCTAGTGATACCACGTGGTAATTGGGCAATAGCTCTATGGAGCTGGTTACATTAAATGACTAAGTGATGGAAGAGAGACATCGATTTTTAACACAGAATTTTATAATTGATTCTTGCCACTAACAATTTTTAGTCCCTTGGGACATTGTCTACTCCTGGTAGATAGTTTAATAGTCTTGTTGGTATTCTATTTATTTTATTTTATCTCTATATTTATCGTCCTGACTCGCAAGAAAGCGACGGAGGCGCTACTACATAGGGTAGGCAATTACCCCGACCTGCTTCCGGAGATACCAAGATATTGCTGTCCTCTTGTAATTTAATAGAGATATGACTGTAATTTAGAACTGCTTGCCAGGACCACCAAGCAGGGAAATGTGCCGTAAAGTGTCTTTCCCAAGTACATAACAGAATGGCGCGAGTAGGTTTTGAACGGACACTGTGTCGATCACGATCCCGGCGCTTTAACCACACGACCCACTCGAACACGCTGGTAATCGACTTCAACTTTGCTCGTCCGATCAACATCGGCGGTAAGTGTGTGGACAATGTACTTATGCGACGAGATTAATTTACATAATAATAAATTTTGTGGAAACCGCTTTGCGACTGGTGTTTCGATTATTGCTTTTCGTTGATAAAAAATAAAACTCATAAATTTTGGAGCTGGTCGTGAAGCACGTTAGGAAGAGTTGGGACAGTTTTGCAACTCCGTCACATTTGCAGAATGTCAAAAAAAACCCAAAAGTAGTTTTACTCAAATTTGTTAAGGCATTGGCAGAGTTAGGAGTGATTCCCGACTCATTTTTCTATAATTTCTTGCTTGCCTTGAAACAAACGAAATTCTACTGGGTATGAATGCAAACTGCATCCGGTTTTAATCTTATCAACTGATAAGTCGGGATAAATGAGGATACCCAATTACAACTTCCTCCAGGTCACCCGTGGGCAAGGTGTAGTACCTGATAGTCTCCCTGTGTCGGGGTTACAAGTCATCAAATAATAATATAAATATAAACAGAGGTGCATTAATCTTCTGTCTATAACTTTTTTTATAAAAATTTTTTTAATATTTTTTTTTTCTTTTTCTAGGTGATTCAACCATGCAAAGCCTTTTTTTTAGCTACTGTAATTTATTGAGTTTTTGCATGTTTCAACGTTGTTTTCGCTTTGTTGCATGTCCGTTTTTCGGTAGTGTAATTATGTTGACTAAGTATTTTGTTTGACAAGTGGCGGAAATAAAAAAAAACGACTGAACTGAACTGTTTCTACTTGAAAAGAAATAGGTCCTTACGTATTATCGGGAGGACCTTTGATTTTTACTTTTTCCTTTTTTTCACAGTACGTAAGGATTAGGGTTAGGGTTAGGGTTAGGGTTAGGGTTAGGGTTAGGGTTAGGGTTAGGGTTAGTAACCCTAATTTACTTTAATAATAAGTAACCCTATTTACTTTAATTTTTGAGTCGTTTTTTTAAAGGTCCTCCCGATAATACGTAAGCACCAAGAAATATTTCTTTTTTTTAATTTACAAATTTTTTATTACGTATATGGCCCAATTCTGTGTTGACTGATTTTATTTAGTACTATATTATATTCTTTACAAAAACTGGCTGCTGACCTGTTCGTGCTGCATGTAACCATTCAATTTATTAACATTGAAACAGTTTTACAGCGTTTTTTCGCATTAATTAAGTTTTTCTTCAGAACTTTTTTTGATCTCTGTCTAAATTATAATATTGAACTTTTTTTTTGTATAATTTTAAAAAAGCTTAAATTCTGTATTCTAAGCAAGCTATCTATCTTGATTGGTTTTAAATTTCAGAACAATGATTTAAACTTCTCAGACGGCTATACGAAATATCAAAAGCGATTTGACTTTAGATTAAACACAATAATTTGCAAGTTTGTAAAACTGTTAGCTCTAAGAACAAGTCTTCGTACAGTATCTTAAAACTTACTGTTATACAACAGTATCTTAAAGCTTAGTGTTGTACAGAGATAAGTATTGAATTTGTGATACGTCGAGCATGCTCCATAAAGGAATGTTGAGAAATCTTAAAATATAAAACAACAGACACCTGAATTTCTAAACCTTGAATTTATAAAAATGAAACTTCCATTGAAACCTTGCCAGTGGTTGATATGAAGTAACTTTAAGGAATAACAGTGTTTTCTCTCCGAAAAAAAGAGTTGTTTGTGAGTCAATACTTCTGTCAATAGTTAACTAGTTAAAATCTGACTGCACGTACTGTAGACTAACAGAGCAAGCGAGATCGCAGTAACAGTTTTGATAATGTTCAGTTCAGTTAAATCGTTTTTTATTTCCGCCACTTCTCGAACAAAATACTTACGTCAACATAATTGCACGACGAAAAAAAAGACATGCAGCAAAACGAAAACAAAATTGAAACATGCGAAAATTCAATAACTTACACTAGCTAAGAAAAAGGCTTTGCATGCTTGCATCACCTAGAGAATGACATGTGGTGAAGTGCATTTTTATCGATTATGAGTAAAATCAACGGTTCTAAGTAAACAGGGACGTTTCAGCGAACTGTTTGAACAAGAAACTGTATGCCTCTTGTCACATGATAAATTCATTTTTCGTTTGAGAATGATGTACGGTAAAAAGGAGTAAAAAGATAAGTTTTTTTGTTTACTTTCTCTCGTCTAATTTAGTGCCTAGATCTTTTCCAAAATTTGCTTAATTTTTTAGAGCTTCATATTGTTGTTTGCTATTCCGTTTGTTTCAAATTACTTCCCCTCTATTTTTTCAATACTTTATCTGTAAGCTAACATAAAGTTGATTTACGGATAAGATTTTTAACTTTTTGCCTCACTAGTAGAGTGAGTTGTTATGCAGCAGGGCCAGGTTATTACACACTTATTTGAAATAATGGAGTTATTATCACATTAAAACGCCAATTTTTTTCTCATATAATAGTGTATTCTTCGTAAGTAAGCGCGGAACAAATTAAAGGAAACAAATTCAAATATAAAAATAACGAAAAAGCTCAATTTGCCGAGATTTTCAAGACACAACTAAAACCACTTTTAATACTTCGATCCCTAAAATTTTAAGTTAGAATTTAGACCAAATGGGTAGTTTTGTTATTTAAATTGCGGGATCCCACTGGGTAGGCTACATTGTCCCTTCGGCCAATGCTGGTAAACTGCAGATTTTATCCCTTTTTTGCAAAAACGACTCCTACAATACGATTCTACGTATAAGCTAAAATAATAGGGTGCTCGCTTCCAATTTCGAGGACAACTATTCACAAAGTCTCTTTTTAGTTTTGCTTTCTTTTGAACTCTAGCTTGCTTTTTTGTGGTCTTGTTATTTTTTGCTTTATGCCCGGTCATCGAGTTGTTTTTTACGGATGTGCTGGTAAGCATTTCGCTTTTTCTTTTTTTTTTTTTTTTTTTACAAGATGGTTTGGTTTGTTTTCTAGGTGCGCGAGGGATCGGCGTTATATATTTAAAAAAGTTTCGCGAGTCGGCCTATGGTTTGATGCCTTTTTGCATCAGTAAGCTAAATGGTAAGCTAAAAACCGAAAGTTGATGAAGCTTATTTGTTGGAAGAAAAAATTGTGCTTCACAAAAATATACAAAATTTGATTTGTGGTGGTCACACCACAGTTCTTGTTTCGTTTCACCAATGACCAGCTAATCAGCTTTCAAACATAAGCGTGAGTGTAACTTGCTTCCGAAAAAAATATCTCTCCATGTCAACTCCAACCAGAGGCTATGTGCAGACTAATCATTTTTGACATTATGCAAGTAACGTTTTAAAGTTTTGTGACGTAGAATAAAGTTTTTCACACTGAGGTCCGTGATGGCTACACAGGGGGTCTGCGATGATATGACATTATCTTTTAAATAATTACCTTGCTATTTAGATACAAGAAGCTCTCTGCATCTTGTTGATACCTTGACTTGAATTGTAAATAATCTCAATCTTTTTTTTTCTTTTTGTAAATAAACTATTTGTGTGGGTATTAGTTTGATTTTTTCTTTGATTCTTGAAACAATTAACTTAGTTACTGTACAATGTTTATTAATAATTAAAGTAGAAATAGGCTTAAAGACCTTTTTTGGTCACTTTGCAACCTCCTTTCTCCTTGCCAGTTGCTGTTTAGATAATTGTAATTTTTATCCTTTATGATGTTGTGTGGTTATTTGTGCGCTGATTGGGAAACAAATAAGTATTCATGATTATAAGCGAACGACAGCATCTCGCGCATTGGTCGTCATCATATCGATAACACGAGCAAATATATTTTGTTGCATAGGCTCATATGTACAATACATCAAATGAAATATAACAGTATCGTAATAAAATGCTGATTGACATTATGATAATGACGATGATAGATTCACTACTTCCTCCACTTGTTCTAATTCATCACTACCGCAAAAACTAAAATCATGCAGTTCTTTCACTACAAATTCTACTGATGCGGCTGAATTGTTCAGCAAGTACAGGGTGACACAAAAAAAAACGGTCATCACCAAAATTCGAATAACTTCAAAATTTTATTTAGATTGACACAAAACTTCAGCTACACTAGGTGAAGCTTGTGTAGCAGACATCTCCAACTCCATCTTCAAAATCAGGCAGTTTTTTCACTACAAATTGTGTTACCTTGTATTTGGCAAAAATCAAACTGGAAAAATAAAATCTTTCAACATAATTAAACATCACTTTTGCAAAAGTGTATCGGAATGACTCTTTCTCAACCTTTCTATTCCAATTAAAATCTATGTTCTATTTTCTCTCAAAAACCAAAATCAAGCGGATTTGATAAGATCTCTGCGTTTTTATTGAAAACAGCAGCAATATTTTTGCTACTCATTTGTCTTAGTTGTTTAACTTTTCATTTTAACAGTGCATCTTTGGAGGTTTTCTAAAAATTGCTAAATTTCCCAACTTACAAATCTCGAGAAAAATCGGACGTCAGCAATTATCGCCCAATATACATTCTTTCCCCTATTACCAAAATCTTGGAAAAATTGATCCACACCAGAACAACCAAATTTTTCAACAAGCACTCAATCATACTTCCTACTCAATATGTATTTAGATCTAATTACCCAACATCGCATGCATTAATTGATTTACTGACTGCATGTTATAATATGATTACTGATAATAATTATACAACTCTACTTCTGCTTAATCTCAAAAAAGCTTTTGACACGGTAAATCATAAAATATTGATGAATAAACTTGAAAATTATGGTGTTCATAGTGTTGCTTTAAATCTATTTTTTTCTTTTCTGTCCAATAGATTTCAATATGTAAGCTTAGAAAATCATGCAGCAATCATCATTACAAAATATCAAATCTGGAGTAAGACTCAGATAATATTAACAACAGTATCTTTTTCAGCCCAAGATTATTTGGAGATGACATTTGTTTAATTTTACAACAGTAGTTCTTAAACTACGGCCCGCGGGCCGGATCCGGCCCACAAAGCTCTTTTTAAAAAATATATACACTCATTTTTAGCCACAGTTGGATAGAATTACGTCGGGAATACCTCAGTTTCAGTTTTTTATCTTTTTATGTTTTTAGAGGACACACCAAGATTTTGGAAGAAAAATTGTAAAATCAGAGATCGAATCGAAGTAAAGACCTTTTTTTTTAGAGATCACTATGATTTCGGGAGAAGAATAGTAAAATCTGAGATCGAATCGAAATGAAGATCTTTTTTTTTAAGAGATCAACATGATTTTGGGAGAAATATAGTGAAATCAGAGATTGAATCAAAGTGAAGACCTTTTTTTTAGTCTCTCGCTTTGGCCCGAGGAGGTCCAAAAAATCTATACACGGCCCCCTGCTTGAAAAGTTTGGGGACCACTGTTTTACAAGATGAAAGTCTTTGTCATTTGCACAAAAAATAGCTTTAAAAATCGAATCTTTAAATAACTGGCTGATGCTAATCTTAAATAAATTAACCCTAAATTTATTTAAATCAAATGCCATTAATCCCACCAAATTAATCTTAATCCCACCAAAGAATCTTAACAATAAAGTTAAACTCTGGTACTATAACATCTGACTCTATTCCTAAAATTTCGGCTAATATCTCAAATTACCTAGGTGTTCTATTGAATAATTCTTTAGCGCTTGAACAGCATATAAAAATGTTTAACAAATAAATTACCAAAGGCAGTTGAAATTCTACATAAAGTTAAATCAAATCTAAATAAGCCAGCTTTAATTAGTTTATACCATGCCTTGTTTCATTCTCAACTTTACTACGGACTATTTACATGAAGTTCAACATTTCACTCAAATTGCAATAAAATAACTTTACAAAACAGCAATTAAAGATGTTAGTGGTGCAATTTTTGTTTTCAAGTTAAAAAAACAAAAACTCTCTTCTACCTTCATTAACTTCTTTACGCCCTTAGATAACATTCATGTTAAAAATACAAGAAGTAAAACTGCAAACAAACACTTTTTCCCTTTTTCAAATCTAAAAAATTACAAAGGTTCATAAAATATTAGGGTCCGAAGGTTCAAAACTCCTTGGAATCTACAATCAAAAACTGCAAGACCATAGCAGCATTTAAATCAAATTTAGGACATTATCTTTTAAATAATTACCTTGCTATTTAGATACAAGAAGCTCTCTGCATCTTGTTGATACCTTGACTTGAATTGTAAATAATCTCAATCTTTTTTTTTCTTTTTGTAAATAAACTATTTGTGTGGGTATTAGTTTGATTTTTTCTTTGATTCTTGAAACAATTAACTTAGTTACTGTACAATGTTTATTAATAATTAAAATAAAAGTAGGCTTAAAGACCTTTTTTGGTCACTTTGCAACCTCCTTTCTCCTTGCCAGTTGCTGTTTAGATAATTGTAATTTTTATCCTTTATGATGTTGTGTGGTTATTTGTGCGCTGATTGGGAAATAAATAAATGACGTAAATAAGTAAATAAGTATTTATGATTACAAACGAACGTTAAAAATAACATCTTGCGCACTAGTCGTCAACATATCGATTACATGAGCAAATATGTTTTGTCGGATAGGCTCATATGTACCATACATCAGTGGCGTGCGGTGACCTCTGAAACTTGTGCAATTGGCACGCCAAAACCGTGTCACAAAATTGAGTATTTTATGGGTAGTCAATGAGTGAGACATGCAATATATTACTAATAGGAAAAAGATTCTGTGTGAGATTTTAATTTTTAATTTTAATATCATGGTGTTTAAGACCAATTTTCGTCCTAGATTTAAGGCGATCTCTAAAAAAAAAAAAGGTCATCACTTGAAATCATTTCCAGCCAATGCAGTTTTTGTCCTAAAAATGCAGTAATCTCTAAAAAAAAAGGTTATCACTTGAAATCATTCCCTATAATGCACTTTTTGTACTTGAAATGCGTTAATCTCTAAAAAAAGGTCTTTCCTTTTAATTTCTCTCAACTTTTTTCCATTTCGTCCTGAAATTGTAACATTCTCTAAAAAAAAAGGGTCTTCACCTCAGATCAGTTTTAAATTTCTCTAATTTCATTCCAAATCAGTACCACTTTCTGTTAAATTAAAAAGTATATGCTTCATCGCGCAAAAGTTTGTCATATAATCCTTAAAAATTTGCCTGCAACGCATGACTTGCACGCCACTGCGATACATTAAATGAAAACAGAAATAACAGAATCGTAATGAAATGCTGATTGAAATTATGATAATGACGATGATAATGACCTAGGCCAGATTATCTACAAAGCCAAAGAAAATGAAGCTTAGGCCCTTGAGAAAAATTGGCTCAAAAAAAAATAAGTAATCATCAAAAGATGGCGATAAAAAGATTTATCAGGACGTTATTTTGAAACTGATAGGCTAATCTATCTTGCTTAAAACACTAATTAAGTAGCTTTTTTGGCAGTAGTTTTCAGTTACGTTTAACATAATTAAAGGTTTTTTGGGAGGCAAGGAAAACCGCTTTTAGACTTTTCAATCTTACTCGTGGTTGCCACGTCTTTTTTTGGTGTTTTAATTTTTTGTCACAATTTGTAGATCTTTAGATTTCAATTAGAAGGTGTTTCGCAACACAAATCACCTTTCGTGCAAAGATTATAAAAAGTTTAAATTTTAGAAAGAATTACTCTCTTGAAGAAATTGTGCAATTGAATAATAAGGAGGGCCTTTTAAAAATTTGATGTTTTGGCGTTTTAAATGATTGATCCACTTATTCACTTGTTTAGTCCAACTGTGACTTTATCATGGGGTGCATTTTTTTCAAATTATAAAATGACGCTGCGATTTCCTTTTGTCAGAGATAGGCGGCGCTTAATGCTGAAGTTGAATAAAATTTTAAATGTGAAATAGTGGTGATGCCAGGAGTAATATACGGAGCGGGCGACATTTTGGCTAATTAATTTTCTTTGAAAGTTCGTCGTGTAACTACGTGGCCCGATTCAAGCTTCAATTCCGTTCTGATCGGTGGCCATAATTCGCTGAATGAATAAGTTGTGATGTGTCGCTGAATAAGTTTGGTGTGTTATGCTGAGTTGCCGCGCTCAAATTTAACGGCAGATAAAAAAATAAATTCAATATTTATCTCAGCCTACAATATCCGGGATTGCCGGGATCTGTGGTCTAGTGATATAGTAACCTGCGTGGAAGACTACAGGTCCGAGGATCGATTCGCGGTGAGATAAGCATCACTGACGAGCTCTAATAAAAGCGAAACTCGAGTCTGGTGTTTCTCATCTTTAAGCAGTTTGTTTAAAATCAATTCTAAATTCTTCAAATGAAATTTTTGTTCATTTGATCTTATTTTTAACTAGATTAATACCAATGAATCAAATTTTGTATTTTAGCATCACTTTTTTTGTTGCTGGATTTGACGTTATTTTGTTTTGTTTTTAATAAACAAATTTTACATCATAAAGAAAGTACTATAAAATTTTAAAGTTTATATAATATTTTTAAAACGTCACTTCCCGTAGGGGTTCACATTACAAGCACAGCTTCTAATACGGACCCTTTTATCTAAAAAGTTTGAAGGGTCATCACAGCTTACATAAAACAATTTACGAGCTGGTATTTGTATAAAAGAAAGTATAGATTAAAGACATTGCATCAGAATAATTTTGTATTCAAAAAATCAAAAAAAAATTTTACGGGGATTTTCGCTTAAGTGGCCCATAATACCCGATTTTCCCCGAATACATATTTATTATTGAAATTAATGCAACATAATGTCCATCACAGCAAATTATGCATTAGAAAGAAATGTTTAAAAGAAGTAAAGCGAAAAGTAAACATACGAAGCAACAAGCAAAGAGAAAAGCAATGATGAGATACTTACGAATCTTAGTTTTGAGCACTCAGCCATTCATTCGGCCACATGGATTTTGAAATATTAGTATAATTTAATCCTACGATTATCATGTCGGCTGTCAAATTCATCAACAAAATCCTCGAGGTTGATACTCTCAGCTCGCGCACTTTCAATTGATAGCAATGAGATGTTGCTCAACCTATCGTTGCTCATAGAGTTTCTTAAAAATGTTTTTATCAATTTCATTTTTGAAAAACTTCTTTCACATGAAGCGCTGGTCACAGGGAGTGTTGCAGCTATCAAAAGCAACTTGCACAAACAGTAAAATGCAGCCTTATAAAGTAATAATAATGACAGAAATTGCTCTGTTGTCTTGGGTTGTTGTTGCGGCTTTTTCGTGAGGAGCTTTTTAATTAATGGTACCTCATGTTTTAAATTATCTGGATTGACTGAATAGGCAACAGCAAATTGGATTAAATCTTTTTCAAACAAGAATAATTATTTCCCAGGGCAAAGAGCTGCAATGTCATTGAATATTTCACACGATTGTTTGGAAAATCGACGATCTAGTTCACTAAGTAAAAAGTCTAGAATTTTGTAAAAGATGCTGATGCGATGCACACAGTTTCTTGTGTTTTGTGTTTGTTTAGAGCCAGCGGGGTGGATAGACTAACGCATCATAGGCTAAACAAGCTCGTTTAAACTGGGGGGCAAATCCGGGGGCCAAGTAAAAATCTGAGGGGGACATGGCCCCCTCTGGACCTTTCCTAGAATCGTTCCTTGTGAGTCGTGGGGCCGCCAATAAAGCAGCTACGACGTACAGTCAATATTATGACAAAAGCGATATTTCTCTTTCCTCTAGCTTTAGTGTCCCTTTAAATAAATGTATGAATAATGTGAATAGCCTACAATACCCTCGTGGACGAGTTTGCGTGAACAAAGATCAAATTTGTCAACGCACCTTGACAGAGGAACAGAACAGAGCGATTGTTGCACGTAGAACTTGTGCTTATAAACTAACAGCGCCTCATTTTGATAAATATTTGCAGTTTTCTCAGTCACCGATGCAGTTAAGTTCTGATCAACAGGATCAGAATAGTAAACTATTTTTGGACAAGGCTACGTTGATAGGATACGCTTAAATTTTTTTAAAAATAGAATTAATCTGCTTAAACGTCTGCCCTAGAATGACGTTATTAGAATGTTCTTGTGTTGGTGTTGCTGGGCAGACGATTGCTAATATTGTTGCCGACACACCTGGTTTGTCGGAAAACCAGTGCATTGATATGTGTTTAAATTACAACTCTAAAAATCAACAATTGGCAGTGTTTTATGACATTGTTGTAGGGTCGCTTTTAGAGTCAAAAACGCTGGGAGTTGGATGCTCCCGAGAAAAATTGTGCTCAGGAGTCGCAGGTCGGAACGAAGTAAAATTGGATAAAGAAGTCGTCCTTTTTTGGAGAATGCTGTTAACTTGGTCGTCCATGTTTGAACACTCATGTGTGAACCAATTGAACTTGCTGAACTTGTTCGAAATCAGCTGTTTCCATGCGTGCTTTTAAAAAAAATATTGGATGTTAGGTAAACGCTTTGTGAGAAAACGGTTCTTTAAAAAACGGTAAAAGCAAGAATTTTTTAATATCTTTACGCATTAAAATCAAAAATTTGTTCACTCTTCAGGTCAAATGAGTATTAATTTATTAGTCCCAAGTTTTAAGAAAATGATATTTTACAATGAAAACAATGTTCCACCAGCGCAACTGCAAAAGACACCGCTAAACCGCAAGGGTATACTGGCGGCGGTTCCGATATGCTAACCACATCGAGTTAGCTAACACAGAGACGGCTTAAGAAAAGCAAAACCCTGCAGTTCCCATTACAAACATATAGTACGAATGGTCAAGTCAATCAACAAGCAAGTGCCGACAGACCTGTTTCGTCCTTATTAGGACTCGTCAGGACACTACAGCTTGTTGTTGACCCCAGCTGAAAAAGTTGAAACCTTAAACAGCTGGCACAACTTTCTCTTTGTGGTTTTTACACCTCAAACATCCAGTTGTGGACCTGAACGCTGGGTAGGTAATAACTTTTACTTACTAACTTTTACTAACTTTATGAACGAAAAAGTAGCCAAAATTACCAAAATTAAGCCAGACAAAATTTTCTTTTTTTCGCTAAAAAAGGGTTCTCTAAAAAAAAGGTCTTCACTTAAAATCTGTCTATGATCTCTCAATTTTTCTCCCAAAATCATGGTTAGTTTGCAGTGATGGCTTTAATAGGGTGCAAACGGTGCGACCGCACTGAGCCCCCCCTAAAATACATCAAAAAGTGGCCCCTCCTACACAAAAAATTGCTCTATTTCTTCATAGTAGCACCAGGACGTCGATGGCATGTCAAAAAGAAAAGAAAAAAATTTAAAAAAAGAAAGAAACGGCTTCCTAGGCAGCTGAGTTTTTTTTGATCACAATGTCTTGGGGCAGTATAAAGTTCCTCTCCATGCTTTGGATCACCCAATAGTGGCCCCCCCCCTAAATTGAAGACCTTTTTTTTAGAGATCATTATGCTTTCATATACTAAAATGACTTCAGCTAACTTTTTTTAGTATAGTAAATAGTAGCGCCCCTTACGTTTCTTGCACCAGGCCCCTTTTTGCAAGATTTTGCACTTCTAGTTCGCACTCCAGCCAAAAAAAAGCCAAAAAGCCAAACAAAGTTTTGGATGCAAATCACACTAAAAAAAGGCAATCTGGCAACCCTGAGTCAAAGCGGTTTAAATTAATTCTTTCAAATCTTTATTTGTTAGAATTGCACGATGTTATTATTTTACAAATTTCATATTATTATTTTACAAATAGAGAAGCGAATCTAAGAGAAGCGAGCACTATCTTTGCTTCTTTTATTCTAATGTTACCAGCGTGTCTCGGCGAGCGAAAAATAAATGGAAGAAAGATAGCGCTCGCTTTGCTCAAATTTTTGCTGTAGTATAAATGGTCCTAAACAACAAACAAAGAATTGCTTTTTTTTTCACGCTATAATCCGACTTAGCACCTAATTAAAAATCGTCGTTTGCAGTGAATAACAATTGTACATTGTTCGATTTCGTTATTATTATTTAGCTAGAAGAGCCACAAACTAAAGGTTGGCGAGCCGCAATTTGCCCACCGTTGCAATACTGTCAGTGGTTGAACATTGTATATCATGTGAGCAATATCACGTGAGTGGCTGTGTTGCCCAGGTGTAAGTTTGCGGAGACAGGAACCGAGAACACGTGACGTATGAAGCGATTTGCATGAAAAAGTTTTTTTTAATTTGGCTTTTTGTTCTCTGGTGATCGCAAAAAAGCGCTGCAGAGTTTGGCGTTAAAAGTTTCATTTTGCCAGTGACATTGCAGAATTAAATGTTCATTAAAATACTTTATAAATAGGCCTAATTTAAACTATTACTTTTAAACAAGAAATTTTAAATTGTCAAAATTAGGCTACATATTTTACGTTACAAATGGGAATCTAACCTTTTTTGGTCAGCTCGAGTTTGGCGGTTTGGTGTGGTCACCTTTGGTGGACCTGGTGTTTTTCGAGTTATAATGTTTGGCGCTGAGCTCACTGACTCTGTTTCACGATGACCGAGGCGCTTCATGCGCATTGGAAGAGTTGTGCTGAAAAGAGAAAGAAAAAGAGAAATGATTAAATAACGTTTTCTTAATGAGATTTCACGATTTGATATTTTGATTCAGCTTTTTTATGAAAATTAGTTTGTTTTAAAGCTTTCAGAATACATGTATTTTGTTTGGTTTTTGTGTCAACTGCTTTTTTCGGCATGTCGACAGTGCAGCTGTGAGACTTTTTTGACAATTACAGCGTGCAGCATGGTACCTAGCAGCACAAAATATAAAATTATTGAATTCATTTTCAAAAAGAGATTTTTTAAGAAAGCTCCAGCGCTCTGCTGTGTAGGGATAACACTGATATTTTAGACAATGAAAGATATTCACTATGGCGATTTCACGATGTCCAGTCTGGGTGTTCCCGGTCTAGATAGCTGATCTTGCTCAAAATCCAAAACTGAAATACCTTTGTTTGGTTTTCGCGTGTGCCTTGCTAAAAAAGGTTAATTTGTTGGCTTCACATTCATTTTTTATTATGTCGGTCATTTCTATCATTGTGATAAAGAACAAAATGTAATATTTCCATGTTCAAACTTTAAAAAAACTATTCAGTGTAAGTTAACGCATGTGCAACTTTTTCAATGTAAGAAAACAGATGAACAATCAAAAAAAATTTTTGGTTTGTAAAATAATAAAATAAACAGTTAATAAATTAGCTGCAAGTCAGGTAATAAAACCACATTGTATCCAGTAAACATTATTAAATCTATGACGTAACATCAAATTTCAGTCATTAACGTAGGCAAAATAGTCATAAGGTACGAAGGCGTATGATTTCTAATGCATCCTTTACTTATATAATTTCTGTTTGTCAAACTATTCTCGCATCAGCTCGTTTACGTTTTGTCTTTGAAAATACGAGTAAAAAAAAAGCTAATAAAACATATATTTTGCGTCATTCTGTCGGAAGTCTGTGTGCATGCTGCGCTAAACTGCCGAAGTAAACATCACGGCCATATCAAGGAGAAATGTTGTTTTAATGTTTGCAATGACATCACTATGATTAGTAATACCTGTGACAAGCTGAAAGTGAAATCGAACCTTGATAACTTAATTTAATTTGTATGTCAACAAAATTTTAACGGAATTATTTCATTGCTATTTTAGTTTAGTAGGCAGTGATGGCCTTACAAAAAGGAGGCCTGGTGCAGGAAACGTAAGGCGAAGCCACTATTTAGTGTACTAAAAAAGGTAGCTGAAGCAATTTTTAGTATGTGAAAGCAAAGTGACCTCTAAAAAAAGGTCATCACCCGACGATGCCCTTTTTTTCAAAAGTTTTTTTTTTTGACATGCCATCGACGTCTTGGTGCTACTATTAAGAAATAGAGCAATATCTTGTGTAGGAGGCCACTTTTTGATGTGTTTTAGGGGGGCCTGGTGCGGCCGCACCGTTCGCACCTACTAAAGCCATCACTGTTAATAGGCAAGGTGTTGAATTACCACTGAAATAGATCCTCATCGAAAAAAAACAGTCAACTAGAATTTCTTTTTACTCAAATCAATAAGTCCCAGTACGACTATTTTTGCTTAAAATATTTTCAAACCAAGAAATCTAACTTACATTAACTATTGGTTACTTAATATAACCTAAATCAGCTTTTCTCTGACTGTGTTTTGCTAGCTTCCTCAAAGTTTTTGCTCGTAATATTAGTTTTGAACAATAGACATCATGTACCAAAAGTGCTATTTTAGAATTTTTCTTTCCTATTTAATACGTTGTGTTTTATTTTGACTGTAATTTCAATAACTTTAGTTCTTCGATGGCAACATGCAAATCGAAAGGTCGTGTCTAATTCGAAGAAAAGCTGATTGGAGTGAGAGTTAGTTTTAGGGAGATACAGAGTTAGTTTCTGAGAGAAAGTAATTGGTTTAAAAAAAATTAAGTTTTTCTTGAGCATCTTGACAAATTAAAAAAATTCCCAAAATTTTGGGTTCACTTTGGGCCCGCAAGAACAATTTGCGCGACGTTTTTTTCTCTTTTTATCTCTTAGAGCAACTAGTTTTGTTTCTTTTTACTCTCACTCTAATCGTTTTTTTATTCGAATTAGACACGACCATGCCCAATTCATGACAAGCTTATGTGGAGAATATTTTTTGCTAAGTGTTCCCCGAGCTAAATGATAAAGTTTGAAATCCTAATGTAATCGTTTGTTTATGTTGTAAGCAAGAAATTATCACAAAAATGTATAATAAATAAGGAAGCATTTTTAACCGTGCTTTACTATAAGGAATATAACCTAAATAGCTCCAGGTGTTTAATTCAGCGCTTCTCAACCAGTGCGCCGCGCAGAATATTTAATTTTGGTAGATGTAAATAGCAGCCATATTTTTACTTTTTTTAATGACGGGTTCCAAAGTTGCATAAATTTATGGCGTAGAACTAAAATAAAGATCAAAAGATCTTGAACAAACAAACGAAACTATTTTATCTTCACCAACTTTGTGGTTGCAAACCTCGGTTTTAAGAGGCAAACTTTAAATAGACATGTAGAATTAAAGTGAAGCCAAAAAAAGGTCTTCTTTCATTTTTTTTGTCATCACTTTATATTTTTATAAAATCGAGCGAAAGCACTACCAGGCCGCAACAATTATATCCCAAGCTTTTTGGCACTTTTATTATATATAAAGGCTGAGAAGCGCTTGTGTTAACGTATTTACCCAATTGAGAAAATACATAAAATTGATTGTAAAATAGCTGAATCAACGACGCAAGTAACATCTCAGAGGCAAAAACTGCTTTATTTGGAATTGCAACGTTTGAAATCAAAATTAGCATTTGAAAAAGTTTTAAATAAGATAATCCGCGTCATTCATTATTTGCCCTATTCAAAAAATTAAAATAAGTCTATGAATATTTTTATTATTCTTAACACTAGATCAGCTTTAATCTAAACAATCTATAAATTGTTATTTTGGTGTCAGTAGTAAACGGAGTCACTGCCTCTCCATTGGTAGCGGATGCTTGCGGATGTGGTTCATTAGTTTCGCTGGTTTTGCTTGCTTGTCTGTTTTGAAATAACTCTTTCTGGGATTTCTTCGATTTAAGCAATGGATATAGCAGCAAACTTAAAAGAAAAACTTGTCCCAATGCTCCCTGTACATTGGTTAGCATTGGAATAATTTCGAAACCCGCTTCATCGTTTGTGTCTCGGCGACCTTCCCTCGTTGCTTCATATCTCCAACCTGTGACTTCAGGTGTCACATGTACAACACTGATGATAATCCAACCAATCACCAGCAGAAACAAGCATATGTAGCTGTGGAAAACTAACTTTTTTCTTTTTTCGGCAGATTGCGATTGTTTGTTTGAATTCAAATAGTGCTGTCGCATCCACAATAAAACATAAACAGGACACGTACTAGCTAAAAAAATACTAAACTCGCGGTGATAGAATAAAAACAATAATCGGTTGTTTGCTAACCTAGAAACGCGGTTATTTGGTTTGATGTAAATCTTCCAAGTGCAGTAACTATAGCTAAAATGTTTAACAAAAGTAGTTTTCGAACAAATTTTCCCTTTCTGTCCTTTCTATTTTTCCCCACATAAACTCCAAGGCAAACCAGAATGTAGTAACTTATTAAAATTGAAAGAACAAAAATAATTTGGGAAAATATCCAGTAGCCTTCAGCATAAGGTGGCGGAGGCATATCGCTTGAATTTAAAATTTTGGTCGGTTTTGATATCTTTTAACTTCAACTAGCCTAGCTGCTGATAAAAATTGATCTAATTGATATGAGCTACTCTGTTCCAATAAACGCAATAGCGTATTTTATGCGTCGGCGCTGGTGCAACACACGCACAATTAATACACGTGAACTTTGGGTTAATTCAATTCAATGAACGCGAATTACTTTATCCAAAAGCTTTTGAAAGTGAGTATCTGTACAATTGAGATTGAATCACCTGATTTGATGGCAAATAGTCTCCGTTCCTTTTTTCTTTTATCATTATTTCTTTTATGTATTTTTGCTGCCAAGTCTCTTGATTACATACAATAATACTCGTAGTTACAGAAAAATTTTTTGACGCTTATAGCTTTTGTGTAAGTTTGTAACTTGGTTTTCTATTTAATTTGTATAGTATTTGGCAATAAAGAATAGTTGATGCTACTCTAACCTGCGATCTGACGCGATAAGTGTTTGCATGCTGCTATCGCATCGCATGGCAGTGAGATCGTACATTAGAGTAGCACCAATTAGTTTGTTATTTTAATCGACATAAAGACTGTGCTGAAAGCAAAAAACTAAGTTGCACTTTCAATCAAAGCTCTAAGATGAAACCAATGGGAAATAAAACAGAATAACTTTGTTATTGATAAAAAAAGCTTTTTAACTATAGTACTCGTATAATTGATTTTGTTTATTGTGCCAGATGTTGGAGGCATATGAATGGTTTTATCATGAGCTGCTATGCGTGAAAATTGGAGTTTACCACTAAGCAAGGCTGTGTACATGGTGCATTTTTAATTGAGCTCAAATTCCCAAAGTTTTCAAAGTCCGAGTTCGAATTTTTTATTTTCAATTTCCTGAGTTCAAGTTCGAGTTCGGTAATTTACTACCTATAATCATGCGTATTCCAAAGTTACAAGTGAAGATTAAAAAAGGTCATAATATTCTTTGTAGTTGCCATTTATAAGTAATTTAAAAGCTTAAAACAACTCAGGACTTTAATTTTCCCTTTTTTTAGTTTTCACTTGATTTTCTAAAGCGGCCTTAGAAATACTGGCCTACAACCAAACAACTCTTAAGCACGATTAACCGTAACAACAAGAATTGATCTCCAACTAGGTTATTTCCTCGCAAACACACCACGTAAATTCTACAAAAAATCTACGTGATTTTCACGTGAATCACGTGAAATTTACGTAAAATTTATGTGAAATCCCGTTGCTATATACCAACTTGTATACAAGTCATTGAATGTCCTGGTCATTGAGTATCAAGTATACCCTACTTGTATACAAGTCATTGAGCCACGAAAACGTTCCCATAACAATATGGTAATAATTAACTAGAAAGATATTTTTGATTTGTTATCTGGAAACCAAATGATTTAATTGTCAACCTATATGGTAGTGGCAAACGGTAATCATTTTTTAAAGTGTGCGCATAAACTAAAACATATAATATCGTGGTAAATTTAAACCAAAACGGAAAAATAATCCGTTTTTGATGCGTCGTTGTCAGTCATGTAAAGAAGTTATTTTTTACTTTTAGTTTGAATTTACAATGGTATAAATATTTTGTTTAAGCGCACACAATTTAAAAAAGCTCACCACCCGCCACTGTTGTTTAAGATAGAAACTGATCTGCTTCATAAAAAATAAAATTGACAGATAACGTTTGACTGAGGATCACACTGAGATAAGTTTGGTTTTGATATCATTTCACTGTTGTAGGCCTACTTAATCTCACAACTGTAATTTTTGTTTGTCCATTTAGAATTTGTCCAAAAAATTTGTCTCGGGTATGCCCTGTATGTACCATTTCCTCCATGACATTTTTTGCTTTGACTCGTACTGATGTTGTCGCTATTTTTTAACCAACTAGTGGAAGAGGGTTTGGTAAAAGTCATTGTTTCAACAAGTGAGAGCTGTTGAATAGAATATCGGTTGTGGTATGGGATATAGAGAGGGATATGGGATTAAAGTAAGAAAGTAGTCATGGGATTCAAAGGTTTACAAAAAAGTTATCTTTTACATAGAGCTCACTAAAAACACCTTCCTTTATTATTCAGAAATATAGAGATACAAAGAATACGTTAGTTTTAGAAAGGGTTTGCTAAACTTCATGATATTCCAAGAACGGATTCGAGGGTAAACCTTCAATCCCATCACTTCTTAAAAGTACTGAAAAATTAACAAAAATATTAAAAATTTTGCAATTTATATAATAAAAATAATAACTTTTTGTATACCGCTCTAAACCTAAATTCTTGAAAAGAAATTTGTATAGTCTCAGAGCGGTTACTTCAAAACGATAAAACTACACGTATTCACAAAGACATAAAACAGTTACGACGAACACGAAAAAAATTGATGGGAAATATAATTTACGTCTAATACTAAACATTATGTTTATATATTGCAACATGGAAGAATTAATTATTAGCGAAAATATCACGGAGACACTATTGACGCAGATGACAAAACGCATCTTTAAAAATATGTGGTCTTACGATCTTTTTTAAACTTTGTAAGACAGGTTTCAGCACGCTATTCATATGGCAACGCATTCCAAGAAACACACATTTTATGAGATAAAGTATTTTGTCTATGTTGTTTAAAGTTCAAAAATTTCTTCGCGGACCGCGAGTTGGCCAGCCTTGTTGTAGACGACTCTAGTTAATAATTCCTTGAACGTTCAAGACAAAGACTACGTAATATTTGCCGCAAAATGTCAAAAGGCCTTAAAACTTTAGTCAATGCGCTAAGAATTAAAACAGTAAAGCGAGTTTTCATAATACACAGAGGTGGAGTCGAGACACAGTGCTGCGAGACTGAGACGAGACGAGACTGTACATAAGTTGCTTTAATCTAAGCCAGGGTCATGGAGTTAGAGTCGGAAGTCTGAGTCGCATGCTTTCGGGTGGAGTCGAAATAGTTTTTTAGATATGCTGAAGCGTTTGAGGACAATCTTGGAGGACTAATTGTCGAGAGGTTAAAGCGCGTTAAAGCGCCGTAATTGTAATCGACATGGTCTCAGTTGAAAACCTACTCACGGTATTCGGTCGTGTCCTTAAAAAAGACACTTTTGTTACATTTTTCCTCGCTTGGGAGTCTTGGCAAGCAGTTCTCAATTTTAGTCATATTTCAGCAAATCAAAAAAACGAAATAAAAATTTTTCTGCCGGACAGCAATATCTTGGCATCTTCGAAAGCAGGTCGGGGTAATTGCTTGCTTTATCTATAGCGCCTCCATCGCTTTCCTGCGAGTCAGGAGGATAAATATAGAGATAAAATGTAAAATTGTAAAATAATTTAGCCTAAATCAAAGTCTCCAAAAACAATAAGGACTCCGATTTTCAAATCTACCGAATTTAAAAAACAACTCCTACTCGCGACCCCAACTTCATCAAATCCAAAAAAAGTATTGCTTTTTTTTTTGCTTTATTACGACTTCGCTCTAAAACATGCGACACCAACTCGACTCGACAACCCTGGTTATAACTATATGGTCGGAGTTGCTGGAGCCGCATATTTTAGAATAAAGTTGGACTTCTTTTCTACATGTGCTGGAGTAGGAGTCGCATTATTAGATGTAGCGGAGTCCGAATTTAAAAATTTTAAATTGACGGAGTTAAAAACTATTTTCTCCGACTCCACAACCGTGGTTTAACCAATAAGTACAAAAAATATATGAATTCCTTTCCACACCAAAAATCTTCAACATAAATCACAAAAAAATTTTTTAAGTTAAAACATTGACCCTCGCCTATAGGCTCACATTACCAAGTTACCAAGTTTTGCTTTGCCAGTGCTAGCCTGCCAGTTAAACGATAGAAGTTTTGCAGTGTCAAAAAGAGAGACATTGCTTTAACGAACAAATTTAAAAATACTTTGTTGCTGCTGAATTCATTTGATGTGGAAGCGACTTGCCCGGACTTTTTTAACACCATCACAAAGCACCCAAAAAGACTATTCCACGCGGTACCAAAACAGCTGTTGGCTGTGTGTATTGATATGCAGAGTGTAAAAATCTCTATAGAACTTTACTGCAGTGCTTAGAAATAAAACACGACTCAATTTTGGCTGCTACGGCTTTACTGAAATTTGAGAAATGGATGAGAGATGGTTTCGATCAGAGCTTCCACTTTCACACTCTCGTCGAAAAGCATGAAATATATTAAAATAATCTTATCGGCAGGTCATAACACTCCCCTCGCCGTTTAGAAACGGAAGATATGAGGCTGTTGATTGCAAGTCAACTCGACATCTTTCCCTTCTTTCCTAAAAGATGTCTGAATTTTAGAAGGCATCAATACCAAGAACTATATGTAAGAATTAATTTTTTATACCGAAAATATCCTGTTGCCCTGTAATATTTAAGACCAGATAGCCTAAAGCTCCGGGCCCTGATTCTATATGCTATTGCCAATGCAGGAGTTACTTTTAATTTCTAGTTACATAACTTTCTTAATTTTTTGCTCGCGCCCATTCAAAACTTCCAAAATCTGAAAAAGAGCGTTTGTAGTCGTGATGTAAAAACCGATAAAACCTGTAGAAAAACCCAAGACCTATCACCCGGTATCTCTCCTCACTTTCCTCTAAATGATTTTTGAGAGACCTAACTAGGGCGGCGTCGAGCAAAGCCTATTATTCATCCGTTGTTTTCTAGGGAGCAAGCTGGATTTCGACGCGGAAAATCAATCGTAGATCAATTTGTTGTATTGTTTAATACAGAAGACATCGAGAGTAGTTTAGGTTGTGTCATTTCCTGAGCCAACAAAACAAAACAAACAAAAAACAAACAAAAAATCATTGAGTTATTACATTGTTGTAATAATAATTATGACACACATTGTAATAATCAGTGTTGTGCGTTGACGGCGTTAATTTGACAGCGTCATACTGTATATCGGCGACAATTTTTGTTGACGATGAGGTAAACGCCGTCAAGATATTTTTCGGTTGACGAAATAGGTGTCGCCGACAACTTTTTGCTTGTTTTTTGCGTCAAGCGTTAAGCGTCAATTATTTTTTGCAAGGCGAAAATATATACAAAATTTTTCAATCCCTGACTTCAATAGCGCATTTTCATTCAAGAAAAAAAGTTACGAAAGCCACAGCATGTAACAGACAGATTTAGACACATGTCAAATAAACTACTTGCAAAAAACCTATAAAGTTATAAAAGGGTGCTCACGAATTCTTGCTTTGAAAATGCAGCTGCTTCCAATTGTTATAAATGTTCTCAACGATCACAACTTTGCTTTCTAAAAGTTTTTAAAAAATCCACCTGTTGGAACTTAATTAAAAGCCGCAAAATCAAAGAAGCCCAGTTGAGGAACATAAACGCAGTTGTTTTTATTTAGGGCACGATAGTAAATTTCTTTGTTTTCGCAGTATGTTGTTTGAACACCAAAAAAAAAAAGATATGCGTGGTTCTTAAACGTATTCGAATTCCAGCTCAGTTGGCAAATTCAATCAAAATAAAAATCACATAATTGTGTTCTGTGGAAAATGTTAGCAAAACAGAGACTCAGAACACAGAAAATCGTTATCAGAAAAATAAATTTTAATTTTAGTTATAGAGCAAACAGACTAGGCTACTAAATAAATGATTTTACAGTATAGTTAACTTTCATACTATTAAAACTAAGAAAATAGTAATTGCAATTTCAATATTGTCTGTATAGATCACAATAGTAGGTTTCGACCGATATCCAACGCTATCCATAGTAAGTGTTAATGCAGACTCGAGTTCAGTTGAGGTTAGAATTTTTAACTGAAATTGATTTTTCCGCCAATGTCTCTAAATCAAAAGTTGCTTTATAATTGTTTTCGCTGTTTACATCATCTAAAGTTATCTTTTCCCGCCAATACTTTGTAAACCAAAAGTTACTTTATTTTTTGTTGCATTACGTAATTCTTGCCGAAAATGACATCAATTAAAGTTGCTTTCTCGTCCCGCCTCTCTCCACATGTTATCTTAGTATAAATAGTCGGACCCTCGTGGCCAATTTTCAAATCAAACGCAAACGTCATTCTTTTTTGGAGATTGTGAAGCGGATTTCAGTTAATAAGTGTTCGTGTGTTGTGTTAATTTTTGAATTTGTGTTTATTTCCGTTTTATAATTTTTAGTATAGAAAACCGTATTCATCCAAGGTGCGCGTATTTTCATCCCAACTTCACATATTGCGACAAGTCAATTTCGCCGCAATAGTAAGAATGACGTTTGCTGAAAATACGTGTACATAACCAAATAACTTTTTTGTCCTGTTGGCTGTTGTCAAAATTTGATAGCTTTCTAATTTAATTTTTTTCTAGTTGATCAAAAAATTGTCTCCTGATTCGTAACCCAGCGTAACCTCTTAGTAAAAATGTGTTTCTTAAATTCAATGCTTTTTAAATTAGCGATAGGCCAGACTAAATTGACAAAAGGTTTTATAGCCTTCGATTAGGCTTCCAGAGTGTTTCTGAAAATTGGTATTCAATTTAATAAAAAATATCATAAACCCGTCCAAGAAGCTACTAAACTATCTCATAGAAACAATGTTTAATGATTAGTAATTTATAGTTGTAGATTTAGCAATATCTCGGTATCTCCGAAAGCTGGTCGAGGTAATTGTTTGCCCTAAGTATAACGCCTCCGCCGTTGTCTAGCGAGCTAGGAGAATAAATAGAGATAAAAATAAATAAAAAATATAAATTTACTTGCTATTACAGACATAGGCGACGGCATGAAGTACAAAAAGCGGCCAACGGATCTTTCTAAAATTACAATTGAGATGTGACACGTACAATCAAACTTTAAGAGACCCAGGCGTTTACGAAGAAAGAAAATATAGTTTCGGTAGAAAGGTTTTTTTTTGTACCATAAAATTGCTATTGAAAGCAGCCATATTGGATTTAACATCTTTTTGAATGATTTATTTATTTACATATTAAAGAGAAAACAAAAAATTAAACGAACGTTTTCGGCTAACTTCAGCCCTCTTCAGGTTTTCATATTGAATATGGTTTTCCTAACTTTATTTCGATTTAAATAGAGGAATTATTTATTAACGCTGACAAATTATTTATTAACGCTGACAACGAAGATTTTTTCAGAACTGTAAACACATTAGCGGTAGTTAAATGAAGCAGAAAAAAAAACAAATGGATTTTAAATAATGCGGCTCCCAACACTTTAAAAAAGAGTAAAAAGCAATCGTTGCAAAAATTAACCTACAACATTTATTTGAGAAATCTGGAGATTCTCAAACTTTGTGTAAATTAAAATAGGTCTACGCGAGTCATCAAATAATGGTTTGGGTTTCTCTACTATTGAAGCATCTTGTGTAACTTTTTTTCATTGGTTTTTCTTTCCGATCATTTTAGTGATGCGAGCTGAAAAATTAGAGTCGATGAACGCTTTATCATGTTTACGCCGTCAGCTTAAGCGTACAATCTAAAAAAATTAACGCCGTAAAAATGCAAACATAGTTTGGCTCAAACCAAGCTACCAAACTTGCAGCCCGCGAAGACTAGAATTTTTTAATTAGTTGCTCAATATAAAATCGAAATATTAATTAATTCAAAACTAGGTTCACCAACTTCTGAAGGTTTCCAACCTACGATGAAGAATTTTTTAATTATAGTTGCTCAATATAAAATCGAAATATTAATCAATTTAAAACTAGGTTCACCCACCCAGTGGTGGATATTCAAATTCAGGGGCCCGAGGCAAGGATTTCCAAAAATTGATGTTCTCTAAGAAAATGAGCTTTGATCTCGTCTTTCACTTTTTTCTCCCAAAATCAAGGTGTTCTCTAAAAAACAAAAAAAACAAAAAAGGTCTTTACCTCGAATCGAACTTGTGTATCCCACTTTTCGTCCCGACTTCATATTAATCTCTAAAATCATCTGCAGCGAAATGAAATTGTATTTGCTATTTTCGAGGGGGCCCAAGGCAACTGCCTCATTTGCCTCACCCAATATCCACCACTGCACCCACAAAATCTGAAGGCTTCCAACCTACGATGAAAAATTTTTTAATTAGTTGCTCAATACAACCTTCGAATCTAATCAATTTAAAAATTAGTTTCACCTACGAAAACGACACAGATTTGGAAAAATTGATGAGATGCAGATTTTTTTTTAGCCTTTACTTTAATCTCAATATGAAAATAAAAAAGGCTTACTCAACTCCTTGAGGGGCCAAAATTTACCTCTCAATTAAAGCGAAAACTTTTTTTTTGGCCTTCACTTTGATTTTAACGTAAAATTAAAAAAAAGGTGAACTTGAGCGACGGTCACTAAAATTTTACGAACCACTGCGGTCGCAATAACAGGAACCTTACAAAATTAATACAAGACTCGTTACACGAAGTTTTTTATTGGTATACAGCAGTGCGAAGGAAAAATTAATAATCAGTTTCAAAAAGTCATTGCAGAGCACACTATTTGAAGAATATTAAAACTACTGCAGTGAAGTCACGGCTTGAAAAAAATAAATTTTTAGCTTTCTATGAAAGATGAAACGCCTCCAGCAAAACACGGAAACAGTCGCTGCAAAAAGAAACCGGATGGTGGTGGACAAGTGGTCAGCAAGCGAGAAATAACCAAAGACCACGACAAAACCTCACAAACGGGCAAATTACGCTGACGAGTCAGCATATTTTTATACCGGTCAGTCTTATACCGGTCAGTCTTAGCTTGACTATTAAATCATTGTAAAGCAACATATTATTGAAATCTGTTTAAAAAGTCACATCAAAAAATAGAGTTAATTTAACATTGATCTGCAGCTGGACACAATGAAATAGCGGCTGGCAGTTTTTGACAAATATTCGACGAAAATATCTTTCAAATTTTTCAATCACTATTCAGACAAACTAGTCAGAACTATAAGTGAAAAGCATAATATTAGACTTTCAGACATTTAGCTTTAGATTAAAACGAGTTTAAAGCATACGCCTTGCACTTGTATGGACGCTGTAAAACACAATTGACCAATGGAATGGACGGAACCATAACTCTTTTAATTTTTCAGTAGTCTTTAAAAAGACTGTTTACTTAAGAATTCTTTCAGCCATCTCTCGTCAGAAGAATTCGTCGGCAAATGATAAACTGTAAAAAAACCGTGGTTTCTATAGCATTCAAAGACATCGAAGATATTTACGAAGAGGCGCCGTTGCTTTCAATGTCTTCTATTACTATACAAACCACGGTTTTCTTACAGTGTGTCATTTGCCAACAAATGCTTCTGACGAGAGTTGGCCGAAAAAATTCTAAAGTAAACAGTTTTTTTAAAGACTACCAAAAAAATTATGAGCTATGGTTCCATTCATTCCATTGGTTATTTTAAAGTTCTGCGTAACCAAGAATTTATTCAAAAACACAATTGATGTCAAACCACAAAAATTTAGGGCTTTAAGTTTTTTAGTAGTTTAATACTAAAACAAGTATATCAACGTTTAAACAAATATGTTAAGCACACTATGCTAAAAGCCATGAAGCAATAGCACCAACTGAGTTAAGATGAAGCAACCATACAATTTTTCCGGTAGTTTATAAGTTTGCCATTGCCAAAAATAAGTTTTACAAATGTGCGTAAACCAAAAAATCCTTCAGCAATAACACAAGCAAAAGCACCAATTCAGTTAAGATGAAACAACCATACAATTTTTCCGGTAGATTTAGTAGTTTACAAGTTTGTCATGGCCAAAATTAAGTTTTACAAATGTGCGTAAACCAAAAAATTCTTCAGCAGTCTAGATTAAAGAAATGTAACGCGATTAAAAATTTTAACCAAGGCAATCACAAATTTTGGAATTTTTTTTTTTTTTCATTTTTACTCACAATCAACTTAAAATTAATCATAGTGCACGTAGAAATAAAGATTGTGAACAAGGAAGCAGCGACTAAACGAAGTATAAGTTGAGTTTAATTAAAGTTGAGTTTATCATTAAGGAATTAAAGTTGAGTTTATTAAAAACTAGAAAATACAACCCAGAAAAGTGGGAAGATTCACTATATTGTAGGATTTACTTACCCCGTACATCAAAAAACAATTAACTAGTGATAAAACAATTCATCGGAATCGGAATCGAGAATTGAAAAGCGATGAATTTTTAGGAACGAGAATTGAAAGATTTTTTACGAAAATTTCGATTCTTGAAAACGATTTCTAATTTATTCATGTATTTCCCTTTTTTTATATACCTCACTATCATTGAGCATGCACATAAATATGAAAAAAAGATATTTTCTTTTTTAGAACAGTTTATTTTTATTTGTTTGTAGCCGTACCTTTCGGGCAATACAAAACAAATTTTTGCTCAAATAATTCCATTATCGGTATGATCAGTATATTTTTGGGACGAAAATTGAGAAATCAAACACAAATTCAAAAGGAGACTTTTTTTGGTCCTCATCCTAAATTTTGGGAAAAATTTCTTTTGACATCCGCAAAGTACTATAAAATCAAGATTTGGAAAAAATCGAAAAATTTGGGCAAAACTGTATTGCCCCCAAAATATTTGTTGGTACGGCTATGTACTGTATATATGTATTTATCATGATTATAATCAAGGGTTGGTAACGAATCGGCCATGGCAAATTGTCACCGATTGTTACTAACCTTAACAACACTATTGTCACCAACCTCAGCTTGAATCGGCAATGGCTGACTGTTGGTGGCAATTCGGTGGCAGCGAATGGTCTCATCCCATATATGTATATACAGTATATATATATTGCAAGAGAATCGATTTTTCTTGCAGAGTGCTCAATGAAAAGATTAAAGCAATTCCATAATATTAAAAAAACCACAACAGTCTGTTTCACCCTATGGAATTGTCAGGTGGTTGCTTTATTTAAATAAGTAACAACTTGACAATTCTATAGGGTGAAATGGACTTCCGTGGTATTCAAACATTGATAAAATAAATTTTATGTTTTATATATATATATATATATATATATATATATGAATACATACATATTTTACTTCATTTATTACGACAAAAACATCCTTACAGTTTGTTTTATCTGATTAAAAAATTAAAAAATGGATAAAACAGGCTGTAGAGCTGGTGTTTTTTGTTTTTTTTTCTAAATAAATGAAAAATCAATATACATGTTTTGAATTTCATTGAGCACTCTACAAAAACATGTCAATTACTTGCTTTTCTAAATTACATATATATATTGCAAGAATTTTCTTTATTATTACAATAAATAGCAAGTGAATCTATCTTTATTGCAAAGTGCTCAATGAAAAGATTAGAGTAATTTAATTCAAAATTTATTTAATCACTATTTAAATCCACAAAAGTCTATTTTATCTGTTCCATTCATATTCATATTCAGGTAAAAGAAGCAGAGTCAAGTCATTTTAACATGAATGCATATCTTTTGTACTTGTATTTTTTATATTTTAAGTCATTTTTTCTTATATGACATCAAAAGAATTGCATTATTTACTTCATTAATTTAAAAAACTGCATATTTCTGAGCAAAAGATTGAAAAACTTAAATAATATTTTTCGTTTTAGAAATTATTCAAAATTTTGAAAAGTATTTTAATAAACTATGTTTTGTAAAACTATTATTTATCCAAGGATAATTAACTTAACATACTATATTTTTATTAGTACTGATTATATTCTTTATTTTTCCAGAAACCACTGACAATTCTATAGGATGAAACAGACTGTTGCAGTTTTTTAAGTACTTAGAAAACTTAAGTATTATATATTCAAATACCTTTTCTCTACTTGAATAAAAATCAAGATTCTATTTCAATAAAGATGCAAGAGATATTTGTGGTTTTTTAAACAGTGATTAGATAAATTCTAATCCTTTCATTGAACACGATTCAAGATTAATTCACTTTTTTAATATACATTAATATAATCTTCAATTTACAGCGGCTAATGGTAAACAATTTAAGGCAATTAGGATAGATGCACTGTACATCAATTATCCAACTAAACCAGATGCCTTTTAAATCTTTTGTTAGTCTATTATAAAAACAAAGTAAATTTTAAATGACAAGAATCAGAATCGAACTTAGCATCAAAATAGAAAATTTTGTTTGAATTGAAATCAAAAAAAAAATTGTCCCATCACTAGTACTGTATTAACCTATTGACACCTACTGCACTTTAATAGGGTGGAAAGCAGAAGCAGCAGCTGGGAGAAAAAAAACTTGAGTTTTGTAGGTTTGAAATTTTGGGCAAATTGCATTTAACATACATAATGATAAAATCTAATAAATTTTTCTAATATGCGAATTAAATGACTGGTTATTGTAAACACTGTTAACAGGGGTATTATTTAATTTAAAATTCATTAGTTTTTCTGGTACAATCAGAGGCAAGTTAAACTTTAACAAATACAACAAAAAGCGTAATATATTTTTAAAGAAAAACTTTTAACATGACGTTTCATCCGTTACATAGGGCGGACTTCTTAAGGTAAAAAAACATCACACAATGCACAACGTATTTAAAAGCAAAAAGCAAAACTAATGAACACAATGGTGAGAGGCGAACCATACACAACAATTTAACAACTTTGTGTAACAACAGAAAAGTTTTGCTTTGAAAAATATATTACGCCTTTTGTTGTATTTGTTAAAGTTTAACTTGCCTCTGATTGAACCAAACAAAACTAACGAATTTTAAACTAAATTACTGGTAGTTAGGTAGGTTCACACCAAAACTTTGAACCAACTTCTATTTCAAAAGCTAACAAAACTATAAAAATTAAACAAAAAAGTGTTAATAAGCACATTTCATGGCAATAAAGATAATCTCTACAGAAACAATAATTTTTATAAAACAAATTTCTACACAAGTGATGTATATTTCAGCATAATCAAAAAAAACAAATATGTACATCCAAATGCAAACTTTCTAAGAGAGAAATTTAGGAAATGTTTTCTCTACCTTTACTATTTGAAAGTAATTACAGTGTCTAACAAAAAAAAATAGTGCAAAATACTAAAAAATTTTAACACTACAAAATTACTGAATGCAAATTATTAAAAAATTAAAAAATTATATAATATGATTTCTCTATTGAAAAATAATGATTACAGATGAGAACAATTAAAAAATAAAATTTTACAACTACAATTGAAAAGTAGCCATACCAAAAAATTTGCAGTTTATCTGAAAATGTTCAATACAGTTCTGCAAACTTCTTTATGCTTAATATGGTTGGTTGTTTTCGATTTGAATTTTTTGTCGAAGACTAAAACCTACTAGAAGAACAAACAGTTCAAAAAATGCTACACTAACTGCAATCACAGCAATGATGAATATATGTTCACGAACATAAAGCTCAAGTTGAATAAGACAACCCATGCTGGTGCTGCCTAAAACACGATATATGTTAGATGGGTGATCTCTCTTGCTACAATCAAAGGATGGAGTTTTGCAACAAGAAATGGGAGTTTTTAAATGAAGATTCTTGGCACTATTTGTAACAAAAGTGCTGTTTAGCCAATCAGTGTATCCTATGACACCACAACAATGAAACTCTTGCTGCATGAGATCAACAGCATTTGTTAACGCTTCTTGTCCAGTCTGATTATAATTTTCATTCAAGTTGGAAAGCATGGTCTTTGATAATTCATCATGTAATGTCTCGTGATAAACAAATGCAAGAATTCCAGCTACCAATTGCAACAAAAAAATCAAAAGTATGAAAATTAAATACCAAAACAGCAAAGATGTATTTTTTTGAAAAGTTCCAACACAGCCTAGTATTCCAGTAAGAAGTACAAGAAGTCCAGCAAAAATCAAAATAATAATAATTGCATAGTAGTATGAGGATCCAAGAATAGCAACAAATTCCATCTTTGCAACAATAGTCCAAACACTAAGTGCAAGTATACCTATACCAGTTATTATAAAAATGAAGTTGAAAGCATGTAATAAACCTTGCAGGCATGAGGTATTGCATATATTAGCTGATTTATACTTTACTTCTTTTTCATGCTTTGCAACCATATTTATAAGATCTCTTAATGTTTACCAAACCACACTTAAAATTATCTAAAATACAGAAGCTAAAATTGAAAAATTTGTGTTTTATTTGTTAAAACATAATAAAAAGATTACTAATCTATAACAAAAATCTTCTTTTTCTTGATTAAGAAATCAACACAATAGATTGCTTTAATCTCCAATCTGCATATTGATTTGGCATGAGCACTAGCTAAATTTTAAATCCAAAACTTTTGCTCTAGAATCCAGAATGCTAATCACTATACTAACCTAAAACAATAATAAGAATATAAAAAATTAAATTTAAATTGTTTAAGTGGAAAAGTTCTGTAAGATAACCAAAAACTATATGGTTGAAATAGGCAACACTGAAAAACTTCTTTTTACGTAGCTTGAAATTTAAATTTAATGAAATATATGGAATGGTGGGAGAAAATAATGTGTAGTTGCTTAATCTTGAGATACGGGGCCAGCAACCCTAATTAAATGGGTAAAGAAAAGAATAAAAGCAAGCTGATTTCATTAAATTCATTACTTTTTTAAAAAAGACAATAAACCTCTTGAAAACGGTTTGGGCTTCTTTTTGTTCAACTCATGATAGATTTTGCTTTACTTTTAGTCAATGGAGGCATTCAGTCAGTATTACTAGCAAAAATAAAGCTGTTTTTAATATAAATTAAACTCAGCAAACCTATAAACTAACTTTTAAAACCTTCCTACACAAAAATGTTATGAAAACAGGAAGGAAATTTTAAATTAAATCTTTGCTGTTAATTTTTCTATTTAACCTTTATATTGTTGTATCAACAAAAAACATTCACAAAACAATATTTCTCAAATTAACAAAAAACATCACTCTAACACAGGCTTGCAAACTTAAACTCAAACTTGAACTTGAATTCAAAAAATAAAAATTACTAACTCAAACTTAAACTCAAACTGAAAAAATACATAATCAAATTTGAATTTACTAATTGAAAAGTTTTGAAACAAGAATAAATAACATTTTGGATTTTACTTTTGATATAAAATTGTTAAATTTTAAATGCAATTGAGTTGTATTTGAATTAGAAAATATTTAGGCAAAGTCAGAATTTTTTGGGCAGCAACAGGAAAATATTTGGACAACAAAAAATTTTTGAGCACAGAAAAGTAACTACTTTTGCAGGACAAAGTTTTCAAATTCAGAAAAAAGATTACAGTTTGAGCAAAAAACTTTGTTTAAAGATCACTACTTCTTTGGAATAAAAATCAAGAAATTGAAGACAGATTCTAAGTGAAGGTTTTTTTTTGTTCTTCACTTTAAATTTAAGGCAAAATTTATTTTTATTTCTGTAAAGTACTAAAGATCATGATTTGGACAAAGTCATAAAATTTGAGTAAAACTGTATTGCCTTCAAACATTTTTTGCTTATATAATGACCTATTTAATTATTTTCATTACTTTATTTATCTATTTGTGGTAACCTTTTAATTTTTTGAAGTTATTTTTTATATAGGATTAATCAAGCTTTTGATTTTTACAGCAATCAATAGCACTCAAAAAATTAATTAAACAACTTGAACTTGTGAATTTTTTATGAATTTCAATTTGAACTGAAATAAAAATCTATGAAGTTCAAATCCTGCTTTAACACTGCTCAAGAGCCAGTCATACAGATCTTTAGTGTCTCATAATGTAACGGTTTAATTTTGCAAAAAAAATCAAACTGTTATTCACAAGACCTCAGTAGTCAAAACAGCTGTCAAGCAAAAGATTTTGCACTGTGGTGAAGACATTTTTTTTAACTACACCAATACTTTTTTAACCAAAATTTTTAAAATTAAAAAAATTTTTAAATTTTAATATAGTTATGTGTAGTTAAAAAGTTAAAAATTGGAGTCATTTCATAAATTCACTATTTTTTTGACATTGCTACCAGTTATTCTTAAGGCTAAGCTTTTGAAATTTTTTATTTCAATCTTAATTAGTGTTTATTTTTGATTGGTTCTTGGATAGCAATGCTAATATTTTTGATGTTTACTGCTCCTATTAAAGTTTTTTGATTTGAAGTCCAAATTTCAAAAAGAGCTAGTTAAAATTTTACCTGCAAGACTTTCCTGTCTCAATTTAGTCCAAGAAAAGTGTAGCACTGTTTTTGTGAATAATTTACAACTAATTTTTTGAAACTTTTAATTATTTTCTGAAGAGAAAATAAACAGACTGACAATAAAAGAAAATTAAGTTTTCTAAATTTGTCCCACTTTTTCAATCAACACAGTATTTTTATAAATGTAAATAGCTCATTATTTTTTCATATTTTTCAGCTAACTATTAAAAACCAAAATAAGGTCTTATCATTTCACTGACCTACTATAATTTAGTTGTTATTCTGATCAGTTTTTTTTTATTTTAACAAACTTTTTTTATAAATTACCCTACTGTGTTACTTTAAACTTCAGCAAATTTCATGTTTAAACTTTTAGTAAGCACCATTGTTTGGAAAGATTTTAGCTTGAGCAAAACAATAAGAGCAAGTTATAAAATCAGACACAAAATAATTTTTAAAATACCTCTTAAAAGTAAAATTGAAGTTGTGTGATGACAACCATTATTTAAATTTTTAAAAAATAGTTTTATTAATGTTTATTGACAGCTTATTTTTTTGTGATTTTCTGCAGTTTAATAAAAAAATATTGTACGTATTTTTAAAATGTGTTTTTCAAAATTAGTCTCTTGCTGTCTCAATACCTTAAAGAATTACATCTATGCAGTTATTTGCAGTATGATTTAATTTAATAGGGTACTAAACTGTGTTACAGTATTATTCTCAGCATAGTTGTGCAGAGTCTAAAGTTGAATGCAGTCTTAATATATTACAAAAAAAGTTAAAAGCAAATTAACTTAATTTAATTAATAAAAGAAGCATAGTCTAAAATATAGGACATATAGGCACAATATCTTTATGAAGATAAGAAATTCCTTTTTGTTGGATGTAAAAAAATTTTATACAATAATTTCAATATATAAGCTATAAAACTCTGGTATTGGCATATTGCATTTGGCTAAACCACAAATGTCCAACCTGCAAGCTGCACTATGACCCATTTAATGTTATATGCAGCCTACTACTCACTCAAATTTTTTACCTATATTTTCATAACTGAATAGAGTTTGATGTCACTGCTATCATAGTAATATATAGACAAAGTGAATACATCAGTTGATTGCTGACATTAAGTGACATCCAATGAACTGATCAATTAAAACTTTTGTAAGTGAAGCTTGTCTTACAGATACTTGTCCCAAACATTTATTTTTTTATCTTTACATTTATCCTCCTGACATCCAGGAACGTGATGGAGGCACTATGCATAAGACAAGCAATTACCCCAACCTGCTTCTAGAAATGCCAAAATATTGCTGTCTGCTTGAAAATTTATTTTTGTTTTTTTTTGTTTTGTAGAAATATGACTAAAATTTAGAACTGCTTGCTAAAATTGCCAAGCAGGGAAAACAAAAACACATACAATAATGTAAGTTTTGAACCAAGACCAAGTCCATCACAATTACAGTGCCTTAATCACTTGACTATGCTGCTGGATAAATACTTTTTTCATTATTTTTGATATTCACATAGTTTTGCAATTTATTTTTCCAAACATTTTTGGGTCTTTTCAAGAAGTCACCATAAGCAATTTTTATTTGTGAAACTAACCCAGATCTCCCAGCAATTACTATCAATTTTTGCAAGATCCTTTTTCTCTTGGTTTCCTCTTTATTCCATCCTGGTGCTGAAAGGGGGATTTTGGGTTAGTTTCACTCAAAAAAATTGCTTACAGTGACTTCTTAAAAAGACCCACATTTTTTACAATATCAAGTGATAGTTAGTTATTGACTTGGTCTAAAACATTATTAGAATAAGTTTTAGTTTTGGTTTTTTGTTTACACAAAAAAGATTAAGAAATCTTTGTAATATGAACCTTTGTGAAATGTGAACACCTTAATTTTCATTAAAATATTTTAATTACATTTGAAAGTTAACAAATTTAGTAAAAAAAATTATATTTGCTTTTTGGCAAACGAGTCTTAAAAATATTAACCCAAAAATCAATGTAGATAATGTAATAATATATTGTAAAGCAACGAATTATCTATTTAAGAGTTTTAGTTTATGTTGCTCTATCAAATATTCTTAGGATCATTGGCCAAAAAAACAGATGTATGCATTGCAATTAAGCAATATTATAATACTAACTTTAAACTGTTAAACTAACATTGTAAAAAAACAAAAATGGTAGTGAAATATTGTTGAAATAGTTTTTATGGTATGATTATTTGGGTCTCTTCAAGAAATCACTATAAGCAACTTTTTTTGGTGAAACAAACCTAAAGTTCCTTTTTTTGCACCAGGGTGCAAAGGACAAGAAACCAAGAGAAAAGGATCTTTTAAGAAACGATAGTAACCGTAGGGGCATACCGGTTAGTTCTATGAACAAAAGTTGCTTAACAGTGACTTCTGGACGAGACCCGATTATTTGCAATGCAAAATAGACCATTCTGGTAATCACACTTAAATGTGAGAAGCCATTTAGTTTATTCTATGTTAGGCTATCTTTTAAAATTGTCATTAAAAATTAAATGATTTGGCCTAAATAATTTTTCCTCTATTTTTTTGAAGATGACAATATGTAAAATTTTACTTTAATTAGCGGTTGTTTTTACCAGCTCACCTTGCAAACCATCGTCAAAATCTCCATTTTAAAAATTCCTAACCCACTATAAGAAAGTTGCTATCAACAGTCTTATAAGACAAGGAAATGGACAAATTGCATTTCAATCAATTAAGAACTGTGAAAGTGAAAATTTCCAAATTAAATTTGGTTTTTGGTGAAATATATATACATTGGATGTAGGACCCTAATCGCGCCATTCCGTTGTGTCTTTGGGAAAGACACTTTACGGCACTCTCCCCTGCTTGGTGGTCTTAGCAAACAGTTCTAAATTTTAGTAATATCTCTATTAAATTTCATACGGATAGCATATCTTGGCATCTCTGAAAACAGGTGGGGGTAATTGCTTACCTTATGTATCAGTCGTCAGTTATGTATCATTGTTGGCAGCGTGGTCGAGTGCTAAAGCGCCGGACTCGTGATCAACACGGTCTCGGTTCAAAACCCACTCGCGCTATTCTGTTGTGTCCTTGAAAAAAACACTTTACGGCACATTTCCCTGCTTGGTGGTCCTGACAAGCAGTTCTAAATTAAAGTCATATCTCTATTGAATTACAAGCGGATTACGCTGTGGCCACCCCTGACTAAAGAGAAAGGCTGAAAGAAGAACAATTAAGAAGAAGAAGCAATATCTTGGTATCTACGGAAGCAGGTCGGGGTAATTGCCTACCCTATGTTTTAGCGCGTCCGTCTCTTTCTTGCAAGTCATGGAGAATAAATATAAAATAAAAATAATAAATAAGTAAAATCATAGACGTGCCAGCCCAAAAAAATTTGGGGGGCTTTGAAGTTTTGTCCAAATCTTGTGACGTTTGCCCAAATCATGGTTTTCTAGTACTTTATGGTTAGGACAAAAAAAATTGTCTGAGATTCTCGGACGAAGAAGAAATTTTGTCCTAAAAAAAGGTCTTCACCTAAATTTGGTAACTATTTTTTCAGTTAATCATTTTCAATACCCTGAAACTCCTAACTTTGCCCAAATTTTTCATATCAATGCCCAAAAAATTATGGTCGTTCCCAGTGATGGGATTCAGGGGGTTCGCACGGGTTCGCGCGAACCCGTTCTTGGAATTTCGGCACGTTTAGCGAACCCGTTCTTGGAATTTCAGCACGTTTAGCGAAACCGGTTTTAACTTTACGTAATCTATGTATTTCAATACCTCTGCAGTGGTGGATATTGGGTGAGGCGAATGAGGCAGTCGCCTCAGGCCCCCCTCGATTTTAAGGGCCCCCCCTCGAAAACAGCATATACAGTTTTGGATTTGCTCAGTGGACGATTTGGAGTGAAGACCTTTTTTTTTTTTTTTTTTTGGAGAACACCTTGATTTTGGGAGAAAAATAGGGAAATTAGAGGTGAAATTGAAGTGAAGACCTTTTTTTTTTAGAGAACACCTTGATTTTGGGAGAAAAATAGAGAAATCAGAGGTGAAATTGAAGTGAAGACTTTTTTTTTTTAGAGAACACTTTGATTTTGGGAGAAAAATATCCAAGCCCAGATCAGACCTCTTTTTTTTCTCAGACAACATGAATTTTTGAAAATTCTTGCCTCGGGCCCCTAAATTGGAATATCCACCACTGTACCTCTGTGTTTAATGTAACAGTTTTAATCTGCTGCAGATGTTTGTTCAGAGTGCAAGAAATGATTCTGAGTGAAAACCTTTTTTTTTTTTTTTTTTTTTAGAGAACACCCTAATTTTGAACCTGTTCTTAAAACTTTGAATCCCAACACTGAAACTGTTGTTAGCGAGTTCGATACAAAAGAGAACCTGTTCTTAAAATTTTGAATCCCATCACTGGTCGTGCCCAGTGGCGGCTCGTGGCTTTCATTAATGGTGGGGCCAGCAAAACAATTATTGAAATGTCAAAAAGTTTCATTCGTAGACTACCTAAATTTAAAGGCGGGGTAAATAAATTTTTAGCAAAAAATGCGACATTCGCTATCGCGATATCGATATTGTAGTATTCGCTAGTGAGTAATTTGACACCATTTACTGGAATAGCTTGTTTGAAGTTAAATTATTTTGATCTGGAAATACAAAAATCACACAAAATATAAATAAACTACATGCTATTCATAAATGAAAATGAACATAACTGATAAACAACAACCACAGCTGTGAAAAAACATGCGCTGAGAAGCAGAAACTGCTGTCTCACAAAACAATGCACAACATCACCCAATATCAACTGAATAATAACTAATTCTTTAAGGCTGCACACGGACAGGCGCAGCTAACGTCCGCTTATAAGTTACGTCTGTTTGGGCCAGACATCGCTGGCCCCAATTTTGTGCTATTGACTTGCATAGTAAAATCTTCACAAAGCGCGGCGCGTGAGTTGGTTGGCTTTAGATGTAAATGTATAGGAGTAAATGGGCCAGAATATGTGGGCCCCTCTGGATCGTTTTGAAAAGACTTCAGAAAATGTTTGAAAATATTTCTCGTTGTTTTTCGGTTAACTGTTATCTTGGCACGCATGTAAACATTTTGATATTTAATATAGGGTTTCTCTTTTGAAATTCACATATTATTAAGTCAAATTTTTAGTGGGGCCCGGCCCCTGTGGCCCCTATGTACGAGCCGCCACTGGTCGTGCCCAAATATTTTCTTGTCACTACTCGAAAAATTTGAATTTTTCCCAAATCTTGGAAACTTGGTGGAGCAATTGTCCCCCCTTCGCCACCCCGGCAGGTACGGCTATGAATAAAATAAATCAGCGCCCCTGTCGCTTTCCTGCAGGTCTTTAGGAAAAATATAGAGATAAAATGGTTGCAATCAGCCAAATTGACAGCAACGTGGCCAGAAAGAGCTTCAAGGCCTTCACCACTGCACTTTTTAGAAAAGATTCAACTGTACCAAAACCAAAAATCTTTATTCCAATCAAACTTTAAACACAAATCCAATGACCATAAGGCACAGCTAACATACAATACAGTTGGCAAAATAAAACAAGTGATGGCTGTTCCCGGCAAATAAAACAACAACTGAATTCAATTCAAAAGCAATAACAAAAAAGAATCAAATTTTAACATCAAGCCAAATGCATCAAACAAGAATGTAATAAAGGAGCGGACTAAGTGAAAGGCCGAGATAAAACCGAGTTTGATTTCTACCAAAAAGTATATATGGGCAATTCTCCAACATAGCGGCCCCTTTAAAACCAGAACAATATGTGAAGTTTCAAACAAAAACAAAAAAAAGTTGAAGGAGAATCAAATACAGAAAAATTACTTAATCTGTACACAATTACAACAATAAATTATAAAGCATATATGTTGGATTACCATACGTCCCGTTTTAGCCGGGACAGTCCCATTATTTAGGCTTGCGTCCCGCCAGGTTAACCACAATGTCCCGTTTTTTTTATTGTCCCGTCATATATTTCCAACTTTAAGCAAAGAACTTTTATCTTTTTTTAGAGAGCACCATGATTTTGGGACGAAAATAGCGAAATTAGAGATCAAATCGAAGCGAAGACATTTTTTTTTTTAGAAATCACTATGATTTTGGGACAAAAATAGTAAAATTAGAGATAAAATCGAAATGAAGACTTTTTTTTAGAGATCACCTGATTTTGGAAACAAAAATTAATAAAAACGGTCTTAAGGCCCGCGATTTTTGATGACTTTTGAAAATGTGCCGTAAACGGAAAAAGGTTGAAAAACACTAGTTTGTCCTACTAATTTAGCCTTCAGTTTTTTTTTTTAAATTCTTTTTTATATATCTGATAAAGGCCTTTGTTCTGAAGCGTCCCGGTTTTTAACCGCAAAAATATGGTAAGTCTACAAATCTACATATATGTAATAATACAATAATATAATAACAATAATACAACTACAATATAAAGGCACCGAAAAAATGTAAAGCACAACAAACCACAAACTGGGAAACACAGAATATTACAAAGGCGTAATTTTGAAATTATCTCTAAGAACATGTTACACATTGCCTGAGCCAGTACATAATTCCATAGTTATCAAAAAATTCCATGCTAATATCGAAGTAACTGCCCTTTAAAGAATAAGTTTACCTCCCAAAAAGCATGGTGCAAGTATTTTTAAATGATCAAATTGACTGGCAAGCGCACTTAGCATTTGACGTTTAGTAAACATTTTGATCAATTTTCGATATGAACACATTCTCAACCTATCACTTTTCACCTTCCAAACTAATCCAAAAGCCTTGGAATCGGGCAATGATTGAGAATAAAAATCGATTTCTTTGAGATTTGTATTCAAATCGCAAGACGGCACAAAGGACAAAACAGACTTAGATGAATTATTAGTTACCCATTTACGTAGTTTAAAACCGCGACTCGCAAAAAGCAATGTAGATTCTTGAGAAATTTTTTTAAGATTATCAAGAAAATCTAATGAAAACAACAAATCATCTATTTAAGGGTTTCTTTCAATAGCTGATAAAATCGACTGGCAAGCGTTACAGCGTTTCGTTCACAAGACGATTAATGGCCAGAAGGGCAATACACGAGCCAGAATTAATTCCCCAGATGTATCTAATGAGGTGAAATATTTTGGTTACACCGCGATCAATATCATTATCTTCACATGAAATTAAGCGAAATAGGTCACGCTGGTCCTCAGTCATAGCAATTTGAAAAAAGCATTTGCTCAAATCTGCCATACAACCATACTTTCCAAACGAAAAGCGTGTTAAAACTTCCATTAATCCGTTTAATAAATTAATTCCAAGGTAAACAGCATTATTTAAAAACCGTTATACGGCACCATCAAACACAACTCTAGGTTTCTTTTTGTTCCGTTCCTAAAAATCGCCCACATTATGTATATTCACAATCTCATAAAAAATCTTTTTCTTTCGCTTTGGTCCGGCTCAAATAGCCTAAGAAATAACGGTTTTATAAGCAATTTAAATAATTTAAATTTAGTTATAAAAAAATGGCAACACTGCTTAGTTTCTTGAGTCATGAGAACATTCGAGATTTTCGCTTGACCTGTTTTCGCATGTGACGCAATAAAGCTTATTTGTGATTGGTGGTTGCCTTCATTGAGTAAATTTCGGAACGATCGAGAAACCTTACCGACTGGTATAAATAAGACTCGCTGGAAAGCAGTATTATGATTCGATGATTCGTGGTAACTTAGAATTGGAAAATTGTTAGCTGTGTAAATTCATAGTTTTTTTGGACGCAAGTCTTTGGTTGTCTACGTGATTGTGAAGAATTAAGCTACTGAATCTGTATTTGCTGTTGATTTATACTATTCGGGCTCCTAAGTGGATTGGGGCATATTTTTTAATAAAGAAGTTATTGTGGTAGTCTGAGCTGCGGTTTAGCTAGACTATATTTTTGCTGTTATTGGTTCCTAGGGCAGGTCCAGTAAGAAGATTTAAGAATTTTGTTTTTTAGTAGACAGCCAAGATTGTGTTATCGGTGAAAGCCTTCATAACAGGCATTGAAAGGTTATAAGATTAAAAAACGTACTAAGTTACCAAATTAAATTCTACAAAAATTTAAAGAACTTTTTACCAGCGGAACATAAATTTCAAAAACTCTCCAAAATTTAAAAAACTAAAATTTGTGGAAGTAACACTTTTGTTTGTAACAAAGAAAGGCAAACAGGTGCCAACCAACCCGTACAAATCAGTTCGCCGAAAGTTTCAAGTAGGGTACGTTTCATTTTCGAATTTTTTAACGGTTGACGTCGTAACAAAGTGGTGCGTTCCAAAACGTAGTTATAATTATTAGGCAAAATATCAATCACATCCTTTTTCATAGGAACCGGAATTTCATAACGATTATGAACAACTTTAATACTTGCATGTGAAACGGTTATATAGGTAGATATGTATAGATAGGTTAGTATATATTGCTATACTACTACCACCACTCACTTTATTAAATTGATTAAAAGTCGAAAAAATTAATTCTTTTCCAGTCTTTTCAAGTAATTCGAGCAGTTTCACTTTTGTTTAATTTATTGCAGGATAATTCGTTTAGCGGTCAATTACGTCAACAGTTATTTTCTCCAAAAAAACTAGCAAACGCTAAAATCCAGAAATCAAAAGCAACAGAATTATAGCAATGATTATCTTAATTTCTTTTTCTGACTTATCTCGCCGCCAGTCAAAATGATAATAATGTTATTTTTTACGTACGTTTTTCCAGACAAAGCTGAATTGTGACGTAGCTTTAAGAGCTACACTTAATTCTACCAACAGACATGTGATTTCATCATTTTTTGGCGGTTGAGTTGACTCATCCTCTGCCTTATAATTGCGCAAACAATCTTTCAAAAACGAGACTTCTTGTTTTAATTGCTCACAACTGCACTAGTAAATTTCTCCAATTACCTTATTAATTTTGAAGTTGTGGTGCAAATCTGATTTGACATTCAAAGGCCCACTACTTGCAATAGGACCGAGTCTAGTTAGGACAATTGGTTTTTCTGGGCGCGACCCTTCTCTCTCCTCCGAAACGGTGAGTAAAAACTTATGAGGTTGCCCGATTAAAATCTCCACAGAATTCACTTTAGGTATAGTTGGAATTTCAACTCCTTTAAAATGTTCTAAATTTGTAGTATTTATCTAATGAGATAAGACACGCTCATTGTCTATGAATCCGGACACAACTACTGCATCTTTTGTTGCAAATACTTCTTTAGTTGTTAGAGATTTCAGATTAAATTGCACTAACCACTAGCAGGCGTGGTCTCTTCTGCTAACGTACGAATTGTTATGGCAGGACTATCCTTCAAGTTCATTAGTCAACCTTTCCGAAACTAGAGTAACTTGGGAGGCAGTATCATGTTGTGCATACACTAACGCAAACCTTCCGATAATAGGGTTGATGACCTTTACAGCACTTATGCGAAGCAATACTAAATTATTATTATTAGGGATTATCTTCCTTACAACAACATTTTCAGTATTTATTTCTTCCTCATTAAATTTATCGGTACTCACTGGTTTGGCCCCAAAGCTAACCGAGGTTGATCTGCTATAAAATTCGTGCAAAGCACCTAAATGCTTATTCTTATATTTAGGTCCACGCTTATAACATTTACAGTGAAGCTCACAGTCACGAACGAAATGTCCTACAGACAGGGCCGGATTTAGACCATGAGAGGCCCTAGGATATTCCTTTTGTGAGGCCCTCTTTATTTTTAAACTCAGAATTTTTCTCTAAACAACATAACATGTCATTGCTTAATGTTAAAAAAAAGAGGGTATTAAACTGTTTGTTCTTTTAATTCTCCCGATTCATGGTTGCAAATTTTCAATTAAAAAAATAAAAACTTAGTTAAGACAGTTTTGCTTTTAATTTTAATTTTTTTGATGAAACAGCCGTTATAATGGTTGTAAAGTTTATTTACAAGGACATAAAAAATAGTTACAATCATCAAATAGAGCAAGAATAGGCTATGAAATTTTTTTCTAGCTTTCGTCAAAGCAAAATCATGCAACAGTTCATCAAAATTTATCTGTTTAAGTTTGTCACTCTCAATGCATAGAATGCTCAGTCCAGACAACCTTTCTTGAGACATTGATGATCTCAGTTCATTTTTTATGCTTTTGAGCCTTGAAAAAGATCTCTCTCCTAAGCAGATAGTGACCATTAAGCTTAGAAACAGTCATAATATTGCTTGCATTAGGAAAAGTTGTGTAAATGTTTTCTTGCACACAATTTGATAAAGGTCTTCATGAGACAAAGAAATAGATTACTCTTCTGTAAGCCCTTGCTTTGTGTTTGTCTCACGTAAAAATGAAATTGTAGAAGTTCATCAGTCAGTTTCGGGTCAACATCTTCTGGATACGCTTTCTTTAAAAGTTTTACGCCCTGTACAATTTTTAGTTTAGTTGCTTTCAGATTAACAAGAAAGAGAAACACTTTTGCAATGTCACTGTACGCGATAGCTCTTCTTCTTAAATTGACTTCAAGCGCTGCATCAAGCATAGAAATAAAGGAATTTATTCTAAACCTATCCTGATCGAACTCATCAAATTCAT
Organism: Diplosoma virens; assembly: GCA_963680785.1. NCBI lineage: Eukaryota > Metazoa > Chordata > Ascidiacea > Aplousobranchia > Didemnidae > Diplosoma > Diplosoma virens. The sequence continues at coordinate 46,780,545 of OY796884.1, forward strand.
CTCTAATTTCCCTTAGAAAGTCTACAAGTGAACTGTACAATTTGGCACAAGTACTAATGACAATTCAGATTTCTGAAGGGCTTTGCTAACCCTGTGAAAACGACCTAGCACTCCGGTCCAAAATTGCAACATAAACACAAATTCCAATTTTTCCATTTTTTGCAAAAGGTTGTTAGCATAAAACCTGGGTATCACCCCTCTCACTTACATCGGAGTGCAAATGACTGAGTGCATTAGTGATGGCACAGTAACTTTCGGAAATAGCTTCCATGGATTTTGCATGTGGATCCCACCTAGTATCTGACAAATGTTTAGGCACCTTTGACTGAGGTTGTAAAAATGATTTTAGAACTTCCCACCTCTTTGTGGAAGAGGAAAAAAAGTGTAAATTTTATTGATAACGTCAAAACAGTCCACTGCATCAAGACAACAATTAACAGCTGAGCGGCCAACCAAATATAAGATGTGACCAGTGAATGGAATAAATTTTGCAAATTTATTTCTTTCTAGGATTTTTTGCTGCATACCATTGTACCTACCAGCCATGTTTGCAGCATTGTCATAAGACTGCCTCGACATTTATTAAAATCAAGATGAAGCTCTTTAGTGGGATATTTATGCACTAAATCTGTCATGCCTACCCCAGAGTGGTCTTTCAGCTTAAGGAAAGTCATAAATCTCACACTTGGTAAATCGTTTATAGAAGACACATATCTTATAATCAAAATTGACTGATCGGTATGTAAAATATCAGGAGTGGAATCCACAGAAAAGGTGAAATATCTCACTTTTTTTTACTTCAGCCAAAATTAAACTCCTTAACTTTTTTGGCCATGAATTAAATCATTGCTTTACAAATAATTTTTGACAAATAAGAGGGATTTCCTGATCCTGAATTTCCATGACGATTGATATGAGCAAGTAAAAATGGATTAAATTTTGCTACTAGTTCTAAAAGACCAAAATAATTGCCGTTATTAGGAGATCCAAATTGTTTATTGTTTCCTCTAAAAGGTACGCTTCGTTCTGCAAGAATGCAGATTACAGCTGTGATTTTCTCCATTACATGCCACCAATACTGCTGTTTTGCTTTTATTTGCTCCTCCAGCTTTGAAGAAAGCGTGTATTCTTGCTTCCTTGTTAGGTAGCTCAACATGGCATTTCTGTGTTTTTCTGAGTTTTCATTAGCTTGGATAAGATTGTGCCAATCATCAAAACCATCAGAAGCTAAAGTCGAAGAAGATGCATGGTTTGGAAAGACTTTACAGACAAAGCAATATATTCGTCCTTTTGCGTGTAATAAACAAGCCACTCTCTGCTATTTCATCTTTGTTTCACCATTGACTTTCGTTGAATAAAACAGAGCTTTTGTGCAAAACCTGGATTGTTTCTTGTACACTCGCTTGGAACTAAAAATTAGTCCACAACTGTGCTGAACTGAAGAAGGGCTTCTCTCTATCCAGTAGGCTATTTCCTCATTTTATAAATCTTTCCACAAAAGAACGTCCTTTAAACTCAGTGTATATGTGGATCTATGTTCGCATACTCTGTGTAAGTATATGTAATACATTGGGATTGATTTACTTCACTAGTTGTGAACTGAAAATTTTGACTATCTCCTCTACTTTCATATGTTTCTTTTTCCCCCTCCCTTTGCAGCAACTGAGTTCTCAAAGATATATGTATTTTCATTTTCACTGGGCATGACTACTTCCACATTACCAGGTTGCTGTTCAACGTCCTGCATTGCTTTTTCAATAAGATTTTTTTCTGGTTGAATGTTAGCAGTTGGTTGATTAGCTTGATCATTACACAGATTTTCTTGTGCTGGGGTGAATACACCTACTTCAGTTCCAGCACCTGTTGCTTCTGTCAGAGGTTGATGCAAGAAAGCAGTGATTGGTTTTATCTTCTTTATCATATCATTTTCAATTTCTTTCTCTTGCGCTTGCTAGCTCCACTTTCAAATCTTTTACTCATAATAAACTTAGGATTAGCAAAAGTAAGAAATAAGATTATTGCTTGATCTAAACGCAAGCAATAATCTTATTTCTTACTTTTGCTGATCTAAACGCAGGTAATTAAGCAATACCAATACATCAAATCATATGATTAATCGATAACATATTGTTAAATTTCTATTGATAAAACGAATAATTTACCACAAAAGTAAGCAACAAGCTGTCTATAAGTTATTTTAGCAACTACTGGTACTGTTTTTTGCAGAGTAGACTACTTAGTAACCTTTATAACCACGTTTATTTATAACCTATGTAGAAGATATTTAGCAATACAGGTAGGGGAAAGTGTCCATAGTTGATCCGGTTCCATAATTGATCAATTAGCCTTTTTTTCCGCCTTGTTTAAATTTTTTGAAGGGTAACAACTTTATTATTTTTGTATCAAGATGGCGGTTCTTTGTTGTTATTGTTACGCAGCTGTGCTGAAAAAGCTATGTGCTAGATCAGTTTGTTCAATTTTTTAATACAATTGTTGTTTTTTTTTTTTTTTAAGTAAGCTCGATTATCTCTGAAGTTACTGTAGCTAAGAAAGCGAAAGTTTTTATGAGTATAAAATAAAGCTTTACATTTTAAATAGGGTTAAATTTATAATTACTAGATCAAAGGCAGCGATAAAACCTTGAGATATGTCAGTATTGAGAGCTGTTTTATAGTTGAGCCACTACCCCGATCTTTAGTTGAGCCAACTGGCTCTGGAAGCCTTAGAATAATGGAAAAGCGAAAAACTGATCGTGGAAGAATACCACTTATTGTTTTTCAGAACGCTGCTACAAATGTAACTAAAAATAAATTTTCAATTAGAGAGAGTGCTAAAAAGCACAGTATTGATAGAATAACCTTAACTCATTATCTTAGAAAAGCAGCTGAAAAAGGACCAACGAATGCTAATATGGGCTACAGTTCTCACAAATCCTGGAATCCCTTGCACAATTTACGATATTGCTGCCATTGCTAAGAAAGCATACAATATTGCTTTTAGCAAAAAGAACATGGAATCAACTTTTAAAGCAACTGGAGTTTTTCCACTTAATAGAGATATCTACACAGATGAAGATTTCTTGCCAGCTGAAGTTATTAATAGACCCAACCCTACTGTTTCTGATGAAACACAACAAATAGAAAAAACTATTGTTCATTCTGTTAATCCTCCAGTGACAAACCCTTTTCCAGAGCAAACACGAAATCTGCAACTAGAGTACCAGCCTGTGCAAATGCGTAGTACTGAAACAAATAAAAGTTTAATTAACAGAACAACCATTCAAAATAAAAATGATTTTTTTAATCCTAATTACGTATCTTCATTTGATGTCTTGCCAGTACCAAAAACTTTACCTCGAAAACGTTTTGCTCAACAAAAAGACAAAAAAAATTAGTTGTTCTTACTTCCACACCAGGAAAAGAACGCCTTGCCGTAAATCTAGTTTGTTCGGGAAAGAAACCATTAAGAAGATGTGGACAGATTGGAAATAAAGACAAAAAGCCCAAGACCAAACAAGACCAAAAAAAAGCGAAAAAGTTTAAACACATAAAAAAAAGGAAAAAAAATCAATTGTTTTCTCAAGTTCGTCGGAAGAATCTGTTACTATGACACTTGATGACAGTTCTGATCTTTCTGAATTTAATGATGAAAACATTTGTTGCATTTGCTCGGAATTATACTGTAAAGAAGTGGAAAATTGGATTAAATGCAGTTGCATAGGTTGTTTGTATTGCAATCCTAGAAATGTTGCATGCAGCATTGTTGGTCCTTGCAAAAGCTGGGCGCATGAAGTTTGTTCAGATGATACAACAGTTTTTAAATGCCAGTATTGTAAAAACTGACTACTATTTTATAAAGCACTCTCAATTTTTATTTGAAAGACATTGTTACTTTTTTGTGTACGTATAATAGTTGACTCTGATTGAAAGTTTGTGTAGGCCTATATTCTTTGCATAATATTTTGAATAAAGCTTTTTGGCTCTTATGTGATGACACGCAATACTCCACTTAATTTTATAAATTAAAGAGTGGCTCAATTAAAGTTACTGGGTGGATCAACTACGGAAATTCCACTCCATAGTTGAGCCAAAATAGTAGGCAATTTTAACCCCCCAAAAATACCAGAAATAATTTGCCTATAATGTTTCTAAGAATTAAAATCATTACCACAAAAAAGGTAATTTATGAATATCACTTTGTTTCGGTAAAAATACAACTGGTTTGAATTTTCTGATCGAAAATGTAAATTTTGGCTCAATTGTGGATACTTTCCCCTATAGGTTCTGCTTTAGGTGGGGTTTAAACTTGTCAAATTTTTAATAGAATTACAAACTTAGGATTTGAATTTCGAGGCCCCTGGACGTTGAGGTCCTAAGCTTTAGCCTGCCTAGCCTATTGGTAAATCCGGCCCAGCCTACAGAAAGGCAATTAAGACATCTTCCAGCTTCTAAGATCTTCTTTTTTTTATCGACAACATTCAACTTTTTAATTCTTGACGTTATCATATTCTTTGAATAAGTTATCTGAAAAAGTTGAATAAACGATAGCTTATAGAGTTGAGTGGTATTTAGCTGGGATATTTTGTTAAACATAATATTCTTGTGTTGGTCTATTTTGTCGTTAAAAATCTCCCCCTTGAGAAGTTGTCTAGAGGAGGTCATTTGACGAGTTCCTCTTTTTAATCCCCCACTAGATGTTTGCTTCGATTGTGAAAAGAGTTTCAATTTAATTATTTGTTAGTTTATTTGGTTAATATAATAAGTCTGTAGTGTTTAAGAAAACAGCAATTTTATAAAAAGATGAGTATAGGAAATCACTCCTAAATCTGTCATTGCTTTAATGAATGTAACCAAAATAACTTTTGTAATATTCATTATTTGGTTATATAGTAATATTCATTGTGTAATAATCACTATTTTATTTTTTATTTTATTTTATCTCTATATTTATCCTCCTAACTAGCAGGAAAGCGACGGAGGCGCTAATACATAGGGTAGGCAATTACCCCGACCTGCTTCCGAAGATGCCAAGATATTGCTGTCCGCTTGTAATTTAATAGAGATATAACTTTAATTTAGAACTGCTTGCCAGGACCACCAAGCAAGGGAATGTGCCGTAAAATGTCTTTCCCAAAGACACAACAGAATGGTGCGAGTGGGTTTTGAACCGAGACCGTGTTGGTCATGAGCCCGGCGCTTTAACCACTAGACCACGCTGACGACTATTGCAATATTCATTATTCATTTGGTTATATTGATTAAAGGAGTGGCAAAGTTAGAGTGGTTTCCTATACTCATCTTTTTATAGTAAATTTTTTGCTTGCCATAAAACTGAAGATCTTTAAAAGCAATTTATATCTACTAATTTTATTGAATCCACACAGAAGCGCAAGATTGTTTGAATCGTTTTATTTCCATGCTGTTTTCTGTACTAGGGCTTTAACCAACGACTTTTGTTCAATTGGATGATAAATAAATTAAGTTACCGGTAATAAAAAGACTAATTCCTAAAGTTGTACTACCACACTTCTTCCGGTTCTAGTCTTTTAAGATTAGAGTGCATATAGAGATTTGTGAGACTTTATTGGGATTTCCCTAAGCGTGTTTCCTAGAGTTTTTATTTAACCTAGATTTATCGAATCAAAATAATGAACTCGTATGCAATTTTATTGAAATGATGCTTGAAATTTATTACTTCCCAGTTATTAACAAACCAACTCGCATCATGCACAGATACAAGTGCAACAGTAGGCCCTATTGGACATATCTGGACAAATTTACACCATCAACAAATAAAATCAAGAGTCATTTTAAATCCACTTTCTGACCATTTACCAGTATATATGTGTCTTAATTTTAACAAACAAAATTTTTATAGACATCAACAAAAAAAATCTTTTACCCCCAAAATATAACCAAGTTTAGGAAAATGTTAAAAAAATTGATATTAATGCAATATTAAATGAAACTAATACTAATTTAGCATTTAAATTATTAATGAACAGTTATAAATCTACGTTTAACTATTGCTTCCCTTTCATCAGGAAAAATATAAAAACAAAAATAAGCAGCCATGGTTTGATAATGATCTTTATTTCTTAATGTTTGAAAAAAACAATGGTTTTAAAAAGTTCTTAAAAAATATAAAAGTGTTTTAAACAAAGCAAGCTTCAATAAAGTAAAAAATACATACAATCGCGACTTACAAGAAAAAATAAACAGAATTAGGCCTATTTTAGACAAAGATTTAATTAAGTAATAATTTGAAAGAAACCGGGGAAAAAATAAACAATTAGGTAAAGTCAAATCATCAGTATGTTCTTCCATATCCATAAACAATAATTTGGTGAATGATTTTCTATAGATTACTAATTATTTTAATAACTACTTTGTCATTGTTGCAAATAATTTCGTATCAGAATTACCACAAACATCTCAGAGTTTTCAAACATTCATGCAATCTCCCACATTGAGCACACTTTATCTCTACCCAACTAGTTTAACAGAAATAAAAAAATAAATCAGTGACTTTCAGCCTAAAAAAAGTATTGGCTTTGTAGAAATTTCTTTAACTATTTTAAAAAGCACACCAGACAATATATTATTAGCTTTAACACAGGTGTTTAATCTTTCATTAGCTTGTGGTGAATTTATCTCTGACTTTAAAACTGCAAAAGTAGTACCAATTCATAAAATGGGTAGTGTAACCAATGTATGTAATTATCGACCAATCAGCTTACTTTGCTTCAGGTCTAAAATATTGGAAAAATTAATATACAATCATGTACTATTATTCTTAAAAATCAAAACTTTTTTATAAATATCAATTTGGCTTCACAAAAAACACTCAACTAGTCACGCAACTTTATTATTAATTGAAAATATTACTGAAGCTTTTGAAAACAAAGAACATGTACTTTGCATATTTCTTGATCTATCTAAAGCGTTCAATACCATTAATTATAAAATTTTACTATTCAAATTATGGCATTGTGGAATTCGTGGTGTAGCGCATGATTGGTTTTGTAGTTATCTTAGCAACAGAAAACAATTAGTTGAAAAAAATAATATTTGCTCCAATACTAAGTCAATAAAATATGGTGTCCCTCAGGGTTCAATTCTAGGTCCTTTACTATTCTCAATTTATCTAAATGATTTAAATAATAATTTGACCTTAGGAAAATGCATCATGTACGCAGACGACATTTATTTTTAAAAAATTTTTTGCTATGAAACCTTATATGAAGCTACAAACAAGGAGTTAGTGAACATAGATAAGTGGCTTCTAGCAAATCGACTAGTTCTAAAATCTAAATACTGACAAAACACATTATTCGCACACCCAAAACAAAGTCTCCATCAAAAAAAACTGATAATTTCAATCAGAAATAAATTTATTTCTTAACAACCAAAAACGAAATTTTTGGGGATAATATTCATGAATATTTAAATTGAAAATTACATATATGGACTTTGTGCTACAAAAAATCTGCGTAAGTAACGGTACTATCAAAAAATTTCTAAACTTTGACAAAAAACTCTGCTTGTATTGTACAACTCCCTGATAATCAGTAATATAAGGTATTGCATTACAACTTGGTAGCCTATATTGGTAATAAAAACCAGGGCGTCGAACCGGACACGAACCGGACTGAACCAACCCGAACCGGACCCGAACCGGATCCGTAAACCCGTATAAACCGTTATTATTTTTTAAACCCGAACCGGAACTGAACCAGAAAAAATAAAATTTGTTGAACCTGAGCCGGAACTGAACCCCAAAAAATAAAATTTACCGAATCTGAATCTGAACCGAAACGTTATTTTAAACGATTCGGGTCCGGTTCGGCGCCCTGATAAAAACACAGCCTCAAAAATTCAACGAATCGCTAATAAATATATACAATTGACATTTGGATTACATCATAGAGCTAACTTTACTGACATTTTGCAAAACAATAACATAATGACAATCAATCAAATAACCGAATTAGAAATAACTTGTTTTATGTATAAATATATAAAAGGCATGTTACCACGATGCTTTGATCATTTTTTTCAAAATAACCTTGTAAGCGACAACTTCACAAATGTACAAGAAGCCAGTCAAAATTCTATTTTTCATTTGTAGATTAAATGTAACTAAACAATCTTTAAGATACAGAGATCCTCTTGCTTGGAATAGAGTCTCAGCAAGCATTAAACAGATAAAATCATATAAAACATTTCGTACAGAATTTCAAAAGTATCTTATAGCAACGTAATTTTTAATGGTAATAGACTTCACAAAATTTAAAACATATGTTGATGGTTTTTATTGTTACGGGTAACTCCACCTAATTGGACAAAGAAATTGATGGTGATAAAAGCCCGATGCGAATTGAAAAGCAACATCCAGACATTACGTCCAGTTGGATGAAATTCACATAATTATTTCTTTTGCACTTTATCTTGTTTACTATTTGTATGTTTTTATTTTTATGTACGTGAATTTTGTTCAACCATATGCTTTTGAAATGGTCCTTTTTGACCCGAGGCAGGATTTCTTTTGGTGGGTTTCTTTGCTGCCTGACCCTTTTTTGGTCCAGACCCTTTCAGTCTTTGAGTTTGTTGTTTCTCACACCCATGATTACTCAACATTCTCAGACTATTACTCGGATGTGTGTATAAATTATCTTTTTTTCGCTTTCCTTTTTTTGTCAACGTCACGCTGCTTTTTTCAAAAGTACAGCGACCATGCACAGCTTACGTTTTGTATGTGTTTCGTTTAGTCGCTGCTTCTTTATTCACAATCTTTATTTCTACATGCACTATGATTAATTTCAAGTTCATTGAGAGTAAAAATGAAAATAAATAAATAAATAAAAAAAATCTGTTCCAAATTTTAAAAACTTTTTAACATCAAAAACTAATTACAAATGAATACTGAAAAACCAAGAAAATTTTTTTGATTGTATTACTGCATATCAGTGGGCCCTTATTGCATTTATCATGTTTAGTATTTAGAAACATTTTTGATGAAACACGTAAACCAGTGCTTTTCAAACTTTTTCGGACGTCAATTCGAGTAAAACAATTTTAACGATCCTCTAATCTAGTGCACGCTTTTAATTAAGTAATGAAAAGTGAAAAATTAAAAAGTAAAGACTTTTTTTTTAACTTTCATGTAACCATGATTTCATTTCAGTGTCAAAAAAATTCAAGTGATGACAAAAAAGGTCTTCACTTAAAAAACCATACATTTTTTAGCTTGAAACTTCTACAACTAAGTACCGTGGCTTCATTTTTGCAGTAAACCCCTTCATTTTTTTTTATTGTATCTCTATATTTATCATCCTGACTCGCAGGAAAGAGACGGAAGCACTAATACATAGGGCAAGCAATAGCCCCGACCTGCTGCCGGAGATGCCAAGATGATTTATATATCGACGAAGATTTATTTATCTACCACTTTGAAATCCATTGACGTAAGCAAACTCAAAATTTTCATCCTGCCAGTGTTTTCTCTACTAAACTACAAAGACGGCATATTCGCAGTTTTAATCAGGGCGTCCAACCGTTTAAAATAACGTTCCGGTTCAGGTTCAGGTTCGGCAAATTTTATTTTTAAAGGTTCAGTTCCGGTTCAGTTCAGCAAAAAATTTTTTTTCGGGTTTAGTTCCGGTTCGGGTTCAGCAAAAAAATTTTTTTCGGGTTTATTTCCGGTTCAGGTTCAACAAAATTTTTTTTAGGGGTTCAGTTCCGGTTCAGCTCCGGTTTGGGTTCGGAATATATCTTTTTGGTCTATTTTTGACAAGCGTTAGGACTATAAGCACAATTTGTTACCTCATGTTATCGTGGGCGTCCGCAGACGCGCTTCCTGGAGGAGTGATGGCAAGCAGTCGGAAACACAAAATATATTCTTAAAAAGGGTTTTTAAAAAAATTCTGGGACAGGTTTTAAAAAAATTAAATTAACCTAATTCACGGGCTTGGGTCTTGGTTGTAAAAACCAAGTCTTATCAATAAATTTATAATAATGATCTTGCGAGCGCCAAAAGCGGAAACGGAAGTTTTTTGTTGTTTTGTGATCTGAAAACTTTCTTATAGATGTGTTTATATGAGTTTATATAGATCTTTCTTGAATTAGCCACTGATATATTTGTCTAAGAATTTTTTAATAAATTTTTAGTGGCAGCCCTCACACAGAAGGTTTACTAGTTATGAAACGTCATTAAAGATTGCGTGAAGTAAAAGATTTTTCTTCCCAAAGCTTTTTATCTGACACTCTTCAGGGGAAATCGTCAGAATAAAGCAGAATTAAACCAAACTGAGTTATAAAAGGGAAAGCAGAGTTTTTTCATTGGCTGAAAGAAGTTAGTCAATGAGAGAAAAGATTAAGAAATTTTCAAAGAGTAGACGAATTCTTTTTGTTTACACAGAAGGGGTTTGAGAGATTTAATGAAAGTCGCTTCAAGAGCAGAAAGGTGAAAAGAAGAGCGACCTCGAGCGAGAATAGAAGAATTTTCGTTGTTGTAGTGAAGAGCGCATTGGGCGTTGTCAAGAAGATGTTGACCAATAGCGGATTAGTGAAATTGTTGTGGGTGTATGTTGGCCTTGCAAGAGAGGGAAAGGCTTTGGCGGTTGTGCGAGGCAGGAGGATTGGCGATGGATCTAGGAACGTGTTGTTTAATTCGCTCTTCTAGGCGTTGAGACGTGCGACCAAATTTTATCAATAAAGTAAAAGGTTGGTGGTTTTGCAATTAAAAACAGCCATTATTAATGCAAAAATTCTAGTTAAATATCATCCAATTTTATAAGTTTTGTTTGTTAAAACTTCTTTAGATATTACAAATAAAAAACAAAAACCGATGACGGTCAAACAAAAAAATGTTTGTTATTGAAAAATAATATTTTTTAGATTTCAACATGCAAATTTAAGCCTAATAAGAAGCTGAGAAATAAGAGAAAAGCAGTTAGCTTACAAAATATTATTTAAACTTCACGGTACAAGGCGAAGGTTAATAACTTCTCTTTCTAATCTCAACTAATTTTCTTTAAAAAATTTTGTTTTTTTAAAAAATTAAAAATTAATTAACTTTATTGCATTGCTTGCTTGACATTATTTTTCACTCAATCTCGACTGTTAGGGATACCATCATGCTAGTGAAAACCATTTGGGGCAACTATAAGTTACACTGAACTCGAATCATTCGATAAGTTTATATTGCTTTTTTATTAAACTTCTCCATGCAACTAAATTTTAGTCGAGTGGTTCCCCAACAGCCTGCACTGCAATGATATGCGGTCAGGGCATGCAAGTCATGCGTTGCATGACCAAATTTTTAGGAATTGCATGACAAACTTTTGCGTGATGAGGTAGATATTGTTCAATTGGATGAGAAATATTACTTGCTTTGGATGAAATGCGAGGCTGATCCGAGACGGAGACCTATTTTTTTACGTTATTTTAGAAAATTTAGGGTAAAAACAAGAAATCGGAGACTGGTTAGAAGTGATGACCTTTTTTTTTTAAGCTCACCGCATTTTCAGGGCAAAAAGTGCATTACTGCTAACGATTTTAAACGATGATCTTTTTTTTATAAATCGTGGAAACAGCATTACCGAGGAAGGATTCCATGTGATGAGCTGTTTTTTAGAGCTCACCTTAAATCTAGGACGAAAATTGGTCTTGAATAAACCCAATTTTATGACCCGGTTTTGGCATGCCAATTGCATGATTAGTCTCAAAGGTCACCGCACTCCACTGCTGCACTGTGCAGCTTTGATTTTTCAATGGCGTCAAATAATTTTGCTTTGTTGCGTAGTCTACGACTACGTGCAATTTTAATTTAAAAGATTTTTAGTATAAAAATTGTTCGCAAGACACCTTAAAGTTTTTTATTTTTAATTAGTTTATTGCAATAACTTAACTAATTGTTACACTAAAAATAAAAGTCATAATCTAGATGTGATTTTTGTCCTATATGATTTGGTTTCACCAACGATGATTTCACAATGTTTGCTACGTCTCTATATTAATATGTATTTTTTTAAAAGTATGGCACTGTAGAAAGCTTAAGAACAACTGCTTTAGCATATATTTAAAATCTCGCTTTCTTTATCTAGCAAGTGACATGTTTTTGCTTAACTTGTCGCCTGAAAAAGTCCTTTATAACGTTTCTGTATTGACACACAAGTATCATGACCAAAAAAATTGCGGCAACTTCAAAGACAAAATTATGATTCTGATTCTTCTACAAATAAAATTTGAGCATCATACGGTCGAATCGGATCCATTTAAAATAAAGTTCCGGTTCAGGTTCGGGTTTAACAATTTTTTTTTACGGGTTCAGCTCCGGTTCAGGTTCAACAAATTTTATTTTTAGGGGTTCAGTTCCGGTTCAGGTTCAGCAAATTTTATTTTTCTGGTTCAGTTCCGGTTCGGGTTTAAAAAATAATAACGGTTAATACGGGTTTACGGATCCGGTTCGGGTCCGGTTCGACGCCCTGGTTTTAATACTTCATTAATCATACGGCTTACCTTTATGGCAGAGAAAACATTCCTTTAAGAAATTTTTCAGCCACCTAGTGGACATAGCAACCGTTGCTATGTACATACTTTGGCTTTATTTAGTTTGTTTTAAGCAAAGTTTTTGTAAATAGGGGGGCTTAATTTTAAAAATTTTAAAAATTGAAAATCAGGTCCTCAGATTTTTATGGTATAATTGTAAAAATTAAGAATAAAATTATTCTTTTCACTTTACTTGCAAAACTCCCCTCATATATACCCCCTTAAAATTTGGAATATAATTTTTTTAAAATATTGTCAATATTTGACTGTACTGTAGTTGTCTTTATAAAAAACAACTTTGAAAGGATTTTTACATTATATGCAAGTGTATTTACTACTTGATATAGTTTTAATGCACTCAGAAGCCAAATAAGGAGGCAAGACATTTTAGTACCTCCAAAAATTAAAAATAAACAGCTTTAGTAAAAAGCTTGTAAAGATACTTTTGTAGCCTACTTGATGATAATTTTAAAATTTATTTATTTATCAACTATACTTACCCCCACCCAGGGGCATCAGAAGCAAAGCGTAAGGAGGCAATTGCCATGCTTTTCCAGATTGCTTCTGCAAAGTATAGCCACTAGCTTTGTTGTGACGGATGATGGGCCAAGCTGTGAGGTCCCGTCAAGAAGGCAAACAATAAAACCTCCAAAGTGCTTTACTATGTGTAGTTGTATCATTAAACAATTTGCTTTAAAAAAAAACTCAAATAAAGCAGAAAAAAGCTGAAACACGCAAGGCATGCTGGTTTAACAATCTTCAAAAAAAGCAAAATATTCATTAAAAATATTTGTTTCAAAACTCAAAAATGCTGAAGGCATAGGAATGGTTGAAACTTCATTCAAATATTTGATTGGTTTAGCTATTTGTGTTGGTGTGTTGCAGTTGTCCAATTGTTTTGCTATTTTTGGCTTGAATTTGCTAAATTAATCACCTCAAAAAGATTAAAAATAATGACATATTATGCAAAGTAAAAACTGTTTAACAGCTCACTGGTTTTCTTTTCAGTATTATCCCTGTTTATTTCGTGTCTATCTTTTGGGTAGGTTATTCGAAATAGTTATTTGGATGTTGTCCTTTTCTACCTCGTCATATTAAGACTTTTTTTAGTTTAACCTTAAAGCAATTTTGTATTCTGTTTTAAGCAATTAGATTCATACCGTGACATAATCAGAAATTTGTGGTGGGGAGGTGAGAGTTAAAAACACAATCACTATAATCTGTGATGTCTTCTACAAAAGAGAGGCCTGGTGCAACAAAAAAAGAGAGCCACTTTTAAAAATTGACTTTAAAAAAATTAAAATTTATATAGTACATATTTTTTATTTTTATCGTCCTGACTCCCTGACTCACAGGAAATTGTTGGAGGCACTATACATTGAGCACCTGTCAAGCTATTACATTGATCTGCTTCCAGAAAAGCCAAGACTGTATTGCTGTCCAGTTAAAATTTTTTATTTAATTTTTTATACTGTATTGCTATCCAGTTGAAATTTTTTATAGCACAACCTGCTCATTTGCTGAAGCTGTGCTGCATTTTCATACTTTTTTGCAGAAGTGTTGCCTTTAATTGCCACTGTGCATTGAGAAATAAAAAGATTACTTGCATGCATCAAAGATTAAACAAATCAATTCCCTTTTGTTAAGCTATATGAATTGAAACTTTATTGCTCCATGAATTGAAATGTTATATGATTAATTTACTTGAAATTTTTCTTTAAGTTTCAAAACAAGAAGGTGTTAAAGTTGAAAAGATTTGTATATGCACATTTAATGGCATCTTTTCCTTGGTGTGGCTTTATTTTGACTGAAAAAAACAAAAAAAAATGGATGAGTTATTTTTAAAGTTGCTTAAATATGTTTGTAATTGCAATAAAGAACACTATCATTTTTTTTGTGTTAGGTCGACAGATGTCCCTCATCCCCAATAAGAATACATTGATTGTTTGTTTGCTCAAATAAGCAAATTATGTGAAGACAACTGCATAGAAGATATGATTTTACAGCCATGCAAAACTTTTCAAACAATTTTGAAAGATACTTTACAACACAATTTGCCAGATTTTATTCCACCACTCACCTTGATGGGCAATCACTTCACCCTTTGCCTAAAGTTGTGCTTCAAATGTTTGACTACACTGATTGTCCCAAAGGTCCAGTAATTCCTGGCAGTCATGCTATTGAAAGATTGATTATTGAAAGGCATTTATCTGGCTTGATTAAAACTTTTTACAAAGACAAGAAAGAATGTGCTACTTGTCTTTTGGAAGTTTGTGGTCATGAAAAAATGCCATTGAATCACATCATTGTTGATTGATGATATGTTTAGATTGCCATCATCACATTTTTCATATGTTTTTTACACTACTTTGTTTATAAAGCTTTGCAAATTACAACCGAGTATGATGGCTCAAGTTTTAGCTTTGGCATCTGATATGCTCTATGAAAGAATAGATTACATGAACACTACTTGTATTGATTGCTTAGTAAATTGGTTTTCTCATCATTTTAGCAATTTTCAGTTTTGTTGTAGTTGGGATGATTGGGCAGATTGTCTAAGTCTTGATCCTGCTACACCAAAACCAAAATTTATCAAAGAGGTATTAGAAAAAAAGTTAGGCTTTTGTACTATCAGCATATTTGTGAAATGATGCTTATCCACCAAGGTTCAGCACTCAGCCCATTTCTTTTTGTTGTCATTATGGACAGGCTGACGGAGAACATCAGGAAGGACGCACCATGGGATATGCTGTTTGCAGATGACATAGTTCTGTGTAGACAAAATCATAGGGAGCTAGAGGAGGACCTGGAGATTTGGAGAAATGCACTGGAGAGAAGAGGCCTGAAAGTGAGCTGGAGCAAGACAGAATATATGAGGGTTGGGGGTGTGGATGATGGAGAAGAGTTGAAGTTGCAAGAAGAAAAGGTAAAGAAAGCCAAAAACTTCAAATACCTGGGGTCAACAGTTAGTAATGATGGAAGATGTGAAGAAGAAGTAAGGAGAAGGATCCAAGCAGGATGGATGAGTTGGAGGAAGGTATCTGGAGTTCTGTGCGACAGGAAGTTATCAGCAAAGGTTAAGGGTAAAATATACAAGAGTGTTGTTAGACCAGCCATGCTTTATGGAATGGAAACGGTGGCAGTGACTGAACGGCAAATGGGAAAAATGGAAGTTGCAGAGTTGAAAATGGTGAGATGGGCACTGGGAGTGACAAGAAAGGACAAGATAAGAAATGAATATGTGAGAGGGACTGCAAAAATTGCAAAGCTGGGAGAAAAACTTCGGAATGTGAGGCTACGTTGGTATGGACATGTAAAAAGGAGAGAAGAAGACTACGTGGGGAAAAGGATGATGGAGATGGCGGTGCCAGGCAGAAGGAAAAGAGGAAGGCCAAGGAGAAGGTGGATGGATTTGGTGAGAGAAGACATGGAAAGGGTTGGAGCTAGGGAAGGAGATGAAGTAGACCGAGTGAAATGGAGATTACTATCGCGCTGTGGCGACCCCGAGTAGGGAGAAGCCGAAAGAAGAAGAAGAAGAAGAAGATGCTTATCTAGTTTGAAAGCCTTTTTCCATCTAACAATAAAATTACTTTTAAATATACAGTAGTTCCTGGTTCTAATGCTAGTGAACAGCACAACAAAGATATTCTAGCATGTCCAAAAATAATTGAAACCATTAAGTCTAAAAGCAGTGATAATGAATTGATTGTGATGCTTTCCACAATCGAAGATGACTACTTAAAAGACAGAGCTTATTATCAATAATCATTAAAAAGACTTGATAATCTTTTGCAAGCTGTGTTATTTTAGCTCAAAATCTTTCAATCATTCTTTCAGTCCTTTGTCAAAATTTCACAAAGTTTTTAATAGATAGCTGAAATTGAAAAAGGCAAAATTTAGTGTTTGCAGATTTTGAAAATTGTTTGGAAAAACCATTCATAATGATTGTTGTGCTAGTTGATAAAATGCGAAGAATGAAAATTGTGCATTGCTCCTCTATGACAAAATGTTTGTTTTCTGAGATGGCTTTTGGCTTTACAAGAATGTATGTGTGGGAAATAATGCATTCAACTATAAGAAAAATGAATAAACACTTTTTAGAAACTGATTTAGCTGACATGATCACCATGGGATATGCTGTTTGCAGATGACATAGTTCTGTGTAGACAAAATCATAGGGAGCTAGAGGAGGACCTGGAGATTTGGAGAAATGCACTGGAGAGAAGAGGCCTGAAAGTGAGCCGGAGCAAGACAGAATATATGAGGGTTGGGGGTGTGGATGATGGAGAAGAGTTGAAGTTGCAAGAAGAAAAGGTAAAGAAAGCCAAAAACTTCAAATACCTGGGGTCAACAGTTAGTAATGATGGAAGATGTGAAGAAGAAGTAAGGAGAAGGATCCAAGCAGGATGGATGAGTTGGAGGAAGGTATCTGGAGTTCTGTGCGACAGGAAGCTATCAGCAAAGGTTAAGGGTAAAATATACAAGAGTGTTGTTAGACCAGCCATGCTTTATGGAATGGAAACGGTGGCAGTGACTGAACGGCAAATGGGAAAAATGGAAATTGCAGAGTTGAAAATGGTGAGATGGGCACTGGGAGTGACAAGAAAGGACAAGATAAGAAATGAATATGTGAGAGGGACTGCAAAAATTGCAAAGCTGGGAGAAAAACTTCGGAATGTGAGGCTACGTTGGTATGGACATGTAAAAAGGAGAGAAGAAGACTACGTGGGGAAAAGGATGATGGAGATGGCAGTGCCAGGCAGAAGGAAAAGAGGAAGGCCAAGGAGAAGGTGGATGGATTTGGTGAGAGAAGACATGGAAAGGGTTGGAGCTAGGGAAGGAGATGAAGTAGACCGAGTGAAATGGAGATTACTATTGCGCTGTGGCGACCCCGAGTAGGGAGAAGCCGAAAGAAGAAGATTTAGCTGACATGATAGAACTAGCTGGTTTTGCCAATCAAAAAAATGATGATGATCAAGATGACTCTATGAAAGCTTTTAATCTTTTTACTCCAAATGCAGATGATATTAAAAAGATGAGAGATCTGGTGGACACAGCCAGTGGTGAGCAGAAGAAGCTGTTTCTCATAATCGTTCAGTGGTTCATCATGATACTTTCTGACCACATTATTCAATGCGAATCTTCTAGTTGTTCTTTTTATACTCCTTGGCTAAAACATGCAATTAAATGATTGAAAGAAATCTTTTTTTTTGCCCAAAAATACTGTCTCCAAGTATATGGCTACAATGGAAAATCTTCTTTTTACATCAGATCTAGATCTTCATATTCTGTCTATATAGCCCACTTGGGCTATTCTGTTGTGTCCTTGGGAAAGACACTTTACAGCACTTTTCCCTGCTTGGTGGTCTTGGCAAGCAGTTCTAAATTATAGTAATATCTCTACTAAATTACTAGCAGACTGCAATATCTTGGCATCTCTGGAAGCAGATCGGGGTAATTGCTTACCCTATGTATAGCACCTCCATCGCTTTCCTGCAAGTCAGGAGAATAAATATAGAGATAAGAATGAATAAAAAAATAAATAAAATAAAACTTAAGTAATTTGTTAGTATTATGAAATGAAACACAAATAAATAATTTCATTCATTTTGTATTTTTTCCATACAATGTATATGTCAATCTTTTAACTTTTTTTAAAAGATAAATTGTGAAAAAAATCAATAATTATTTACAATACAGGGTGTTCATAAAGTCTTGATACAATTTCAAAATTTTTTTATGAAGTCAATTCTTAAAATATCTTAATCAGATTTGTTTTTATATTAATCAGTGTTGCTTAAAGTTTTTTTACCTCATTTAATACATTTCTATATGGGCACCTTTAGTTACTCGAAGCACATCAATACAAAGTTGTCTCGTGGAAGAAAAATGGACCAATTACTCAATTGCACCTGATTCCACACCACACATTCACTTTTGGACTATCCCTTTGAAGCTCCCTAATCTCATGGGGGTGTTCTGATCCCCAAATCCTTACATTGTGTGTGTTTTGTTTACCAGAAACATGAAATGTTGCCTCATCACTAAAACAAATTTGCTTGAAAAATTCTTCATCCTCAGAAATTCGTTGTAGCATATTATCTGCAAACTCTTCATTTTGGCTTGTCATTTGGCTGAAGTCTTTGTAACATTTGCACTTTGTAAGCATACAATCGTAACCTTTTGTGTCGAATCTTGTGCACTGTTGTAGATGGTAATTCCAATTCTCTGGCAGCAGTACAGATGGACCTTATAGGAGAACAACTAAACGCTTGTCTTACACACTCAATGTTTTCCACAGATGTTCTCTCACTGCATCCAACACTGACCCTGTCTCCATAAAATTCTTGTGCCATTAACGAATTGAAGAACGTGATGGTGGATCTTTTCCATTATTATCCTATACTTTCACTGAGTCTGAACGTCCGATTTTGTTTCAATGAACCAGGATACACATTGTGCCTTCTCTTGAGGAGTAATCATTTAATAAGATTTTATTTAACACATTCATAAAACACATAAAAATTATATCTGAAACACAAAATTTTATTTTAAAGAAAAACTTTGAGCAGCACTGATTAAAATAAACACAAACCTGGTTAAGATATTTTAAGAATTGACTTCATAAAAAAATTTTGAAATTGTGTTAGGACTTTATGAACACCCTGTACATTCAAATTTTTATGTTTCAACCATGCAGTACTGTAGTTTAAATGTGTTTAATTTTAAATTGCTTTTAACAATACATTTTGTTGTAACAATAATAATATAATCAAAACAACAAATTTTTTTATTGTGCCAATGTAAAATAGTTTTTAATGTAATTGTTAAATATTGCCACCTAGTTAAATTTTGTCTGTTTTTTGAATAGATATTGTAATACTTTGGTTAATCATCCCAAAATAATTTTTGTCAACTTTTACATAGTAATAGTAATGATTACTAAACAATAAAAAAATGTTCTTGATTTAATAATAAGTTTATATTAATTATTCAATAAAATGCAAATTTAAGAGACATATGTAGTAACTTTATTGAAAAGTTGTAGCATTAGTAACTTAATTCACAAAAAAACAGTTTACATTGATTGCTGATTCATACTAGAATACAGTTCCAATATTGTTTTTGTTGACTTGAAAGTTTATGTTAACAAAGGAAAAATCGTTTTTTACATTAAACATATTATTTCTATTTGCCCAATTAATGAAATCTCATTCTTAGTAAAATATGATTGAAGTATGCAATTCTGAATCAGTTATTGACAGTTTAGTAATTTTATTACTCGAAATTTTTTAAAAACTGGATGCTAATTTTGGTCATTATGAGTATACATCATCATCAATCCAATTTTACTCGAGTTTAAATATTCCCAGTAAATGGAGGTGGTTGGATGCATTACATTTTCTCTCCACCTACACCAATCTGCCACATATTTTTCCTTCAACTTTCATTACATCCTTGGTTGGCCCTGTTTACACTTTCCATCCACTTCATGTACCATTGCCTTCATCAAAACATCTTCCTTAGATCGTCTCAAAATATGACCATACCACCTCACACCATTCACCCTTGCCAGCTTATTTGCTGCTTCCTTCAATCCAAACATGTTAATCAGCTCCATTGTGTTCCTCTTGTCCACCAACTTTTCACTACACATTGCCCTCACTATATATCTTTCTGCTCTTCTCAAAATAGCTACTTCATTTTCTCTCAAACATCACATTTCACTTTCATACTATATAACATAGCTAATCTCACATAGCTCCAATATGTCTTTCCTTTCATCTGCAAAGAGAATCTTTTTCCAAACAGTATCTCTCCACACTCTTTGAATTTCTTCCATCCCAATCTTGTTCTTGCAGTCACTGTGGCTTTGCATCCTCTACTGGCATTTAACCTATTACCAAGATAGCAAAATCCCTTTACAGTTTCCACATGATCACACATTACCTCTTATTGCTCTTCTCTTGCACCATTAGTTGCTTTGTCGCACTTATTACACACAAACAATCTTGCAGCACTTGGAGTTACTTTCTTAATTAAGAACACCTTTCATGAATTTATTGGTCACATTTGGTGCAAAACTCTGAATTAACAGTCACCCTTTTGCCACATATTCCACATAGGTTTATTTCACTCTATATGACTTCACCCTCTGACCCACACACCATCACCTTTGTCTTTTCAAGATTCACTTTTAGTTCCTGGCTCTCTAATGCACTTCTCCATTTTAGAAACCTTTCCTTTAAACACTCTGTTGTTTCACTCATCAGTAGTAAATTATCTGCATACAAAACCCCTTTGATTAAGCCTTCTTTTGCATTCTCTTTCACAACATCCACCACAATTGCAAACAACAAAGGTGACAAAATAGATCTCTGATATACACCAATCACTACAGAAAATTCTTGAGAATTCAGATCCAACTTTTACCTTTGTCTTTGAACCCTCATACAGACTCATCACTGCTTTTACCAAGATCTTTGGTAGTCCTTTCTTCCTCAGTGCCCACTGCGTTACTCTTCTTGAAACTCTGTCAAAAGCCTTTGCTAAATCCACAAAACACATGTACAATTTTTTATCCTTTTCTCTCTATTCCTTTTGCATTCTTTTCACAATAAAAAGAGCATCTGTTGTCCCTCTTCTTGGCATAAATCCAAATTGCATATCATCCACCTCCACCAGTGCTCTTATCCTTTTTTCCAATACCCTTTTAATGATCTTCATTCCATGTTCCAATAACTTCACTTTTCTATATGCACTGCAGTTTATCACATTTCCTTTTTCCTTCTAGATCGGCACCATCACACTAGTCTTACAATTTTCCAAAATTCCTTTTCCATCAAATACTCTCTGACAAAGTTTTGTCATCACATCAATTCCAATTATTAAATTGTGTTTTGATAGGAATTTGGAGCAAGTTTTTCTTTGTCCCATGCCCTTGCTGACACCAACCACAGTTGTCTGCAGTGGGCATAGCCTTTGCCTAAAAAGACAGTACCTGCAAGGCAACAGGTTGATCTATTTAATTCATAGTTGTAACCCTAACAGGTGCTCCCACTCTTGGTCAGAGTGAGTCTGGGAGTAATGGGTAATTCCACTTTTCCTAAAACTTCAGAACTCTTGAACTGAAGCCTTCCCATCAGATGTAGTTTAAAGTCATACATAGTTTATACAATTCATTTTTAAAATGCATACGTATTTACTTATTTTAAATTTTAGAATTATGTTCTTAAATAAATGCATTGTTTCTTTAGCTCAAAAGTTTTCAGTTTGTAACTCAATAAAGACTGATAACTGCATTAAAACTAACCTTATCTGGATTGACTTAGAGGTATGTTATTTTAATTTTATCATGTATTGTTAAAAAAATAGTGATTAAAGATGTTCACTTTGGAATATTTGCATATTTAATAATTACTGTTTATATTTAATAATTTTGAAACATTAAATTTTTTTAAATGGTTAAAATGAAAAGTTTTGAAAAAATTATGTTCAAAAACGTTATTTCACTAAATAATTTCTGCAGACCAGTTCAAAATATTTAAGAAAGATTAAACTGAATGCCAAGTGTTTCTCTCTGTAAAATTATCAAATATTTAATAATATTAACTCAGAAAATTGAATTTAGTGATATAACAGTTTTGATAAATAAATCAGCAAAAGTTCTGCAATTTTTTATCCAGGTTTATTAAGTTTGATCTACAGAAAAATTGCTCTGGATTAGACATGTGACACTATTTTGCAACACCAAAAAGCATTACAAGCACCCCAGGGTTGTGCAAAAATTTGAAATTGGTAATGGATTAGATAGTTGTTAAACAAAGCTTGTGTCATAAAAAATTGTTGGACTTGTGTTGGTCCTTTTTTTTAAGGCTTGTTGCACCCCTGAAACCAATTAATGATGCAACGTTTGAGAGCAATAATATCTATTGATACTTCAACAAACACAACACTAATGTAACATTTAATGCTGCTTACTTTATGCAAGTTTTTTTTAACATGTTTTACTTCAAGTAACAAATTAATGTGAATGTGTTATGTTTTTATATGATTGATTAAAATGGTGCAAAGCCCACAAGAAGATACTGTACTTTTTGTAATAGTCAAGCTTTGTTCTCTACATAAAATTTAGATTTTAGTTTATCACTGCATTGCAATTTAATCAGCTCCATTTGAAATTTTTTTAGAATTGTATTAGTATCTACATTGAATGGAGTACTAAACAGCCTGAATTAAAATTTAAGAGAATCATATCAAAAATAGCAAATAAAATTAAAATCATTCCCAAAGATTTTTGTTTTCAGAAATCACCACAATGAAGCTAGCCAAACTGATTTATAAAGTAAAGAGTTCTCATTGATCAAGAGTGATTGGCTGATGAAAAAAAAGTTAAGAGTTTCAGGCCATAGACAAAGTCTTTTTGTTTGCAAAGAATAGGGTCAAGAGATTTAATAAAAGTTGATTTTAGAGCAGAATGGTAAAAGGTAGAACAGCCTGCAGCAAGAATAGAAAATTGCTGAAATGAAGGGATCAAGTCAAGATGAAAAAACTGGTTAGTTACGTTAAGTTAAGATTAGAGCATAAACTTAATTTGAGCAGATTTTTACTTGCAACCATCTAATGCCTGTCCTGATTTTAGGCAAATTATATCTTGTCTAGGTTCACCATACAATCCATTTTAGCTGGGACAGTCTTGATTTTTAGGCCTTTTCCTGCCCAATTATCATTATGTCCCATTATTTTCAATTTCAAATGAAGACCTTTTAGAAACCACTACTATTTAGGGACCAAAATCAAGAATTTCAAGACAGATTCAAACTAAAGACCTTTTTTTAGAGATCATTACAGACAAATTTTTTTCTTTTAATGAACATCCTGATTCACCACTTTGGAAATATTGTATGCCTGATCTTGTCAAGTTTGAGTAACCTGGTGATGCTGGGTTTTTTTAATCTTGACAAAAAATACATTGTCCAGGAGATACTAGCCAATAGCATATTTGTGAGAAAGCTGATGTTGGGAGCTAATCTTAGTTTTACTAGGCAAGGGAGTTTCTAGAGGTGGTAAAATTAGGACAAGAAAAATTCAACTCTTAAATTTTGTATTATAGTCACAAATGTGGTATTGCAATTAATTTTTTTTCTCCAGCTACCATTTTATCTCAAACATAAGCTCTAAAAACACAGCAATGAGATTTCATGTGGAATTTTTGTGGAATCATAGTCATGTGTTTGCTGGGAGTATATTGTCGCAAACTCTAGTACAAAGGTTTCCAACTGGTGTGTTGTGAGAGGTCTCCAGGTGTGTTGCAAGAGATTTTGGAAAAAATTATACAAAGACATCAAATTTTGCAGTTTTTGTGCATGAGATTCCAAAGGAAAGAAAGAGCATGAGTTTAGGCAGAGACTTTTTGTCACCATGATTTTGGGACAAAAATTGAGAAATCATTGACAAATTTTCAGTGAAGACCTTTTTATTATTAACCAATATAATGGGTGTGTCACGAAAAATTAAATAGGTGAATAGTGAAAAAAGTTTGGAAATCACTGCTCTAGTATATTGTTATATGAAGAAATGGTATAATACTGTGACCTTTTCAATGTTTAATTTGTCGCTTTTTTTTTTCTTTTGAGATGATCAATTAGTCAAATCCTAGTATTCTAATGAGAGGTACACCTCATAATGTAGTATGGTAGACCTCATGCTACAGTAGCACCATTTAAAGTTTTAATGGCTCTGCAAAATTCCATATGCCATAGCAAGCATTATGTCATCACAATCACTAGTCGATAGAATTTTAAATTAAGCACTATAAAAATATATGGCTAATAATTTTCTTATTGACAGCTGGTGTGCAAAATGAAGACAAACAATTAGTGGGTGTGGTGCACTCAGCATCCTTGTAAGCTCAAGGTTGGAAATTTAAACTTAATTTCCATACAAAATTATTTCATAATAAATGCTGACCAATTTTTAATTTACTATAGGGTCATTCCATGTCAAATGTCCTGAAATTCAGAAAAGTTCTAGCTTGACCCTCTCCAAATTTGTTCAAAATGTGTCAAAATGTTGTATATTATAATTGACATGGAAACTGAAATTTTTAGCTCAATATCTATTGTACTTTATGAAATATGACTTATTGAAAATTGGTTGCAGCATTAAGAGTTAGCTTATATTCAGCCATTTTTAAAAAGCATTTCTCCAATTATATAAATTTTGGAAAGCTGATTTTTGGTATATTGACCAACTTTCTGATATATTACATGGATCAAGTGTCAAAATAATATTAGCTTATAACATAATGAAAATATTGAGTCCCAAAATGTTCACATTTTGACTTGAAAACAAATTTTTGGCCATAATTAAAAAGCTGTAGCTGTTGTACAAAATATGGCACTGCTCTAATTTTTAATATAGGTACTCCTTACCAACTCGACCATCACTTCACCAAATGCAAAAGAAAACACAATCTTAAAAAAAATTACATCCCTTTAAAGTATTAATGCTGTAAATTTGCTAAAAATGCAATATCTCTTGGTAAAAAATGGTCCGATACAACACTTTTTTTAAAAGCAGTATTTTAACATGTGAAAGAGCTTTTCTTAAACTCACACAGCAAATTTCTACTTTGTTTCAAAATTGTTAGAGAGTGAGATATTAGTCATTTTGTACATGAAAAAGTGTAAAATTTCACCTTCTGTCTATAATTTTGATGAAATTTTTTATATTAATCAGAAAGTTGGAACTAAGTTAATAAAAGAAAATTTCAGCTCTTTATCAGCTATCATTTGGCTGCAACTTTCATTTAAAAAGTCCCACTAGGTGTCATATTTTTTTCATGCATATAACTTCCTTTTTGTGCCTGCAAAACCATTTTTAGCCACATTGGGATGGAATAAATTTCTATTTCGAGTCTATGATGATACTGAATCCATTTTTGATGTCTAAACAGCTATATTTGAACAGCAAAGTATTCAAATCAAGCATTTGTCCCTAATAAAAATTCTTGTTGCTAACCAAAAAGCTTATGCAATTTTAGCATGCTAGAAGTAATGTGTTTAATGACAAGCCCAAACATTGCTGATTTTTTGAATATGTTTCATTTAATTAAATGTGCTTGTAAAGTTTCAGATAATTGGATAATTAAATGCTAATTCTTTGTTTTAATTACATAACTCATTGTCAGATATTCAAATAAACTTATTGAATTGCAAATCACATTAAACAAGTTAGTCAAAGGTTTGACAATCTGCTACAAGTGGTGAACTAACAAATTTTAGCTGTAAATATTTCTTTAAAAAGTTTTTAGATGAAATGTAATATTGTTTTTGGGACATAACAAAACTTTTTTGCTTTTGCTTCAATTTCATATAAAATTTGTAATAGAAATGCTTGTTTATAAAGTGATGATTTAATTATACTGTATAACACAGTATGTTTTTTTATTTTTTAAAAAAACTCCACATTTAATGATTATCATTTCAATATATTAATTTTTCTGCATATTCTATGCATTATTGTAATTTCAAAAATATGTACTTTTAGAAAAATAACATTCTGCTTGAGACAAATTTTAAGTGTTTCAGCACCAGATGCCCATTTATGCCAGTTGCGCAAAATCTTTTGAACAAACTTGCCAGACTTGGCATCTGCGCTTTTGAATGGACAAACCACAAATGGAGTACTGTAAAAATGCTTTCAGGCTCTGTGCTTTTGTGCCTGGGATTGGTGCCAGGCCTGTTGGGATGGGCTTACCCCAAGCAACTTGGTTTAAGCTCAACTTCCTGCTGACTGGTGTTGGGTGATTCCATTCATCCATGCACAAATGGGATCTTGCTCCTTCATCAAATTGCAAGTGTGGTGCCTCTGAACAAACTGCAGACCATGTTCTAACAGCATGCCCTATACATCGGGCACCACATGGAGCACAAGGTTTGACAGTTTTGGATGACAAAACCCAATGCTGGCTTAATAGCATCTAATCCAGGCAGTACAGTAGCCTGGGGTAGTAAAAGAATAAACCCTTGGCCCCAGTCCTGTTTGTGTCTGACCTGGAGTGGATACTTTTCCAAACAACGATGACAAAATTCTAAGTAAGAAGAAACTAACATTTAGGGCAGTGCTCTGCAACTTTGTTTTGTACTAGTGACACACTTTAAGAAGGTTTGAAGAAGTTTCCATGGCAATCTCAACCAAAAATGTAACAAATCTATTCAATTCAATTACAAAATACACTTAATAATTTATTTTAATGAGATGCCTGCACTTGTTTTATTCACTAAGATTGTTACATTAAATTATAGTTTAAAATATAAAAATTTGTAACCAAGATTATTTATCCTTTTTGATTAACAAATGATATAAACAACTTCATATCCATTTAAAACTGGAGCAGAAGTTTATTTGTGGCCTTGTAGATTTTTTGTTTCCTCAGTAGAAATCCAAAACTCATCACAAAATTTTCTAAGCAAGTGTAATTTTTGCATTGACAATGCAGCATTAGCCACAAAAGAGTTTCATACATATAACCAGCTTTTTTAATGCCAGGTACCTTCCAATTGCAATACTTTCATTTAGTTGTAATGTCACAAAAACATCATTAGCACATTTTTGAGTCTAGCTGAAGTTTAATTGACAAATTGCCCAGCAGTTTGTATGTTTAGGTTACAGATATTTTGGAGCACTCCTTGCATTGTCTAGAGATGCACCACTATGCTGCAGCACACTGTTTGCAGGGTGCACATCATTTGTCTTTCACTTTTGTTTTCTATGCAACTCCATTTTTTGTTCTTACTGCAAATTTTTAATCCTTGTGACTGACAAATATGCTTTGGTTGTTGTTGTTGCCTCTCTTCCAAGGATATCTTGGAGTAGCCACCAAAGAAGCCAATCTAGATTACCACTCTTGGATTACCTCTGCTGCTTCCAAAGGCTTTTTCCATCAACTAGTGGTGTTGTGTTGTGTTCATACTTTGCTACAGTTAAAGAGGTGATTGGTATTGTGTGTGTGTCAAGCATAGTTGGCAATCAGGCATTGTGGCATGTAAATATCAATTCACTTTATGTTCACTTTATGTAAGTAACTTTGCAAGAGTGGTGATTCATTGACTCTGAGCTATGCCATTTTTGTACGCATATGATGTAGTAATGTTTGTTTTGTTGAATGTATATCTTAGGGTGTGGTGTTAGTAACTTTTTTTTTTCTAGAATTGAGGTATTGTGAGGTGATTGAAGCGTGAATGTGTTGGAGGTTTTCTAAATATTCCTCAAGTGTTATGTCTAGATTTGAGATGATGATCTTAGTGTGTTCATTGTTGTAAAAGATTGTTGCTTTCATGTTTCTTGGTGGATCTGAGTATGTGTTAAGATCATGTAAAGGGTGTGTTTGTGTTTGAGTAGGTTGTTTAGGTTAAGTAGCATGCAGTTTGAGATGAGTGTCCATTGGAAGAACTTTGGCTTCGTCATGTAGATGTTAAGTGTTTGTATCTTGTGTTTAGCCAGTAGCAATGGGTAAAGTTGTGTTCTGAATGGTTTGCAGTTTCTTGATGTTGGTGTTTTATATGATAGGGCTTCATATGGTCTTTTGGGGCCGACATTGTTTCCCAAACATTAATCACAATGTTGTAAAGCATTCAAATTTTTTAATATTTGTGTGAATTTTAGTACTTGTGCTCATATTGTTTGTTGAGAATTGCTGGGCTGAGTGATGGCTTTGAATGTAAAGATGATTAATTCCTTTTCTCTTCCCCATTTGGTAGAAGTGAGTGCTTTCAAAATGTTTAGTGGTAGTTTTGCTTTAGTGATGGTGACATTTATATGTTGTGAGAATGTCATTTTTGGGTCTAGAGTGATTTTAAAAACTTTTGGGTGTTTTGTTGTTGGTAGTGTTTAATGGTTTTTAGTTTAAGTAATAGAGTGGTATTGTATTCAGCTTGGTCTGGTGTAAAAAGTGTAATGGTAGTTTTGCCTGTTTTTACATAAAGGTTATATATTTGTGCTGGTCCATTCATATAATTTGTGGAGATGTGGTTGAATAAGTTGTTGGGCCTTATAGTATTTGGTGTGAGATGCTGTGATTGTTATGCCATTAGTATATGTTATGATTTGCATGTCTTTTGGGATAGTGGAATGTCAGAAGTGTAAATGTTGAATAATGTTGGAGACAGAACTCCACCTTGTGGAACTCTAATTTTGATTTGTTTGAGTTTTGATTGTGTTTCATTGTATTGAGTGCATACTTGTCATTCTTTTGAGCAGTTTGCTATAAACTTGACGATGATGTTAGGAGTGTTTGTTAGTGTGAGTTTATCTTTGTTCACTGTAGCAAATGTGCTTTGGTTTCAATAAACTTTAACAAATATTTTATTTTGATCTTCAAAATATGTAATATTCAATTACAACATTATTCAAATTTTAAAATTTTTGGTGCAGTGGCATAACTTTGCCATGTTTATTTTTACCCACAGCATCATGATCATTAGCCACAATAGCAGCAAAACAAAAATTAGAGAAGTTTAATTAAAATTGATTATTTCCCCCAAATTATCTTGCCAGTGAATTTGTCTTACTAAATTGTCTTGCTTTGATAAAGATTATCTGTAAAAAAATTAAATATTCTAGATAGTGGTTGCAAATGTGACTATAATTATGCAAATAATTGTTCTTTAATTTACAATGCTTGCAGTTTTACACCATTGTTTAACACATATTCATCAATATGTTGACAAAGGTGCAAGGGGCATTCAGAAAGTAATGCAACTGATTTAATTTCTTGCAGATTATACTAAGGTTTACAGATTTTGCAAAAGATTGGTAACTAAGGTTCACAGATTTTGTAAAAAACAAGTGTTTGAATTATTGCAATCTGCAATTCAAATTTTAAGCAATCCCTCTATGTCTTCTTCGTTAGAAGGTAAAACTGACATGATTGCCCCAAAGCAATCTCAGCAGAAGCAAAGAGTTGTTTTTGAATTTCTATTGTCAGAGGGAGAAACAGATCAGAATATAAGCAGAAGGTTAAAGCAAGTGTATGGTGATGGTGCAGTAGACTACAGCACAGTGACAAGGTGGGTGAAGTGAATCAATGATGAACAGGAAGAACCTGCTGAAAGTGATCTTTGCGATAGGCCATCTTCTGCTCACAATTCTGCTAACATTGATCAGGCAGATGCATTAAGGAAAACAGACACATTACTATTAATGAGCTTGCTGAGTCATTAGGAGTAAGTGCTGGGAGTGCTGTAAAGATCATGGATACCCTGGGCTATTTAAACATGTGTACAAGGTGGGTCCCAAGGCAGCTCACAGAGGCTCATAAACAATCCCATCTAGAAGCTTGTTCTGAACTTCTGGAGTATTGCCATAGTGACAAAACCTTTTTGCAGCAAATAGTGGCTGGAGATAAGACTTGGTTTTACCACTTCAAACCAGAGTCAAAGAGAGCATCAATGGAGTGGCACCATCCCACCTCACCATGCTCGAAGAAATTCAAATCTCAGCAGTCTACAGGAAAAGTGATGGTGACTGTATTCAGGTGTTGGTGTTATACTGGTAAACTTCATGTCCAAAGGAGCAACAATCAATTCAGATGTTTACATCAATATGTTAAAAAAGTTGAAAGCTAGAATACGAAGAGTTCTACCTGGCACTGTCTGACTTCCATTTGTGTGGGCCCCTCAAAGAAAGTTTGAGGGGGCGACATTTCTCCAGTTATGAAGAGGTCAAAACGGTTGTTAGAAAGTGGTTAAAAATGCAGCCTATAAAATTTTACAATGAAGGAATATGTGCACTCATTAAAAGGTGGGAAAAGGAAGTTTGGAAAGCAGGAGATTACATTGAGAAGTAACTATGAAATGTTCATGCTATATACTTTCTCATGATGTATGATTTGTGTACCTTTAAAACTCAATGTCATGAAAAGAAACCTATTTGCATTACTTTCTGCAGGCCCCTCATACTTTGAACTAAATTACTAAATAAATGAAAAATACAATGACATTGTTTTCCAAACATTAATCAAAATGTTGTAAAGCATTCAAATTTTTTATTGTTTGTGTGAATTTTAGTAGTAATGCTCATTAGTTATTATTTGTTGAGAATTGCTTTAGTCATTTTTTTGTTGAAACTAGAAATTATAATTACCATTTTTGGATTCAGCCTGAGAAGGTACACTCCAGTATAAGAATTTTAAACATTTTTGCAATATTATTTATGCATCACTGTATTATTACTGTGGCTTCAATTTTGTTTTGTGTATTAGCTAAAGAACTTTTAATACTTATTTTGGATGGTCATAAGTTTGATGATTGCATGCGATCATTAGTTATTGGTAAAAGCAAATAATTTTTTTATATTTTTTGTTTCATGAATCTTGTTGATGACAGACAACTGGCTTGAATGTGGAGCATGATCGAATATTAGAGATTGCTTGTATTGTGACAGATGCTGACCTTCACATCATTGCTGAAGTAAGTAAGAGGTATTTTGTACAACATGGCCTAGTGTATAAAGTATTTGATTCTTTGAAATTGAAAATAAAATCTCTGTGTGATTGACATTTATTTTTTTGGCAGGGTCCAAACCTGGTCATACATGAACCTGAGAGTATTTTAAAAAACATGAATGAGTGGTGCATTGCCCAGCATGGCAAGGTTTGTTGTAAGCCTATTTTAATTGAGCAGCTACTTATAGTTTTAAACCTATTATTATTAATATCTCTTATTTATTCTCATGACTTGCTCCTCAACATCAAAGATATTAAATTGTTGGCTGTCATCAAGCAGTTGCCCTGATCCTGTTATCAGAAATGCTAAGACTTTGCAGCCTATTTGACAGTTTTGTGTTGATTTTAATTATTGTAACAGTGTTTGTTTTAATTATTGACTAACAATAGTGGCATGAATAAACTTTTAAGCTGCTTGATAAGGTCCCCAAGCATTGGAAAGTTTGTTTTTTTAAGAACACAAGCGAATTGATAAAATTGGAAGTTAAACCAAGAATCCTACTTGACCATGTTGCTAATCAATGGGTACAAAATATTGAATCAAGAAATTTGTATTCTGTAAAAACTTGGATTCAGATTAAAAATTCTTTGTTCTATATTAATAATTGATTTTTTTTTGCTTTTTGCCACTAATTTGTATTCAGTATATCCTTCTGTTTATTCCAAATGTTAGCATTAGCCATGAAATAAGATAAAAAGTTTTCAACTGTTTTTCAACACCATGCATGAAGTTGTGTTGCCCATATGCCATATTGCAGAGATGCATCCTGCAAACTTTTGCATGCTTTTGCAAAAGAATTTTTTAGAATAAAAGATTTGTCTGATTTTTAATGTAAGATCTGGTCTTTAGTTAACTTTATGGCACAAATGATTGAAGTTATTTTCTAGTCTGGATTAACAGAAGCTGTTCGAAAAAGTCAGCTTTCCCTCATTGAAGCAGAAAATCTTGTTCTTTCTTTTGTCAAAAAAGTGAGTAGTTCTATTATTTAATTTGCACTACTATGGCAAGGTCAAGCTAAAGGTGCTCACAGAATTTAATGTTCAACCTTTGCTAGCAAAAATCATTTTTGTTATGTATTTGTTGTTTTGCAAGTTTGAGCAATGACCAAACAATAGTAAAAAAATTAAATGATAAAAATTAGCTTTAAAGTTTTTAGCAATTTTTGACACTGGCTAAAATTTGTTGCGTACCTTGCAACAACATTCAATATCAAAAGTTGGCTCAAGATGAATTATTTAACACATTAGCAATTTGACTCACACTGTTAACCAAGAGTTATCTCTTGCTTACTATTTTAGTATTAAAGTTGCAACTGCTAGTTAACTTTTCATTTTGAGTGCAATTAAGTGATGTGTGGCATCTGAGATCAGAATGAGAAAATAGCTGGCAATATAAAAAAATTAATGGAAGTCTATACCAGTGGTTCTTAACTGGGCATCCATGAGCTTTTCATGCACAAGATGAAAGCAATAAGTTATAAGAAAAGAAAAGAACCCACCATATGGTTTAGCTTGGAAAAAATAGCCAGACTGCATAATGCTAGAAACCAAACTCCACTCCACAACCTAGAATGAAATCAAGGGAAATAAGACAATTTGTTGCCAACAGTTCTCCACCAACAATTTACCACCAAAGATAGTTTTTTGTTGCCTTGCCCAACTGCTGGTTTGCTTATTAGCTCGGAAATTTTTTGCCTGTTATCAGAAAAGTCATAAAATCATTCAATTAAAATGTCCATGGTGGAGAACTGTTGGTGGCAAATTGTCCATGTCTGGAAATCTAGACCATATAAGCAAACATGTTTATTTACTTCAAAATGCTATTGAAGTAATAAAATTTAATGTGACATTTTAAAATTGTTTCGCTTTGTGTA
This sequence comes from Diplosoma virens, assembly GCA_963680785.1. Lineage (NCBI taxonomy): Eukaryota > Metazoa > Chordata > Ascidiacea > Aplousobranchia > Didemnidae > Diplosoma > Diplosoma virens. Next base: position 46,813,478 of record OY796884.1, read on the forward strand.
GCATGTGTGTATTTGAGGAAAAATTTCTGATAGACATGTTATTTATTGTCCAATTTAAAATGATTTCTTAGCACAGTTTCGACAAAAAGCTTTCATTGAGAAGCCAGATTGGGTATTATCGTTGAGTATTGTTTGAGAGTGATAAAGCAGCTACTTTCTAAAAAATTTCTGTAATTATCTTCCTAACTCACAAGAAAGCATCAGAGACACTAAACTAATGGTAACTGTGAAGCGTTTCCTTGATCTGCTTTTGGAAATGCCAAGATAACATTTTAGTTTTTATTAGAGATATGGCTGAAATTTTAGAGCTACTTGCTAGGACAGCCAAGGAGAGGAAAGTGTCATCAAGTGTCTTTCCCAAGGATACAGGAGAATGGCATTGTTAAGTTTTGAACAGTGACTATGTCAATGAAGTTTGCCATAAAATCATGGTGCTTTTAACCAATTGACCATGCTGCAAACATTTTTTTGATAACTTTTTTTTAATAACAATTTTGAAAATGTTTTTTTTGCACACAACTTTATTAGCTTTTAATGACAGCTTTTTTTAATGATAGCAAGAGATGGAAATTACAAGAAGTTTTGCATTGGTTTCATATAAACTTTTATCAGAATTTTGGGAAATCATTAAATCCAGAATACTTTTGGGAAAGCTTCTTTGTCTTTTTTAAAATGTTTGGCCTTTTTGTGAGTATTTTGAGTAATTAAAAATGCTATTTTAATTTTGAGAGCTTCATAAGCAATTAGAGACAACTTGGAAACAAATCTCATGTTGAGGTTTTTCTTCTCCAACAGTATTTATGGATGTACCTCCATAACTAGTACTCAATATAGCTTATGAGTTATTTTACCTTGCAGCTCATTTTCAAACAAAATGAAGATACAAAGTAGATATGTTTATTGTAATGCTTCCACGAAACATTAATTCACACACAAACATTACAGTTTGTTTTTTATATTTCAGTTTTCCCAAATATACCTATTAGTTTATACAGAATATAAAGCAAATTCTGTTAGCTTCACCCAACTAACAGATTCAGGACACCAATTGCACCTAAGATGTATTATTTATTTCAGTAAAAAAATTTCAAAACCTTAGTTTAAGACTAAAATGACATATTAATGCTATTTTTACAATCTTTCCTCCCATCTTATTCATTGCATGGTATACTTTGCTCAAACAGTTATTATTTCATTGCAAGCAAAAATTGCTAAACTTTTTCATAAGGTATTTCCATATGCTCTTCAATAATATTTAAAATTTTGTTTCATTTTTCAGTAAAAGCCACATACATGTAACAATATTAACTGGTTTCATTAAATGGGTCTCCTGCAGTAGGATGACGAGTGCCTCAGACTGCATAGCGAGGTGATGAAGAAAGTTCATCTTACTTGCAGTGAGGCTTTCGATGTTCAGCTGAAGAATAGTGGGTCTTCGGAACTTGTTGGCAATGTGCCCTGAAAAGGGCAGTTTTATCTTAACATTGCCCCATCCTGAAAAAGACATTTGCTGATTAGCAGACCCACGTTGAACATCAGAATGGGTGGATACCCTTCTGTTTTGGTAGGTTCGGTTTCGGTCTGTCATTTTTAGAATCAATGAACAGACTTACTTACAACCCAGGCTGCATGAAAGCACCTACCATCTTCCTTCCATGATTTCCAGAAAGTTTGCTTATGCTGATGATCTAGCATTGTTGCATTCTTCTGGAAACTGAAAGGACTTGGAGGGGATCTTAAGCCAAGACATGTCTACACTTTCAGTGTATCTCCAGACTTGGAGGTTGAAGTTCAGTCACACTAAGACGGTGATGGCAGCCTTTCACTTAAACAACCAAGAGGCCAAACGTGAGCTAAAGGTCTACAACAACGGTAGACTTTTACCATTCTGTCCTACCCCTACTTACCTTGGGGTAAAACTGGACAGATCGCTCACGTTTCGTCACCATTTAGTGCACTCACACGTCACACTGCTGAGGCAACTCATGGGCTCGGGATGGGGTAAAACACTACGCATAGCCACCTTGTCTCTAGTCTACTCAGCAGCTGAGTACTGTGTGCCAGTCTGGTGTCACAGTGCTCACATTCGTTTCATTGACAGTGTCTAGAATGACGCTTTGCACATAGTTACTGAATGCCTGCGTCCCACTCCAACGGACCACCTACCTGTACTTTCAGGCATCCAGCCAGCTGAGCTTTGCTGAATGGGAGCGACACTCTCCTTGGTTTACCGTGGATCTCTGGACCCCGATCATATCTTGCATGGTCTGTTAAGTGGGTCCTCAGATACTCACCAAGTGAGACTAAGATCCAGACACCCGTTTGTGCCAGGTGCACGGAATCTCTTGGACAACCTTGCCAGACTTGGCATCCACGCCTCTGAATGGACAAATCACAAATGGAAAATGGAGTACTGTGAAAATGCTTCCAGACTCTGTGCTTTTGTGCCGGAGACCAGTGCCAGGCCTGTTGGGATGGGCTTACCCCGAGCAGCTTGGGTTAAGCTCAACCTCCTGCGGACTGGTGTTGGGCGATTCCATTCGTCCATGCACAAATGGGGTCTCGCTCCTTCACCAAATTGCAAGTGTGGCACCTCTGAGCAAACCACAGACCATGTACTAACAGCGTGCCCTATACATTGGGCACCACATGGAGCACGAGGTCTGACGGTTTTGGATGACGAAACTCGATGCTGGCTTAATGATATCACTGCCAGCATCTGATCCAGGCAATACAGCAGTCTGGGGTAGTATAAGGATAAACCCTCGGCCCCAGTCCTGTTTGTGTCTGACCTGGAGTGGATACCCTTCAAACGATGACGACGACGATTAAATGGGTCCATAAGTTTCTGCCAAATCACTAATAGGGTGCATGACACTAAAAAGTTTGGAAACCACTGGTCTATACCAAATATATGACTATAACTACACAGCAAATTCATAGAATTAGATGATAAAATAATGAGTTTTAAAACACTCAACAACACTCAAAGTAGTTTGTCTTCACAAAATGCACATAAGTATTTTGTTTCTTGACATACTTTGTACTTTGTTCAAACTTGCAATCTTTTTTAGGTTCATTTTTCTTTTCTATTGTGTACACACTTCTCCAAAGTAATCAGCTATTAAGAAAAAACTACATCTATTGCAGGTCCTATATCACTTTTTGTGCAAACTTTTCTGCAGTAAATTTTGCCAAATTTTAATGTAAAGTGTTGGCAGCATGGCTGAGTAAATAGAAGCATCATATTTATGATGTATCTGATCAATATGCTTTGAGTTTAAATTCTTCTGTCTTTGTTTTGTGTTTCCTTTGAAAAAGATACTTTGCAGCACTTTCCTCTGCTTGGCAATCCTAGCAAGCAGCGTTAAATTTCAGTCAAATCTCAACTAAAAACCAAATAAAAAACTTTAACCATGGAGCAATATCTTGGTATCTCCAAAAGCAGGTCAGGATAATTGCTTGACCTGTGCACAAAGTACAATACCTCTGATGGTTTTTTGCTAGCTAAGAGGATAAATAATAATAAAATAATAATTCCAAGACTATTTTGTATGATTATCTTATAACTAATTTCATAAACATCGAAGTTAACCTAATAAAAGATCAAATTGATAAACTGGAACCAACAGTATAAAACTGATAATAATAAAAGAAAAACTGAAAGCAATGTGAAAAAGAATAAATTCATGCTTAACAGTATTGGAACTTTATGAGTTATCTTATGCTTGCTAAATTTGATTAATTTTTGGAAAAAAGTGTGAGTAACAACAGCAAAATTGTATAAGTAGCATCAGTTGAAACAAAGTGCTGGATAGATTTTTTTTTAAATAATCTGGACATAATCACAATTAAGCCTTGGCAGTTAATGTGTTAACAACCAAACAATTTATTTGCAGTTAATAAGTGATTCTGTACCACTACAACTCAACATATTTTTTGAAATCACTTGAGTTTATCTTGGCACTTTCATTGATTTATTTTTCTTTCTATTTGAACTAAATAAATAGTTGCAAATAAACTATGTAATGGCTGACTTTTTACTAGTTTATTTCCAACTTTCATTTCAGCAAACATGAAAAGATTTGTACAGATCAGCTGTAACCAAATTGCTACAATTTAGTAAACCTTGACAGCTGAGGCTAAATAAAATATTAACCTTTTTCTACTTAAGTATAAATAAAACAGGTGCATAATTTCTGCTTTTCCATTATTGGTCTATCTTGCAAACCAGCCAAGACAAACAAAGTTTATATTTGCCAGAGTAATTATCAAATGTCCAGACATATATACAGTAATCAGTTCTACTGTGTTTTTTTTGTAAACACAAACTTAGCATTATCTTTTATAAAAACATTTTATTTGTACAAATAACAGTGTAATAGGTTAAAAAGCAAAAACTTTGTGTTGTCTAAATGACTGGTTGCAATTAAAATTGTTTTTTGTGTGTGTTTGATGGTTAAGTTTTATCAGTTTGTAGTACCAGTATTGTGGGTGATTTTTGTGAAACTCTGTAATCAAATGAATAAACAGGGAAAAGCTCAACTATTGTCAGAAGGGTGGTCAAGTAGTTAAAGCATCAATTGTGATCAACATGGTCGCAGTTCAAAACCTACTTGCACCATTCTGTTGTGTCCTTGGGAAAGACACTTTATGGCACTTTCCCCTGTGTGAAGGTCTCGGAAAACAGTTCTAAATTACAGCCATATCTCTATAAAACTAAAAAACAAAAAAACATTAAAAATTCTATCAAACTTTCATATCTTGGCATCTTCAGAAGCAAGTTGGGTTACTTACTTGCCCTATGTGTAGTGTCTCTGTCACTTCCTTGCAACTCAGGAGGATAATATCGAGAATAAATAAAAAAATCATTAAAAAGTGCACTTTATTTATTTTTTATTTTTATTTTATCTCTATATTTATCCTCCTGACTCACAGGAAAGCGACGAAGGCACTAATACATAGAGTAGGCAATTACCTAACCTGCTTCCAGAGATACCAAGTTATTGCTGTCCATTTGTAATTTAATAGAGATATGATTAAAATTTAGAACTGCTTTCCAAGACTACCAAGCAGGGGAAAGTGTTGTAAAGTGTCTTTCCCAAGGATACAACAGAATAGCATGAATAACTTTTGAACCGAGACCATGTTGATCATAAGCATGGTGCCTTAACCACTCAACCACACTGCTCAAGACTGCTTGACACTGCTCGACACTGCTCAACTTTAATTGACTCACAACTCTTTGTGAGCTACTGCTTAGTTCTTTAAATGTAACAGAATAAAGTTTTGTTCCACCTAAAAAACTGATCAGTAATTCATGAAAGCTCATGTTAGTTAAATACAAGCTCAACTTAAGTGCTTTTTTGTTTATTTTTTCTTAAAGTCTGTAATTGACTATAGGTGAACATGCTCTTTTTTTAGTGATGAGATGATTAATCAGAATCATGAATTGAAGAATTTTTAGAAATCAGAATCAAAAGATTTTTTATGAAAATTTTGATTCTTGAAAACAATTCCTAATTTATTCATGTAGTTGCCTTTTTTTATATACCTCACTATCATTGAGCATGTACATATATAAAACAGACCTTTTTTTTAGAACAATATATATATATATATATATAATACAAAATTTATTTAATTACTGTTTAAAAACCACAACGGTCTGTTTCATCCTAAGATTCTTCAGGTGGTTACTAGAAAAATAAAAAAAATAAAAAATATAGTTATTAGTGGTAAGAAAATGCATATGGAATAAATGATATGTAGTTAAATTAGGCAAACAATACGGTTCCTATGACGTCATACAAGAAAAAACAACTCAAAATATAGTAAATGCAAATATAGAGGTTTGCATTCATTTGAAGGTGAGGGAAGGCGAGTTGGGTATGCAGTGAAAGATATAAAAGGAAAGAAAATAATCTACAAAGGAATAAAAAATAACGAGAAAAATCGCATAAGATGAAAAAGTAAAGTGAGTAAAAAATGGCATGAACGACAGTGGAAAATACAAGCGGATTTAATGACAGACAAGAAAGCACACACGCACAAAAATAATGGCAATTTAAGCACACGAAATCAAGTGGGTAATTTATTTAATTTAAATTTGATATATAATTGATATTTGATTTAATTTAAATTATAATTGACTCCTTGTTGAACTAACTTGTTGAGCACTCAATCGATTCACCAGCAAAAAAGTCACTAATAAAATGGAAATGGAAAAAATTAATTTTGGATATTCCTTAAAAACATACCTATACCTTCGAGTAAGCAATACCTTAAATGCTTTATTGATAAACTAAACAGTTTTATTAGAAGAGTTCGTTGGAAAGTATTTTTTTATGAAAATGACGATGAAGATCCCTATGACGTCAATAAATCTGATACATTTGGCTTTGCATCTGACCGTTTTCCACCCCAAAATGAAGCTTTGCGACCATTTGAAATGGATCTTTATGAATTGGCTCGCTCTATTACGTTTAAACCTATGACAAACAGTTTTCAAAAAAACTTACAAAAAGATATTCAATCTATCAAATCATCGAATAAAATGTTTGTGGCAGCCGACAAAACAACAAATATTTACAAAATGGATGTTGATAATTACAGAAAACTACTACGAGACAATATCACTTCAACTTATAAAAAGGCGGATAAAAGTCTAACCAAAAAGATCAATCAAGAAGCTAAGCACATTGCCAAAAAATTAAAACTTGATAACAGGATAGAATGCTTAGTCGAAAAGAATTCTTACATAACTTTAAAAGACCACAAAGACAACTTTTACAACAACCCTCAGTGCAGACTAATTAACCCCACAAAATCGGAAATTGGAATCATCAGCAAAAATATTTTAGACAAAATCAACACAAGAATACGGTCTAGCACCGGCCTACAACAATGGCGTAACACCAAATCAGTGCTTTCCTGGTTCAAAAACATAACGAACAAAAAAAACTGCAAATTTTTAAAATTCGACATCATTCAGTTCTACCCCTCTATAACAGAAAAACTATTCCGTAGCTCAATTAATTTTGCAAAAAGATTCATTAATATAGAAGATTATGAAATTAAGGTAATTTTACATTGCCGTAAATCTATACTATTCAGTGATGATAGTACGTGGATCAAAAAAAACAATAGCGAATTCGACGTAACAATGGGCTCTTACGACAGAGCAGAAATATGTGAACTGGTGGGACTGTTTCTTTTGCACGAACTTTCTACAATCATCCCTAAAGACTTTACTGGCTTATACAGAGACGACGGCTTAGCGATTCTCCAAAATTCTAGTGGTCCCAATACTGACCGAATCAAAAAAAGAATTATAAAACTTTTCCAAAAACATAATTTAAAAATAACAATTGAAGCAAACATTATACAAACAGATTTTTTAGATGTCACCCTTAACCTCAATACAGAAAAGCACTGGCCATTCAGAAAACCCAATGATGAACAATTATATATAAATATTAATTCAAACCACCCACCATCCATAAAAAAAGCCCTACCAAACATGATATCCAACAGACTATCAGAACTTTCTTGTGATTTGGACAATTTTAAAAAAGCTATTCCACCATACAAAAACGCAATTAAAAAAAGTGGCTACAAAGACAATTTAATATTTAGTGAAACCCAACCGAAAAACAAATCAAGAAAATGAAAAATCATATGGTTCAACCCGCCTTTTAACAACTATGTTGCCAACAATATCAGAAAAGAGTTTCTAAAACTAATAAGCAAGCACTTCCCACCACAACATAGGCTTCATAAAATTCTAAACAGAAATAGTATAAAAATTAGCTATGGCTGCATGCCTAACATGCAAACAATTATAACTGGTCACAACAAGAAACTATTGGAAAAGAAAAGCTCTCAACAATCAAAACCATGCAACTGTAAAAATAAAGATATCTGCCCACTAAAAGGATCTTGCCGACAGAAATCTATCATTTATCAAGCAGACATATCACATGGAAATGTAACAGAAAGCTACATAGGTTGCAGCGAAACAGAATTCAAATCACGATACTATAATCATATACAATCATTTAAAAATATAAAGAAAAGAAACGCCACAGAACTTTCCAAAACATTCTGGAATTCCAAAGAATCAGGTCTCAATCCCACAATTAACTGGAAAATAATCAATCAAGTCATCCCATATAAACCAGGACAAAAATGCTGCAACCTATGCTTAACCGAAAAACTAGAAATACTACAAGCAAAACAACCAACAATCCTCAACAAACAATCGGAACTTACAGGAAAATATCGTCACAAAAACAAATTTAAATTAAATAAATTACCCACTTGATTTCGTGTGCTTAAATTGCCATTATTTTTGTGCATGTGTGCTTTCTTGTCTGTAATTAAATCCGCTTGTATTTTCCACTGTCGTTCACGCCATTTTTTACTCACTTTACTTTTTCATCTTATGCGATTTTTCTCGTTATTTTTTATTCCTTTGTAGATTATTTTCTTTCCTTTTATATCTTTCACTGCATACCCAACTCGCCTTCCCTCACCTTCAAATGAATGCAAACCTCTATATTTGCATTTACTATATTTTGAGTTGTTTTTTCTTGTATGACGTCATAGGAACCGTATTGTTTGCTTAATTTAACTACATATCATTTATTCCATATGCATTTTCTTACCACTAATAACTATATTTTTTATTTTTTTTATTTTTCTAGTAACCACCTGACGAATCTTAGGATGAAACAGACCGTTGTGGTTTTTAAACAGTGATTAAATAAATTTTGTATTAAATTGCTCTGATTTTTTTCATTGAGCACTCTGCGGGGAAGATCGATTCACTCCTGCAATATATATATACAGCTGGCGCAAAATGACTTAGGACATAACCGTTTTTCAAGTTAAAACACAATTTTTATTATATTTATCAATTTTTATTAAACAAAAACACAGTGTTTAATATTTTGTCATATTTCCTTTATATGACCCTTTGTTAATGTATTAATGAATCACAATCATAAAAGCAGAGTTGTGAGATTAATGTGATGTAAGGTTTTATAGCATATAATAAAATGGAAATTTTGTTAAAGGTCCTAAGTCATTTTGCACCAGCTGTATATATATACATTTTTTTTTTTTTAAATAATTTTAATCATGGGTTGGTAGCAAATTGTCCATGGCAAATTGTCACCAGCTATCACTAACTTAAAAGGCTCATTTCCACTACAAATGTAGAATGGAGCATTCTTTGTTTGTTTTACTGATTTTTTACTTCTTTCCATGCTTAAGCACAAGATGAAGTAAAAAAAATCAATAAAACAAACAAAGAATACTCTATTCCATGCTTGTGGCAGAAACAAGCCCTAACAACACTATCATTCCTAACCCTAACCTAAATTGGCAGTGGCTAACTGTCAGTGGAAAATTAGTGGCAACATGTTTTCATCCTGTATATATTTGTATATGTACACTATATACAGGGTGTCAAGAAAGTTCCCGATCCTAAACAAAATTATATAGGGCTAATGACAGAAGGTTAAATCAACAAAAGGTTTATTGTGGTGATAGAACAAAGCTCCATGAACATAAAAAAATCTGGTTTATTCAAAATGACCCCCATCTGTATCAATAACACGTTGGAGCCTCTGTCAGAAATTCTGACAAGCAGCACGAAGGGCATCTTGAGGAATTTTCTCCCATGCTTGTTTCAGGGAAGCTCGAAGATCCTCCAGATTGTTATGGGGTGAAGAACAGGCTTCTTTTTCCAGAATACCCCACACACAGAAATCCATAGGATTGAGATCGGGTGAAGATGGTGGCCACAAATCTTTGGTCCAGAATGAAGGAAAGTGCTCTTCGCACCACTTCTGCATCTTCTTTGATGTGTGAGAAGGCGCGCCGTCTTGTTGGAAGGTGAAGGACTTATTTTTGAACTTTTCCTTCATCAATGCGAGGGCAGGGGTTAAAATATCATTGACATACGAATCTGTATTCACTTTGACCCCCTCTTTAACAAAAATGAGGGGAGATTTCCAAGATTTGGAGATCGCACCCCATACCATCACAGACGAGGGTTTCTGTCGGCGTGAAATGAATCGAAGATGATCAGGGAGGTCCTAGGGCGACTTTACGAGAATCCTGTCATTCTGGGTGTTGAACTTCGCCTCCACCAAGAAGAGTTTTTTGTCTGAAAAAACGATTTCGCCTTTCTCCGTGCCTCCCTTCAGACGGTTCAGCAGAATTTTGGCCTTCTCCTTTCTTTTTCGCTTCTGGAGGTCAGTTAGGAGTTGTCTTGTCCTGATTTTGTATGGGGACATTTTGAGATCCTGTTCAACAATTGTTCTGACAGACTCATGGCTGATATTCATGTCTTTAGCCGTTTTCCTCAAGGATCGTTTGGGGTTCCTCCGAATTCTCTCCCTGAGGGCCTTGATCTTCGCTGGAGTGCGAGCGGATCAAGGTCGTCCACTCCTATCCCGATCCTCCATGGTTCCAAGTTCTTGGAAGCGCAAGATTGTATCGCGAACAGTCGATTTTGGTGCTTTTAGCAACTTCATAATTTTAGAATTTGAATGTCCCGTACGATGAAGTTGAATGATTGCAGCTCTTTTACTCATTTTATTATTATTTTAGCCAAAAAAATTTGAAAAGTGTATCTGAAACATTGAAAAGGAGGATTAAGTGGAAAAATGACGTACAGAACTTCTCATAATTCATTGAAGTTTTTGAATTACATTAAATTTAAAAATCGATTGGGAACTTTCTTGACACCCTGTATATATATATAGCAAGATTAAATCAATTTTTCTTGCAGAATGCTTAATGAAAAGATCAGAGCAATTTAATAGTGTTTAAAAAATTGCAACAGCCTATTTCATTATATGGAATTGTCAGAAGATTATTTATTCAAATAGAAATACTTATTTAAATCAAATTGTCTGTTGGTTGCTTGATTTGAAGAAATAACTACCTGACAATTCCATAGGATGAAATGAACTGTTGTGAATTTTTAAATATTAATAAAATAAATTTTGTGTTTTATTTGTATATATATGTTTTTATGTTTCTTAAGGCAAAAACATCTCTATAGCCTGTTTTATCTGATTAAGAAATTAAGAACAAATAAAGCAGGTTGGTGGGGGTTTTCTGACTTTCATTAAGTACTCTACAAAAACACTTCAATTAAGTTTTTCTAATTTATATATATTTCAAGAGTTTCATATAATATTGCAATGTATATAATTAATTTTCAGACCACAAATTTTTTTAATCAACATTAATTTTATTTTTATTTGGCCCAATAGGCTGTTTTGCCTGCCTAGGCTCATCAGGGGGCAGTTAGAAATCCGAAAAAAAAAAATAAATAAATAAAAATACAGTTTAAACAAAGCACTTGAATGTTGGCAAAAAGCGTAAACCAACAACAAGAGAAAAACTACAGTTGTATTGATAATATTGATTGATAAATGAATTTTATTGGGTTGACCCATAAGTTCGTGACTAAAAAATTAAAATACTCCTAATTTCCAGAGAATAAAAATCAAAATACAGAGGTTTAATAAGCTCATAAGTATCCTCTATGAATTTCAAAAACTTTCATTTTTATCAGAAGTTATCATCAATCTATTGATAAATTTAAAAATACATTTTTTTTCATTTTTGACAAATCATTATTTAATCGTTATAGTACTTTCCATTGTTTTTAATCGTACTTTTCCACCTCTCCATGAGTCTTTTAAAGGCCTTCTTAAAGAATTTGGGGTATTTTGAGTCAAAAAATTTTTGTATCCGAAGCTTTAAGTCCTTTTCTTCTTTAAAAAACTTCCCCTTTATTTCATTAATATTGATTTTTATCTTTTTCGTGTTCTTGACAGAACCAGAAAACATTCAAATCGTTTCTCAGATCATGCCCTTTTTTCCCCATTGTATTTTTAAGTCCTTTTTCCCCACAGATCTCATGATCTGGTTGTTTACCTACATGAACAAGTCCGTAAATTTCCCCATGTGAGGAAAAAAAGGGACTTGATCCCATTTCTCATCAAAATGGATTCAAACATAAACACTCAACACACTCTGCTTTGCACAACATCTGCCATCAAATCACAAAAGGCTTTGACAAACCCAGGCCTCCATAATGCACTGCTGCAGTACACATGAGCAAAGCATTTTGACACAGAGAACACAAACTTACACTGACAATCAATCCAAACATCATCTTTAAGTTCATAGTAAACTACAGTCATTTGCAAAAATACAGAACTAACCTGAAATTTTCTGAGTTTTTTAAACTGGATAAAGTACATCAGTTGTACATCAAAAAAGAGAGTTTTATTGGCAATCAAACACAATTACATCAAATGACAATTATTTGAAGGACTTCAGTATTACTTTTTAATCTAAAAAGAAGGCTATTTTTAGTATTTTCTGTGTATACCTTTCTTACACTACTGCAGCAAGATGGCTGGGCATACTTTTTACTAGGGATGCCTGATACTCGATGCTGATTTCTTTTACCCAAACTTCTTTTATTGCAGTTACAAGTTCTTTGGCACTGGATGGTTGTTTTTCTACCACTTTATTTTTCGTGTAACTCCACAAGTTTTCAATGGGGTTCAAGTCTGGGCTGTTTCCAGGCCAGTAAAACACTTCCATCTTGCTTTTCCAAAGATATTACAAAATCACTTTTAATCTATGACATGGTGCTCCATTGTGCATGAATATAGAGGTGTTGTGCACCATCATGTGAATATTCAGCTTTTCCTAAAGCAGTTGAACTTATTTCAGGCAATTCATTGTGGTGACAAGAAAATACAACCCAGCAGTCCCATGTTTGCTCATAACCCTCCAAACTATCAGGCTTGGGGGGTTTACTGTACTGACGGTGTACTTCACATTGAATCTTTGGCATTTTGGTCTTCAAATGTGCCTCTTCCACACTACAAATTGCTGAACTGTAGATTCATCAGAGAATAAAACTGTTCCCCATTTTTCCACAGTCCAATGAAGATATTTATTAGCAAAAGATAATCTCTTCTTTTTCATAGCAGATGTGAGACATGGTTTTGCAACTGGCTTATAGGATTTTAAACTGAACTCTTTGCTCAAATGATGTGAAACCATGTTAATGTTAATATCTGTATGATTTTTTTACCAAATCGGCACATATTTTATGACAAGAACTGGTGGAGGATCATATGACAACTTGTCAGATGGCATGATCATCTCTTCGTGAAGTTTTACAAGGTCTACCAGTTTTTTTCATGTCACCATAAATTTCATGCTTCTTAAATTTTTCTATGGTGTGGTGGACTGAACTTTTGCTACCAGTTGCTGCTTGCTACTTAGTCTTTGGCTATCTGCCTCTCTGAGAGTCTTTCCATATGCAAAGCCACTATCTGAGCATGCTCAACAGTGAATAATAAAGGTTTTTTTCTATTTTTCTTTGCTTGTAAAAAGATTAAGAATACCCTTCAACCATACATTAATCTGCATTGCAACTGGTTACAAATACATATTTGAAATTTTTGAAAGATTCAATAATTGACTATAAGGAAATAATGTGTTTCTTTGATGAAATAATGTAATTTGGACAATTTAACAAAGGGTTAGTTCAAGCTTTGCCACAAAATGTCATTGTGACTAGAATGGTCCTATACTTTTGCAAATGACTGTATATACTGTACTGTAAAAAAGATGACAACCATGTTTTCAATACAACTGCACACTCTCAAAATTTGATCAAATCAACACTGGAGTACCACAAGCTGGGGTTCCAACTTTATTCAACATTTACACCTCTGACATTTCACTCTACCCAAACAGTCATACAAGTTACAATATATGTCAATGTACTGTATGTAGCATATGTGTATACATGTACTCATTATCGTCATTGTTTGGAGAGGTATCCACTCCAGGTCAGACACAAACAGGTTCGGGGCCAAGGGTTTATCTTTTTACTTCTCCAAGCTGCTTTACTGCCTGGATCAGATGCTGGCAGTGATGTTGTTAAGCCAGCATAGAGTTTCATCATCCAAAACCGTCAGACCTCGTGCCCCATGTGGTGTCCAATGTATAGGGCACACTGTTAGAACATGGTCTGTGGTTTCTTCAGAGGCGCCACACTTGCAATTTGGTGAAGAAGTGAGAACCCATCTGTGGATGGACGAATGGAATTGCCCAATACCAGTCTTGAGTTTAACCAAGCGCTTGAGTTTAACCCAAGCTGCTCAAGGTAGCCCATCCCAACAGGCCTAAAATTGGTCCTGGGCACAAAAACATGGAGCCTGGAAGCATTTTCAGAGTACTCAGCTTTCCATTTGTAATTTGTCCAATATTATATACAATTACATGTACATAATAATATATACATGTACTCAAATAGAAGCAGTGAAACTAAAATAATAAATCTTATTGTCTTAGTATGGGTGTTGTTAAAGCCCAATTGTTACTTTTAGTGTATAATTTATATAAAGCCATTTCTGTGTTTGTTAAATTTATATTTTATCATTTGTGCATTTTAAACCTCCTAAGAATTTCTGAAACAGATGAAACATGTAAAAGTGTGTTTTGATTAAATGCAGTAAATATAAAATTGATACATGAATTGCATGTTGATTTATTTTCCAATTTTATAATTTTAGTTTTTAGATAGATTAGATGTGGATGAAAAGAGCAGTCCAAAAAGCTGCCCAGTCTCCACATGTGGCCAATTACTGTGTTGCTATCGAAAAATGTTAAAACTTTGAAATGTTAGCTTGTTGCTTCATAGCTGTTTTCCTAAGCAGGTAAACAATCATTTTGCCCTATTTTCTAAAAAAAATAGAACATCATACCAATGCATTATAGGATTGTTGTTAACATCTTGTTAGTTTCAAATTTTGTTAATAAAATGTTTAAGTTAATCCGTGGGACTCTGTCACCAACTTGTGCATAATTTGTAATTTTGTTTGGAGTTGATAGACTAATATTGGCTATGCTATATAAGATTGTGTTGAAGTATGTATTATTTCAGCACACTCTTGCCAACACAAGCCCTCTTGCTGGAAACACAGTTCACTTTGACAAGAAATTTCTAGAAAAGTACATGCCAAGACTTGCTGGCCATCTGCATTACAGGATCGTTGATGTCAGCACAGTAAATGAACTTTGCAAGTAAGTTTTCTTGTGCCAGTGTGAAAAATTCTTCTATGATTTGGAATTAGTATAACACAGTAGGGTTTTTTAAGGATAAATTTATCCTATTTTTATGTAATTTATGTGCTAATTTGTTGCATTTATTAATCTTGATTACAGTATTTTTTAACTTTTTTATAAAAAGTTTGTCTTCCCTCTATTAGGGTGCAGTAGGCACAAAAGGGTACAGTCATGTTACAAATCCAATTATTATTATATTTTTATAAAATTATTAAAAATTAAACAGAAGCAACAACTAATTTGTCATGGGAAGTTGCAGCTGTGTGGCAGAGTGGGTAAGAATACAATTGACACATAAACAGTTCAAAAGTTACTTAAAATTTCTCTTTCCCACATTCGCTACTGTTAGGTTTTAGCAAAAAGAAGAAACTTATTTCCAAGTTTTCTAATTGCAACGAAATGCAACACATGTGCGGATTTTTTAATTTGTTTGCAACCAGGCCTTCTTCAACTGTGCTTGTGTAATTATCTTATCAAAAAATTGCCATAATTGATGCGGTATTCTGCAGGTGCAGACACCTGGGCTCCTGAAAAATGATTTGTGGTCACACTTTTTTTCACCACTGTATCATTATCAGATAGCAGTCTGTTATGCGGAGAAAATAAAACATGTAAATTTGCATAAATATTGAATTTAAATAAACGTGTTAACATTTCGAAGATTTTTTGCACTAGAAACATAATAAGCTAAATTTGTGCCCACTGCACCCTAGAATGTACCAAAAAAGCTCGACTATAGCTTACTCAAAAATTATCAAGCTTTTTGTGTTAAACTACTTTACAAGCAGTAATTTAGTTGGCATATTAGAAAAATTTATTAATTTTAACCGTTATGTTAAATAATAATTATTTACTCAACATTTTCAGACATACTACTCAATTTTTTTCCTACTGTGTAACTAGCACAATTTTAAAGTACAAATAAATAATTATTTTTGAGATCAGCATAAAGACTCCGAGAAAAAAACAGGTTGATAAACAGAGGTTGTGGCAAAAAACGTTAGAAAAATTTTAAATTAATAATGACTTGTGATAACTGATTGTTGTTTAGACGATGGTTTTCCGAACTTAAACAATTTCCTAAACAAGGTTCCCATCGTGCTCTCGACGACATTCGAGAAAGCATTGAAGAGCTCAAGTATTACAGAAAAACTGTTTTTAAGTCTTGACATTATCATTCTCTTTGAATAAGTTATCTGAAAAACGAAAGCTTATAGAGTTGAGTGGTATTTAGCTGAGATTTTTTTGTTAAGCACAATATTCTTGTGTTAGTCTATTTTGTCGTTTAAAATCTCCCCCTTGAGAAGTTGTCTAGAGAAGGTCATTTGACGAGTTGCTCTTTTTAATCCCCCACAAGATGTTTGCTTCGGTTTGTGAAAAGACTTTCAGTTTATTATTTGTTTGTTTATTTGGTTAATATAATTAGTCTGTAGTGTTTAATAAAAAAGCGATTTTACATCAACTAATTTTATTGAATACAGGCAGAAGTGCAAGATTGTTTGAATCGTTTTATTTCCATGCTGTTTTCTTATCTACTAGGGCTTTAAACAACAACTTTTGTTCAATTGGATGATAACTAAATTTAGTTAATAAAAAGACTGATTCCTAAAGTTGTACTACCTTATTTCTTGTTCTAGTGTTTTAAGATTAGAGTATATATAGAGTATTGTGAGACTGTATTGGGGTTTCCCTACGCGTGATTTCTAGAGTTTTTATACTGTCTGTTCCAAATTTTAAAGACTTTTTTGGATGGTGGGCTTTTTAACATCAAAAACTAATTACAAATGAATACTGAAAAACCAAGAAAATTTTTTTGATTGTATTACTGCATGTCAGTTGGCCTTATTGCGTTTATCATATTTAGTATTTAGAAACTTTTTGACGAAACATGTAAACCAGTGTTTTTTATACTTTTTTGGAGGTCAATTTGAGTAAAACAATTTTAACGATCCTCTAATCTAGTACACGCTTTTAATTAAGTAATGAAAAGTAAAGAGTATCAAGTAAAGATTTTTTTTGTCTTCACTTTTCATGTAACCATGTTTTCATTAAGTATCAAAAAAATTCAAGTGAAGAAAAAAATCTTCACATAAAAAACCACACATTTTTTAGCTTGGAACTTCTGCAACTAGGTACAGTTGCTTTATTTCTTCAGTAAACCCCTTCATTTGTCTATCGACAACTTTGAAAACCACTGACTTATATAAATTCTTCATCCTGCCAATGTTTTCTTTGCTAAACTACAAAGACGCCATATTTGCAGTTTTAGTGCTTCATTAATCATACTGCTTAACTTTGCGGCAAAGAACACATTCCTTTTTAATTAAAATTTTTTAGCCACCAAGTGGACATGGCAATTGTTGCTATGTACATACTTTAGCTTTATTTAGTTCGTTTTAACCAAAGTTCCTGTACAATAGGAGCTTTGGTTTTAACCAGGGCGTCGAACCGTTTATAATAACACTCCGGTTCAGATTTGATTTGATTTTCAGGAGTTGAAACAATCGAGACAAAAAATTTTACAAAATATAGTCTATTTTAATTATACCAACAGTAAAAAAGCGATTAAAACAAATTAACAAAAAGGACGATTATTATGCGACAGGCTTGTTTTGATCTTATGGACTTCATCAGGCATAAGTTATGGTAACCTTTAAGACGAAATGGTAGCGCGAAAAGTTAAGGTGAAAATTCCATGAAATGACTCTTGGAAATGGGAATTCTAATTAATAATCTACAATTTCGAGGTGAAATATCAACAATCAACATCGAAAAAGCATCAATTAGAAAGAGAGTGAAAATTTGACTTTCTAACGGCAGCGAACCATTCGGAATAGATTTGATCGAAAAGAGCCTTGCAGCAGCATCGAAAAGGTTAATGAAATTTGAATTTTGGACTTCGTCGAATTAAATGGAATAAGTTACATTTGAAAAATTTATGGTGGCCAAGGTCGAAAAGTACATCGAAAAAACTAATCGGAGATGAACTAATAGAAAATAAATTTCGGACTAGAAAAGACAAATTTAAAAAGTTTTAAAATTCATAGAATTTATCATTTCAAAATTCGTACACCATGAATTCGATTTCTCCTGAATTACTCTCTAAACTCAATATTCATTGTAAAATAGAGAGACCGAAAAAGCAATGTATATAAAATGCAAAATTACGTAACTAAAAAACTCAAAACATTAAGGGTGATGATAAAGGATGCAAGGCGAACCAGATGTAATAGCGTAAAATAATTTCCAAATTACTAAGAATCAAGAAACGCTACTATAACTAAATCAACACAATTTATATCAAAAAATGCAGATCTCTAACATGTTGGAAAGCGCTTTGCTCTGTGTGGTTGCATCATTAAACAATTTGATAAAAAAAACTCGACTAGAGCAGAAAAAAGCCGAACAAGCAAGGCATGCTGGTTAAGTTGGTTAACAATTTTTTAAAAAAGCAGAATATTCATTAAAAATATTTGTTTCAAAACTCAAAAATACTGAAGGCATTCAAATATAGGGAAAGGTTGAAACTTTATTCCAATATTTGATTAGTTTGGCTATTTGTGTTGGTGTGTTCAGTAGTGGATATTCAAATTCAGGGGCCCCGAGGCAAGGATTTCCAAAAATTGACGTTCTTTAAAAAAAAGAGCTTTGTTTTGCCTTTCACTTTTTTCTCCCAAAATCATGGTGATCTCTAAAAAAAAGGTCTTCACCTCGAATCGATTTTGTATTTCCCACTTTTCGTGCCGACTTCATAATAATCTCTAAAAAACATCTGCAGCGAAATAAAACTGTATGTACTATATTCGAGGGGGGCCGAGGCAACTGCCTCATTCGCCTCACCCAATATCCACCACTGGATGTGTTGCAGTTGTTGGATTGTTTTGCTATTTCTGGCTTACATAAAATAGAATTTCTCAAGTTAACCATCTGAAAAAGGTTAAAAATAACGACAATTATGCGAAGTTAAAGCTGTTTAACAACTCGCTGATTTTTCTTTCAGTATCGTCCCTGTTTATTTTTTCTCTATCTTTTGATTAGGTTACTTGTTAGGATGTTGCCCTTTTCTACCTCGTCATATTAAGACTTTTTTAGTTTAACTTTAAAGCAATTTTGTATTCTGTTTTAAGCAATTAGATTCACACAGTGGCGTAATCAAAAATTTGTGATGGGGAGGTGAGAGTTAAAAACACAATCACTATAATTTATAATGTCTTCTACAAAAGGGAGGCCTGATGCAAAAAAAAAGAGAGCCACTTTTAAAAATTGACTTTAAAAAAATTAAAATTTATACATCACATATTTTTTATTTTTATCGTCCTGACTCCCAGACTCACAGGAAATTGTCGGAGGTGCTGTACATTAAGCACCTGTCAAGCAATTACATTGATCTGCTTCCAGAGAAGCCAAGACTGTATTGCTGTCCGGTTAAAATTTTTTACTGCGGAACCTGCGCAATTGGTGAAGTTGCACTGCGCTTTCATACTTTTTTTAGAAGCGTTACGCTTAATTGCGCTACGCACCGAGAAATAAAAAGATTATTTGCGCGCATCAAAAATGAAACAAATCAATTGCGCTTTAATTAGTCCTATTTTGCAAAAGCGAAATCAACTTTGGTTGTTTTCAATGTAGGTAATTGGAAAACTAAAGATGCCATTATGATTTGAAAAAGTATATTATTACATTTTAATTGATTTACAATTTAGGGAGAGAGTATACTTTTTTCAACCATACCACAATTATATACAGCAGCACACATATATTCATACTAAAATAAAACAAAAAGAAACCAAAATCATAAATATTTTCGGCTTACATTAGCCCTCTTCAGATCAATAAAATTTTAACAAAATTGGCCTTTTAATTTAAGACCGAAGTCAATTACCTAATTACGTAATTGTTTATCAAATTTCCACACGGGTTTACACGAGGTTTTCGTAAAAAAAAGCTGTTGAATAATTGATTCAAAAATGCAAACGCAAAACCGCAACGCCGACACATCGCACAAATCCAAACAACAGAAATAATAATCTAAAAATATTTAACAAAACAATGATCCACTTGCAAATAATAGTCGATTAAGTCCAGGGTTGTGTGTTTTTATTAATAAAGCTTCGTAGATTTTAAGTTTCAAAATTAGATCTACATTTTTTAATTAGGCCTATCTTAAATGAATTTACGTTGTATTTGGTATTAGCACAAATATCGCAAGACATAATATAATCTTTAAAGGAACTTTCAATTTTCAAATAAAAGAACAAGTGTTCACTCACACTACTGTTCAAATGACGGGTTAACATACTTATGTAAGTCAAGCTCGAATCACACAAACACGAAAACTGATATTACAATATTCGAGCAGAGTGCAGGCGGAACACGAGTCTTTAGTTGAAAATACTGTGATACTTTAAAAGTTTTATAGACAGGATTTATTTTCACAGTTAGTTTAAGTTTAGAGTTAAAAATGTTTTGTAATTTACTGATAAACCGTATGGAGTCATGGTCAAAATATGGAATATTAATATTATAAGTATATGATCGCAATATGCACAATGGGAATGCAGAAATTTTTTTTTGAATTTTTTGAAACATATTTCAAAAACCAATTGGCAATTAGACATAAACATATATCTTAGTACACCAACTTCATTAAAAAATAAAAAATTTTTTGGAACATACTAATTTTAGCTCTATATAATAAGCAAAGGATTAATCCGGATTTCCATTTTTTAGGACAATCTGCATTGGAATTTAAAAGTAAGCCAGTAGCCTATGTGTAGGTTTGCGCCATATCGACGTGTCGGTATTATCATTATTCATCTTAATGCAAACACAATATAATGCAGATTCCATAGCAAATTTCATATTCTTGTGTTGAGAATTGAGCAAACTCAAAAAATCTTAAGAACTGTGAGTTTTAAAAACAGCAAAACAAGCATCCACAAACTGTGCGTATAATTTGAGTCGGCATACACAAGAGTCTAATTTTTTTGTTTCCATATGTGCGAAAAAGAAATTAGCTGGTGTTAGTCCTAATGGGGACCCCATGGCGACGCCATCAATTTTCTTATACAAACAATCTTTTATCAGCCAAACCTAATGATTTTACAAAAATATGTTTATCCATTAATGGCTTATGAGTATTATCATCTGAAAAAACATAATCAGCAATAATATTGATAGTTTTATTGGGACGTATATTGGTAAAAAGAGACACGACATCAAAACTAACCAATTTGTCATCGGAAGAAATATTAAAATTATTAAGCTTTAATAAAAAATCATCAGTGGAACGTAACGTACAATTGTTAGAAATAAGTTGTTTAATTAAAGAGTCCATAAATTTTGCGAGTTCATACTCGGGAGAATCAATCATAGATATTATCGGTCTGAGAGGATGATTGTTTTTATAAACTTTCACTAATCCATATATTCTTCCGGATTTGCTGCCAGATGGTATTAATTTTGGAATTACTCCAGAATCGTAATTTTTCAAGTATTTACCCACAAAATAAGTAACAGATTTTTCTTATGAATTATAGGATGTAATTTTGTATTTTGGTTAACTTTAGATTGATCCCAAACTATGGAGTCTAACTTTAAATAATAATCTGACGAGTCAAAAATTGCTGTGCCTTTACCTTTATCAAATTTGTAGATCTTGATTTTATTATCATTTGCGAGATTTTTTAAAGATTTATAAATCACCCAATTTCTGTGCAAAAAACATACTCCCTTAACATTATTGGAAAATATTTTTAAGGTAAATTTAATTTCATCCGAAGTATCTCCCTCAACTACATTCTCATTCTTCCTGCTTGAGAAAGCCAATTGTTCAATTTTCGCTTTCATAACGCCGTGCTCATGATCAACATGGTCTCGGTTCATAACCCACTCGCGTCATTCTGTTGTGTCCTTGGGAAATACACTTTACGGCATTTTCCCCTGCTTGGTGGTCTTGGCAAGCAGTTCTAAATTAGTAATATCTCTATTAAATTACTAGCGGACAGCAATATCTTGGCATCTTCGGAAGCAGGTCGGGGTAATTGCTTACCCTATGTATTAGCGCCTCTGTCGCTTTCCTGCGAGTCAGGAGGATAAATATATAGAGATTGTTGTATTTTTGCACGAATACACAGGTTTATTAAAAAACAATAGTAAATATTCACAAAAGTACTTAGCCAAAAAACAACCGTATTGAAATATAATGCTATTAGTTAGTTTGCTGTAGTAGCTTGATAGCTTTGAACTGACTGCTAAACCAAAATAAAGGCGCATATTTAACTAGTAACAACTATGCCTGGAGACGCGCGCGTCCAATAATTGTTTTGAGCAGAAGGCGCTGATTAAGATTAGAGCGTTTAAGAAAAACACTACGTCATCTATTGCACAATATCACAACACCTCCCCAAATAAACTAGGACAAAAAAATATATATACATTTTAGCAACAATATTTTTTTGGAGGTCTCTTTGTTCTCGCTGATCGTCGTAGATTGTGTCGCCCGTACTCGTCTCCGGTTGGTAGTCTCGGATTGTTGCGTTGGTTCATCGAAGAAGAACTAGATGCGTGGTCAGTCCCGGCTGGAAGTGTTTCTGTAGACAAAACGCTCGTTGGGATTTCACAGGGATCATCATCTTGATCCGAACCGTATCGAGGTCGAAGTTGATCAAGATGTCTTCTCCAAGTTGGTCCTCGAGGAATGACTCGTACATTGACGCTTCGTGTACCATGGACTTTCGTAACTATCGCAGGCACCCATCGTGGGTCACGATCTCTTCTAGGGCCGAAGTACAGTGTGTAACAAGGGTCTCCTAGTGAGTAATGATGTTCGACTTTCGAAACCACTTCCGAGTCTTCAGTATTTGAATGCTTGCTCGCTTGTCTTGACTGTCTTCCAAAGTGTCAATTTTGGTGCGAATTCTTCTTCCATTCAACAATTCGCTTGGTGACAGTCCCGATGCAAAAGGAATTCTTCTATACTGCATTAGAAATTCTTGCAAAGCTTCCTTTGGAGGTAACGAGGATTTTCTCAATGCCTGTTTGAAGGATTGTATCAAACGCTCGGCAGCACCGTTTGTTGCTGGATGATAAGGTGCTCCGGTGAGATGTACAATGCCTCGTTGTTTGCACCAAGCTTGGAACTCTTGAGACATTGAGGTTGTTGGATGAATGCAAGGATATTTTGAATAAGCGTCTACAAGGACTAACCAGTTTCTTCCCAGAAAGTTGATCGCATGGTCCAAGTGGAGTCTTGACCATGGTTTTTCTGGCATCATCCACGGATGGATTGAAGGTTTATCCGGCTTATTTTGAAATTGGCCACAGGAAGTGCATTTGCGACATAAATCCTCAATGTCAAAGTCAATTCTTGGCCAATAGACAGTTGACCGGGCAAGTTGTTTCATCCGTTGCATGCCGAAATGTCCAAGGTGTAATAATTTAAGAATATGATTACGTAGGGTTGAAGGGATTATTACCCGTAAGCCGTAAAAAACGCAACCATTCTCTGTTGACAACGAATTTTCCAACTTTTTGAAGTCTTTAAGCTCTTCCGAAAATGCATGCGGCCATCCTTCCTTCACAAATCGCATTAGTTGGGAAAGAATTGGATCCTTGGCAGTCTCTCTGACCACAAGCAATGGATTGTCAGGATTGATTTGACGACTGATTGTTCGAACTAAACAAACGCTATCGACATCATCTTCCATCTCCTCCCCATCAAAACTTGTGTCATTTGAAAATGGTAAGCGACTAAGAGCATCAGCATTGCCATGGTCCTTGCTTCTACGGTATTCCACCGTGTAGTCATATTGATGGACTAGTAATGCCCATCGTGCAAGTCGATTCGCGGCCATTGCAGGAGTACCTTTATCAGGGGCAAACAAGGTCTAAGGTTTGTGATCGGTGACCACAATGAACTTACGACCGTACAGAAACTGATGAAATTTCTTCAAAGCGTACACTAAGGATAGTGCTTCTTTCTGTATTTGGCTGTAGCGTCTTTGTGTTGCCGATAAGATTTTAGAAATATTGAGAATCGGACGCTCGCTTCCGTCTGCAAAGCGATGAAATAATACCGCTCCAATTCCGCATTCTGAGGCGTCACAAGATAAACCCAACGGAAGAGATGGGTCATAGTGAGCAAGTACAGTCTCTGTGCATAGTAACCGTTTGATCTTTTTGAAAGATGTCGCTTCTTCTTCACCCCAATTCCACTGTTGTCCTTTGCGTGTAAGCTTGTACAACGGCTCGGTGATTTCCGAAAAATATGGAGGTAAGAATTTGGAATAAAACTGCACAGATGCTAAAAAAGATTTTAACGTAGAAATGTTCATGGGTGTAGGCATTTCTAGTATGGCATCAACTTTGGACCCTTTTGCAATTCCTCGATTTGATAAAGTGTGACCCAGGTAATCAATTGATACTTGGGCGAAAACACATTTCTCACGGTTGCAGCGAAGACCTTTTTCTTCTAGTCTTTTGAACAAAGCTCGCAGGTTCATCAAATGATCTTTTGCGTTGTCACCACTTACCAAAATATCATCGAAATACACGGCAACTCCTCGCAAATTTTGCGTTAACTGTTCCATGATTTCTTGGAAATACCCTGGTGCGGATTTAATTCCAAAAGGAAGTCTTTTCTGCAGTAAAACCCCTTTGTGAGTGCTGAGAGCCAGCTGTCAGGAGAAAGACAGATTTGATTATACGCATTAGCTAGATCAATCTTACTAAAGCAGTAACCACGTCCTAGCTTGCGCATTAGATCTTCTGGGAGAGGGATTGGTTGACGATGGTCTTCCAGTTGCGAGTTTACAGTCACCGAATAATCTCCACAAACTCGGATGCTTGCTTTTGCTTGACCTGGCAAAGGAGACTTTCGAATAGGAACCACGGGGGTGCCGTACGAGTTAAAATCTGTAAGCTCCCATACACCTCTCTTAATTCCTGCTTCGTATGCTTCGTTTAAATCTTGTAGGATTGAGAACGGAACAGGTCTTGGCTTCTTGAAAATAGGTTTAGCTTCAGGTTTAAACCGTATGTCCAGTGAAAAATCTTTTAGACAACCCAATGTAGATTCAAATAAAGTAGGAAACTCTCCACATAATTGAATACATGCCGCATCTAAAGAGTTTTCTGGACCACTTGTAGTGACGTGCTCTATCGTTGCAGTAGATTCAGCACAACTTAGGTTTTCTCTGAAGTGATCAGTTAAGTTGGTGAGTTTCAACTTCATCATCGCCAGACGACCTAGTAAATTTAGATTGGGCACCTTAGTGACAATTACAGGAAAGGTCACGTCAGGTGATTTTCCATCAATACTTGCAGTTGATTGGAATTGTCCCACGACGGGTAGCGGGCTACCTTCAGCAACTTGATATCGAATTGTTACAGGTTGTAGAGTGGGTTTACCCAGCGTTTGCCACGTCGCTTCACAGCAAAATGTGTCACTGGCTCCGCTATCAATTTCAAACTTAATTCTGCGGTCATTAAGTCTAATAGTTTGATAGATGGGTGAAACAGAACATTGGATTTTGTGCACCAACTGTTGTTTCACAAGCTTATTATCTCTTAGTCGAGACATGCATGCAGATTGCAGATGCCCTGTTTTCTTGCAGAAGCTGCAAATAGCTTTAATGTGGGGACAAGCTTTGCTAAAATGTCCAGAATTTCCACACCTGAAGCAGGCGGTTTTCTTTTCTTGTGTTTTGGAAGTTTTGGACTTTGCGTGATAAACTTTCTGCACCGACGTAGAAGGTTGACCGTGTACGGTTTCCTTTGCTACCTTGGCTGCTTCTTCCACTTCTTGAGCCACTCTGATGGCGTTGCTAAACTTCAGTTCATCGTCCTTGAGCTTGAAGAGTGTCTTCAAAACTGCTTCGTTGTCGACTGAACAGATAAATTTAGTTCGCAAGGCTTCATCTAATGGATCTTTAATGGATTGAAAATCACACGTAGCTGCATCTTGTCGTATTCTGCTTGCCAGTTCAGGAATAGTTTCGTCAGGCTTGCGTTTCATGTCAGACCAGAACTTGAAACGTTCTCTGACAACAAACCGTTTTGGATCAAACTGCGCTGCCATAAACGTCTGAATATCATTCATCGTTAGCTCATGTATGCTTTTGACAGGTTGTTGCTGAGCCGCTAAGTTGCTAAGCATTTTGTAAACGGAGTTAGATTGGTTGGTAAGAAAAATTTGTGCTTGCTTGTTGTCGGGAATGGAGTTAGCAGTGACGAATGTTCGGAACCTTGCCAAATAATCAGTCCATAACTCAGATGTGGAATCGAATGGTTGAAAACTTGCCATCGGTGTTGGAACATTTTCTCGCCGATTGTTCAAGCTGCTTTGTAAAATTTTCAGCTGCTCTTGAAGCATTGTCATTTGCTCTTGGTGTTGCTTGTTCTGCTCTTGGTGTTGCTTATTCAACAACAAAATCAGTTCAGAAATTTCACTCATATCGACAATTCAAGCTTTAATGCAGATTCAACAAATTTTCTTTTTCTTTCTTGACGCAGTTGAGTTCCTTGAATCCTCGTCGCCACTTTTGCCTGTTGTATTTTTGCACGAATACACAGGTTTATTAAAAAACAATAGTAAATATTCACAAAAGTACTTAGCCAAAAAACAACCGTATTGAAATATAATGCTATTAGTTAGTTTGCTGTAGTAGCTTGATAGCTTTGAACTGACTGCTAAACCAAAATAAAGGCGCATATTTAACTAGTAACAACTATGCCTGGAGACGCGCGCGTCCAATAATTGTTTGAGCAGAAGGCGCTGATTAAGATTAGAGCGTTTAAGAAAACACTACGTCATCTATTGCACAATATCACAACAGAGATACTACATGTATTTTTATCAAAATTTTTAGGTAGTATATTATGATTTAAGCCATACTCTAGTGCTTCTTCTGCAATTGTTAATTCTCCTTTATTATAGTTTTTTATACAGTCTGAACTCCAGTCTCTTTGCTTTATCCATAAGTTCATTAACTACGGCGTTGCTTCATTAAAATTTTATTTAAATTTTTATCGTACCAATCATTTAAAGTAGAAACTAAGCACAGTCTTTCAATCAAACTAAGTCTTGAGAAAATTTTGATTTTTGAATTGCAAACTTTCTTTCAGTTTTTATCAATAAGCTTTTTACTTCTTTAATTTTTTTTTTATCACTATGGTTTGAAGTAAACTTTACATGAAGCATAAACCTTTAAATTTGTGGGTTTGAACTTTAAAAATTCAGGACAAATTTCAAGATCACGGTATGTTTCCAAATATCTCTCGTTAAGTTTTAGCTTGCCCGTTTTGTAGCTAAATTTTTCAAGCTGTCTCAGCTCATTCACTGTAATATCTCTCTCTTGTTGTTTATATAGAAATATAATTTAAGGAGAATAATTGCAATTCTAATTTTGAAACTAAATTTTTATTTTTTATTTTTTTAATCTCTATATTTATCCTCCTGACTCGCAGGAAAGCCGCGGAGGCGCTCAGGGTACGTAGACAATTACCCCGACCTGCTTGCCAAATGCCAAAATATTGCTGTCCGCTTGTAATTTGATAGAGATACGACTGAAACTTAGAACTGCTTGCCAAGACCACCAAGCAGGGGAAAGTGCCGTGAAGTGTCTTTCCCAAGGACACAACAGAATGGCGCAAGTGGGTTTTGAACCAAGACTATGTTGATCATAAGCTCGGCGCTTTAACCATTCGACCACGAAAATTCACGAAGCTTTATTAATTAAAAAACAACCCTGGACTAGGGGGCGGCTTAATTTTGGAAACTGAAAATGAGGCCCACAAAATTTTATGGTATGATAGTAAAAATTAAGAATAAAATTACTTTTTTCACTTTACTCGCAAAAAAAACCATATATACCCCCTCAATATTTAGTATAGGCCAACTACTTTCTTCAAGTATTGTCAATATTTTACTGTACTATAGTTGTCTTTATAAAAAAACATCTTTGAAAGAATTTTTACATTATATGTAAGTGTATTTACTACTTGATATAGATTTGATGCACCCAGAAGCCGAACTAGGGGCAAGACATTTTAGTACCCCCAAAAATTAAAAACAAATAAATAGCTTTAGAAGTGCTTAATTATAAAAAAGCTTGTAAAGATATTTTTGTAGCCTACTTCAGGGCTCTTCAAACTGGGGGTCGCGGGATTGGGAGAAAAATAGCGAAATGCAACAGCAAATTGAAGTGAAGACCTTTTTTTTTTTTTTAGAGAACACCTTGATTTTTGGGGAAAAATAGCGGAATCAGAGATCGATTCTACGTGAAGATCCTTTTTTGGGGGTCGCGAAAAAATTTGCCTGTGAAAAGTGGGTCTCGATAAAAAAAGTTTGAAGAACACTGGCCTACTTGATGATGATTTTAAAATTTCTTTATTTCTCAACTATTCTTAATCCCACCCAGGGGCACTGGAAGCGAGGTATGAGAGCAATTACTATATTTTTGCAGATTGCTTTTGCAAAGCATAGCCATTAGCTTAAGTAGATTTTTTTTCATTTTGAAAGTATATTATTAGAAGTAACTTTTATTTATTCATTCACTTATTTATCCTCTGACTTGCAAGACAACGTTGAAGGCGAAAAACTTAGGCAACCATCAGGTGATTACGCAGACCAACTTTCGAAAATCCTAAGATATTGCTCTTTGATTAAAATTTTTCTTCAATTTTTTTTAGTTTGTATATAGATATGATTGTAAATCTTCAGTAATTTAGAGCTGTTAGTTTCTTTCTTGAAGAGCATTGCGAAAAGAGGTACTGCAACTTGTTGATTGTGTTTACCATCAATATGACCTTCCAACTTTCTTGTTCTTGTAGCTTTTCAGACAAAATATTTTTACTGGCCTACTACTTACGGGAAACAACAGACATGTATCTATGTACTATCTAACATAATGCCACATAACTTTTTGCTTTGTTTTCAATTAATTCCAGTATGATTTGAAAAATTATTTACCTCCTAAGGTGTAGCAAATGGACCACTATATAATTTTGTATACCGTATTTCTTTTAATATAAACCGTTCTTTATTAAAGGCCGCTTTCCAATAAAAACCGCACCAAATGATAAAAAAATAGAAATAGAAGCTGCCTTTGTTTAGAAGCCGCAAAAATACACGATCGGAATTCCCAGGTATACATCGTAATTTGTTACTTTTCAAATGACACTGCGTTTGATGAAACTGCTTCTACACTCTGCAACTTTACGACATAATTTTGACTTACGAAAGAATTCAACAGGCAGCGGGAGATCAATCTAAACCAGTCCTAATTTTCTATATTTGTACAAACAATTTAGAAACCCAGCTATTTCCAGACAGTCTGTTGGATATCTCTTCTTTCACTCTGTAATTGTAATTGCCATAAGAAAGTCGTAGAATTTTTCTGGCAAAAAGCCTCCTTTCAAAAGATTTAAAACTTTTTGTGTAGAATAAATTTTAACAGCTCTGTTATTTATTATTGTAAAAAATTATAAAAGCCGTCCTTGAATAGAAACCGCAGAAAATGGTTACAAAAATAAATAGAAGCCGCGGCTTCTATTTAATTCTTTTTGGTTTTAATTTATTAAATTATTTGACTTGGCTTTTTCATGCAACCCCTTTGCTAATTAATTAGCTTTTTTCCACCAATCTTTAATTCTTAGTATATAAATCCAACATTTGATTCATCCATGGTCTTTATTGGGATGGGGATTTAATCTATTTTTCTTAAACCGTGTTTGGTGAAAAGCTCAAAAGTGTTCTTTCTCATCAAAGTTTCCAAGACCAAACAACCTATAGTGCACTACTGTTAAAAGAATCTTTAAGAAGTTTGAGTATAGATTAAGCTGAGAATCTGCTTGATTTGAGTTACATTTATGCTGCTGCATAAGTCAACCTTTAGCAAACAGTTTATTGATCATTCCAGGCAAGTAAATTTTAAAGCAGGTAAAGGACTAGTAACATCTTTTGCTAATCACATGCAATGAGCTGATTGTACAGCGATTGCATTTTTTGGATCAATTCAAAACACCATTTTGATCAAAACACCTTATACTTAAATACAGCTCAATTAGGTCAATTCCAATCAATGCACCCACTGCACAAAACACAGTCAAGTAATCAATTTGGCTCAAAGATAGAACAAAATAGCCATAGTGTAAACCAGTGGCGTGCGGTGACCTCTGAGGCTGGTAATGCAATTGGTATCCTATTCATTGAAAAAATTGTAAAATGGCTTCAAGGCAAATGAAAAAGATCCTTTTTTATATCTATCATCATTTTTAAAATTCTACTAAAGTAATCATCTCATCCCTAACTATGCTATATTAGCTCCTAAACAAACTTAAAATATTTAAAAAATATCAAATTAAGCTGTGAAATATACGAGTATATAATAGTAAAAGTGGCAAGACTGTCAGTAAAGAGTTCAATGAAAACTCACAGCAGTAAATTAAGTTAAATAACAAAATCCACATAGAGAATTTTATTAAAACCTCAACAGTCTGTTTCGCCTTTTCGGCTCATTAGGAGGTGATTTTAAACACAGACGAAAAGTACATAATTAAGATGATAAAACTCATAAAAAACTGCTTATATGCTAATTAGCTAAAAGCCAAAAGTAATTATGGAAAAAATTAGAATTAAAGTCAGAGTTTGGGAAACAAGCTAAACATTTTCATCTTCGTATCTGACGCTGCAAGATTTGACTGTTCATCTTCGTATCAAATCAACAGGCGCGCAATAGGTGGTAGGAAAGAAAGAACATTGCAAAAGTAGAAAGTAGTGAGGCGTGAATGGATAGCAAGGAATGGCTATCACAGTGCTCTTCAACAGGGGTTCCGCAAAGCATTTAAAGGGGTTCCGTGAGTTTTAAGGGTTCAGCTGGGGTTCCTTGATTTGTAAGAAAATGATTTCTTGTTTTAGTACGTCGATGCGTCATTATTGAATTGTTTTTTAGATCACCATCACCATACCGCATTTAAACTCCAAGTAGGCCAGTTAGTTAAATAAGAGGTTGAGTGCAGTTTATAGCCAAAAATGTTGATAGTTGTGGCGTAATAGCGCAATTTGGTGTTCATTGTTATGAGGTTAACAAGAACGTTATTCAAAAGAAATAAATAGTATTGTTGCATCACAGCTATGCATGATGCTGACATTTACAGTAGTTAAGTAGACAATGAATAGAGAATAGAATAACAGACTACAGTAGAGCTGCAGCTGTTCAGCCTTTATGGAAATAAAGTAAAAGTAGTGCGAAAACCAACTTTTTACTATTAGCCAGGTCAGCTTATTTTCTTATGTGAAGCAAAATAGTAATAACAGCGAAGGTGTGGACAGTATTGAGCAAGAGGCACCTCCTTCCAAGCGGACCAAATGTAATAAAACTGCCAAAGTTAGAAAATGGGATGAAACATATTTAAAATACGGGTTCTTTTTGCCGGATGACCAAATTCCGAATGTAGCTCCTCAGCCCGAATGTCTGATTTGCTGTAAGAGACTCTCTAATTCTGCCCTGGTTCCAGCTAAGTTACAAAGGCACTTGGAAGCCAATCATGCTTCGTACGAGACAAAAACTATCTCATTCTTTAAACATATAAAAAGCAGCGTATGCAAGCAGAAAGATTTGTTCTTAGGAGCAGTTAAAACTGATCAAGATTTATTGTTGACTTCATATCGACTATCGCATCATATTCTTAAAACAAAAAAACAGCTTACTTTGGTTGAGGAAGTTATTAAATCAGTGTTGCAAATTGTGGCAGAGCAGATCTTAGACAAAGAAACTGAACGCAAGTTTCAAAACATACCTCTTTCCGATACCACTGTAAGCAGAAGGGGATTTCATATGGCCGAAGATTTGTTGGAACAACTTTTGTGTAAAATCGGAAAAGTTTCTTGTTATGGACTGCAACTGGATGAATCAACTAATATTGGGAGAAGAGCACAACTGATTGTGTTTATAAGAATTCCTGATACTGATTGATATAATATTGTTGATAAATATTTGTGCTGCCTAGACTTGGAAGTGAACACAAGTGCTGAACAAGTGTTCAGTAAACTCAACGAATTTATGACTGAAAAGCAAATACCGTGGGAAAAATGTTGGTCTCTAACTACAGATGGAGCAGCTGTGACAAGACTTTTCGGGAGTTGGTCCTCGTGTCAAGGCAGTTGCTACAAACTGTATATTAACACATTGCAATATTCATCGTGAAGCTCTGGCTGTAAAACCGCTTAGTTCTGATAAGCAGAGAAAAACGGAACTAGAAAGTGTTTTGGATATTGTTGTGAAAACTGGGAATTACATAAAATGTGGTGGTAAAGGCAAATCTACTAGAGTTTTTCAAAAACTTTGTGAAGAAATGGATTTTAAGAATGTCACTGCTCTGCTACATACAGAAGTGCGCTAGCTCTCTCGTGGCAAAGTTTTGACCAGTGTGTTCAAATTAAGACAGGAAATATCAGTTTCTCTTGCAGAAAAAAATCATGAACATGCAACGAATTTTCTTGACCATAAATGGGTCTCCAAATTGGCCTATCTGGCTTCAAGCCTATTCGATGTGTTGTCCATACTCAACTCCAGTCTTTAAGGGAAAAGTTCAGATATATTTTCCCAAGTTGGAAAAATTGATGCCTTTAAAAGAAAAATTGACTGCTGGGCCAATAAAGTGTAAAAAAATGATTTTTCTTCTTTTCAGCTTTTGAATGAATTTTAGAGCGAAGACTACGAAGTTGAGGATACAGCTGAAATAAAAGAATTGGTGTTGGAACATTTGACGCTATTGAAGAAAAATTTTAATTGGTATTTTCCTGAAGAGAATTCCGAGGCTTTCCGTTTGCTGAAGTAGGTAGTTAATCCTTTTATTTTCACTTTGTTAGAACAAAGAGAACTTCTGGACATCTGTAATGATATCAATTAGGAGGAAATCTTTATAAAAAAATGGAAAGAAATATTTTTGGATTTTTCTGTGCAAAAAAGGAACAGCAATTGCAAAGGAAGTATTGAAACTTCTGTGTGAATTTTCCAATACCTATTTGTGTTAAAAAGCATTTTCTGTTTTAACCACTATTAAGAACAAAAACAGAAGTTGTTTGAAGAGTGTAGATATGTGTATAAGGAATGCACTGAGCAACGAGCAGCCACGATTTACAAAGATTGTAACAGAAATTCAAGAACAACCGAGTCATTAAATTTCTTGCTTTTCAACTTCTGTAATAACTGCTTGTTTGTTGAAGTGTCAAATAATAAAACATTTGCTTTTTTTAACATGTAACTCGTGTTTTTTTAAATTTTTGTTCATGGGGGTTCCTTGACAAACGTGAAAGTGCTTCAAGGGTTCCGCGATAACAAAAAGGTTGAAGAGCACTGGGCTATCAGATCAGGAAGGTACAGGAAATCAATAAGCAGATAGATATAGGTATAGGTGAGCAGGTGAAAGAACGACAACAATTAAGCACAGCATAAACAGAGGGGGATAGAAAATTGCAAATTTAAAAATTCAAAACTTAAAAAGTGAATAATTTAAATTTTAAAAAAGTTTTAAAAAAGTTTTAAAATATTTTTATTTATATTTTATCGAGCTAGACTTTTTCAATTTAAATTTGTTCCGATGTCAGCATTTGGAGACAAACTCGGATTGCTTGTTCAAGAGCGTGCGCTGGTCAACTTGTAAGATGGCGAGTTTCTCTGCTACGCAACAAGTTGCAGCGCCTAGCGCCGCTGGTATATGCAGATGATTTGCAAACAATTGACCAAGTTCTCCGCGATTTATTCCTTTGTCTTTATATTTCCATACTGTTTTAGAAAGTTCTGTAGCGTTTGCTTTATCTCGGTGATTGAAGGATTGCCGGTGGTTGTAAAAACCGGGTCTTAAATTCAGTTTTGCAGCAGCCAAAATAATGTTGGGTGGGTGAGTTGGGAGCACTGATGGATGCTTTGTAGACAATGGACTTTGCTCGGCACTTTCCATTGAGTGGGCAGTCGGAAAGGTTTTGCAGATGCGTGATAAATCTCTGTTGTTTGTGTGGGGTGCAGGAGTTTCTTGTGGATATTTCAATATCCGATTGAAAATGGATATATTCAAGATCAGTATCCACAACAAGCAACTCCATATCTTAAAAACTATACAACCATACAGAAAATTGGGTACTGGTTAAGTATGCGGTCTACTATCTCTAACTCGCCAAACCAGATCTGATGAATGGTGGACCACATTCTTAACCAGAAGTTAGTCAAAAGGCTTTTGTGAAGATGTAGTAGAATGTAGTGCAGTGTGTAGTATAGTGAAGATGTAGCATACTTAACCGGCACCGAAATTGATTTTGTTTTTTTTACGAATAAGAATTTTAACTAATAAGAAGTGTATCGTCTATTATTTGTATGTCTAATAGCTCTAGCCTATTAGTAGAAAACACAAAGAAGGTTAGTTTAAACAGCAGTAACAAAAAAATGTTGCCTGATTCTTTTAATAGTTTATTGGAAATAGATTGATGCGACATACACAAAAATCAATATTTATGTAGCTAAGAAGCTTCGAATGCTTATTGGTCTGTAGGCTATATTTTAATCTTGCTGATTTTGACAAAATCTTTGAACAACGACGACGTGTCAATGGCCTAAGTACCACAGAACTAAAATCTTATAAAACTTGAAGTTTTTCTTATTTTTTAGCCAGAAATTTTTACCTTGTAGGAGCTATTTGGAAGCACTAATATTTAAGTGATACCCTGCAAAGGGAGTTTAAAGAATAATGTTGTTTTGGAATGGCACTCTTGTTCAAGAAAGTTTACGGTAAGTCATGTCATGCAAACACTTTAAAGATTTCTGAGGGGCACTTTTTTCATACTCACTTCACAAATTTGGGTTCCACCCATAGCTGGATTAGATCAAAACTATTGGATGGGGGCGGCAACAGATTTTTTCCAAATATTTTTGGACGATTGCCCGAATCATGATCACGCATTATTTCTCGGAGATGCCCAAATATCACTCGGGTTTAATGTGGAGACTTTTTGTCTTTACTTGCTTTATTAATTGTAGTCTTTTCAAAATGTTTTTCTAAGCACAATTTAATTCACTACTATAACACCAGAAATGCTTCTAAAAGTAATTATTTTTTACAAAGAAAGTAAAAGGCAATTATTCAA
Source organism: Diplosoma virens (assembly GCA_963680785.1). Lineage (NCBI taxonomy): Eukaryota > Metazoa > Chordata > Ascidiacea > Aplousobranchia > Didemnidae > Diplosoma > Diplosoma virens. Next base: position 46,848,804 of record OY796884.1, read on the forward strand.
AAGACAATTGAATGTAGAGGCGTTAAACATGAAATAAATTACCAGATTCAATTATCATGCCACATTTATACTTTTTCTTAACAATTAAAAAAAGATTTTATTACAAGCTATAAATAATGTTAATCTACTGCAATAGTCCTGTTGGTATGCTAGTCTAAAGGTCTATTATTTATGTATTATTGTACTTGTGTGCTTTTTTGGAAATTACGTAATCGATTGATCAATTTATAGTCGCTCATTCTAATTCATGCGTGCATTTCATTCAACCGTTCATAAGATTAAAGTTTAATTTGCAGTTAATGCTTAATCGATAATAATCAGGAAGCATCTTGAACCTGAGAGTTACTCGGTGCTTCCTGGCAGGAATAGTATTTTGTTGACACCAATTGTGTTGTTGTTTTGTTCATTCTTTTTATTTTTTTGGACCAAACAATAAATTTTGTTCTGCTCTGTGGACTAAATGGAGCTGAAACAATCGGTTTTACCCGGGTAAACTTTTTGAAAACCAAAAAAAGTTTTTTACATTAAATCTTAGATGGCTTTCCTCGCTGGTTTGAATCGCTCTAAATTTAGTAACTTTCTCCCGCCCAAATAGTTTATTGTCGGGGCCAGAAAAAATCTGATTTTACTAATTTTTTTTTGCGTTTTTGGTAATAATTGCTCCCCGGCTTGCACGGTTATGGCTCCAAAGATTCTGGAAAGTTTTAAGAAAGCGTTTAATGCAATAAAATTAAATAAACTGAAAAAATTATAGGATTCAGTCTGAAGTAAATAAAGGTTTTGAAAAACTCAGAGTTGAAAATTCTTAAAACAGAAATATTTAAACAAAAGCGACAAGAAAACACTTATAAGCTAAAAGTTAAATATTTTATAAAATTATGTCAATTTTGCTTTTAAAAATACTACTATAGTGTGTAACGTGCCGCGCTAGAATATATTATACTGCAGGTGGACTGAGTAAAAATTTATTCTGATAACTGTGGACGTTAATAGAATTCTGGCAACGGTTGATATCCCAGGACGACAGAAGCACTAAATGGCGTCGTATAGTAATTTAATGCGATAAAATCTACACACTCTGATTGAACGCGTATATAAATGCTATAAAAGGAGGGAATGCACCCGGATAGTCAGCACAAATACATGACAAAATAATCTCTTCCTGTTGAACAGGATGGCAGCTTTTCTTTTTCAGCTTTGTAATATCTCTTCGAAGGTGACTTTATTTTCCTACAAAAACAATACGAATCAATAAATTAAAGATTAATTTCAAAATAAGTTACTACATCTTTGTCTCTAAGATAATGCGGCTTTTAAAATATTTTAAACCATTATTATTAAAATATTGTGACAGAAATCGAAAGCTGAAGCGTGGGGGCGTGAGAGTGTGCTTCATCAAAATAATATTAAAGTCATGGCCATTGCAAAATAAATTAGATTGTATTTATGCTTGCTTAATTAGTTTTGTCTCTAACCTTTAATTTTCTAACCTTGAATTTGTTTTCATCGTTTATTAGTGAGACTTTAACTGTAAGGCTTTCTTCTTTTTTGATGAAAACATGCGTTGAAACGATAAAGATCTGAAGCATGCCAACAATTTTTTACTCCCGACATTTGCGAATCATAATAAATCAGCATGAATGGAATTGTTATTTTAAAGAGAAAAAATTGTCAACGACGGTGAAATAGGCCACGGCCACGCGCACCATCCAAAGTGATAAATTGATCAACTTCTAAACAAACTTATTTTCATAAGGTTAACTAATGAAAAGAAGGCCTATCTACTCTAAGCTTTTTTTTTTTCAAAATAAAGCCTTTTATCTAAATTTGAAGCTATAAGTTAAAAAGACCTATGCCGAATTTTAAACATTTGTATGAAGTTTCAGAACAAAAAATGAATTTGCTTTTTTAAATGAGATTCGTATACATAAAAATAATACAAGGAAAAAACCGTTTTTTTATAATTTACTCAATGTTTTATCGGAGTATTGCTTCCTGAAGACCATATACACCTAAATCCGCAATTGGGGACCTGCATTTATGAACTACCCAAGTTAAAATCCCACTTTTAACGAACGAAAACCTTAGTGTAAAAATTGAAATTATTTTTTGTTCTTGATCTGGTTTTACAGTAAAGTTTGGCCTGAATACCTAAAATTTGAACAAATAAACTAGTTGGAAGACCAAAAAAAAGATTTCACTTGAGTTACGTAGTAAATTAATGAAAAGGAATTCTTGTATTTTTTTAAGCTTTAGTGCGTTGTAATTTATATAAGTTAGGAACCTCTGTTGTTGGTGGTACGTGAATATTGTACAAAACCTGCAAATGACACGCGCCTATAAAAAGATTGGAAATCACCGCTCTATAGCCTAATTTTTTACAGATATTTCTATTTTAGTGTATTTTGTTACGTTATTATTAATAACTATAGTGCGTTTACATTTGTTTTGGGTTGCATTTTTATTTTTATTACTATACATCTGACGATGTGACTAGCTTACGAAAGCTTGTGTGATTAAAAATAAAGAGTCAATTTGAGTGCATTTTTCCTATTCATTTCCATAAAAACAAAGTTATGCATGGCTAAGTTGAAGTAAATGATTCGAGGAGAATAGAAGAGCCAGACGAAATCAGTTACTTTTGCAATACTTTAAACCTTGAGCTGAGAAAAAAGCACAAGCCAGCCTTCAGTCTGTTGTAAACATTTGGTGGGGGGAGCAAACAAAGCTGCTTCTATCAACCAAGCCAGCTCGACAAAAATCAAGAGCAACGAATAGACGCGAACTCACCTTCATGACGATTATTTAAAGAGGCTTTCTGACCTGGACAGACCTGTTCTCTTCGTTTCAATAAATTCTGTGACGAAATACAAAAAATTGTCAAAAGCGAGTGATCGTTTGACAACGGCGACACGATAGAGCTTTTAACTTCTACTGTCAAGGCAAACTTCGTTTTAAAGGGGGGAAAAGTAGAATGAGATAAATCGTGCATAGTCCCATAATCTAACTCGAATCGTTTTAAAGGGCAAAAATTTCAATTAAGCGAGAGAAACGTAAAAAAATTATATAAAACGATAATTTGTGAAGAACGTGATACTTTTCGACTAGCTAGTTTATTGGCAGCGCTTCATGCCACTTTACCCTCGATTTTCAGCCAATAGTTAAATTAAACCATTTTTGTGCGAATGTTGATCACTAACCTTTGGTTTCCTAGCAAAAAACTGTTAGCCGTCGTCGTTTAGAAGAGCATCCACACTGGGTCAGACCCAGCAAGGACTGGAGCGAAACTGCCCGGTTCAACTGCAGCGATGACGTTGTGCAGAATATTTCGGCTTCTTTATTTTTATGCCCAACAAACCATTTCCCAGACCCTCTTAGATTGTGCAAATCGACTTCCACCACCTCTACAATCCTACTTTTCTACTCAAACACCAAAATCCATAACTATATTTAAGTTTTCTCATACAAACGAAATCAGGTCCACAGGAAACCTTCTGTTTATCTTTCTCAACTATGAAACTTTTTTCAACTGTGTCCTAACTCTCAAGCTGAACCTCTTCTGCCCAGACAAGATTGTCAGCCGGTTACTCATTCATCTTGTCTAACCTAGTTTGCGATTCTTTTTCGAAACTTTTCATTTGTCATGGTCTACACTTTCCCATCAGCATGGAAACGGACCATCATCATTTCCTATTATAAAACCAGATAAACTTTCAGACTCGCTCTTTCACCTTGCATAACCAAACCCTTTTATGGTCCTTGGACGGCTGACCTTTTTTCTAAAATTTAATAAACCAGAGACAAAAAACTGTAGAACAAATTCTCCTCCTCCCACAATCGATCGCAAATTCCTTCCATTAAGATGAACCAGGCGCACGTACTGTCCTTGCAATTACTAATTTCGCGAAAGGGTTTGATTCAGTCTGGCATTTCCCTTCTCCAAACTTCTCTTCATTGGTCTTCCTCTCTGCTTCATTAAATAAATCCAGCCACATCTCCCAGAAGGTCGCTCGAAAGTTCAAATCTGCAATTACTCAAGAGACAGTCCTTGACCCACCTTTCATTAATGGCATTTTTTCCCCTTCCCTTTATCTGTATGAATCTCTTTATATGCTAATAACATGCTTCCTGCCCAAACTTTGAGCGAGAAACTGACTGTTCAGTCTGCTCTTAATAAATTAATGGAGTGGTCTTTCAAGTGGTTTTTACCTCATAACCTTTTTAAATACAAGTTATCCTTTTTTGGCCTAGACCCCTACCAATACCTCCTTTAACTCACTTTATTCTCAACACCCCAATTTCCTTCAATCCAACTCGAACTTTCTTCGAAGCAACATTTGATCGACATATCATTTAAAAACATTTTCTATCTTTGCAGAAGACGTATTTCAACGGATTTTGAGCTTTGCGTTATATTGCCTCAACTTCTTAGAGCCCCTCTAAAGAATTTCTCACCAAGTTTTTATTAGTCTTATTCTTACCTATCCTTCTTCAGAATAATTCCCTTTCTGCTCAACTGCTCGTATCATTTTCGTGGAGAGTCGTTGCAGATTGGCTATCATCCACTCCAATCTTCCTCTTACATATAACAGTTCTCACCCCACTTAAAATTACCTTTACCCACCAATCCTTACTTAAACATCTTCTACACCAGCCTCATTTTTTTTACTCCAACAATCCATTTTTTTTCTAACTAATAATTTCTTGTTTTTTTGCCGAAAAATAACTGATTTGTGTTTCTATGAAGAAAATGAAGTGACGTGAGCGTTGTAAAATAAATTTTTTTATGAAAAAATAATGTGATGGATCAAAGTTATAAAAAATCAAGTGACACTGTAAATAGGAATTTCTTCAATTTTTCCGAAGTAAAGAGAATATTAAACATCATAAATTTTTTATCTTAGTTGTTTAAAAATGTTTATCTTGTCTATTGATGGTTAATCATAATAACTTTGATTTTTCGCAGCATAACGTTGAGTAAACCAATGCAAATCCTACTTAACAACTGATTTAATTCGCTAGGTGATTGGTTCAACACCCGCTGAAGAAATGTCCCAAAAGTATGAGCGCGAGTTTGAGTTCTTCGCAACCTGCTCGTAAACACGCGACAATATTCCTTCTAATCAAAACCGAAAGTTCTAGATATTTTCAACTTTCTTGAACTCACTTGGTTTCAACGCTGGCTTCGGCTTCGTCGAGACAAGCGGCTTGCTCGCTGAGGTTTCAGGTTTGTCTGAATAACAAGCTTCAATGTTAGTGTTCGCTTTTGTATTGACGTGGCTTGACTTTTTGTACTGACGTAGTAAACAAATCGGTCTTCTGGAATGCGAAACACTCAATGACACAAACGTTATACTCCTCACTTGCGTCCGGATGATCTTTACTCCAAGGAAACAGTTTGGAAGGCTTAGAGTTGTTGTTGTTGTTGTTGCTGTTGGAAACGGGACGATCTGGCTTGTCCGGCACCTCTTCAGATTTCTTCCTCACAATTCTTTTTCCGAAAGGAAATTCTTCTTTTGATTCAGAATTTTGTCGAGGTGACGTCACATCCGGGGACTTGGCGATTCCACTCTCGCTTGGTTTTCGATGAGATTGGCCGAACGGGGAGGTGGGTTTGGCGGTCTCCTCTTCCGTTTTGTCGGGAACCTTCACATCGAGGATTTCTTGCTGATAAAAAGCGAATTAGTTAGGGCACAATGGTGGGGTGAAGTCCCCTGCGCGATTACGCAACCCATTCACGTGTAAACTGATCTTGTTGCAAAGTCGTGTATTGCTTTGCGATCTCACAGTCAAAGCGCATGCGACGCATGAGCGCAAGCACACATTTACACGAAACGCGGAAAATCATCATCAACAGCAGGTTGGTTGTGACGTCACTCACCGACTTCTTGTTCAGTTTCTTTAATTTCATCTCAGCAAACATGTTCTGCCCGAAACCCATCGGCGGCATTCCGGGTGGACGCATCGCTCCAACAGACCGTTTTACAGGAGAAGTCTTTTCTTTAGCAGGTTCTTCCGATTCCGCGCGATCCTGCGTCGAAATCTAGCTTTGAAATGCGACATACATCCGACCTATAGCTGCTCAACTAAGCAGAGTGAGACCAAGCATATCCGAGGCGGATCTGGATATAAGTTCAAAGGGCCGGTTATTACACAACAACCCTCGTTGCTTGGTGAAGAAACGTCGCAAAATACGATTTATCACGGGAGGTTTTGCGTGGTTGCATTAAAAATAATCAGCGCCACAGTAAAGAAAGATGACTGCGCGTCTTTCCCTTCACAACGCGCCATCGGAGGCAATCACTGCGGCGGAAAGGGCGTCAAACAAAGCCCACACAGAGGAGTGTTAACTACATTTCTATCCATTTCATGCCGTGTTACATTTAATTGTACGAAGTTGTCAAAGTAAAATTTGATTGACACATATTACTGAGGCGCAAACTTCGAAACATCAGTGTATCAGAGATGATGTTTGAACTCGCGCCCCTCAACCAGGGGTGTGCAGGCTTCATTCCGGTGGGTGGCGCGCTTTCTACTGAACCATTTTAATTTTGTTGCTGCAAATAGCAGCTATTTTACAATATTTTGATTAATTTTTATCATCAGTTAAAACTGACGTTAACTGAAAAAGGCACCTGTTTTTCAAAATCGTGTCGAAGACCAAAAAAATAAATAAAAAGTCATCATATCAAAAAAAAGTTAAAATTTTATCGCAAACAAATGTTTTTATTTTACACTAAAATTTTGAGACAAAAATGGAGGAATCGGACGCAGATAAAAGTAAAGACCCTTTTTTCTTTAGTCTTCATTCGTTTTTTGAGTGGAAAATGGACAGAAAATTTGGAAAACTGATGCCGCCCAAAAGTCTTCACTTACAACTGTAGTTTTCAATTTTTTTGGTCCGCAACGTCAAAATGATTGAGGAGCACTGGCTTCAATCAAGTAGCAATCATTCGCGACCTTGCTGAGTATAAATCCACACATAAATACAAAAATTCTGACCAACTTTCATCAAACCTCATCAGTAGGGCGCTGGGTGGCGCCTTCTTTCTTTTTTGGGACCATTCCTGGAACGAAGAAGGGCATCCCCATTCCGGGTATTTTTTTCGACGCCACTGCAAAGCAATAGTAGAAAACACTCAATCAAATCTCACTCATAAGAATAAAACCTCACTTTTCTCTTGGATTCTTTCTTTCCGCTTTATTTCTTCCTCTTCTTCTAGTGTCGGAACCTGACTGAAGTCGATGTTGGAAACACTACAAAAAATAACAGCGAATCAAGACTGAATTGTACGGGAAAATATTTCTACCAGCGAAATAATCATAAAAATTAACTTATTACACGATCTCAACGTCCCTTTATGTGATTTCTACTCAACTCAAGTCAAAACGGATTACGTCATTGAACACAACGTCACAATCCACGGCATTGAATTGGACTGCGTTAACATCGAAATTTAAGCATTTAAAAATCCCAAACATTTCATACTTCGTCTGAAAAAAGTCATCCTCTTCTTTTGGCGGGGGCGGCCGCTTGATGGTCCTTCGCTGGCGTTTTCCCGGAGCGCGAGGTCGGCCCTGCACAGTCACGTGAGTAAAACAAATTCTGGCTGTGCCATAACCAACCTAACCTTGGTCACGTGGTCGAGTTTTGCCGCTTCAACGGTTTCCGGAAATCCTCCATCTACTTGAACAGTGTCGTTTTTGCTGACTGGCGCAGTTTGTTCTGTAAGAAACTTCAAGTAGCTTTTGCGAAGCAGAGTAAAAATACGTCACTTCCTCTATAAGAGACAAATACGCGTCATTGGAATGCAGATATTTTGCACAACGTGACCAACCAAGCATCACAACACGTCATTGCAAAACATTTTCATTCAACATTGGCGACACAACAATTAGCAAGTAGCAACTACGTCATGCAAGCTTCACCGAACTCTTATGAAGTTCCTTGATGGGCAACAGCAGCATCACCATGGAGGGGTTAAATTTAACTCTGTCGCAAATAATATGAATTTCTGGAAATAGTGTGGCTAAAACGAGATTAAAAAATGCAAAACAATTGTTATCATGCGAAATTCACTTCAATCAAAACAGACACAACCAGCTCAAAACATCAAAAAATTGTATTTGCTGATTTTGATTTCTGCTTTCAAGTTATTTCTGTCATGAAATTTAATAAAATCCATTGTTGTTATTACGATCAGACTGGATTAACATTTCATCAGCCGCGTTAGCAATAGGCCAACATAGGCGGGAAACAAAGATCTCCGGCTCGATTTAGTCGTTTCAACATCAAATAACAATATCAAGTGCTCGTCGTTTAATAATAAGACTCTTTTGCAATCGAAAATCACAAAAAATATGCATCATACCAAAAAACGAAAACGCAACCATTAGCAAATCCTACCTTTCTTCTTTGAATCCACCTTCGCTTTCGACGTTGTATCTGAAGACTCCGAAAAATCTTTTGTCGGTGAAGATTTTTTGTCCGTTTCTTGCGCTGGTTCTTGTTTTATTTTTTCTTCCTCGTCTACAACCATCGCTTTATCGTCACCAACAGGTTGGGTGTCGGCAGCGCCTTCGTTGGCCTCGAAGAAAACAGTGACTTGCTCACAGTCGCCGGCAGACAGCGGCATCTTCGGCGTCTTTTGACTTTCGGCTTCATCTGAGAAAACAAACGAACTTCACAACCTCGTCATAGCTCTCATGTGAATTGACCTTCATCGCTATCAACGTAAATCCAGGGGGATTAATTAAGGTCACGTGACCGCGCGCGGCGCTCACCTTTCGATATCGAGATGTCGTCGGGTCTCTGCCGCCGCTTAGCGACGCTTAGAGCTCGAGCTTTTCTCATGGACGGAAGTAAAGATTCGTCTTCGTCATTGGCGCTGTCTTTATCCAGCTCATCACTGCGTTGCTCCGGAGATTGATCTTGCTCCTCTTCCTCTTTCTCATGCTTGCTCTTGCTGATCTGTTCCTCCTGAAACAAACACAACAGGTTCGAATCTCGCACTTAAGTCGTAAGAGGACAGCAGTCACAGACGCAGGTCAAACTCCAAGAAAATAATGACGTTGCCGCAGAGCGAAACCAATACTATCAACCAAGGCAGTCCCTCAGCATGGCTGCTTCGAATTCAAGTCCCGCAGAGTCCCGTGTTAAGAAGAAAAAAATCTTAACAACGGCATCAACCGCATCAAGCTCAACAAACAAAATTGCTCCCATTTGTACCTGGCACCACATTTGTATCTGGAACCAATGAAAGAAGAAGGTGGTTGCTGCATTAAATGAATTAAATTACGTAATAAATTGCAAGGGGGACGATTCGAATCATGCAATATGACAATGTAGCTAGTCGAAAATGCTTTCCATGTGACAAAAACGTAAAACTATCTCGCTGTTCTATTGCGACGTGTGCCATGACGACGATCCTCAAACAAAAGATAACCAGACACCCGGTTTAACAAACGCAAGACGAGAAGCAAGAGGCGCGCCACTGACACCCGCGCCACTTTGTCGTTGTATCGAAGCAACGCATTGGAAATTGCAAGCTAACCGGACTTGAAGAAATTTCAATCAAAAGACTGAAAAGGCCGACTTCGTCAGCTTCCTGCTGCTACGTTCATTGAAAGGCCTGCTGGTGACAAATTGTTGATTAGTTCATTTCTTAAATTAATATTCTCGGACAAAACAACCAATGTTTTTATTGCTGTTAGAGAGCTTAACTAACAACTGCATAATAGGTTGATAGGAAAACAAACAATCTGTCAACAATCTCGCGAAACGTAGTCGTCCAAAAGCAAATTAAATCGCATTAAAATAAACAATTACAAAATTATTCCATCAACGAATTCAACAATAAATTTTCGACTTAACTGTTCTCAGCGCATGAACGAATCGCCGACTTTCGAAATAAAAAACAAATTATTTATGGAAAAAAGTCTTCCACAAATGACGTAAGTGGTTCTCGCAGAAATTAGATAAAGCGATCAAGCACACGAAGAGGAGGTACACGTCACAAAGCATAAAAGACAACAGGAAGTGGCTTCGATTAAACACGCAATGTTTTCAAACACAAGCAAAGTACACACCAATAAAACGCGTAGAAGAGAGTGGCTTTGACGCTGCAGCAAACATATCTCTTCCAAGCGGCTGTTCATCTGCACCACAACCGCGAGGATTCTCGACAACACGCCGGCTTCCGAATTCGACGTCACTGTCGCATCACTTTTGTTGGCAATCTTCATCGCCAAAAAAACTTTGCTCTTTTCATCGAAAGGTGTGCCTGGCACGGCGCTATTTAGCAAAGATATAGCCGCTGTTTCAGTGACGTTACTGCTTTTTGCATGTGAAGATGGCTGGGTGACGTCATGATCCTCACATATTTGAAGCGCTTTAGCGGCTCCACTTGAAGGGTTCTGGCCTTCAACCTCAGCGTCACTCGGACTCTTATCCTTGTCCAAAGCTAGCTCTTTTGTTCTCTGCGCTAACCTAACCTTTCGTTTCTTGCCCATCTTGCAACTGAGAGAAAGCAAAGCCTGCACTAAATACTAGGAAGGATGCGTGACGTCAGACAAAAGCTCACCTGCAGTAGAGGATGTGTGTCGGCTTCGGCTTTCGAGAAGTACGGACAGAAGATCCAAAACTTCGCTATTATCTGGCCCATAACTCAGCAACGATTGTCAGAAAAAGCAACAACTAAACCTCAATCAACACCGAATGTCTGATGTGATAATGGCAGCCTACGTATGTAATTAACAGTGCGCGCGCTGACAACTTGATTGACATAAAACAGGAAAAAAACTATTGCGAATACACTGCCTCATAACGCCACCGCGCGGTTTTGGCAAGTGCAATAAAGCGAACATGGATTGTGACATCACACAATCTGCATTTACACTGAAAACAAAATGGCGCGTCTCTTGCTTACCAGTAACACGTTGCTGTGTGAAAGCGAAGCCAGAAGTGAGTCGGTCACTTTGTCGGAGATCATAGACGCGATGGCGAGATTCAAGTCGCTGCGACAAAACTCGATGTTAGAACCACAGCCGTGCTGTCCGGTCAAGACGCGTGAAAACATTTCGTGCAGCTACAACTAGCTTGGCTCAAAAAGATGATTTAAAAAATGAATTTCACGACAAAAGCAATTCCCTTACCTCACTCGGTTCAGAATCTCAATCCCCGACGTCTCCATCACGTGATCGCGGATCGATCCTTCGGGGAGCTTGCATTTCAACTCGGTCGATGACGTCAATTCGTCCTTGATGTCCTGCGTGAAAACCGTACGTCACGTGACAGCATTTTGACCAGTTTCAAACGCGCGACTCACCTTGAACATGTGCGAGCATTGAGCCTCCGCGTTCTGGAGCATCGCAGCGACTCCACTCTGCAACGACATCATGTGAATAGAAACCGAATACTCGCGACCGCGAAAAAAGGCGCCGACGAAGAGTCGACACAAGCAACAACGCAACGGCAAAGGCCAAATCGACGAGCATCGCTTTGTGAATGACAACAAATCAGCTTAACCAAGCTTGTTTCCTGAAGTGTTTGATGTAAAGTCGGCTCAATTCTTGCTTGGTGGGTCATTTCATTATGAACATTTATGGGCAGTAGGTCCGTAAAATTAAAAACAGTTTATAGATCGAACGTTTAAATGCCGCGCGGAATTAGGAAAGATTTCAGGTTTGTGAAATTGCTTCACTTGATAGAGAAAGTCACAGCAGTGTCCTGATGTTCCCAACTTCATATTATAAATGCAATGAGTTGAAAACGTTGAACATCACTTGGTACTACTTCAATGAAAGTTTGATTCGTTCAACACTATTCAATGTAAAATCATCGAAGCTGAGTTTGACAACCAAACGTTGTTGTAATAAAAAAAAACGACCAGAGCAGTGCTGAAGACTTTTTCAAGCAATTTATTACGTGTTATAAGTTGTTATTGACAAAGTGATTGCGAAATAGGAAACAGCGGCTAAACGATATACGTTATTACACGCACAAAGTCAATTGTGCGCAGTCGCTGTACCTTTAAAAGTAAAATGTAGCTAAGTTAATTTTGAAGAAACATAGAAAAACGAAAACGATTAAGACAAATTTATACCTTTTGTTTATGAGCGCTATATGTGCTAATAACAAGAAAATGTACACCTCCGAGTCATGTAAAGAAAATGATGCATAATCATGGGGGGGAGAAACAACAAAGTCTGTGACAAAGAGTCAAGACTCAAAAGGGATGAGGCAGACAAAGAAACCCATCAAAAGAAATCCTGCCGCGGGTCAAAAAGGACCAAAAGGTCCATTTTTGCAAAATATCAGTTTGAAACAAAGCAAGTAACAAAACTGTTAAGAAATTCAATTGCTGCATACAACCTCAAAATTCAAGACATAAAGACAGGCAGACATTTTTCAAAGTCCTTCACCTTTTTTGATGCAGTCAAATCTTTTTTTTTTATTCTGCTATGCCGCCAAAGCAAACACACGAGGTTGTGATCGCATTTGATTATAAATAATCACGTTGTCATTGCACTAATCTCCGTTTTGTGCATGGCAACACTGAAGTGTTTGTTACATCAGCAGCTGAGTCAGAGGATTCAGACTGTGCTTTGTTTGTATATTGGCAGAAATGGCTCGCACATCAACTACCAACAATTAATTAGTTGTTTCATGTAATAAAAGATGACGAATTGATCACGTAAAAATTCAAATCTAAGTCTTTTGCATCCAATTACAATAATATTTCATGATTGGTAGTTGTGCATAATGACTAACCGGGAGGTGTAAGTTCAAAACCGGGGCATGTCAATCTAAAACATAGTGTTATGCCACATCATGTCCTCTGCCTCAGTTGCTGCTGTAGTAAACGCCTCGGTGTCGCTACGCACGAAACGGCGATTAGTGTGGCAGTAGCCATCGTTTGTCGTCACATGCGGTCGCAACATCGAATTGCTTTTTTAAATCATGAAAATTTATCTTCAAGCATCAAGATAACACGTTCAAAAAGTTCGACGAAAAGTTACGTTACTACGAAACTCAAAGAATCATCCCAGAATATTAGACCGAATCCAATCATCGCCTATATTTATCCTGTCACTGGATGCGCACAGGAGAAAATCGAGAGTAGAGTTGTCACACGTCGACGCAAACAAGACGTGATTAGAAAGGAAATACGAACCGGCGTTAATACGAATAACACGGCGATGAAGTTTGTTTGAAAAGATTTGTGCCAAGCATAGAAACAAACAATTTCAGGTCAAATATCCAAATATCTGTTATTTATCGTTGATAATATTTTATTTTAGACAAAACATTGACCATAAAATTATGACATGAATATTTGTTCTCTAAGTTTGCTTTTAACATTTAGCATAAAAGGCTAAAAAATATATCGCCATAAACACGTCGATTTTATGAACAAATAGAAAGAAACGATTTCGGTAAATTCTAGCAGATTCTTTATGAATAGAACTGAAAATACATTTGAAAAAATGACTTTTTTAATAAACGTTTCTGTTGAAGTAAAAACTGCAAATAAATAAACTTTAATCAGTGATAAAAATAAATGATGCTGAGGCAAAAATGGAATTGGCGTTTCGCAATAAAGCCTGATGAGGGGGAGACCGCAATTTATAACTGAAGAGCAACAGACTCTTCGAAGCTAATCGCAAAATAATAAACATTCGAATCGATATTAGTTTCACAATAACGGTAATAAGAATGCCATTGTGATTGGCTAAAACAGCGTTTCTCAAACCATGGGTCGCGGATGGGTCGTGAAAGCTTGTATCTACAATTACTTTTAGCCAAACGTACAATTAGTTTGGACAATTTGATTGCCACAAATAGAGTAACAGCACTTCTCAATTGTGTCAGTGACTTTTAGACGTTTATAGTCAAAAAAACGCCTTGGTTACATTATGTTATATTAGACTAGGGCTCACAAGCCAGATGTGGTTCTTTTGATAACAGCATCTGGCTTTTTTGTTGCCAAGCATAAATTATCGCATATGAAAGAAAAAGACCTGCGCACACAAGATTTCAAAAGTGAAGACCCTTTTTTAAAAGATGATTACGATTTTAAGACAAAAATTGAGTTTTCAGAATCAGATTCAAGGTGAAGACCTTTTTTTTAGAGATCACTTCGTTTTAAAAGAAATCAAAATAAGTTTGCTCACGAAAAAATTTCTGCCCACACACATACAGCTAAAAATTAGAGAAATATTTTTGGCTCCCATGGAAATACATTTAAAAATATGTAGCCTTTATGGCTCTCTTACCCAAAAAGGTTTCCGACCCCTGTCCCAGACAATATCACGTTGTTTGTTTATTAGTTTATAGCACCTTATTGCATTAGCGGGCCGTATCCAAAAATTAAAAATTGGTCCAGTCCGCTAATAGTTTTTCCCAAATTTTATAGACGTTTGCTCGAATTATGATCTTTTAACACTCATGGATATGAGAAACTGTATTCTAAATTTATGGTAAAGATCAAAAAAAAAAAAAAAGAAAAAAGGTCATCACCGAGAATCTGTTTTCTGATTTTTTGATTTTTGTGACGAAAAACTGGCTTTTGCTTCTTTGCAAATACACGCGTACCGTATGAAAGTTCTTGCATGCCGCAGATTCCCCTTCTGGTTAATAGGCCACATTGAGCTACTTTTTCGAAGACTTGTTGAGAGAAAATGATTGTTAATAAATACATAATAATTTCGTGCTGTTTCAATATTTGCTCACTCAAATTTATTTGGGTTGCAGTCATATTTGTAGGTCGTTGTTTTTATCGATTTTGGGTCGCAGAAAAAAAGGTTTAGAAACGCTGGGCTAAGGCATTGTCTTATCTGCAGAAATTTATAAAGAGAACTCGTCCAATCAGTGCTTCCCGGGACACGAACACGAAAGCGCGAGCATGTTATAACATTTACTTTTACAGTCATAGCTCAATTACTTTCACATGCTGCTGCACCATCTCCTCCATGTCCTCAGCCATCTTCCTCAACCTCTGCTGCAGTACACTGCCGTTGGTGGCGCTCTTCTCCATAGCCAGTCCGTAAATGTCGGAAAATAGCTGCAAGCGAACAGACGCCGTCTTTAACTCGTAACATGATCATTGCCTTTTTACGTCACCAACCTGCTTCGAACTGGTCGCGTCCTTGACCAGATCCCTGGCAGCGAGCACCACGTCACTTTCGGCGGAATCGGCATCCAGCATCTCCATCGCGGTCGTAGCGTCGGCCACTTTCTCTGGTATAATTGCTTTTCTTAGCGGTTGCCAACGAGCGTACTTCACGGATCACGGCGCGTGGAAACGCGAGAGAATACTCGAGACGGCACAGTTTATATATGGAGCTTTGACTAAATTGAGAAACTTTGATGCCAATCCAGGCGGAGTCAAATCGTGACTCGATAAATTGAACTTAAGCAAGATTTTATCTTGGCACAGGGGAGGATTACATCGCAGACTCGTTGCAATGATCTACATTATCGATGGTGAATCTGCGGCAAGCACGTCAGAGATACAACACAAAAATTAAACAGGCATCACTCTTCCGCATAAATTATAAGCAGTGATAAAATTATTCGTAACAACACCAAGCGAACAGCGGTAAGAGATTAGACATTGCGTCATCTGCAATAACATTTTCTTAATCTTTCATCAATATGGCTTGTGTTCAAATTTTAGCCTACATCTACTAGTGCGCTGAACAAACAAAGATTTTAACAGTTGCTTAGGTACAACGAATAGTGGTTTGCTGATGTATAGTGACGGGCAATGTGTTTTGATAAAGACTTTTTTAAATTAACATTCTTAAACAAGTAGTCGATAACCAATTAAAAATAGTTCAATGGCTTTCAAAATTACGGTTCTCCCAGATTTTAATTTACACTGAACCAGAAATATGCAACCTTTTCAACATAAGAGTTAATAGGGAAAATTTTGTATGCACTACTCGAACCTAGATAATAGAAAAACTTTCAAAGCTCCAGAACACCGAGGCGATGAAAGTTCCGTGAACTCTGGCTGTTTAACTTCATTTCGCTCACCAGTCATTCTATCGAGCACTTGCTGGGCCGTGCTGCTGACCGCCTTTTTTAACCGAAATCGCTGCTCGTTGTTGCTGCGATTTTTCTCAGCGTTGCGTAAAAGCAAATCTTCGATCCGCGAAAGGGCGCTGTGCGTCTTGACCGGGTGTTGCTTGATGGCCACCACTGCGTCGTGGACCGGATATTTTACTTGACGCAGAGTGAAATTTCTGCAATCAAATTATGACGTCATTACATTGCGCAACATGTCATCGACGTTGAATCGCAGGCACAGATGACGTCAACGTCCTTCTCGCGTGATGAAGAACACAAAATATCAATAAGAAACATCATCTCGAATTGAAGTTGTTCTTACTCCTCCAGCGCGTCCGCTACATTCGAGAAGCCGGAATGAGTCAAATTGTTCCGGTCCAAGGATAGAATCCGCAGTCTGGAGTTGATCTGGAGAGATTTGGCCAGCACGCGGGCCCCACCGTCCCCCATCATGTTGCCGCTAAACATTCAACCACAATCAGCAACTCGCTTCCCAGCAACAAACAAACAAAGCATTGAGGGCGTTCGTTCGAAACTGACCTCACGTCTAGCGACGTCAGTGACGTGTTGCTGCCGATACAGCCGAGCAGAGTGTTGATGTCCCGGATCTTCGAATCAGCCAAGGATACCGACTCCAAACACTGAACACAAGTAAAAACGATTTCATATGCATATTGCATATGTCTATGACAGATCATGGCATAACTAAGCAAAACTATTCTTAAGGTATACTAGCCAGTAGCCAGCTAACTTAACAAGAAAGAAAAACTTTTAAAGAAATATTTACAAAAATTTTGGCACTTACAGACCCCTCTTCCTGTATCATTTCGATAAGTGCCTCCATAGTCTCCCTCAAATATCTCGGCTTGATTCCAGTGAAGTTTCTTCCAATTTTTAGATGCTTCAGCGATCTGTTGTACTAAAATGCAACGCAAGGTTCGTTATGACGTCATGCGGACAGCGAAACGAGGCATTAAACCTGCAGTGCGCTGAAGAGCTCGTTCAAGTCGGAGTCGAAGGCATTGTCGCTCAGATCAAGAGTTGCCACGTTTCTCACGGACGGAAGTAGCCGCTGCAGAACCAAGCAACCCGCAGAGCGCAACTAAAACAAGGATTACGTCATAGTGTGTTGCTGCGCGTCGTCACGTCGCGTCTCACCTCGCAGCTGGCGAGATTGACCTCGATTTCCAGTCCGACTGTGTTGTTTGCCAGCAGTCCATCGAACAAACTCCTGCGGAGCAATACAACGTCACATCCTGTCAATCATCTCCTCACAGCAAACATACCCGAGCGCTTCCGGAGGATATTTAATGCAGGAAAAATCGACGAATTTCAATGCTGAAGTGTCCCGGAAGAACTGGAACAAACAATCAGATAATGACAAACTTCGTGAAAACAATTTTGAAAGAACATCGACTGGCATCAAAACTTCCAGAAAACAGTTAAAATGGGAAACTTAGAATGCATGACCATGGAAAGTTAGAATACAATTAATGGTAGAATGCATAGCCAATTAATGATTCTTGGATTCTAATAAAATGATTAAAGCGGAAAAATTAACGAATTCGATCAAACCAGTACAATTATCCACCAAAAAGCTGAAGCTGTTCACTCACCTCCTGGAACGCCCGGGGAAGAGCCCAATCTTTGCTTTTTCTAGAGAAAACGCGACGGTGCACATAAATTAAATTTTTAATAATATTCTTCAAATATTATATTTAAAGCAAATCAGAGTAACGCCAATTAATTTCCAAAAATTACTTTGAAAATTAAATTACAAGACATGCAAATGAATCGCAAAACAAGAGCCGCATCTTTGTAAGCGCAATTCTACCTTCCGTAAAAGCGGTTCTTTCCAAGGTGTAGATTCTCAAGATGGCGGATGCAGCCTTTCGACAAAGCACTGACGCACTTTAACAAAAATAATTGAATTGTTGCAATTGCAAGATAACGTTTAACAAAAATCAAAAAATGCAAATCTACCGCAGAACAAGCGTTTCTAAACAGCAAAGAAATAACTTATGCACGACAGTTTTTGTTACAATTAAACTTTGCTAAGCCAGTTCTCGAACACTTGACGTCACAATACTCACCACTTCCACGGCGCAATCTGTCCCGGTGAGGTTAAGATCGGTCAAATGATTCTCGGAGGACAAAAAATTAAACAATTCCTAAAAAAATAATAACCAAAAGTAAAAAACAAAAAAGATGACAGCAAGTAGAAACTTGGAGCAAGCCGAATCACAAATATCTTGACGAGATTGCGATATATGAACATTCAGTAAATAGCCACAAAATAGCAACCAACAATTTTAATCCAATGACAAGCAAAAATTCACTTGGTCAAACTGCTATAGGCATAGGTGAACTAATTAGCTCAGTCAAAATAAATCCGTATTACGAGAAAAAAAATACAAAGTACAAGTTTCAAACTACAAATGAATGTATCCGTACAGCTTTCGTGTTGATGCCAAATGTCTCCAACTAACTAATTATTTATTCGTGGTCACTTAGGCGATAATTTTTGTCACATGAGGTTGACAGCTGTGCTCTTTCTTAAAGGGTTGCATTATCAGCATTATGAACCAAAACACAGATAAGATATTGCAATATAAAAAATATACATACGTTGTATATACTGTATATTTAACTTGATTTGTGACGATTACAGCCGCAATTGCAATGTTTATTTTTATTTTATATGCCAAAATGGCCCCCAAATAGGGTCGCGTAAAAATTTTGGGGTCGCTAAACAAATTGGCTTTTTATGCTTTCGAAATTCGTTTTTTCATAATAATATTTATTGACATTCCAAAACTAGAAAAGGTAAAGTGTAGTTACACCATTGTCGCGTCATAAAGTAGTAAGGTGGCTTGATTCGGTCTCGCTCCTTCACCGAATTGCGAATGTGGCGCCTCTGAACAAACCCCAGACCACGTTCTAATAGCGTGCCCTATACATCGATCACAACATGGAGCACGAGGTCTGACGGTTTTGGATGAAGAAACTCAATGCTGGCTTAATGACATCACTGCCAGCATCTGATCCAAGCAGTACAGCAGCCTGGGGTAGTAAAAGAATAAACCCTGGGGTCCATTCCTGTTTGTGTTTTACCTGGAGTGGATACCCTTCAAACGACGACGTGGCTTGATTAAAAGGCGAGTGGCATAATCAAGAGGAAGGCAAGAAACAAAAGCAAAAAAATTACTTACTGGGTCAAAAGCCAAAATTGATTTTCATGGATAAATGCGAAAAAATTAAATTATTTATTTGCCATGATAAGGTAGATGTCAAAGAATATAGAGTAATTTTTCCATCTTATTAAATGTGCTTAAAAATGTTTATTACATAAAGTCTGTTTTTGTAATTTTGTTTATTGGCTTTAGATTATTATTTCCATTTCTCGTTATTACATGGTTTTTCATGCACACGCGTGGTTTTCCATAGGAAAAAAATTAACGTAAATTAAGCCTACACATATTGGGTTCGCACAAAAAAAATTCTTTTTTTAAATGGGGTCGCACAACAAAAAAGTTTGAGAAGCCCTGATATTTTTTTTACATTTTTTTATCTCTATATTTATCCTCTTGACTCGCAGAAAAGCGACGGAGGCGCTAATACCAGGGGGTAAGCAATTACCTCGACCTGCTTTAGGAGATACCAAGATATTGTTGTCCGCTTGTAATTTAATTGATAGATATATCTTTTAACTATTTCTAGTGAGTTTGTCATTCACTTTGCCTATACACGGATATATACTTCTTTTTATGCATTTTGGCAAAAGTTTTTATGCCCAAAAGAAATTATATTGTACTATGTCAATGCAGTAGGCGCCGCTTTATAAGCCCACCTCGAGACCGGACCTTTTTGGGCTTATTAAGCGGATTGTCCTTTTTCACCATTCTAGAACAGATAGATGACTGCGTACAATACTGTACCTGCACACAACAGACAAGTTTATTGTCGTATGTAACAACTTTATTAACAATTTATTAGCTAAGCAGTTAATCCAGTTAACACATTTACAAAAACGCATCCAGCGTCATTTTGCTTCAGTGGAGTCTGGCGAAATAGACTCCAAACATTGTTGTCAAATGCCTCAAATGTCTGCATTTGTTCGAAGCCTCTACGTTCCAGCCCAGGATTGACCTCATTTCCGCATTGGATGGTGTTGGTTGTTCTGCTGCAGCTTCATCGTTTTTGGCTTCTTCAAGCTCCGCAACCTCAGGACCGCTAGCAGAACCGTTTGCGACAATTTCTTGCATGAGTTCTGTCTCCTCTTCCAGTGTCAGTTCAGCATGACTGGCACATCGTTTTCTATGTCAAACCACTTTTCAAATTGTTCTTTTGCAACGCCTTCAGGAAACGGAATGGGTGTCTCCAACTCCAGCTCCTGTTTCTCTGGAGCAGAAAAAAAAGTTAACTTTCCTTCAACAATTGCAAATTGTTTCCTTTGTTACTTTATTCCAGCTACCAGCGAGAATGTGTAGTTTATCTAAAACTGAAAGTCCTTTTGCAATTGTATTCGCATTTATGCTGCTGTCGTTGCATCCATCTTCGATGGCATCAATAATTCTGGCTCGTATTTTGTAGCGACAATATGCTTTGAGTGTGCGTACAATGCCCATATCACAAGGCTGAATTAGCGAGGCGGTGTTCGGAGGCAGCTTTACAACTTCAATGCATTTGAGTTCTTCCACATCACCATGAGCAGAACAGTTGCC
This sequence comes from Diplosoma virens, assembly GCA_963680785.1. Classification (NCBI taxonomy): domain Eukaryota; kingdom Metazoa; phylum Chordata; class Ascidiacea; order Aplousobranchia; family Didemnidae; genus Diplosoma; species Diplosoma virens. The sequence continues at coordinate 46,869,603 of OY796884.1, forward strand.
TAACAATAATGCGATTTTTTGTTGCTGAAAACATAGGCTTCTATACATAGGCTGAAAACATAGTTACGCAGCCAGTCAAACCAGATGCCATTGGTCATCCAAGCGTTTCTAGAAAAACTGTAATCAGCGGGAAACGCCCGTACATTCTTGAAGCATCGAAGTTTCTGAGGCGTCCCAATAACGATCAGACCATGCTTATCACCCATCATGTTGCAACATACCAACATTGTTAGCCTATTTTTTACAACCTTTGAACCACGAGCCAGTTTGCGAAAAGATTTCTTCACATATGTAGAATCCGGTAGAGCTCGAAAATAAAATGCTGTCTCGTCTGCGTTGTAGACGTCAGCAGGCTCATACTTTTTCAACAACTCTTGCACGTTCTCGCTGGTCCACATGGCAGCAGAGTCTTTATCTGCTTCACAGGCTTCGCCGTAAAGTTTTGTGTAACGTAGATCATGCCTCTTCTTCCAGCGGTTAAACCGACCATCTGAGCCGTTCATTGCTATCTTCCTTGTCCGATGCTTCTGTATGGAGAGCTGTTTCTTCGCGCAGTAGATTTCGCAGACAACCACGAGAAATGTTTAGTTGTTCAGCTGCAACACGTTGGCTGCACTTTGGCAGTGCTCGGTACTTTTTTAGCAGCTCGTACTTCTTGAACATAGCTATATTTTTGCGCACCCTCTTGCCCATTTTCGAATTTCCGTTTGGTTGTTGATAGTTGCTAAATTTCTAACACAATAACAAAACAATAAAGTTTCAGCATCTTTTGATTTTTGCCACAGTTAGATCACAATATAATTATAAACGAAATGAAAAACAATCGAGCTTGTGACACAACAGTGCATCGGAGACTTAGTTTGCCGCCCAGATCGAGGGTGTGAAGAAACAATATATTGTTTGGCTGCATATAACAGGAAATACAATACAGTATACCGTACTAAAACCATCATGCCCCATGTAGTCGCGCTCATATTATGCGAAATCGCTCTGAAAATGGGCTTATCAAAACGGAGTATTTTACTACAAGGTCAAATGAAGTAAATCGGGAGCGGGCTGAATTGGGCTTTATAAGCGGCTGGGCTTATTAACCGTGGGCTTATAAAGCGGCGTTTACTGTTTATATATAAGCTATTTGATAATAAAGTTAATAAAAATCGCAAATATTAGCTTTTTGATTGCTTTCGATAAACTTTTTTAAGATTGAGAGATATCAGAAATGTCAGTGATTGCAAGCTTGTAATCTCAACTGAATTAATTGGTTCGCTTTCCGTAAAATTGTTATTATTAATACTTTCATTAATTTTTTTTTTAACTATCTTATTTAAGTGATATAGAAGCCACATAGCTGTCAAAATAATTTTTATCTTGCATAACAATAATTCATGCCGTATAGGATTAAACACACGTAAGCAAAATAAAATGAAAGCACGTTTTTCACACAGTTGGTCGTCTTGCCAAAACAATTCTGACGAACTAAATCTTGATCAGAGACCACTGAAAACCACGCTTTGTTGCTGTCACTACCATCTAGTCTAGTGGTTCGATTCTTCTCAGAGTTATTACAAAAATTCATCGATATTGTCTTTATTACTATTTTGCTTAAGATTTAGTGTTTAAAGTGAGAAATAAAGTGATAATGCTGCGTTTCTCAAACCATGGGTCGCCAAGGCTACGCGGAATGGTCGCAAAAACTTGTAAATTACCGCACGTAAAAGAAAAAAAACTGCGCACACAAGATTTCAAAAATGAGAACCCTTTTTTTAAGAGAACATTACAATTTTAAGACGAAAATCTAAAAATCAAGAGTCAGATTCAAGTTGAAGACCTTTTTTTTCTTTTTTTTTTTTTAGAGAGCACCTTGATTTTGGGACGAAAAGTAGAAAATCGGAGACTGAATTCAAGTGATGACCTTTTTTTTTTAGAGATCACTACGTTTTTGAGCCGAAAATCAAGAAATCAAAATAAGTTTGCTCACGAACAAATTTCTACCCACACATATACAGCTAAAAATTAGACGATCATTGTTGGTTTACATAACAATTTCGTGTTGTTTCAATATGTGCTCACTCAAATTTATTTGGGTCGCAGTCATATTTGTAGATCGTTGTTTTTAGCAATTTTGAGTTGCAGAAAAAAAGGTTTGAGAAACGCTGTGATAATGTGAAGCATTGTGCGCGTTTCCCTCTCAAAACCTCATCCTCCCGCCGCGATGTCTTAAATTACAAAACACGACAAATCAAAATCACCACGGGTTTCCAAGCAAAATCATCACCGCTGCAAAAGATCAAACCCTACCTCGGCCTCGTGGCCCTTCATGCAGTTTCCCGAGAGGTCGAGATGAGTGAGGTTCTGCATCACCTTCGGGCTCGAGCGCAGACTCTGACACAAGCCGTTGATTCCGATCGGTGAAACCTCTGCATTGTGACGTCATCAATCAATGAGAACGTTCTACCGCAGTTTTAATTTCAATGATAACAACACGGTATCAGGGCCGGCCTTAGGCCGATTTGACCGATTGCTCCAAATCGGGCCCCGCGCTGAGAGGGGCCCCGCATTTTTTTTTCAAAAGGCGACAATCTCGGTTTTAGATTTTTCATGAATGTGGAGCAATGTCAGACATTTTGATGTACAGTTGGATTCAAAAAAATCGCTCCGTTTTTTCCAGAATAGAAAATATATAAAAATAAAATTGGTTAAAAAGACAACTATTTAATAAAAGGGTGTATAGAGTCTTTTTCGTTTTTCAATTTTTATAAAATTTTCCGCCCTGAGAAATTTTTAGGATATAGAAAATTTCTGAAGAATATATAAAAAAATATTAGAAAGGTTGAGAATGGCCACTTTGCACTTGCAATTCTTTTCTTCTTTATGCACAATAATAAATAGTATAGAGGGGCCCCGCAAGCATCCAACTAATTGGGCCCCGCAACTTCTAAGGCCGGCCCTGCACGGTATTACAAGGCCGAGTACAAACACTGATCAAGCGAGTCTGAAACGACGTTGAAGTTTACACGGAGACACGACAACCACGGTTTGCTTCAACAATATAAAAACTTAATTTTTACAACAATTGTAACTCTTCAAAACGATAAATTCAACGCTTTTTAACTGCGACACTGCATGAGCAAGAACATAAAAACGATATGGAGCCAAGTGGCTGTTTGTGACTGGGCTACCCAGGACAACCAGGCGCGAACACAACCGGAGCGACGGTTTCTCTAACACGATTTGCACGCACACTGTCGACGAGCGAACTGGTCATAGTTAACACGAATCGATTGCAAACGACGGACACGAATCGATTGCAAACGACGGACACGAATCGACTGCAGACGACGGACACGAATCGATTGTAGACGACGGACACGCACCTGTACGTGAGAAGTTCAATCGCTTCAGATTGCCGTGCTTGATGAGAGGCAGAGTTCCACCGATCTGAATCATGCCCTGGTCTTCTAGCAAATTCTGCGACAGGTCGAGCGCCTCCAGTCGAGACTCTTTGTTTTCAATTAAATTGGTGGCGAGACGCTGAACGAATTCACTGTGACGTAACAGATTGATTAATAATTTGAAGTGACAGAGTCACTTCAAAGTAGATAGAAGAACAATTGAACAGGAAATCAGTAGAATTCAAATCCAATTGCGCGATTTTTAGCGAATTACAAATTCTAATTAAAATGAAACCAAATTAATATCTAGAACAGTCATACATATTATTAGATGCACACAAACTAGAGTGGTTAATTTTTAGTCCCGTGACGATCGGTGAAGAGAATCATAACATCAGTCACAACATAATCCAATGCTTCTCAACCTTTTCGCGCCTGCGCCATACTTTGGGACCTTTTTGAAATTCGCAGCACACCGGAAAAAGGTGCAGATCTTGATTTTCGTCTCCAAAAAATAATATTCTCTTAAAAAAAGGTCTTCTCTTTGATTGTGTCTTGGATTTCTTGATTTTTGTCCCTAAAAAGTAGTGCCCACTAAAATAAAAAGGTTTCGGAACAATGACCTAATGTTTTTTAAAAACTTTCGCAGCACACAGGTTGAGAACCACTGACCTAATCGATTATTTTTTATAAAAAACATAAAAATTAAACTGTGCCACGTGTAAAAGGGGTGAAACAGCCCCTTAAACCTTAAGGTTGTTCCTGGAATCAAGTGAGCTTTCACGCCGAAGCAGCACCAATCCAACTGACTTGTTCTAAATTTTTTCACTACTGATTCAAATTATTTTTAACTTTTGCTTCAAATCAGCCTTTTTGTTAATATACGATGCACAAAATCATAAATAAAATCGATCAAATTTTAATGAGCCGAATATTTTATATAGAAATTAGAGAAATTAAAAATTAAAAATTAAAACCAACTAATTCTTCACGAAAAATCGATTTCAACCTACAAAGCTCATCATCAGTTTCTGTAAAAAATTAAAATTTTTTTTGAAAAAATGTTTTTAAAAATTTAAAAATTCTACTTATACTAATCAGGTCCTGACTCAAAGACGCGAAGTGAAGCCTCAATAAAAGTTACAAGGCAAACGACACAACAGCTGACGTCATGATTACCAATCAGGTAACGAAGGTGTAAAACTTGTAGTGAAAATAAAAAGATTGAAAGCGTTAACTGAAAAGATCAACAAAGCTGCTGTAGTTTCCTCACAGTGTGTATAGTTTGAACGATATGTAAACAAATAAACGGGTTTAAAGCTCAATCACAATTATAAGACAGAAAAATTCTATTAATATTAATTTTTTGGATTCAAATAATTAATTCATTTATTTTCTCACCAATCCAATAAAGTTTTATCCCGTTGTTCTACAAATAGAACCATGTAGCATTCTGTGATGTCAGGTTTAGCATTAAGAACGTCGAAATAAAATTTATAAAAATGTTTAAGGAGAGCAGCTCGGTCATTGTCATCCTCAACGTTAAATTTGCTCCAGAATGAGCGGTGGTTATTCCATTGGGTAGAAAATTTATTTTTTCTTTATCCTACGTATTGCATTTTGCAAAATTTACACTCTGCCACGTAAATACCATAATTTTTGCAAGATGTTGTTTGAAATTAAGCTTTTTGCTATTTGAGGGCAAAATAATAGAACCAACTGTTTCAACCACGTTTTTATAGTTTTAAAGTTTCCACATGAAGCACATTTTCCACATGGATATGAACCGGGGATTATCTTTATTAGGAAGAATTTGGGATAATTTTTTGTAATTCGTTAATTTAGCAGCTAATATGGATGGGGTTTTATACACAATAGCTGCTTCTGGTTTAAGTTTCTTTTCTTGGTTGGAAAGTTAAAGTAATTTGATAAACGCGTTACCCAAACAATTGTTTTTCTTATGATGCTGTGATTTCGGCTCGAAATAATCTTCTCAGTGTTTAACAATTTCCAACATAATTTCTATCATTTTTTGGTTAAAATTTCAACGAAGACACTTATCTTTTAAATAAACTAAACTTTTTAAGTAATCGAATTTACGTTCATTAAGACGACGAACTTGTAACAGCTTCTCTAAAAACAATTGACTTGTATACTGATGTAAGATGATGCGATGCGCCGTTGAGAAAACATCGGTCTTTGGCCGTAGATTTTATGAACTTTTTAGTAATAAAACCACCTTTGGCATTTAGGGTTGTTACATAAAGCACATCTAAAAATTTTAGTTCATTATCATTTTTCCGGGGTTATATACTGTTAAAAACTAGTTGCAGATTGGGACCATCAAACAGGACATTGGAATAGTTCTTTAATTTTGGTTGTTGTAGAATAATCATATGAAAGCCAAATTATGTTATCAATGTATCTTTTAAAGACAACAGCTTTATTTAGCACTTTAGCCAACGGCAATAATATATATGTTTGCGGTTTTTAATTTCACTTCAAGTTTTTTCAGTGCGCGTGTTTTCATCTTCGTTACGTGATTGATAATCATGACGTCACTGTTGTATCGTTTGCCTTGTAGCTTTTAATGAGGCTTCACTTTGTGTCTTTGAGTCAGGACCCAATTAGTATGAGTAGAGTTTTTAAATTTAAAAAAAATTTTTCAAAAAAAAATTATTTTTTACAGGAACTGATAATGACCTTTATAGGTCCAAATCGATTTTTCGTAATAAATTAGTAGGTTTTAATTTTTAATTTCTATCGCAATTTGATCAATTAAAAAAAATTGTCAATTTGACCTTGCTGAAAAGGGTAATAGATTTCTGTTAAAATATTTTTAACATTTTGTTAATGTATTAGCAATTTAACATTAATCTAGGGAGAGCACTCAGTTGCCAGAAGTTTACCGAAAATTTTACGAAGTCCACACAAAAAATTATTCAATCGAGGTTCACGGTATTAGTTTGGTGGTCTACAGGACAATGCAACAGCAAAAGACTTTTGATCTCACCTCCCTAAAAACTAAAATTCAAATCACAGATTTTCAAGACCAAGAAAGTCGTCACTTTGATTTGCAAAACAATTGTGACCGAAAATTTGATTGCATTTTAGTGGTAACCTTTTTTTTGCTTTCAGCTGAATTTAAAGTCCAAACTCTAGTTGCCAGTGCAGTGAATTAAATATCATGTTGAAATCTAAAGACAAAAAAAAGTCTTCAATTTGGTTTTTGCAAAAAAATTTATATGGGGTCCACAAAACCACCAAATAATATTTAGAGCAAAGGGGTTTATGGGTTAAAAAAGTTGAGAACCTCTAATGTTGAGGAATCTAACAGTGGTAACTTTACTGTTTGATAAACTTTAAGGTTTTTAACTGATGAAAAGTGATTATTGACGTGATACATACTGAAAAAAACTACTATATCATCCAATCATAACGTTCAATCGCAATATCTTGGCAGGTCGAGGAGATCGTTATGATTGTCTGAAGTATAACGTCCCAACGGTGCCATGCTAGTGGGGAGGCGAATGAACGGAATGACATCATTGTGTCGGTCGTTTACTCCGCACGGTGATACATTACAACTTGAAATACGGCACGCAGGCATGACGAGATAAAATTAGCGGTAAAATAAGACATGCTCACCACTTGAGGCCGAGATTGGCCAGAGTCAAAGTGCAGAGATTTTGAGAGTTGCGAACAACTTTCAAAATGAATTCCACAACTTCGCTATTCTGTTAATTCATTTAGCTTTCAACATAAGAATTAGTTATTTTAATTTTCAAAATAATTACTTATTTTAATTTTTAACTCTTTTTTTTTAATATAACCCAACAGTTTCAAATTAAAACAAATTTATAAAAACTTTAAAGAGCAAAAATTATCAACTTTAGATGAATCAAGATGGACGCTTTGCAACCCCTTCCTGGTGTAAGGACACCGCAATATGATACGAAAATATTTAACATTTATTTAGAGAGGGGCATCTCAATGGCAGGCAGTGGCGGATAAAATTTATAGTTTTTAATTAACTTTGATAACATAGATGACGTCAAAACCGCCAAAAGACATTTTTCAGTCACCGATTTGACGCAATAAACGTTATTTGAGGGGAGCGTGGTTGGGGTGAATCTAAGCTTGAATTGCATTGAGTTTTGAGAGAAGTTAAGGATCATAAAAATTAAACAAAGTTTATCAACTTGTTCGATATATTTGATTGCTACAGTCATACCATACAAAAATAAACAGCTAAAGATAGGGTAGACTGAAATGAACTTACTATTTTCATGTCTTTAATTGACAAGCCCTCAAACCATCGATTGTACATGAGCACGGAGAGTATAGGGCACATCTCCCTGTCAAACAATACATGTAAAGAACTAATTGTGCCGGTAAAACGTCAATACCACGTGACGTACTTTGGGTCGCCCAAGTTAAAATCCTTTAAATTAAGTTCTTTGCAGTCCTGTGAAAAGTAAATGGTGTCGACGTCCTGCAGAAAACAATGCGAGTAAATAGGACATTTCTTTCCGAAATGCAAATTAATAATGTCAATTATAATTTTCAAAACTCAAGGTCTATTTTTAGATTTTTAAAATTAAAGAAATACTGCTACAGTAATCAAGACTGATTAAGATACATCGTATAAATCGTAATTTTCCATCACTGCTAAATGTATGTGCCAAGCTGACTTGTTGGCTTGAGCTAAAAAAAATGAGCGACTGCTTTCGAAAAAACAAATTCCACCAGCTTTTATAAACTTTAATAAAATGCAAAACAGACAAATATCATAGTAAAAATTCAGAGAGCGACATAGTACGGCAGTGTGAGGGTTTGAACCGACAATCGTGTGAGCAACCAGAAAACCTGACAACCCCTTCTAAATCACAGCCACACAACTCGAAGCTTATTAGTCTTGTTTTTCAGGCCTGGCACCGGAAAATTACTACGTCATCTGTTTTTTTTGAGAGTCAAGAATCGATGCGGCGCCACCTACAGGTGGATGAAGAACTCACCCATTGCACGTCCTCACGTGGGGTCACATTCAAATAATCGCACAGGCACCGGTACATCTCGCTGAAGTTTCCACAAGGCCCGGTTTCTAGCAGATCAGCCTGGTTCAGCATGGCTTGAATCAGTTTTTGTCTTCCCAGCGGCTCAAGCGATGCTTTTACAATGCGCCTAACAAAAGCATTGCTTGATGAAAATGGCAAAAACACCAATTTGCGCACAAACAGTCCATTTAACACGTTTTAAACATAATTTCGAACGATACATTTCGTCTTTCATAATGATTTTCATCCTATTTTAATATCACCATTTCAGAAAAAACGCTAAAATGTTTAAATTTTGTTTCCATTCGTTATTATTATTATTTTTGTATCAATTAAAACAAACATTTTTTTGACTATAGCTATTAAAACGGTTCACTTTATATATTCATTACATAAAATTAAGAATTTAATTTCATTGCAATTTAACAATTGGGAGGAGTGACAAAACACTGTACTGTGCTGTTACAATTAACCTAATTCCTAATCTCAAGTAGATTGGAAAAAACCTGACAGAGTTAAAGAAACGACGGGTCTTACAAACAGCTGAAACCTAATACCGTCTTGTCGATATGGTTGTTGTATTGAATAAACAGTGATGAAAATCATTTACAAAATCAATGCAATGTATGTTTACGAAGGGTAGTTTTTGGATTATAGAGGACCATTACATTATCTCGTGTTGATTGCATACCATTGCGTTTATTATTTTTTGAGATAAGTTTCAATAAATTTTTTGTTCAGCTTTTTTCTTTTTAAAACTGTACTCAAACAATATTCTTGGTTTATAGCATAAAAAGGTAAACTTCTGTTTGAACTAACAACTAAGAAGTTTTTCCAAAAGTGTAATTCTTTTCAATTAGACTATTCTATCTGGCGTCAGGGCTCCTTCTTTAAACTAAGCGTTTTTTAAACCTTTTGACAAACTTGCAATAATTTCTATCGTTCCGTGCAAATTAAACTTGACCATTGTGTTGCTATTCGCCAAAAACAAACCGATTAATATCGATAGTTCGTGTGTGTGAGCTGGTTGCTGATCTGTCGATGTAACTAATGAGCTCGCGCGAATCAACGTATTATAATAGTTGTGTTTAAACATGTGAATCAACTCTGCGAATGACGTATTCGCTGAACAAAAGGCTTCCTGAGCTTGCGAAAAGGTGACGACTTGAATAAGACGATGGGGCATTAAACAAACCGAAATCGTAGATACAATAAAAAAAATTTAAATTCATGATTTAAACAAGTGTAACCAGCAGTGTGATCGAGTGGTTGGAACGCCGTGGTTGTGATCCACGTGGTCTCGGTTCAAAACCTACTCACGCCCTTCTGTTGTGTCCTTGAGAAAGACACTTAGCGAAACCTTCCCCTGCTTGGTGGTCTTGGCAAGCAGTTTTAAATTTCACTCATATCTCTATAAAACTAAAAAAATAAAAATTTCAATCGCGCAGCAACATTTCCGGATTTCCGGAAGCGGATGAAATAATTCCTATGTAGTAATGTAAAGCGTAATCCTACGTAAAGCGGATGGAAATAAGTGCTTATCCGATGTATTAGCACCTTCGTCGCTTTCTTGCGAGTCAGGAGGATAAATATACAGGCAAAATTAAATGTATAAGCAAAACAATATTAAAATGTTGCATGGAGTAAATTATTAGCAAAATAATAATTTAATAATTAAACCCTGAAAAGGTGATTTTCAGAAGCTAGCTGCTTTGATCTGCAGAATATTCTCGGTTAGGTCAGCACAAAAAGTTGATGATTATTTTTACTTGTGGTGACTGTTTTAAAATTTTTTTGTTAATTACAATAGGTTTATTTTCAGGTTGATATTGACTTTTTGTTAATCGCCAATGTTACTACAAGAATTGTATCCATTTGAGGTAACTTTGGCCACTGTTGAAAAAGTTTTCAGGTCTTTATAATGCAGCTACTGGCCAGTTTAAAATCAAAGTTTAAGGCAAACCTGCAAACAAGCTTCAGAAAATGCGGAATATAATTCCACCCAATTGACCCCAAACCTGTACCGAGTTGCCTTTCAAGAGAAACGCGAAAGGGTGACAATAAGTCTCTAAACAGTTTTGTTTCAGAAGTGCTTATTGCTCATGTGCAAGAAATGTGGCCAAAGATGTCGCAAAGTGGTCTAACTTTTATAATTTCATTACAAAAGGGTAACTTTGGCCACCATGATTTTTTTTTAAATGCTCGAAAATGTTCCTAAACAATTGTGCACATTTTTAGACCATATCACAGCCCATATTTTCAAACTAAACTAGTGCTTCTTGAGCTTTAGTGCTTTCCTTTCAAATACAAGAAAAGTCAAAAATGGACCTAAGTCACCCAGTTTTACGGTACCTTTAGAATTACTTTGATACAAGATTACTAAAAGCAAACTTGTTTTCCAAGTATATTTGAGTAATTAAATAACATCAAATAGTTTTTCCAACCACCAGTATTGAAACGAAAATTAAACGATGACGAAATCTTCCTGTTATACTCCGACAAATTATCGACATAAAGTAACAAGCTTCAAAAGCAACATTTTTTCATCTCACTCACAGAAAACGTCGGAAGCAACATACTCAAGACAACCGTCAAGCAATTATCCGACCTGCTTTCCAAGACCATAAGATATTGCTCCCGGTTGAAATTTTTTATTACTTTTCTTTTTGTCTTTATTCAGAGATTACTGAAATTTAGAGCCGCTTGCTAAGACCGCAGAGTGAAGAAAAGTGTCGTAAAATGGCTTTCCGAAAGAAACAATAGAATGTGGCAGTAGGTTTTGGACCGAAACCGTATCGGTCGAGTGCGCCATCAAAACGCCGGTTCCAACTACTCGGTCACGCTGCCAACAATTCAACAACATCTTGCCTGAATAAAGCAAACAGCGTTCATTACGGGGATCAGGTCAGCAGTTGCTGCAATTCAACGTGGTACTTAAGTAGCTGAACTTCTATCAATGGTCAAGTAAAAATACACTATGGTTCAAATTAAAGCAAATTCTAATAAAAACAAAAATCATTATCATGATTCAATGGTTAAGAGCTTTTTAATTCTTTAAACTTCCAACTTTGAAATTACATTCCCAAGGATAACAAGCACATTGTAAGTAAAATATTTCAAGATTGTTTACTTGCATGCTTCCTTAAATTCTAAAAAAAAAACTCGCTATCACATAATGGCACCGCAGAAAGGTTAACATCACGAATAACAAATTTCAGTATTGAAATAAAAAGTGTAGCTGAGACAATAAAATCTTAGCACGCACGAATGCAGTAACAGGCTTGCAAGTTGCGAAAGGCGCAAGTTGTGACAATCGCGTTGCCACAACCACAGAGAAGAAAACTTTTTACATGATTATCGCGCGCGAGATAACATTAATGGGAAAAACACCGAATGTAGCTTTGAACCGGAAACGATTACTCACGAGAGGGGGACCTTCGAAAACACGGTGCGGACGGAGAGCGCGATCTTCCCGATAATATGATCGGCATCATCGCTTCCAACCATGAGCATGAATAAGGTTGTGCCTATGCTCGTGGCGATCACAAGCTGCGCAAAACATTGAATGAGTCAAGCAATGATGAACATGAAATGCTGCAGTGAACTGCTTTAACAATAAGAAACTTTCATTAATGTAAATAATTCTAAAAATTCGCTTAATGTCGGCGGTAGCTGCAAACAGTATTAAAGAATTGAAAACATAAAAAACAATGTATTCCAAGATAGAGTCTATATAAAGCTTTACGTTGCACTTAAGAAATCCAATTAATTTCAACAGACAAAGCTTCTTTATTTAACAGTACTAAATAATACAAAAAACAGACTGTTCTATTTCACTTTAAAAAGTATAGTAAAAAATTCATCTTAATTAGTTTCATATTTAATGTTATATTACAAGACATTACGAAGTTTGAAAATCCCTTTTTCATGTCAAGATGATGGACAATGTGATATCAAGTTTTTTCCAAGACGGTGGAGAACCATTAAAAAAAGCATGCTTTAATAATCGTCTCTTTGTACTGGAAAAATGGACTTTCAAATTTCGTAACGCGTTGCTAGCCTGTAGGGTATGACGTCCAGCTATGTTCGTAAAGCTTTTAAATTTCAAACAAAATAACAGATCTAAAAAACAAGAACATACTGTAGATTTAATTTCCTTAGATCATGAAACATACAGAAAAAAATTGCAAAAATATTACGTTTGATGAAATTATAAGTATTTTAAAATACTTTCCAATCACACTGTATTGCTAAAAAAATGTTTTTATTTATAAACCATTTTTCATGGTTAATCTATACATGTGATGGTGATGTACGAATGTTTTCATAATGTATTTTGATAAAAAATTGTTTCATATTTTTTTAAGATTTCGGACAAACCGTGACGTAGTAGACTTTTGAAATTATTTTGGATTTCTTTGCGTTTATTTGTAGAAGTGCTGCAAATATTGTAAGTGTTTATTTGTAGAAGCGTTGCAAGCACTGTAAGACCTACTTTGAATTTTGCTTAAATTGAATAGGTATGTAACTGTTCCATTGAGTATAGCGCCAGGTAGGAGTATGTTTTGTATAGATAAGGATATATTGATGTTTTTTTCTGTTCGATGAATTAAGTGTGCTGAAAGATTAAAGTTTTATTTTCTTATTCTTTCGTGAAGTTAATATAGCTACGTTAAAAATTATCCAAATTTAATGATCAAACTAGGATTAATTAATTAGTTTAATGCAGTTGATGATGGGATGAGTTCAAATTCGGAAACGTTTTCTAATAAACTGTGTGCTGAGCATATTTGTTTTTGTTCTAAAATTCTTTATATTGTTAAGTTTAATTAACTCAAAAATTTTTTTTAATTTTTGTTTCTACGAATATTATCCTCGATTTTGTGTAGTTAAATTTACTAGTACGTCTTAAAAGGTTTTTTCTTTTTAGTTGTACGCATGTTTTGTGCATAACGTTCATTGATGTTTTATAAAGTCTTATTTTGGGATTTTGTGTTAATATTTTTTTTCATTATGTGTTTTTTCCAACCAGAAATAGAATAATACGTAATATCAAATGAATTTAAGTCGAGTAATTGTAACGCTTGTCGCAGTTTCTGCCTCGAGACAAGCGAAAAGTGACCCTTCCAGTTCATTCTGTCTAAGGCAGATTGTTTTGGCGTGTTGTTAAGTAGACCATGCATCAGGCCTCGATCGTTTCAATACTTATCTTTTTCATAATTGTTAACTAAATTGCAACGACAATTTGTATTGATGGTAAACCTACAACTATTCGTAAAAATACTTTGTGCAGAAGCAAATACCTCGTGAAGCGTAAACGTGACACAGACATTGTTACTTACTCTGTCGGGAGACGGACTGTCTATCGATTTTATGTCGAGAAAATGAAAATCGTATTCAAGCTAAAAAACAAAAAACGATTAAAAACTTTTTAGTTAATATTTTTTTTTTTATTACAGCAAAACAACACCTTTTTTCAATTATTGATTACTTTATCTAATTCTTTTTAATTCAAAACTATTTTTAGAACAAAATGGAGAAATTAAACAAATTTTAAACTGTTGATTTTTTTTTGTTTTCACCAAAATATCGGGTCGAAAATGTATCAGGTGTTGTCTCAACGTTTGCTAATTAATAAGATCATGATTTGGGCAAATGTCAATAAAGTTTGTACAAAACTATATTGCCCTCCAAAATTTTTTCGGCTGGTAGGGCTATGATGGCAGTGCTTACAGAAAGTTGAAGAGATGAAATTAAAAAAGATCGCTGGTTTATTAGATCAATGTGCAGACAAATAATAAAAGCGCAAACATAAGAATTTTGCGCTCAGTAAAGCAAGAAAAATGTTAATATAATATATTTAAAATTCTGGGACCATTTTGGATAAAAAATTTGTTGTCATGACGGGAGCGGAACCAAAACAATTGCCCTATGGCGCCGACTCTGATTGGAGGTACGATATCTAGTACGCAAAGAGGTGCAAAATTCGTAAAGACAAAAAAGCCTTTAATTTGGTTTCTCAAATAAAATAAAAACACAAATTTTTTTGTTCAGCGGTCCACCGAATACTATTTTTAGCAAAAAGGATCCATGAGTTAAAAAAAGCGGGAAACCCTGGAATAGATTGATTCTATTAAATATGTTGACGAAGTTTTATATAAGAAAGCTTGTCGAGTTGCGGGTATTTAGTTGAGGTTGTTTTGTTAGTAATCTTTTCTTAAAAATTTTTTCCAGTTTATGTATCCTACAAGAGATCTACCACTGATTGCATGTTAGAACCTGATTTAGCTCATAATGTTTTGGAGTTTGTCTAATTAGTTTTCATTTTACTGTCAGAAGTGATTTAACAAAGTTGAGTTCATTTTGGTCTAAACATGAAGTTTCTACTGAATTGAAGCTTTCAAAGCATCATGTAAAACTTCAAACGGCTAGCTTAAACCAGTCGTTGTATAGGAGTTTCGTATAATATCCGTTATCGTGTCAACAACCGAATTCACGCTTACGGCGCCGCACTTTCATCAAGGTAAAATTACAAGCTTCAAGTTACGAAATTTAGATTATTATTGTCAAAAAAAAAAAAAAAATGGAACAACGACTATGTGTGCTTGGTTTCATTTGCACGGGCAACAATGATTTGCAAAAGCCTCAGGGCATCCTTGCAATCCTGTGCACTCCAGCTCCAATTTAAAGCTTTCTAATTGAAAAAGTACTTTAAACAACAAGCATGGGTGGAAGCGAAGTTGCGAATCATCATGCTCAATCTCTAAAAACCATAAGAGCTAGTTTTGATTCTTTGGAAATCTTCCAAAAATAAGTTATGTTTCTGTTGATAAATACCTGTTGCTGGTTTCGTATAAAATGGCATATAAGAAGCCAAATCTAAAATGAACAGCATTTGGTCGGCAGCGTAGTCCTGTGAAGTCGGAGCGCCATTTTGATGGTGCACGTTATCCATAGGGTCTTGCTTCGAAACCTACTGGCGCCATTTTGCTGTATCCTTGGGAAAGACACTATACAGGACTTTCCCTGCTTGGCGATCTTGCCAAGCAGCTTTAAATTTTGGTCTTATCTTTATAAAATTAAATAAAAAAATTTTAACACAGCAATGTCTTGGCATCTCCGGCATCAGGTCGAGGTAATGGCTTGCCTAGAAATACGTGAGAAATAATTTAAATTCATGATTTAAACAAGTGAAATTTTCTATTCGTGATGTGCCAACAGTGTGATCGAGTGGTTGGAGCGCTGTGGTTGTGATCCACGTGTTCTTGGTTCAAAACCTACTAAAGCCCTTTTGTTGTGTCCTTGGGAAATACACTTTTCGACATTTTCCCCTGCTTGGTGGTCTTGGCAAGCAGTTCTAAATTACAGTCATATCTCTAAAAAACTAAAAAACAATATAAAAAATTTCAAGCGTAAATATCTGTCTCTGAAAGCAAGACGGGGTAATTGCCTGCCCTATATAGGGAAAAGTATCCATAGTTGAGCCGGTCTCATAGTTGATCAATTAGCCTTTTAGAATTAAATTCAGTTATTTGTGTGAGCAAGCGTTCTCCCTAATGAAATATACCAAATTTCCCGAGAAATCACTCCTCTCTGAAAGTCACTTGGAGGATTCTTTGCGTGTTGCTGCTACAACATTTGAGCCGAATATTGAGACTGTTCGTAATAAGCAGTTCCAAGTATCGGATTAATGTTTGAATTGTAAATAAATAAATCGTATTTCTGTTTGCTTTCTACAACACTTGATGTCGCAACAGCACTTTACTAAATTTTGACCCGCGAGAATTTTTTGAAAACGAAAGTGGCCCGTCACTCAAAAAGGTTAGACGCCCATGCTTTACAGAATGTAATCAACTGCTAAAAAGTGATAAATACCTAGTGAAAAACTACTACATAGCATCCAATCATAACGCTTAATCCTAAAACGTGACGAGTTTTGGTAATCACGTTTGAGATCTGTGTCTTAAAGACAAAATTGTCTAAAATCGGATTCTTATGTGATTCTGCAAGAAAAAATTGCCCCAACAATCAGATTTTTATGTGATCATAAATATTCAAAATGGCTTATCAATAAAAAGCACGTACACCTGTTGTGTAGATTATATTAGTGCCAAAATAATTTTTTGGTGTTTTTCTGGATTTAATTTTCGTTTTTTTATCAAAATATTATTGTTGTAATGTTACTTTTTACTTCATTTGATAAGTAAAGTTTTTGATGTTCGTGTGAAGTAAATTCAGGTTTACTGTTCAAACACTAAATGATTTTTTAAAAAATTTAATCATCAGTCGTCACTGATATTCATACTTTACGATGGAGTTTTAAAAAGCATGAAAACAACAATTTAACTAAATTTCCAACTCAGAAACGTGGATCATAAACTCAGGCAATCGTGCCTCAATATATTCATAGTTGGAATCGCGGGCAGAATGACGCAACTTCCGTTGGCCCTTATGAAAGGTACTTCTCGCCAAATTCCTATCGAGATAATGCTGTGTCGTAACAATAGTGGCTCCGCGAGCGGTGAATTCAATATTTATATGCAGGGTTTTTCAAAAATAAAAAACAAGTTTGCAAAAATCAAAAACACTTTATATTACAGTATATTTAGTAAATATTTGTTGAACTTTTTTACTCTAGCCTATTAACTATTTCATTAACTTTTTGCCAGGAACTACGATAATAATTATTGAAATCCCCCCGAAAATTTTTCTTTACAGCCTCTTAAAGTCAGTGAATTGTCGTTTCCCATAATCGATCGGATTTCATTATGTAATTTATTTTTAAGATCAAGTCCCTTTTTTTTCCCCACGTGGAGAAATTTATGGACTTGTTCGTGTAGGTAGACAATCAAAGCGTGAGATCTGTGGGGAAAAAAAGGACTTGAAAATACAATGGAGAAAAAAAGGGACATGATCCTATTTTTGTTCTTTCTTTTTCTTTCCGATTTCTTGTAAAATATATCAAATGTGGGCTCATCCCCACCATCATATGATTCAATTTTTCCTATTAGGTTATTTAGAACGGAAATAGCTCGTTTTTCGTTTTAATTTTACAAAGTCTTTCAACTTGCTTGAAATTGTCTCGATTTACGCAAACTCTTTGTTTTCTTTCTTGCTCTTCAGACATACTTTTTTATGTTGAAAAAAATTTTAATATAATAAGCTTAACCGCTTTCTAAGTTTGATTAGATACAAAAAAGAATAGAAATTTATATTTATTTTAATTAGTAAAAAAATGGTTAAAATTTAAATTACTGTTCGGTGCTAAGCTCGTCCCGTGGCTTAGCGAATCCTCGCGTGCAGTCGGAACGGATGTAATATTCCTTATTGTTAAGTTTATTCTTCAATAACTTTTAACACAGCGCCACAAATACTTGAACCGATAGACTTGGTTCGACAGACGCTCGGGGGCGTCTCACCGCCATGACATTGAAAGAATAGAATCACTGAACTGCTATTACCATGCTTTAAATCTTGTTAGAAAACGTGGTAGTCACGAAACTGCATGTGGCTCACATGACCAGTGAAGGCGAAAAGCTTGTTAATTAGCTCAACCGTCAGTGGCACGGGTTGCCATGTAAAAAATTTTAAGATTTGATGATTGTGCTAGGCACAAGTGTTGTAATCTTCAAATACGTAAATATTTTTGTCATTTATTTTTGCAAAACTTGCTTTTTATTTTTGAAATTGTCGGTAGCATAATCGAGTGGTTAAAGCGCCGGGCTCATGACCAACACGGTCTCGGTTCAAAACCCACTCGCGCCATTCTGTTGTGTCCTTGGAAAAGACATTTTACGGCACATTCCCCTGCTTGGTGGTCCTGGTAAGTAGATCTAAATTAATTACAACCAGAAAGCAATATCTTGGCATCTCTGGAAGCACGTCGGGGTAATTGCTTGCCCTATGTATAGCGCCTCCGTCGCTTTCCTGCGAGTCAGGAGGATAAATATAGTGACGAAATAAAATAAATAAATAAAAACCCTGTAAATAATTAGCGTTAGTTCACAAATGAAACAAATGAAAACTAACGTCAAAGTGATGCAATATTATAAAATGTATTTTAAAAAATATCAAATACCTTGAAGGGCGACTTGAAGTTGAGAATTCGACAGCGATACGGCGTTAAGACCTAAACAAATCTAAAATTTAGAAATCGGTTAAATGCAAAATCTGCCACATTGTCACTAGTTATGCTAAAAAAACAAGATAGGAATATAAGGCATTAAATTTTGGTACATGTAATATGATTCTAAATGGAAGCATGCAAAACAATCGAAGTTAAGTTTAAGCATCTTAAACGAGCAAAAAATAGGGCGAGGGACAAGGTTCCACAATAAGTTTTTCGCCTTTATAATGATACAATTGATGCTCCACGACTGCCTTTTACTATTGATGTTGAACCATTCCTTGGCTCAGCATCAATCGTAAAAGGCTTTAATAGAACGACTTTTTTAATGGAAAACTCATTTGCGATGGCATCTCCTGGGATTGTCCACAATTGACGTCACAATTGACGTCACAAATAAAGTGACGTTCTAGACGAATTGACGTAAAGCAGGGATAGCAGTTTTTTCCAGATGGGCTCTTTGGAAAAGTGTTCGGTAGTGTCTACAGAAACCACACAAGGTTTTACTTAAAATCAGATACCAGTAAAGCATATACATATTAGCTTGAAAAGTCAAGTCGAGACCAAAAAGGTCTTCACTTTAAATCGTCGCCCATAAATAATTTATTATTGTTTTAAAATAAAACAAATTTTAAAACAATAATAAATTATTTTTGGGAAAAATAAACTTTATTTGGGAAAAATAAATCAACAGGTTGCTTTGGTTAATTTTTCGATCCGCAGCAAACTTCTTAAAAAGTCCATTGAGCGGCTGCTGTGGGACCCTTTCCGGCAGGAGGAAGAGGAGTACAAATCGTAACCGGATTGTTCACAGCATATCCAATGGTGGGTTGGCAAGACTCGCTTTTAGGAACAGGGGGGGCCGAGCAACTCAGCAGAGTGCCGATAATTGGACAACGCCCACGGACGGGACCAAAGGCACAGAATAGCAATGAATACAGGATAATACAGGATACAGAATGGAATGGCTAGGCGTAAAGAGTCAAAAACAGAGCAACACGAGATAAAGATGCGCTGTTATCCAAAACTACAGTTGCTGCAAGAGGTTTCGGCTAGAGCAATCCTGCGAAGATACGAAGCGACAAAGGTTCTATGTCCGTTGTAGCGTAAACAAAAAAGCCACAGTGAGCGTGGCGAGGAAGAGTGAGCTCCTTAAAAAATTACGAAAGAACTGGATAGTAAAAACGATAGATCGGCAACCCTGCCTTTATCTGATGGAGGTTTGAGAAGAATTAAGAGTCGAATTCGGAAGGGATCATAAGCATCGACTTTGGCAAGCGCATCAGCTAATTCTTGGAGACGAGTGCCCAAGCATTCCTTAAAAATGGATTATGTTTGACTCAGCTAGGGAGTTTAGAAGAATGTTTGTGCTAAGAAATTTAGAAAATATAAAGGTAAGACGGAGAAGGTTGGGTTATAAAACAATAAATATTAGTTATATTTAGCATGTGGTTATAATGGTCTAAGAAAAATATTACTTTTTATAGATAAATTTGATGTTATAACCGAAGTTGTTGCGGTCTTGCTTTATTTTATTTGGTTTACCGTAACTAAGCGTAGACAGATTAGTTCAGTGTGATTAATATTCTGACATAAGTTCAGTTCAATGTTTATTAGTCTATTTCAGTAATTGTGTCCTTGCGAAGAGCATTTCAAGACAATTTTGCGATGGGGTTTGGGCCGCGCTGCTTTCTTTGAATGGGGACTCCGCTTAAAAACAGAAAGTGGCAGCCAGGTCAATATCAATGTGACGTAAACAAAAGCCTGTCAATCATTATATTCGCATAATACGAAAAAGTAGCATAACATAAGTGTTTCTTTTTCAACCAAGACTGTTTCGAAAAAAACGTTTACTTTGATTGTGCAAGAAAAACTTGAACCCCTAGAATAGGTTATACTTGCAGTGACAAGGCATACGAAAAACGTTTTAGCTAAAATATAAAATAGACAAACATGGTCAGTGATTCTGCTTTAAAAATCATCAACAAATAGCACGAATTAAGTTTTTCTTTTGAGAAAGATTTCGTTGCATTGTTATAATGCAATACTGCTTGTAATAGGAAGTTAATTAGAAGGTATACGCAAGCGGAGGAAATTATTCAACATGTAATTTAAAAACGCCTTTATGTACAAACAAAACATACCTTTTTGTAAAATAATCACAAGTAACGTGCATTTTTGTAAGTAAAAAATTATAAAAAGATTCTTCAAAAAGAAACGGTACAAACTTTTTGGATTGGAGCAGTAGTTTCAAACGTTTAATTAACATTTGCAATTTTTAAAAAAATATAATATCGGGCTATTTTCATTCTAAGCAGTTTTTTTATCAGTAGTGACGATCAGTGTGGGAATCAAGGTGATCAGTGATTACCAGGTCAAATTTCTTTAAAAAGCATCAAAAATTAAGCTAACGCTTTAGTAATTACTTAAATATTGATCGAAATTATTGGTTAGTTTTTTCGTTCAAATTTGCCCTTTTTTTATCGGACGTATTAGCATTTTAACATAAGTTTAAAGCTATCATCTACGAGGGGTAAACTTACTGTTTTAGACACTTAGACAAGATAATTAACTAATTAAAAATAACGAACCACGTGATCAATACTTAGTGAAAGCGCCACATATCATCCAATCACAGTGCTGAATCACAAAACTTCGCCACTTTAAGGTATTCACTTTTGAGAGCTTGCTTAAACAGTCAGTTATTTAAAATCATAAAATATTCATAATAGTCTTTCAAAAACCCTGTAAATTGCGTTATATCTGATTACTGTCCAAATAGCTTCATAGAGCTTTTTTAGATTTAAAGTATGTTTGTTTCCTTGAAAATAACATTAAACAATGTTTAACATTAACCTTCATCCTTATCATCATCATCTCTATTACTCTTCTGACGTGAAAACAACGTGCGAGATGTTGAACTTAGGGAAATGATCACACTGATCTTAAGCGATCATACCGACCTGCTTTCGCAAGTGTTGAAATGTTGCTGTCTGGTTGAAATTTTTTTATTTAATTATGTCGGGTAGCGGGTAAATTTTCATCAACACATTACACAGGGTGACCTGACCAAGTGTAGAAAAATATTTATTCAGATAACTTTCCAAAAACAAAGATGTTGCCGAGGATTTTTGCAAAGATAATTATAAGCCTATAGTTATATGGAAATCAAATTAAAACTATTTTTCAATATATTCTTCTTTGGTTTTTACAAGACATCTCAATTTATCAGTAACTTTATTACATGAAGCATAAAATGGTTTCTGGTGAAATTGGATCCCAACAATACTTTAATTTGGGTACTCTTACTCTTTGAATTGGGGCATTCTCATTTGTACAGTAGAAGAGTGGATTTAGTCAACTTAAAACGTTTCAAGACCTTTTAAACACCAGATTTGCTAACAAGAAGCTTTAAAAGTTTAAAAACCTCATTTAGTGTTTTTTCTGTTTGGAATAGCTCCTAGATTGCCGCGCTTGTAATGCACATTGTCTTTGTGGGTAATTTTAAACACCAAACCTGCTAACAAGACGCTTCAAAAGTTTAAAAATCTCACTAAGTGTTTTTCCTGTTTGAAACAGCTCATGGATTGCGGCGCTTGTTATGCTCATTGTCGTTGTGGGTTATTTTTTAAATTAAGTCTTAAAAAGAAATGAATGAGTCATGATAAAAACAAATATCTAAACGCAAAAACTCTTTAAAAAATTAATCTATAAAAGTTAAATAACCAACTCTGAAAATTTGTTTACACTTGGTCTGATTGCCCTGTATTTAGTTATCCATTGCCTTTAAAAAACTTACCTGGCGCGAAAATATTTTTTGAATTTAAGTAGGGCCAAAAACTAAAAAAATTCAGAAAAATCCATTCAATCTATGACAGGCTTCAATTTTATTCTTCAATAAACTTTGATTTTTTGTCCTATTCAATGAAAAAGATCGTCATTTCTGTTTAGAGTGTACGACTGAAATTTAGGACTGCTTGCTAAGACCACCAAGCATGGAAAATGCCACAAATAACAAAACATAACAATGACGAGAATAGGATCTGAACCCAGACCGTTTCGTCAACGTTCGCCATCAACGCAATGCTCCTTACTGCTCGTTGCGCTGAAAACAAATTTCTTACTTGCTTCGCAAAGTATGATGTATGTGATAAGTAAAGACTTGTGCGGGCAAAGCATGTATCAATAGTTAAATTTAGGGAGTTGGGTATATGCGGGCTAATTAATTTTTAAAAAAGTGAATGTAACACCGTATTTTGCAAGTTTTCCATCTCAAGTCTTGCATAAATAAGTACTTTATCTTCAAAATTGAATTTCTATCTTCTCATATTTTTGACAACTTTCAATTGTGGTGGGTCCTACTCAAAAATAAAAAAAGTTACGGGCCGCAAAAGGCCGGACCGTGCTGGCCTCTGATCTTAAGCGAAGTTTACTGATTCAACACCAAATTGATTTCTCCAATAATAATTTAACAGGCGATCGTCACTGAGTAAGAGACTACACAATTGCATTGTGCGAGCAAATTCAGTTGAATTAGACATTTTTTGTAATTTTTTTTTAATTGAAAATAAAAAAACCGGTTTGTTTTACATTGTATTTGGATTTGTTAATCACCTAAGATAAAACACAAAGATAAAATTTTCAGAAAATACATACCAAAACTTTTGAAATGGGATCATGTTTTTTGCCTTGTGTGTCTTCAAGCTTTATCATTTTTTTTAATGTGACAATATCTTTTCTTCCAATGATATCACGAATTTCATCTGAAAATCAAGATACATGTAAAGATTGCATAATCATTTTTTAATTAAAAGACAAGGTTTTTTAATCACCAAAAACTGGGTATCGTTAGATATTAAAAAATAAGGTTTTTCAATCGCTAACGTTACCCAGTTTTGGGTGAATATGATATGTAACATGCAGATTTTATGTAATATGTGCAATTTTTTAACATTGAATGTTTAGAAAAAGGTATCTAGAAATAAAATTAGTTTTACGTGTCTCACGCCAAATAACAACTTGTATATCCCCAAAACAACTACAATAAATGTCGAGTTATAACTATAGGTCAAGGCACGCTAAATAGGTAAAAATTTTTAAAACTTTACTTCAAATTTTACATACAAAAATTCAATTCTGCTAGTTTTTGCAATTTTTCAAACAGCAATATATACTTTTAATATTCTATTTCCACGAACTTCAGGAGAAAGGTTACTTTTTCATAACATAAAATTGCAACGAAAAGCATCCATATTGTATTTAGCATTTTTCTCAATTAATCTAATGTATTTACATCATTTCTATGTAACGTGTCTAATTACATTACTCCTTATTAGGTTTTCATTCAGAAAAGTAGACATTTCTAAAAAAATAATTTAACTCTATTTAAACTAAAGTCATTTAAGACTATTTCATAATGGAAACCTGATAGCCAAAAACATTTGTTTTGCCTCGTACCGGTATTCTGTTGCTTGAATGTTTTTAATAATGTATTTACATTTAAAAAATATCAATTGAGAAGATGCTAAATCCAATATGGGTGCTTTCAATAGAACCAGATATTCTGAAACTTAAGGAGCTGCGACCACTCAGCGTCACCTTTAGAACTTTCCTTCTTCTTTTTATAAGTTTTAAATCAGCAATGTAAGTTTCACATATTGTGCAATATTCCACCAACTTTGCGCCTGTCTTTGAGACTTTCAACGCCTTTCAACCCAGGGGTGCGCAATTTTTAGTGTAAGAGTTATTGGTTCATATAATTTTGAGAAATATTAACCAACTCATAATTTGGCAAAAATAAAGTATTTAAACGAAAATGTGTCTCTTTATGCGTGTTTATCATAAAAACTTTTACATCAAAATTATATTTGTTGATGCCTAAATGCATGTTGAGTATAAAATACAAATTAATTGTTATGTAAAAGAACGCTTTTTTGTATGCAATCATGGACCATTAATCTATATTGAGATTTTTTTTCACTGTTGACGAATAAATACAATAATACTTTTCTACGAGTAGGCCTACTACTAAATTGATGTAAATTGCCATTTCTGCAACATTTTAACCGAAATTTGCCAATAAAAACTTCTATAACAGCCGTACCAAATCAAAACATTTTGGGGTCCAAAACAGCTGTGTCCAAGCTTCTCTGACGAATACCCGAATCATGATCTCCGATCATTCCATGAAGATTCCCAAACCTCACCCCATTTCATGAGAAGACCTTTTTGAAGATAGCTAACAAAAAACTCATCTCTAAGCTTTTCGTCCGACACTCGTCAGGAGATAAACGTCGGAATGAAGGAAAGAAAAATTCCATTGATTTCGTAAAAAAGCTGAACGAAGATGATTGGATATTTGAGAGAAGCGTCATTACACGTGATCAACGCAAGAGTTTTAAGTGGTAAACAAACTCTTTTTGGCGGCATAGATTTGGCTTGCATGATTTAATTTAAACGGCTTCTGAAGCAGATAAATGAAAAGACGAACAGCCAAATGAAAGAATAGCAAATTTTTTATGACTGTAATTTTTGGCACACATAGAGTAATCTAAAAGGTTTTGACAATCGCAGATTCACTAAACATGACTGGGGTTAAAGACTTGCCAGAACGAGTGGAGATATTGCGAGAGTTTGGAAATTGGCCGGTTCTAATAAATTTTGGCACGTGTTGACGAATTCTGTCTTGTAATCGTTGAGATGTGAGGCCTACGTACCGACTATCACAGTGGCACGAAAAATTATAAAAACTACATTGCTTAAAAGCGAAGTAGGCAACACAACCTTTTTGATTGCAGGAAGAAGTGATCGATATCTAAAAATAACACGTTGTTCTACTGCAAAAAAGGATTTTTCCACACTGGCTTTAATTTTATTTTCAAGTCCAACCAAAGGAGATTTTTTCATCGTATGTGAAGTAGGTGATTTTAAAAAACAACTGCCCGCAAATTAAAAGATTTTACATGACCTACTTCACATAGGGTGAAAAAATGCTTTGTCTATCTTTATCTGAGAGAAATTTGTTTTTGGTCATACTTGAATATTTATAGTTTCTTACGTCCATGCAGCACGGACGTGACAAATATCAGTATGTCGTCAAGACATCTCATAACAAGTGCAAAGGAGTCATAAGTGTAAAAGTAAAGTAAAAATAAAGCCATGAGTTATGATACTATATTTTGCAGAAAAATGGCTATACTCAATAATAATACTTTTTGTTGAGGCCGTGTTTTGATGTCTGTAATTAATGAATTCAAAATAGTTTTTTGCTTTTCGATAATTTCTAGGTTTATAGACTTTTTTTATGGTATTGACTTGCTTGTGTTTAATGGTATGACAAGTAGTCTTGAAATGTAGACCGATAATAGTATTTGTGTGTTTGCGAATGTTACGAAGATATTCTGTTGCCGTGCTTTTAGTTTTCTTCTATTTTCGCCTACGTATTGCTGTTGACATTTGGAACTGGTAATTATGTAAATCATGTTTGTACAGTACTATTGCAAGTAATGTGTCCGTGTATGTTGAATTATTATTACCGGTAACATGGTTAGAATGAAAGCTTTAATTTTCGGAAGAGTGTTGCATGTAGAGCAATTATGTCTGTTGCAATGAAAAAATCCGTGTTATAAAAAAGTCGTACATGTTGATTTTAATGTAGATTTAACTAAATATTCCTAAGAGTTGGACATCTTCTATAAGCGGGTTATTGGTTTTTTTGGGAAAAGTAATCGCTATGTATCAAACGCATTCGCCCTGGAACCGCATAATTTGAAAAATTTCTGCTCATCTCTCACTTAGTTTCACGATCCTATAAAGAAAACAGAAAATAATTTACAGCAAATTTAATAACTTACAGTCGGGAGATTCTTGTTCAAAGCTACTTTTCCTAAAAAACCTATAACCCGCTTATAGAAGATGTCTAACTCTTAGGAATATTTAGTTAAATCTACATTAAAATCAACATGTAGGCTACGACTTTTTTATAACACGGATTTTTTCATTGCAACAGACATAATTGCTCTACATGCAACACTCTACCGAAATTAAAGCTTTCATTCTAACCATGTTACCGGTAATAATAATTCAACATACACGGACACATTACTTGCAATAGTACAAACATGATTTACATATTACCAGTTCCAAATGTCAACAGCAATACGTAGGCGAAACTGGGAGAAAACTAAAAGCACGGTCAGTAGAACATATCCGTAACATTCGCAAACACACAAATACTATCATCGGTCCACATTTCAACACTACTTGTCATATCATTGAACTTATGCAAGTCAATACCATAGAAAAAGTCTATAAATCTAGAAATTATCGAAAAGCAAAAAAACTATTTTGAATTCATTAATTACAGACATGAAAACACGGTTTCAACAAAAAATAGTATTATTGAGTATTATTCTTTAAAGCCATTTTCCTATAAATAGTAATATCATAACTTATTGCTTTATTTTTACTCGTTACATCTTTTATGCAATGCTCTTAACCGTCCGATCTTAAAACTGTTTATGTGATCAATGAAGAGCAGCTGTTTAAGTTATTTGCATTTTACTGTCATTGTTACGTTCCATTATTATTGTGAATCATAAAACATCATAAATTTAGTATGTTTAAAGCTTACTTACTTAATAATTTTATCAGCTGATTAAACAGCTGATGAGTGACAGCTTTTATTCTTCTTTTTATCTTTTAACAACTACAATTTTTCACGTGCGCCATCATCTAACTTTTTTTATAGTTATAGTTCTCTGAAGAAGTTGAATAAACGAAAGCTTATAGTGGTATTCAGCTGGGATTTTTCGCAAAAAGTTTTTTAATTAATTTTTCCGGTCTATGTATCCTACAATGGATCTACCACTCACTGCAAGTTTGGACCTGGTTAAGTTTTCGGCAGTTTGGGATTATTTTTGTAAAAATCAGTGATCACTAAAAGTAAAGACCTAGAATTTGGTTGAAGACAAAAAAAGATTGAAAATTTTATAAATTATTTGTTGGAAGCCTTCGCGGGCCGCACAGAAGGCCGTTGCGACCGTAGTTTGCCCACACCTGAATAAATTGATGCAAATGGATCTTCATTTATTTTTGAAAATATTTTAGTTTTTTGTGAGTGTGATATTCGTAATTTTATTATTAACATGTTTATGAACAACCGGCTTATGGGGAGTCTAATTACTGAAAATTACGATTCAACCGCAGCAGCGTTCTTTAATAACAAACTTTGGATTACGTAACGTATTTGATTTTTTTTTATGTCTATTTATCCTCCTGACTGGCAGGAACGACGTTAAACTTTGGGCAAACGTCAAGCAACTACCCAGACTTGCTTTTATTGCAGCCAGATTGAAATTTTTTATTTGTTTTTTAGTTTTGTTTTTTTAGAGCTATTGGCTAAGATCGCCCAGCAAAAGACAGTGATTTAAAGCAGGCGTCAAACTCTCGGCTCGCGAAACCTTTTGAGGAAATTTTTAATAGATGCTCAATTCGAAATAATAATGACGTTTCGGACTAGGTTTTATCTACGAAAATGACATGGAGTTTAAAAATTGGTTGGTTGCTTTGGTTTTATTCTTAAATTTTTTTAGTCTTCATATTGATTTTAACAAAAAATTTAAAAACTAAGGTTTAGGCAACTTTTTGCAGGCCAGAGTCCTGTCATTCAATTACAGTTAAAACTTTTATTTTTCTTGGTCTTTACTTTGCGATTTTAATGATACCAGCGATTAAACGTGCGCAGCTTTTGATAGGTTGCGAAACTGAGACACCCAAAGCTATCAATTTATAGCCAATTTTAAAAGTTTAGTAAAAAGTTTATTTTGTTTATGTCTAGGTTTTTTAGCATTTTTATTCACAGAACAATGAAAGGGGAATTATTGAACAATTGCTTCTGTAACCATTTAGAGATAATGAGATTTTGTGAAACATTTAGAAGTTATTTGTTTCACAATGATAAATATTTTTTGACAATAATTTTGATGCCCAAACTCAAGCATATTATTTCAGAAGTAAACGCTTGAATCTTTATTGACCCATGGTGGGTAAATACATCAGTGCAGTGGTCGACAATAAACATGCAAACATTATTACATTATAGAAAACTTTTTACCATTAAGAAAACAAGAACGTAATCATAAAATTTCTGATTTTTATCAATAAAAAACATACCAATAATATCAGGAGGAAGATTATCATTAAAGTGAGTCATCATATCTTTAAGACAATGCTGATTTGTTTATGCAATACAAATTTAAAAAAACTTCTAAGTTCAATAAACATATCATACACAAACACAATAATTGCTAGTTTGATTAGTAATTAATAACACTAACAAAAGAAATCCAGATGTTGTTCACTATTTGCCATGCTTACTTTATAACAAGGGTGTCCAACTTTTTACTTGTCGCAGGCCAAATTTTTGTGTATAAGTTTATCATGGGCTGCAATCGCTGCACTAATCAAACTGAAGTTATCATGGAAATTAGTTCAAACATTTCCATCCCCAAAATAGGTGTTAAAATTTCTTTGTGAGTTGCACAAAAAGGCTTTGAGGGCCACATGCGGCCCATAGGCTGCAGGTTGGACACCCCTGCTTTATAATCTTTTAGATTTTGAAAAATTCCCAAACCCTGCAAGGTTAGTAACAACAAAGAGTAAACAAGATCCAAAAAATGCTTGGTCAAGTTGAGCACATTACTCTAAATATCTATACAGAAAAAAAAAAATTTATATCTGCATTTGCTAAAACAAATATGTTTAAGTTAAAAAAAACTTCTTTATATATATAACTACATAAAATAGAACTACAAGAAACAAAAATTGAACGAAAATTTAATTAATTGGTTTATTTATAGTCTAAATATAATTAGCAAAATTATTGCCAAAAATCAAGTTATGTTTAAAGGTTTGTCCTTTTTTTAGTTTAAAACCTATGAAGCATATTAAAATTAAACCACATCTAATTGAAAATTGTTTTTGATTGAGATAAGACTAAAAGCGATTTTTGGCTCAATCTTTTTTCAATTAACACTATTTATTTAAAGTGGTATGAAGTTTTTAAAGCTGTGTTTTATGTTAAACATTAGATTAATAGCAGGAAATTAATTAATGTTGATGACAACTGAAAGAATCAAGACAGTTAGACAACCTAAGTAGTCTACAGATTTAAAGATATATCGCAATATTTTGTTTGATTAAAGTTATAAGCACATTAAAAATATTAGTACCTTAACCCTTTGACAGTCCCGTGCATCACATGTGATACACAGGGCCTTTAACTCAGACGTCTTGAAAACCCCTTAGACTGTCAAAGGGTTAAGTTAAAATTTATAGTTTGGTTTTATTTCAGTTTTGAAAAAGTATTTTTATGGTTCTCATTCACCATACAATGTAGTTGCCTTTTTCGCTTTTGGATCGTTAAAAAATCATTTTTACTCTCTTTCAAGTTTAATTAAAGTATGCCAAAATAAACTACATTTATCGGGTCTTGTTCACTGTTCGCCGTTACTAACTTTGCAGGCTTTGAGAATTCGCAGTATTTTAAAACATAATCAGCTAAACGTGGCAAATTGTGAACATAAATTCATTAAGTCACACACCAGGTTACCAAATAGACCGGTAGCCCATTAAACTAATTTAAATATTAATTTAAATATACTTTTTAACTAGGGTGGAAAGCTCATTAAATAATATTATAAAGACAAAAAAAACTGGCAATCCTCAAAAGTTTACATCAGTGTCTTCTCAAGTTTCTCGTCGAAATTATGACATTATTGTTGTTGTTTCTATTATTGTATATTTGCTGCTCCAATAATATTTGTTTTGAAATCATGTGCTATTGAAAACCACTGAAGCGTTGCAATAATGATTGGTTGAACTAGGCCTACATAGTTTGTTTTTATTTGCATCCAAAAGAACCAATAGATAATAATTAAAAAACAAAATAGAGCAAAGGTTGCAAAAAGGGAGACGGCAACTAAACAATATACGTTACAGCTGCACAAAAAATTGCGCATGGTCACCACAGCAGATTCATTTTTTTTGACAAACCTAGATTTTTATTTTTTCATCCCTATTTTTATTTTCCTCGCAGGCGTCTGAGCAAAGAGCAACTGTCAAGCAATTATCCCGACCTGCTTTTGAAGATGCCTGATATTGCTGTTCGGTTGAAATTTTTTATTTTGGTTCGCTAGTCTTTATTAAAAATATTATTAAAATTCAGTACTGCTTGCCAAGACTGCAAAGTAGGGAAAAGTAGCCTTACCTGCAAACTACTAAGATTTTTGCCATTCTGTTGTGTTCTTAGGAAAGACACTAATTGCACTTTCTCCTGCTTGGCGGTCTTGGAAAGCAGTTATAAATTGCTGTCATATCTCTGTAAAACCAGAAAAAAACAAAATAAAAATTTCTTGTATCTTGGTAGGTTTGGTACCTCCGAAATAATATCTTGGTAGGCCTATCTCCGAAAGCAGTTCGAGGGAATTGCTTGGCCTATGTATAGCGTCTCCGACGCTTTTCTGTGAGTCAAGAGAATAAATAGCCAATAGAGATAGAAAAAATATGGTTAAAATGATTATAAAATTTATATGAAACGAAAGTTTTACCAGAGACTACTTAACTCCTTAGTACTGGTGACACCAAGCGAAGCAAGCTCCGCTATCAAGAATTGGATATCTCGAGGCACGTTTTTCAAAGTCTCGGTCTCGTAACCCCAAAGTCTCGTCTCGGTCTTGGTCTCGGACCACTGCGTCTCAAATCCAGGCCGAGACGCTGCAGCGATGTGAGCAAAGCTCAGAGATGTTGTAAATATGTTATGATTTTTGGTAAAAATTTGTTATTTGTAGGTTTTTTTAGCCATTCGAGGTCATGGCCCCCTTTAAATTTGCCATTAGTCACTGTAGAATTGAACCATAGGAATCTTTATGCATGGAAATCAAGAAGCCTGAACACCGCGTATGGTGCTCGAGAAATTATAGACCTTTTTTATAAACATTTAAACGTTTTGCATTTCATATTGGTATCTCAAAATGTGGCTACCGGTATATCATGATGTTTTTAATCGTAGTTGATATGATTCTACGACATTATAACAATTTGCATGTGTGAGCATTAAGCAATAGACACGATTGCGGTTCAAAGCCTACTCGCTGGGTTTTGTTGTGTCCTTGTGGAAAGATACTTTACGGCATTGTTTTTTACTTTAAATTTCAGTCATATTACACATCAAAATTAAAAATATCTTAAAAATTTATTTTATTTAATATAATTTAGGAAGAGAGGTAATTTTTTAAATCCATTTATAAATAATTGCAAGCAAAACCCAACATTTCATTAGTTTGCAAAGTTTATTAAAAAAGCTGAACGCTTTCGACTATCATCAGTCCTCATTGAAGCATCTAAAATATTTAACACAATTTAATAATTAATTATAAACGACAAATACAATCAATTAAAGATGCTTCGATAAGGACTGATGATAGTCAAATACGTTCAGCTTTTTTAATAAACTTTGCAAACTAATGAAATGTTGGATTTTGCTTGCGATTATTTATAAATATATTTTATTTAGATGGCACAAAAGAGTCCCATCTGTAGCACTGTGCATCACGCAAGCCGAACCCGAGATCATAGTTTCGAGTTTTAAACTTTTATCAGGGACAGTCAGCTTACCAAGGTTTTGTCTCAAAGCTGGTCATATACTAAGGCTTGTGGGGTTCCACCAGATGCATTGCTGCACTGATAGAAGCGACATTATGCATCACTCACGCCGATGCAGATGCTAGGAATATATCGAGTTATAGTAGTAGTAGTAGTAGTAGTATTTATTTATCGCGTCCAAAAATTGGCAATTAATCAACGGAATGAAAATACACTAACAGAAAAAGCGACGAGGTGAAGCGAAAGACCATTATTAGTAGCCTGATGGCCACTCGGTCGCCGAGTCTGCTTCACCTCATAGTAAAAGAAATTAGTACTATAAGCAACAAAAACAAAACAATTACACATTAAAATAAACGTATAATGACACATCAGAAAATAGGACAGACGACATTAAAGAGTATCATCTGTGGCGTTGTACATCACGCAAGCCGAACCGAAGACCATAGTTTGGAGTTTTAAACTTTCACCTGGACAGTCTTCTTATTTAGATTTTGCCGCTTCTATTAGTGCAGCAATGCATCTGATAAAAGCCTGCAAATCTTAGAATTTTTTCTTTATATATGACCAGCTCTGCAAAAATACCTGGGTTTTAGTTGGTAAAGAACTTTTAATTAGCAAAGTTTAGCTCGCTTGATGCCTGAAAGAATTGGTAAGTGGTCTGTTGGAGTGGGACGCTGGCATCCAAATGTTTAAAGCGTCATTCAAGACACTTTTTATGAGGCGAGCATGTGCGGTGCAAAGTAGGCCTATTCAGTTGTCAAGTAGACCAAATATAGGACAACAGCGAGACGCGGAAAGGTATTTTTTGCGCAATGCCACAAGGTTGTGACAAAACGTGAGCAATTTTTTCAGCTTAACCCCAAAATATGTAGGGATCAAACAGAATGGTAAAACTTCGTTTTGTTGTGAACTTGTAGCTCAGGTTTGGCTTCTCGCTTATTAAAATAAAAAGCTGCCATCCCGTCTTTGCGTGACTGAGTTTCATTCTTCAAGTTTGATGAAAGGGTGAAAGAGTGAGTGGGCTATGACCTACTAGTAAGATTATTTTTATATACTCCATACTTTTCGACGAGAGTGTGAAAGTGAATGCTCTAATCAAAACCATCCATCTTTCATCCATCTCTTAAATTTCAGTAAATCTGTAGCAGCCAAAATCGAGTTGTGCTTCATTTCAAAGCACTGCAGTAAAGTTTTATAGAGAGTTTTACACTCTTCATACCAATACGGCGTACGTTAGTTTTGGTGACCGCGTGAAATAGTCTTTTAGGGTGCTTTGCGATAGCGTTGCGATAGCGTTGCGATAGCGTTGCGATAGCGTCCTGGCAAGTCGTTTTCACATCAGGTGATTTCAGCAGCAAAAAAGTCTTTTCGAATTTTTTGGTTAAAGTAATGTCTTTCCACTTGACACTGCAAAAATTCCATCGTTTAACTGGCATGCTAACATTGGCAAAGTGAAACTTGGTAACTTAATAATATAAGCCTACTAGGCGAGGGTCAATGTTTTAATTTGGAAAACTTTTTTGTGATTTATGTTGAAGATTTTTGGTGTGGAAAGGAATTCATATACTTTTTGTACTTATTGGTTAAACCACGGTAGTGAAGTCAGAGAAAATGTTTTTCAACTCCACCAATTCAAAGTTTTTTGACACCACGAGATCTAATAATATGACTCTAACTCAGTCTAATTGTCGGCAGCATGGTCGAGTGGTTAAAGCACCAGACTGATGATCAACATACTCTCTGTTCAAAACCCACTTGCGCCATTCTGTTGTGTCCTTGGGAAAGACACTTTACGGCGTTTTCCCCTGCTTGGTGGTCTTGACAAGCAGTTCTAAATTACAGTAATATCTCTACTAAATTACTAGCGGACAGTAATATCTTGGCATCTCCGGAAGCAGGTCGGGGTAATTGCTTACCCTATGTATAGCGCCTCCGTCGCTTTCCTGCGAGTCAGGAGGATAAATATAGAGATAAAAATAAAAAAATAAAAAAAAATTTTCAACCGGGGTTCCGCCAGTACCGTCCAGGGGTTCCGCAAGTTTACAATTTAGAGCTGGGTTCAAGTAAATTAGTACTTACAGTAAGTAAATTATTTATGTTGCGTCCAATGCTTATTTGTGCTTTTCTGTTTCAATCTTCTTCATTTTTATTCGCTTTCAATCGTCCTTAGATGTTTGATTCATGGTTCGTTAATTCGTTTGAATTACTCTTAACTAATTCTTTAATATTTGGAATGTCGCTCACGCTGCGACCGGAGTTATCCAAGTCTGCGTTTTGATTGAAACTGCTATATTTAGAGATTCTCGCTTTGGTAGTGTATAATTTGATAACTGGGAAAAGAACTTGCTAAATTTTCTTCTCGTACAGGGTTAATACAATCTTGTCTTTAAATTTGTTCGATAAAGTGTAAAATTATTTGATTTGATTGATTACCGAATTGATTAAATTATTTTTTTACTTGCGTCGATTAATTGAAAGAAGATTGTCAAGAAGACATCGTTCAACTTTTTATCTGAATAAAATCAATAATTTACTTATTACTAATTTATGTATTTTTTGAAAGACTCGAGAGGTAAAAGTAAGTTTAAATTATGATAAAATCTATCGTGATAAGGCAAGGCCACCTAGCCTAGATAAAAAAATCTATACAGTCAATTTATGAAGTCATAATACTTGGTCAAATTTGCTACTTTCAAAAAATTCTAACCTTAGTCTGCTTTGCTGGCACTGCTTTAAGTTAAACTTCTTGTTTGAAAACAGTAGGTTAATTGACGATTAATAAAACTGTGAAAAAATGATTTTATAAGGGTTTAAATAAAATCAAACTCTTTTTTTGTTGTTGGTTACTTTTGGTAAAACAAACAAATGTCATTATTATTATTATTATCATTATTAGTTGAAAAAGACGATTGAGATTGTGCGTATCGATACTACTTAAAATCTAAAAACTTCTGGTTAAAGTTCTGCACTTCTTTGCACTCCTTACAATTATGAAAAGATTTTTAAAAAAACGTAAATTAGAAACAAATGAAGAGGCGGAGGATTCGAGACAGCCTGATGAAGCTGCAGCCAATGGCAGTGATGCTACTTCGTCGAAACTATCACGAAGTGATGAAATAAACCTGCAAATAAAAATTCGACAATATT
Source organism: Diplosoma virens (assembly GCA_963680785.1). Lineage (NCBI taxonomy): Eukaryota > Metazoa > Chordata > Ascidiacea > Aplousobranchia > Didemnidae > Diplosoma > Diplosoma virens. The sequence goes on from OY796884.1 coordinate 46,904,990, forward strand.
GTGAAAATTATATAGCTCAGGAATTTACTTGGACTGGAAACCCAGACTGCCCTTCACCTTTGTGTATTGTTTGTGGGGAGAAGCTAGCTAATAGTGCTATGGCACCAGCCAAACTGAAAAGGCATTTGACAACTAAACATACAGAGTTGTCCGGCAAAAATGAACAATATTTTAAAAGAAAATTGGCATCAAATAAAAGGCAAGTTTCTATGTTTACCAAAAAGTTCATGTTGAGTGACAAAGCACAAGAGGCAAGTTATGCTGTGGCGGAGATAGTTGCAAGTAAAATGAAATCCCATACCATTGCTGAAAGTGTAATTTTACCTGCATGCAAGCAAATAGTTAAGATAATATTTGGAGAGGATGCTGTATCAGAGCTAAGTAAAATTCCAGTTTCTGACAACACAATAAGTAGGCGCATTGAAGACATGTCAGAAAATATTGAGTGCAATATTAAGTCTAAAATATTGAAACATGAATTGTTTGCACTTCAAGTTGATGAGAGTACAGACATCACTGGTAAAGCACAGCTCCTTGTATTTGTTCGTTTTATTGATCATGAAGGTATTGTAGAAGACTTCTTGTGCTGCAAAGAATTGCCAGAAACAACAAAAGGACAAGATATATTTGATGTTTTAATTGCATATTTGGAGTATTGTGAATTGAACTGGAAAAACTGTGTTGGTATTTGTACTGATGGTGCCCCTGCAATGACAGGGTGTCTCAAAGGTTTTGTCTTAATCGCACAAAAGCAGAATTCAAATATTATCCATACTCACTGTTTTATTCATAGAGAAGCACTAGTTGCTAAAACTCTTGGAACTGAACTAAATTCTGTATTGAATATGGTAGTGAAAATAGTTAATTACATCAAGATGAGGCCACTTAAACGTCGACTGTTTACAAAACTTTGTGTGAGTATGGAAGCACAACATCACACTTTAATCCAGCACACACAGATACGATGGTTGTCAAAAGAGAAAGTGTTGTCTCGTTTTTACGAACTAAGAGAAGAGCTATTAACTTTCTGTTTGCAAGAAAACCTGAAAGAGTTTGTAGAATGCTTGAGTGATGACCGTTGGTGTTCCAAGTTAGCATATCTTGCCGATATATTTCATGAACTAAACCTCTTGAACAGTGGCATGCAGGGAAGGAACGAAAATATCTTGTCAGAAATAAATGCTTTTCAAAAGACAGTGACAATATGGAAGAAACGCATAACCGCAGGTCTCTCAAAAGCAATTGTCCAGAAATTGCACCACTAATCTTTAATCACTTGGATACTTTGTTAAAAAATCTTGACAAATATTTTTCTTCGCTATCTATTGACCAGTATGACTGGGTCAGAAACCCATTTGTGGAATTTGAACCATCTGGAGGACAATTTACATTGCAACAAGAAGAAGAACTTGCCAGTGTTTCAAGTGATAGAACATTAAAGTTGAAGCATTCTGAGCTAAGCCTGGATGTATTCTGGTTGTTGGTTAAAAAGGAATATTCTGCAATTGCTCAGAAAGCGCTACAACTTCTTCTGCAGTTTTCAACCTCCTACTTGTGTGAGTTTGCATTTTCAGCTCTGACAACCATCAAGCACAAGAAGCGAGCACAATTACTGTCTGTGAAAGATGAGCTTCGTGTGTGTTTGTCAAAAACACGACCCGATCTTAAGGGGTTGTGTAAGAAACACCAGGCTCAACTTTCTCATTGAATTTTTTTGAAAATAAATGTACTTTTTTTACAGTTTGTATTTTTATTGTAAATAAATCTGAACATAATATGTTAGTCTCATTATATTAATTAAAAAATGTTTTTGCATATGAGAATTAAATTAATGCACAGGGGTTCCTCGAGCCTCTGGAATGTTTCATTGGGGTTCCGCTCCACCAGAAAGGTTGAAAACCACTGCTCTAACTTCAGCACATGTAGAAAAGGAGTCCAACTCCAATGCAAAATATGCGGCTCCAGCAATTCCGACTCAACAATATAATTTTAAGCAGAGTTGTGGAGTCGGAGTCCAGGAGTCGCATGTTTTACAGCGGAGTCGGTTTTTCAGATTCGGTGGAGTTGGGAATCGGAGTCCTTATTGCTTTTAACACATTCGCTGCCACGTCTCCACATTTGTGGAGACACGGCATAATTTATATGTGCCACGTGTCCACAAATGTGGATACAGATTTTTTCTGATTAAGAAGGCCTCTCCACAAATGTGGATACATTTAAATAGAATTTTCTATGGCCTTTAATCCCTCTGGGGAAAATTTTCAGTATAAATTGTATCCATAAAAGTGGATACATTCCTCACACTGGTGCATTTAATTTTTTCTCGATCTTGGCAGCAAATGTGTTAAAGACTTCGATTTACGTTAAATTATTTTACATTTTTACATTTTATCTGTTATATTTATCCTCCTGACTTGCATGAAAGCGACGGAGGCGCTATAAATGGGGCAAGCAATTACCCAACCTGCTTCTGAAGATGCCAAGATATTCATCATTGTGCGAAGATACCGACGCTTAAGACCAACTCTAGTACAAATACTGTGTGCTGCCCCCATTTGCCTCCCCAAACGGGTAGCGAATGCATTGATGGGTTTTCAGTTACTGTTATAGTATGTGACGTCATAGCGCACGGCTCTACTGCCTTCTTCTCTATGGTTTGATAAGTGTGGTTAACCGCGTGATAAACTATTAGTATAACTTACAGATTCAATCGTATAACTATCGTGTAACTCCGTATAAATAAAAGAGCTAACTGCAGATACTAGTGGAACTCATAACATGGCGTCGTCGACAGTCAGCTTATAAATTTGTTTAAAGAAAATAAGCTTACGAACCATTATAAAAGTATACTGCAAGTTCGTGATCGGAGATTTGTAAAAGATTGAAGATAAAAGAGACATGGCAAAAAACAAGCGAGAGCTGCAAGCAGAATTAGAAGCAGCAAACAAACGTATAGCCGAATTATCTCAATCTAATCAAAACGCGAATAGTAATATTAGTAATAATGAACCTCCCTCTTGGTTAAACACTCTTTTAGAGGCACAGTCTGAAAGCCAGCGACAAATGCAGCTTGAAAGCCAGCGACAAACGCAAAAAATAATCGAACGATTTTCGCCACAGCAGCTGGCCCAATGCGCAAACAGCGAGAGAAGCGAATCACGTGAGCAAACCATTGACGTCAACAATTCTAACAACGAGGCAAGGCGAACCAAAGCGGACGCACAAAAGCCTTCGACACTGCAGGTGGGAATTTCGTTAGCTGAATTTGCGAAATGGCGTAAATCGTACAACGATTATGCTACGGTCTCGCTTGCAACAGAGCTGCCATTGAGCAGTCAGTTGGCATTGCTTCGCGGTTTTTTTTCGATGGACATGCGAGAAGCCGTAGAACACGTACTTCTTATCCCGGATGATACGACACTTAAACCAGACGAAGTGTTAGACAAAATTAAAAATTACATCCGGAGTCAAAGAAATATAGCGTTAGATTGCGTCGCATTTGAAGAGAGAAAGCAAGCGGCTGGCGAAAACTTCGATTCGTTTTTAATCGCGATCAAAACTTTGGCAAGAGACGCAGACTTGTGCAATGAATGTTTAAATCGTCGTTTAGTCACAAAAATCATGTCGGGAATATATGACAAAGAGACTCGAACAAAGCTCCTAGCCATGTCCCCATTACCTGATCTTCAGACCGTCACTGATTTATGCAGATCGGAAGAGTCAGCAAAACTAGACGACGCGCGAATAAGCCGACAGCTGAATGAGAGAAGAGCATACCAAAGCAAATTTCGCCGAAATTTCTCTAAATCTAAAGAGCGCACTAAAACGCCCTGTACAAAATGCGGTAAAAAGACCTGCCCACCAAAAGGTCAAACCCACTGTCCCGCAAAGGATACAGAGTGCTTAATATGTCGCAAAAAAGGTCACTTTACATCAGTGTGCTTTCACAACAAACCCGGGTTTAACAGACGCGAAGAAACGAAGAAAAAGTTAACGGGACAAATAAAGCGTAGATGCAATGCTAACGCAAATTTCGCTAACTCCGCGGCGCCCAAAATAACTGTTAATCTTTTTTCTCTTAAACATCGTAACCCGTTAGGTTCCACAGAAGCTACACCAGACACAGGTGCCGAAGCAAGTCTTGTTGGGGTAAACATCATTCAACGGCTCGGAATAGATCTTGCTAATCTAATGCCGCCAAATCAAGACACTCTTAGTGCAGTAAATCGGCAGACCGTAACATGCGTAGGGACCTTCCCATGCATCATCGAATACTGCGGCCGATTCGTGGAAGAAACCATTTACGTCTGTCCTGAGGTAGAAGATTTTTTGCTTGCTTGGTACGTATGTCAACAGGTTAACATTCTACCTGACACGTATCCTCAACCGATAAATTCATTAAAAACACCTCGAAAATTAGCAAGCATATTAAAAGCAGAGAACACAAGATTCATTATATCAGAGAACCCAACTGAAGCAGAAATTAATAAAATTGAGAACAAGTTGATAAAATCGTACAGCGATGTGTTTTCTGAAGACACAACATTACGGGAAATGAACAGTAAACCCATGAAAATTTCCTTGAAAGACGATGCTGTTCCATTTGCTTTACCTGTTCCACGCCAAATACCTTTAGCTTTCAGAAGGATGGTGAAGACAGAGCTTGACCAACTCATACAAGCCGGAGTCATTGCACCAGTAACAGAAGCAACTGATTGGGTGCACCCTATGGTCGTTGTACAAAAACCCAATGGTGGAATTCGTCTCTGTATTGATTTGCAGAAATTGAACAAATACGTACGCCGTCCATATCATCCATCTAAATCACCTGCTGAAGCTATTACGAATATTTCTTCTTCGTCTAAATTTTTCTCAACATTAGACGCCACTAAAGGATACTGGCAAGTACCTTTAGAAAAAGAAAGTCAAGACTTTACCACATTCATTACGCCGTTCGGAAGATTTAAATTCCTTCGAGCTCCGATGGGACTAGCTTCTTCTCAAGACGAATATTGCGCAAGAGGCGATGAAGCTCTGCAAGGCATTGAAAAAGTCGAAAAAGTGGTAGATGACATTCTTATTCAAGGCGAAACTGCACAGGAGCACTTGAATACCGTAGTGGCTGTACTAAACAGATGTCGAGAACACGGTATTACTCTTAATCCGAAGAAAGTGCAGTTACTACAAAGTGCTGTGAGATATGTCGGATATATAGTGAGCAGCGACGGTATTAAAGCAGACCCCACAAAAATTGAAGCAATCTCTGAATTCCCTGCTCCAACAAACATAACCGAATTACGATCTTTTATGGGCATGGCAAACCAGCTGGGCGGATTTACTCACCTACTCAGTGAAGCAGCAGGCCCACTTCGGGACTTGCTCAAACCAAAAAATGCTTTTCTCTGGTCACCCCAGCATGAAGAAGCATTTACAAAGACAAAAGAAATTCTTTGTAGCCCCCATATTTTGGTTGCATTCGACCCCAATCTGGAAACGATGCTGCAAACAGATGCATCTCGGTTGAAAGGTCTAGGTTTTGCACTTTTGCAAAAACATCAAAAAACATGGAAATTGGTTCAAGCAGGATCACGTTTTATAACTGAGACTGAGGCCAACTACGCTATGGTTGAACTGGAATTGCTCGCTGTTGTTTGGGCTATGCGTAAATGCCGCATATATCTGCAAGGTTTACCCAATTTCGAGCTGATAGTAGATCACAAGCCATTAGAGTCAATCCTGAATACCCAGACACTCGATATGGTGGATAATCCCAGGATTCAGAGACTTAAAGAAAAACTCAGCGCCTTTATATTCCACACCACCTGGAGAAAAGGCAAAGACCATGTGATCCCCGACGCGTTGTCACGAGCACCGTGCCGCGACCCAGAACCAGAAGATATCATAAACGTAGACACAACCAGAATGATCTGCAAAAACGTTTCTACAATTCTGAGAGGAAAAGACCCAGAAGTCACAAAAGAAACATTTATCGATCCAATGCTGGAAGACTTAAAAGAAAGTACTCAGCAGGACGAAGCAGCACAACAATTAATCACTGCTATTAAAAGCAACTTTTCAAAAGGAAACGAATATCCATTAGCTCAACCTTTCAAAAAGCTGAAAGATCAGCTTACTTTCGAAGATGGATTAATTCTCCTGAACAGCCATCGCATTGTGGTGCCGGTACAGAAAAGAAAAGAAATACTGACAAAGCTACATGCCTCACATCAAGGCATCGAAAGAACAAAACAAAGAGCGCGTCAAATAGTGTACTGGCCAGGAATCAATAGCGACATCAAAAATACCGTTGAAGCCTGCACGAAATGCCAAGAGCACCAACCAAGCTTGCAACAGGAACCATTACAACGCGATCCCCTCCCATCAAGACCCTTTGAAGACGTATCTGCAGATTTATTTTATTATGCCGGTAAGACTTACCTGGTTTATGTAGACCGTCTGTCGGGATGGATTAAGCTCAGCGAGTTCTCTCATGACCCTAGTTCACATCAGATAATCAGCACTATAAGAAAATTTTTCGTGGACACAGGGGTACCAGTACGAATCAGAACTGACGGAGGACCGCAATTCACATCAAGCAAGTTTCAACAGTTTCTCAAGAAATGGGGAGTAACTTCCACCATAAGTACTCCACATTACCCACAGTCAAACGGACACGCAGAAGCAGCAGTGAAAGCCATGAAGCACCTTGTTGCCAAAACTGCTGAGCATGGTAGTCTCGACTGCGATGAGTTTAGCAGCGGCCTAATCGAATGGGTTAACACACCCAAGGCCCATGGGTTATCACCAGCCGAAATCTTATACGGCGCCCCGCTACGTTCAATCGTCCCAGCTAAACTGAAATATTTCAAGGAAGATTGGCAAAACAAATTCGACAAGTGGGACGCAGCTTTATCAAATCTACAAGTGGCTGCAGAAACCGAATACAATAAACGCGCAAAACACCTCAATCCACTAAAAATCGGACAACATGTTCGAATTCAAGACCATATTACAAAAAAATGGTTGCGATCAGGACTCATCATCGGCGTCGGGAGAAACCGCGACTACCACATAAAACTACCGAGCGGTCGAGTCTGTTGGCGCAATAGACGTTTTATTCGCCCTCTCCCCACCGAAGGGGGAGACCCCAAAGAGGAAATGATGACATCAGACGAACGTCACGTCCATTTTGAAGATGAAGTCTTTCCATCATCTCCAACCTCGCGGCGAAGCGTGAGACAAAAACGCTTTCCTAATCATTTAAGAGATTTTATATGAAGTAGCGTAAAACTCATAACGCTTGTGCCGTATTGTATATAGTTTGTGCATGTTTATTAATCGGGCTTGTACAATGTACTATATTTTTCTTAGACAACCTTTTCGCTAAAAAGCTTCTTAAAAGGGGGTTGTTATAGTATGTGACGTCATAGCGCACGGCTCTACTGCCTTCTTCTCTATGGTTTGATAAGTGTGGTTAACCGCGTGATAAACTATTAGTATAACTTACAGATTCAGTCGTATAACTATCGTGTAACTCCGTATAAATAAAAGAGCTAACTGCAGATACTAGTGGAACTCATAACAGTTACAGTCAGCTTGTGCGGGAGAATGTAGCTTACTTTTCGAACGGGCCCCTCTGCCTAAAGACCTTTTTACCCTACGCGACCCTCGATGCAGAATGAATATTGTCATTCGAACAATTCATTTTGCTATATTCGTTAAATTGCTTTTGGTCTGTTTCTCACCTTCGACCTTACCGCCATGGGTAGCCCTGAGAGGAGTTGAAAACTCCAGACGGCATTGCTCTTAGGATCATAAAAAACGCTAACCCCTCCACCACGTCAAGGTAGCAATCTATTGGAGAAGCCAATATAATGCTGTTCAAGAGAAAATTACCTCTATAAAACTAAAAAACGAAATTAAAATTTTTAAGATATTGCTGTCCGATAGAAAATTTTTATTTCGTTTTTTAGTTTTATAGAGACATACCTGAAATTTAGAACTGCTTGCCAAGACCGCCAAGCAGGGGAAAATGCCCAAAAGATGTCTTTCTCAAGGACACAACAGAATGGCGTGAGTAAGTTTTGAATCGAGACCATGTTGATCACAATCACGGTGCTTTAATGTGCTTTAACCACTAGACTTAGTCCTCCAAGGTTGTCCTCAAAGCCGTCAACACACCTAACAAACTACTTCGATTCCACTGAAAAACATTCGGTTACGACTTCCGACTCACAACCCTAGCTTAGATTAAGCAACTTATGTAAAGTCTCGTGTCTCGTCTCGGTCTTGTACTCCAAAGTCTCGTCTCGTCTCAATCTCGTTACCCTAAAGTCTCGTCTCGTCTCGGTCTCCAAGCAGCAGCGTTTTTCAGTGATGGGTCACACTTTTGACGCCAAAGAGATAAAACTTTTTTTTAGTTCAATTCAGTTTTTTTTCTGCTTCGCCACATAGGTAAGTAAAAATAAAAACTATAATTATTTATCAGTAAACAAAAGACTGGGCATCAGAAAAAGAAAGAAGCAACAAAACGTTGTGGCTTGCAGGTATAGTAATGAAATGTAAACGTTTTTTTACAAGAACCTTGCTTCACCTTGTATGATCAAGCCTCGAGCTTAGTGGAAGCTTCAACATAGGCCTACTCTACCATTAAGCCCGCCAAAAGAAATTTTTTGAACTTCTTTAGACATTTGCTTATTGTGTAAAATCAGCAGAGTTGAACGAGTCTGAGATTTGAAGGACTCGAGTCAGTCCGAGTCTTTCGGAAATGTGACTCGACAGTGATGGCTTTAGTACAGAGCAAACGGAGCAACCGCACCGGGTGCGCTTAAAAAACATCAAAAAGTGGCCTTAAACAAAATATTGTTCTATATCTTCTTAGTAGCATCATAACCGTGCCTTCCCTGTCTGCATCTTAATTTTAGGATGAAAATAAGGATAATTTTAGGATGAAAAGTCAATATTCTGAACTGCCTCGGATAGATCTCTCCGCTTTCTGTCCAGCTTGGCAAGCAAAGCTGTAGCAGTCAAATTCGAGTTGTCTCGCTTGAGAATATTGCAGGAACGTTGTATAAAGGGATTCATACTCCGCATCTCAACACAGAGTATAGTTGTTTCGATGCCGGCGTGGGATAGTCTTTTTGGCAGCTGTTTTGATGATATTACAGAAGTCCTGGTAAGCCTGGTAACCCACATTAAGTGAATCAGGCGGCAACAAAGTCTTTGCGAATTTATTCATCAAAGCCAATGTAATGACTCCATTTGGCCTTGTGGAAGTTCCATCGCTTAACAGGCATGCTTGACACTTACAGAGCAAAGCTTTGTAGTGCAATAACCAAAGGTCAATGTTGTGACCTGGGAAACTTTTTAAGGACACGTCTATCCGGTAAGGACTGTTAGGACTTACGTTAGCGAAAGCTAGATCTGGATTGGTGCCAGTGTTTTAGCGGTTGGAGTAAAAACTGAGGTTTCGCTAGAATAAATTGAAGAACTGTATGTAGTGTTTGAAAGTTTTAAAGACTGATTCTAATTGGCTAAAAACTAAGGTTAGTAACAGTTATCATAATAATTGAAAATATTTAATAAAGTGAAACCACATTTCGTGGGCGCGAAAAATTTTTGACGAAAAAGAAACAAAATTATGAAAGTTTTATATTAAAATTTGAAACTAAAAAAAAAGTTTTTTACACTTTTGTAAACAAACTCTTTCTGTCTACACAAATTAGGTTTACGAAAGGTGATAAAAATCGGTTCTAATAGATGGAAGTCGGACCGTGCTTTAGAAAGAATAAAAAATTGATTGTCCTTATAGCGAGATGCAAGTTTTTGGTTGTGTAACAAATGATTCCAATCGCCGAGTCACAATGCGGTATAGAATCAGCTGATTTACCTTGGCGCTTTGTTTTTTTTTGTTCTTGACCGGTTCTGTTCCGAATAGACTTCGGCACATGCTGACGGACTCTGTCAGTTCAGTTCAGTTCAGTTTTCTTTTATTTCTGCGCGGCCACATGAACAAAATAACAAAATGTTGAAAAGTTTGTGAGTTGTTGAAAGACGGGGTTAGAAAAAGAAAGTTGCAGGGGCATACGTTGTAACATCGCAATTCGCTTTGTCGGCAATTCATAATTTTAAATAACTCGCTTTGTTTTAGCGACGTTCTAAAACGGTCCCCTAGTAATCGGTTCGTTGATTTCGAAGACAAAGGAATTAACTGCAACCAGTGAAAGTTATAGACAATGCTCACGAGCAGTAAAGTTTTGACGAAGATTGTGTTGAATTGAGTATATATTGTAGCGTCAAATATTTAGAGTATAAAGAATTGCCAGTGAAGAAAATTCAGGTGAAATTTTATTGTAATGAAGTTGAATGTTTATTTTAATAATTTTAGCTGGTAATTAATTCGGTACAGATACAGTATTTGAAATTAAATTGTAATTAAATTAAATTCTAATTTTACTATGTCGTTTAATTTTGTAAATCTGCTTTACTGCTTAATGGTGTGCACTAGTTGGTTTATCGCTATTTCATATACTGTTAATTTGGTAATTGTTTGTTGTTGTTGTTTTATTCTAAATTTCCTCTCCAACTCTGTCTTTTCTGTTAACAGAAAACCGCAGCGTTGGACCGTTCAAAAATATAGAATCTGATAAAAGAAATTTGCTCCGCGTTTTCCCATGTGTATGTCTCGCGTATCACTGGGCGCGTTTTAAGACATTACATACGTATTCATATACGACATTACTTTGTTGAAAAGTGGAAAGAATGTCCTTACGTATTGCAGATAAAATTCGTATGGTAGAAAAAAGCACTCGTAGTTGGACCGCTCCAAAACAGTTAGTAATAGATGGTTTTATCTTTCTATCAAATTTCAGGAAATTTTCGCCAATTTATGGTAATTTTAAAAAGACAGGACATTTTGGGGGCCTTCCTTAGTGTTTTGTTGAAAATGTAAAAGTTTTTTGAAAATTCTGGAATCGATAAGGAATTCTGAATAACCATTTTTTACAAGGATAGAGTGAATGTTGCTAATTAATGCTCTAAGGGTAGATTTAGAGCAAATTTTTACGGCTCAATAGAATTATAGCAAAGTGATACGTTAACACATCGTTAATTTTGAGTCTTAAGTAAATAATTAAACTTCCTCTGAAAAAAAATTGTTTTTTGTTTTTGTATTTAGGCCTATTACTTTTGATGGCGTTACTCAAAGGCGAAAAAGTTATGGGTTGAGTACGGGCAGATCCTAGGTAAAATTGCTTGAGGTACGGATGAGTACGAGCCGCAAATAATGGCCCATCTTGGTCTCTAAGACACTAAGACAGTCTATTGCTAAAGCCAACAAAACACAGTGAGTAAGCTAAAGTGATTGAGTAGGATGTCTTCCGTTCCGATGAATTTCTTTTTTTACGACGTAATGACTGGATGACGTAGAAATTTTTGTTAAGTCAAGCATGTCAGCGGGGTGTCGTAGATTAACAGATTGGTGTAAGAAAGATTGAAAGTGTTAGGTAATGACTGGCTCATACCCTTTCTTTTTTTAAAAAATCAGCCTTAAAATAATGACCTCACCTCACTGCAAATTGCAAATAAAAAGCTACAGCTTAATTGTCATATGAGAAGAAAGTTTGGATTAAAGTTATAATGCGTTATATGGGAAAGTGATTGGTCTCTTATACCGACTTGCTGAAAAGGTCGAAGGCGTTAAACCTAAAGAAATCTTTGAGCGATTACCCAGACCTGCTTTTAAAAATGCCAAAATTTAGTTGTCCGGTTCACAGCCGTACCTGCCAGGGGGGCAGGAGGGAATACTTGGGCAAAACCAGAACTTTATAGGCAGTGATAAGAAAACTTTGGGAAAAATCAGGAATTTTAGGGCAGTGGCAATGATTAAAAAAATAATTTGTGCCAAACAATTTTTTGTCATATCCGTAATGGATTACAAAATCATGATTCGGGCAAATATCACAAAATTTGGACTAAACTTTATAGCCCCCGCAAATTTTTTTGGCTGGTACGGCCATGGTCCTGTTGCAATAGTTTTATTTGTATTTTCAATTTTTATACAGGGACATGAGTGGAATTTTTAGTTATATGGCTGATTGAGTATTATAAGGAAGGCCGTAGTGATGAATAAATCATCACAGCTTTCATAACATGTTCAATCGTAATGATGCTGCTCAAGCTCTACAAAATGATTCAACTACAAATGGAATTTTTAAAGATAAGGCTTTGTCTGCATATTGGCCATGACTTCTCCTATATCCCAGAGTTGAAAGCGTCCATTCGACTTGTGATGCTTTTTCCGTCAGACTGATTGTTGGCAGTAAAGACCAAGGCTTAGAATAAAATAATAGTAGAGCCAGATTTGCGGTGTGTTCTGGCAACAACAGCACCAACCATAAAATTCACCAATCTTAAACTGATATAGTTTTGTCTAAGAGTTCAATTTGATAGATAAATTCTTATTCCACTGAGTGTTTGTTGTCATTTTTTTGTTAAGGAGCGTCACGACTGCATTAAATTGTCTTCGAACGTCTAAATAAAAGTTGTTTTTTTTAAAAAAGAGGTCGTTAAGCTACCTTGGGATGCCAAAGTGGGTCGCAGTATGAAAAAAGTTGAAACCACTGCTCTAAATAAATAGATTTTTAAAAGTTTTCATGCGGAAGGTTTTCTCAGCTAGGAAGGAGTTAGTTAAAGCAGTGTTCTTCAAACTTTTTTCATCGCGACCCATTTTCCACGGTCAAATTTTTTCGCGACCCCTAAAAAAAGGTCTTCATCTAGAATCAATCTCTGATTCCGCTATTTTCGCCCCAAAATCAAGGTGTTCTCCAAAAAAAAAAAAAAAAGGTCTTCATCTAGAATCGATCTCTGATTCCGCTAGTTTCGCCTCAAAATGAAGGTGTTCTCCAAAAAAAAAAAAGAAAAAGGTCTTCATCTAGAATCGATCTCTGATTTTGCTATTTTCGCCCCAAAATCAAGGTGTTCTCTAAACCAGTGTTCTTCAAACTGGGGGTCGCGAGAGATTTTAAATTTTGGAGTTTTAGAGATTACGATGATTTTGGAAGAAAAGTAGCGAAATACAAGATTAATTCGAAGCGAAGACCTTTTTGTTTAGAGAACACCTTGATTTTGGGGCGAAAATAGCGGAATCAGAGATCGATTCTAGATGAAGACCTTTTTTTTTTTTTTGGAGAACACCTTGATTTTGGGGCAAAAATAGCGGAATCAGAGATTGATTCTAGATGAAGACCTTTTTTTAGGGGTCGCGAAAAAATTTGACCGTGGAAAATGGGTCGCGATGAAAAAAGTTTGAAGAACACTGCTCTAAACAAAAAGGTCTTTGCTTCGAATTAATCTTGTATTTCGCTACTTTTCTTCCAAAATCATCGTAATCTCTAAAACTCCAAAATTTAAAATCTCTCGCGACCTCCAGTTTGAAGAACACTGAGTTAAAGCATGCTTCAAATTTTAAATTGTGGACAGCGTAGCTGAGTATAGTTAAAAGCGCCGTTATTGGCATGATCACCGTTCTGTTGGCATCCTTGGGAAAGACACCTCCGCTCTTTTCTCTGCTTAGTAATTTTAGCTACCAGCTCTAAATTTCGGTCATATCATAAAGTAAAAATAAAAAAATAAAAAATTTCAACCGTAGCCTGTAGCATTATTTTTACATCTCCGGATATGCATCACAGAAGCTTTATGTAGGCCTATAACGCTTTCGACACTTTCCTGCGAGTCAGGAGGATAAACATAAAAAATAAAAATTTTTTTAGTCGCATACTGTGCAATTTCGTTCACTATTTACCGCGCTTGCTTTATAAACTTTTAAATTTTGGGGAATGCCCAAAGTCTGCGAGTTTAGTAACGCCGAAGGGTGAACGAGACCCCATTCTGTTTTTGTGGTTTTAAAAAATTAGTGCTTCACCGATCACAATTCCCACGGCATCTCACTGGTTTTGAACCGTGACCCTTAATCCATGACCGCATCAATACGACGTTCCCGGCTACTCAGTTTTGCAATGACTGTAGGCAATCGCAAAACATCAATTTGCCAGCAAAGATATTGTTTCGCGGCTAAAAAGTAAAGGAAAAAATCAAAATTTTGTTAATTTACTGCTTAGGATTTGAAGATTTGAACATAGTGATTGCATTCATGCGCTAAACTAAAAACGCCCGATAAGGGACTTGAACCCTTGACCGTTGGATTAAAAGTCCAACGCTCTACCGACTGAGCTAACCGGGCTCGCAATACATCATTAATTAAACGTGTATAACAAGTATTAGATTAAATCGCGCATTTACTGAGTATTTTTTATCAATACATTTATCAAATGGTTCTGTACCTCTACATTTAATAACAAACTTTTTGTTGGGTAATTTAAAGTTGTTCTATAAAAAATGATATGTATATGGAAATATTTATGGTCTACAGTTTAATTATAATTATCAAATCAATTATTCAAAATGAACTTAGAAGCCAAAGTGTCACTATTGTAAGAACAAGTTTTTTATGGTTAAATACGAGGTATAAGCTCCATTTAAGGCATACTTTTAACTATAAGTCAGCGAAGTCTTTTCTGTGCGATTCAAAAAACTATTTTTAAGACATTCAGAGGGTTTTTTCCCAAATGTAAAGTGAAGTAAAGAAACGCAATCTCGTAAGAAAAACCCGGTTTGGCATCAATAAATAGGCTTAACATATTTTTATAGAATTGCGCAACTTTTAGCCCCTATTCTTTTGCAAACCAACGCTTTAATCTCGCAACATAACTTTGGGTTACGACCAGTGTTGGGATTCAAAATTTTAAGAGCAGCTTCTCTTTTGTTTAGACCTTACTAGGAATAGGAAAGACAAATATAGAACAAGTAAATGAAATAAAATATTTGGGTGTAATTTTTAATGATAAGCTTTCTTGGAAGTCTCATATACAACATGTTTGCTCTAAGCTCTCCAATGGTTCCTGGGCACTGCTCAAACTGAGGAATTACGTTGACACTACAACACTAAAAACAGTATATTATGCTTTAATTTACTCTTATCTTCAATATTGTGTCTCAACATGGGGACTGGCTTCGACTACTGCCCTGGATCCACTGGTAAGAATACACAAACGCATAATAAGAATTATTACAAATAGTCCTTTTTTGTCACATACAAATCTTCTTTTTCAAAAATTGAATTTCTTAAAAATAAAAGATATTGTTAAACTTGAAATGGCAAAAACAATGTTTTGCTTTAATAAAAATTCAGCAAAAAATGAGTCCCAAACTATTGTAAGTATAACCCAAAAACATCATTATAAAACAAGACTGGCAGCGCAACAAAATTACTTTCAACCTAGAAAGAGAACAGAATTAGGTAAAAAGACATTTTCTTACATTGGACCTAAAATATGGCAAGAAGTACCTTTCGAATTAAAGTAGGGTTACCATACGTCCTCTTTTTGGAGGATATGTCCTCCTTTTTAATGAAAAATAATTTGTCCTCCGAGGACGTTAAAAAATGCCCAAATGTCCTCCTTTTCGGCATTTTGAACAATTAAAACATGTCCAATCATTCAGCCTTTTAGTGTATAAATATATCATCGGTTAGATCACTAAAAGTAGGCCTATATATCGCGCACGCGCTATAGCTTACGTCTTACCAGGTTATTCTAAGACAGTCGGAGGTGTTTATGATGTAATAAATTTCTCATTCGATAATGAATTATGATGCAATTGTAACGACTTCAATGGTTTACTTGACTTGTTTTTAATCAGCTTCAAAAATGCATCTCATCTTTCTAATGCCAAGCACAAGCAACAAAACAGCACAGCGAGACAAACACGATTATGACGTAACAATCACAATTGTCCTTTGCTACACAATATTGTGGCATCCACTGTACTGTAAGTTAAGCTTTGTTAAGACATTCAGATCTAGTTAACAGTGAAACATTTAGCTTGCTAAAAAATAATGCCAAAGAGGAAGTCAGAATTTACAGAAGAGATACAGAAAAAGTATCCGTGTTTTAGAAAGGGACGGAATGATTTTGAAGCGGAATGCATTGTTTGTGGCTACGGTACGTTTATTTCAGTGGCGAATAAAGGTGGACTTAGCTTAGATATGCATGTACAGAGTACAAAGCATAAAAAAGCTATCAGGGGAGAAACTTCATCTGCAAAAGTGACAGATTATTTCTGTAAGCCTGGTACACAAACTGAAGATAATGTTGCCGCTGCTAAAGCCACCATGGCGTTTCATACTGTAAAGCATCACCAGAGTTACAAATCTAATGATTGTACATCACCTTTGATGAGAAAATTATTTCCTGATTCAAACATTTCGAAAAAGTATTCTTGTGCTCGGACTAAAGTTGAAGCTATTGTTAATAACGTTCTTTCTCCCATGAGTGTTAAATACGTGCTGAATGATATACAAGAACATGGTATTATGTATCTCGGAGTGGTAACTGATAGTAGTAATCATCAATCAACCAAACTTTTTCCTATTGTGGTTCAATATTTCGATTGGAAACATGGGGGCCTTCAGTCAAAGTTGCTTGAAGTCAAAAGTACTACAAACGAAACATCTTTAACAATTGCTAATGAAGTAAAAGAAACTCTGACAAAAATGGGCTTATTCGAAAAATGTGTTTCTTTCACTGGTGACAATTGTAACACTAACTTTGGTGGCTTAAGACGTCCAAAGGGTAACAATTGAAATTCTTCTCTAGATTGAAAAATGATTTACCAACACTGGTTGGAGTTGGTTGTCCGGCGCATATTTTAAATAACTATTTGCATCATGGTACGAATCAGATGACTATAGATGTTGAAAGTATTATGTACAAAACCTACCAGTATTTTTACATTTATACTGTTCGCACAGAGGAGTTGAAAGATTATTGTAACTTCGTGGATACAGAATACCGGAAACTACTTTCCCACAGTGTAACAAGGTGGCTGTCGCTTTATCCTAGCTTGTCAAGAATGCTTCAAATGTTCCCTGCCTTACAGTCGTATTTCACGTCAATTGACAAGCCACCGATTGTTTTGAAACGGTTTTATGAAGCTCCTTTGAGCGAACTATATTTGAAACACATGCAATCATTCATCGCTGTTTTCAATGAGCAAGTTCAAAATATTGAACGGTCAAAAGCATCCATTGGTGAAGTTAGATCGTGCCTCGATGCTGTAAAATCAACAATTAAAGAGAGAAAAAAGCACATGTTCATATCAACGCAAATTAAATCAAAGCTGAATAAACTCAGAGAAGAAGGTCAAGATCAAGCTTGTGACTCGTTCATCCGGGATGTTTCTGTGCTGTACAAATCTTGCGTGGAATACTTGGATAAATGGACTAGTTTGTTTTACGAATTTTAACGCTTTGATTGGATGCTACTGTCGCAAACAACCAAGTGGGAAAATGTTGAACCATGTCTGGAATATTTGCAGCAGAAAAATGTTTCTATTGATGAAGCTAAATTGTTTGACCAATACCACAGGCTATGCAAATTCATTGAAACACAGCTTGGAACAAATGCACTGCCATATCGCAAAATGATGGCGCATGAAAGATGGGCAGCCTATTTTAACACGTGCAGTACTACTGAATTGTTAGTGAGCTGTTAAAAATTGCACAGTTTTACTTCAGCATTATAGCTCATAATGCTAATGTTGAACATATTTTTTCCTTGTTACAGCCACAATGGTCAAAAGAAAGAGAGCGATTTCTTTTTGATTCAGTTGCAAGCATCTTGAAGTTGGTGTACAATTTCAATGATGTTACATGCAACCAGTTTTATGATATTGTTAAAGCTGATTCTACACTACTTAAGAAAGTTCAAGAAACAGCCAAATACTCGTGGGCTAAGTCGAAAAATTAAACTTAATAACACTTTGACCTATAGCTAAAATATTGTTGCTTTCGTTTGTCTTTTGCCGTATAGGCGATGCAGAACAACTAGCTGTTAATAAATTTCTTTAAAATAAAAAGTGTCCTCCTTTTTGGTGATGAAAATATGGTAACCCTAAATTAAAGTCGCTTTCTTATAATCAATTTAAGAAGAAATTTAAACTTTTTTTAACTTGTCAATATTAAATAAGATGCCACAACAGTTTGATGAAGTCAGCTGGCACATGGAAATTTATTTAATAACAACTAATATTGCTATTTAATCTTCATTGTTTTTCTAAATGTACTGTGTTTTTGTAAGTGTACTGCTGTGTTTTTCTGATAAAAAAAAAAAAAAAAAATTTTTTTTTTTTTTTTTGTCCCACTATTTAGAGGGAGGCAGTTGACTAGAAGACCGTATGGTCATTTCGCTGCCTTCCTGTGCTTTTGAAAACTTTTTTTCACATATATTAGTGTATTTTTCGTTTTGAAGCACAAAACAAATAAATAGATTGATTGATTGATTGATTACTAACAGCAGATTCCCTCATTATACAGAGATATAGAGATACATACGTAGGTTACGTTAACTTAAGAACGGGTTCGCTGAACGTGCTGAAATTCCAAGAACTGGAATTTTAAAAACAGGTTCTCTTTTGTATAGAACTTACTAGCAACAGGTTTCTTCATTATACAGAAATACAGATAGGGGAGAGCCTCCAACAGTGCGGCAGTGCGAACAGTGCGCCTTTGCGTTTTATTTTTTTATTGTTGCGTAAAATAACATCATAATTGCATTATCAAAAATTGTTTTAAAATATCAATTTTTCTTTGTGTTTTCAGAAATGTTAAAAGAACAGAAAATTTTTTAAAAAGGTTTTTCAATTTTTATAGAAGTAAAGTTAGTTTTTGCTGATAAAAAAAATTATTTTTTTTCATTGTATAAAAGCACTAGGAATTAAGTGAAAATGACATCAGTTTCTCCATTGTGTGAAGCAAAGCCTGGTAAAAGATAATAATCGAGTAGCTTTTCTCTGAAATCAAAAGTTAAAGTCAAACGGCAGGTGTTCCTGCAGTGCGCTACTCAGTAGCTTTTAACAGTGCGATATAGAACATAAGTTATAAGCTAGTGAACAACGCTTTGTAATCGTTGTAAATTTAGTTTCACACAAAAGAAAACGCAATTTTGGCAAAACATTTTGATGTCACTTGAATTTGAAGTGACATTAAAATGTTTGAAATTTCTTGAATTTCTGCCTAATCTATCGATATTGTTACACTTAGATCTAGTTAGTAGAAAATGATGAAAACGTTTCGGGAAACCAGTTAATTTTTTTTTGATACAAATTTTAAAATCGCTGCTCTTCAGTTATACATTAGTTTTTGAGCATCAAATTGACTACCAATATAAATTTTATTTGTTTTTGTTAAACTTTTTATCAGGGATGCGGACTCGGACTCGGGACTCGTCAATTGGGTGCAATATAGCTGGACTCAAACTTGGACTCGGACTTGACAAAAGAAGCAGCGAGTCCGGCTGGTCCGACGCCTAGATTTCATGCAGCATCGATGATTTGAAATTTCGTAAAAAAATTGCTCAACCTTGAATGAAAAACGAAAGAAAAGTTAAAATACTGTATAATTTTTATTGTATTATTTCTCTTCATTATCCTAACTTTATAACTGCTTCTTGCTCTGTTGCGATAAAGGCGGCCACTTTTTTGTAACACCGAGTGTTCAACAGGCCCCAAAAAGTAATTTGTCAGGGGGCAAATTTTTAAAAAAGGTTTTTACAGAATTATTTTTACCGAGTTTCAGTGCAAAAATTTAACGATGATTAAAAAAAAGTCATCATTTCTAATCAGTATCCAAAACCTCCATTTTCGTTCATAACTTCATTCCATTCCATCACAAAATTTTAGGTGAAGACTAAAAAAAGCTTATCAATTTTAATCATTCGTCTCTTTTTACGTGATCCCTTCTTTCGTTCTAAATTTATGATGCAGAGTTCAGATTCATCATCAATCGATCTGATATTTTGGTAGAGTTTCTATAGCTGTAAGAGCTAATCTGACCCAATACGTCTGTATCTGCGCACTTGTACTCTCTTTTTTTGAAAAGGGTAGAAGAAAAATGTCCCCTACCTCACGGCTTTTGGCGCTCCTGGTGTTCAATACTTGTGCAGAACAAAAATATTGCCAGTTAGATTTTTTTTCCAAGTTATTTAGTTTTTGGATGGTTTTTTCCATGAAAGTCAAAGGGATAATTCTCAGCTTGTACAGGGATGCCGACTCGAATTTGTCTTTTTAGCCCGGATTCGGACTCGCTTCAAAATTTTGACGACTCCGCAACCCTGCTTTCTATGTTTATTACAATGCCAAAGCAAGCAAAACTAAATCGTGCAGCAATCGATTCTTTCGTGCCAGTAACAAGAACAATAAACACAAACCATAGGCATCCAATCTCTGGCTTGCGGGAGGCATGGCCGCGTAGAAACAATTACTTGGGGACCGATTTTGTATATACCAGTGTTTCACTTGCTTTTAAAAATATAAAAGTGCGCAGTTTGAAATCAAGGTTTTTTAGTCTGCACTTGATTTGCAAAGACAAAAAATGCAAATTAGTTTTAACTTTTGGTTGAAAAAAAACGCATGCAATGCTTATCAACATAGCCGTACCAGCCAAACAAATGTTGGAATCCATATGTTTTGCCCAAATTTTGTAGGCTTGGGGGAAATTGCCCCCTGCCCCCCGGGCTGATACGCCCGCGTTTATCAGTAAAACTGATTAACAATTTAGCCTACAGTTTTTCTCAAAGGTAAGTTTGGGTGAACGCTTGATAGTCGGTCTTATCAGGCGCCAACGCTTTTGCCGCTTTTAACAAAATTAGCCTTGCCAGATTTGGTATCTTTTGGACAACCTTGCCAGACTTGGCATCCGCGCCTCTGAATGGACAAATCACAAATGGAACGCGGAGTACTGTGAAAATGCTTCCAGGCTCCGTGCTTTTGTGCCCGAGACCAGTGCCAGGCCTGTTGGGATGGGCTTAAGCTCAACCGCCTGCGGACTGGTGTTGGGCGATTCCATTCGTCTATGCACAAATGGGGTCTCGCTCCTTTACCGAATTGCGAGTGTGGCGCCTCTGAGCAAACCGCAGACCATGTACTAACAGCGTGCCCTATACATCGGGCACCACATGGAGCACGAGGTCTGACGGTTTTGGATGACGAAACTCGATGCTGGCTTAATGACATCACTGCCAGCATCTGATCCAGGCAGTGCAGCAGTCTGGGGTAGTAAAAGGATAAGCCCTCGGCCCAGTCCTGTTTGTGTCTGGCCTGGAGTGGATGCCCTTCAAACGACGACGACGACGACGACAAAATTAACCGCTTTACCATCTTTTTTTGTAACAGTCTTTCGTGATAATTATTTTTTATCGAAGAAACATTATCGCAAACGATGTTACAAAAATATACTGATATATATATATATATATATATATAATATTAAAAATGTGGAGACATTGTTAAGTGTTCAACAAAATAGTTTTTATGCAATGTCATTACACCCAGGGGTTTAGTTTTAGTGACTTCAGTCACCTTATCTATCCTTAGTCTATAGCAGAGTCTCCCAAACTTTTAATTCACCGGTACCCTTTGGAAACTTTTACAGGTTTGCATGTACCCCCAAAATGTGACGTTTCTCTAAAAAAAAGGGGGCGGTTCACTTAGATTTAGCCACAAATTTTCCCAACTCCTGCCCAAAATCAAATTGATTTTTTTAAAAAAAAAGGTCTTCACTTAGATTCAGCCACAAATTTTCCAATTCCTGCCCAAAATCGAGTTGATCTCTAAAAAAAAAAGTTTTCTCTCTTCATTGTCCTGTTTAACGTAATTACAATCTACTAGATTCGAAAATTCCGGACATTTGAGTCTATTCTCAAAAATTTTTTGGAGTCGGAATTTAATTTAAATAAGAATGTTCTTTCACATAGTCACTGGTGGATATTGGGTGAGGCGAATGAGGCAGTTGCCTTGGGCCCCCATTTTTTTTTCCCTTTCCTTCAAAAATAGCATATACAGTTTCATTTCGTTGCAGATGTTTTTGAGGGATCATTATGAAGTCGGGACAAAAAAGTGGTAGATACAAATCGATTCGAGGTAAAGACTTTTTTTTTTTATAGAACACCTTGATTTTGGGAGTAAAATAGCGAAATCAGAGATGAAATCAAAGTAAAGACCTTTTTTTTTGGAGAGCACCTTGATTTTGGGAGAAACAAGTGAAAGGCGAGATCAAAGCTCTTTTTTTTAGATAGCATCAATTTTTGGAAATCCTTGCCTCGGGCCCCTAAATTTTATTATCCACCACTGCACATAGTGATGTACCCCTAGTGGCACATATAGACCGGTTTAGGAACCCCGGGTCTATAGTGAATTCTATTTGCACTCACCATTGGTAAAACTGCTTAAAAATATTTTGTCTTTTTGATTCATCAAAAAAAGTAAAAAAATGCCTTTTTCGTTCTTTTTGCACTTGCATTATTTTCTAGCTACTGTGCATATTCAAGATACTAATATTTCCCATCAAAAAAACATTTCGTAAAAGTATCCATCAAAAATCATTTAAAAAAATACTTTATTGTAATAGCCGCCCCATTTCCCACCAACCTTCTCCCCGGACGGAGATGCTGTCAGAAGGTGACCCTTCAGTAATACTTGCCGAGTCATCACTACCGACTTTGCCCGGACTGACGTCATGAAGTTTGAGTCCACTTCCTCGGTAGTTTTTATATTCTGCATGAAACACCTTGAATACTAAGTAAATAACCAAACTTTTTTTTAAACAATATCATTAAGCTAATTAAATTAGAAAAAATTAAACTACATTGTATCGTATCAAGTCAACTCTCGCAACTTTACTCGGGAATCCGAATGGACCACTTGTGCTAAAGTAAAGCTGTGTGTATTTTTTATTTATGCCGACTCTAGAAATACGTAGCTTGCCGCGAGACTGAAGTTCTTTAAATAGTTATTTTTGACTAAGTACGAATGGATTCTCTAGACAACTTCTCTCAACAGATAGAAAGAAACCACGGTTTCTGACCATAAAGGATACATTCACAGAATCAAAAGAACTTAAACAATTCTCGTAAAACTTGGCTCTCAAGCTTCGCCAAACTTCGAAGCAATTCGCAGTGCCAAAAACTCCGAATAATCACTTTCAACGTCGTACTGACTGACTATAACAATAAATCAGCACCCGATGCTTAATATTACACTTAACAGTTCGTCCAAACAATTGTATCTAACTATAGAATTAACTTTCAAGGCCTCAACACTGACAATTTAAACAGCGTTCCCAGGCGGCAGTAACACCAACAATTCCTTAGCACTTCTCAACTAAAATGAATGATAAAATTAACAGAGATGTATATTGATATATGATAGTAAAAGTGGCAAGACTGTCCATAAAGAGCTCAATGAAAACTCAGAGCAACAAATTAAATTAAATTGCAAGAGCCACGTCGAGAATTTTATTAAACCTCAACAGTCTATTTCATCTTTTCGGCTCATCAGGAGGTGATTCAAAACACAGACGAAAAGTACATAATTTGATACGAAGATGAAGGTCAAATCTTGCAGCGTCAGATACGAAGATGGAAATGTATAGCTTGTTTCCCAAATTCAAACTTTAATTCTAATTTTTTCAATAATTTCTTTTGGCTTTTAGCTGATTAGCGTACAAACAGTTTTTTATGTTTTTTTATGTGTTTTATTATCTTAATTATGTACTTTTCGTCAGTGTTTTGAATCACCTCCCGATTGAGCTGAAAAGGCGAAACAGACTGTTGAGATTTTAATAAAATTCTCTACGTGGCTCTTGTAATTTAATTTAATATATATACTGTATATATATATACTTGTTACTTCCACAAAATTTAGTTTTTGAAATTTTGGAAAGTTTTTGAAATTTTGTAGAATTTAGTAAATAGTTTTTGAAAATTTTGTTCCGATGATAAAAAGCTTTTGAAATTTTGTAGCAAATTTCTTTGGTAACTTAGTACGTTATTTAATCGTCTACCTTTTTGGCGCCTGTAAAGAAGGCCTCGCCAATAACGCAATCTAGGTGTCTACTAAACGATAAGTTTCTTAATCTTCTTGCTGGATCTGACCTTCGAACCAGCGACAGCAAAAATATAGTCTAGCTAAATCACAGCTCAGACTACCACAATATCTTCTTTATTAAGAAATATGCTCCAATCCACTTAGGAGCCCGAATAGTATAAATCAAAGCAACAGGTTAAAGCTCAATAGCTTAATTCTTCACAATTACGTAGACAACCCAAAACTTGCGTTCAAAAACTATGACTTCACACAGTTAACAATTTTCCAATTTTAAGTTACCACAACGAAACATCGAATTAATAATACTGCTTTTCAGCGAACCTTATTTATACCAGTCAGTAAGGTTACTCGAATGTTCTGAAATTATCTCAATGAAGCCAATCACATATAAGCATTATTGCGTCACATGCAAAAACAAGTCAAGCGGAAATCCAGAATGTTCTCAATAAAGCGAAATTATGCAGTGTTGCCATATTTTCTTATAAATAAATATAAATATTTAAATTGCTCCTAGAACCGTTATTTCTTCGGCTATTTGAGCCGGACCAAAGCGAAATCAAAGAGATTTTTCATGAGATTGTGAATCTACATAATTTGGGCGATTTTTAGGAACGGAACAATACTGTACATATCATCCAATATTACCAGATAAAAACCGAAGCTACTAGCAGATGCCAGAATTCTTAAATTAATTATATAACATTACAATCGGACAAAGCAATTATTTATTTTTATTCATTTTATCTCTATATTTATCCTCCTGACTCACAGGAAAGCGATGGAGGCGCTAATACATAGGGTAAGCAATTACCCCAACCTGCTTCCGAAGATGTGAAATTATTGCTGTCCGCTTGAAATTTAATAGAGATATGTCTGAAACTTAGACCTGCTTTCCAAGACCACCAAGCAGGGGAAAGTGCCGCAAAGTGTCTTTCTCAAGGACACAACAGAATGGCGCGACTAGTTTTTGAACCGAGACCATGTCTATCGCAATCCCGGCGCTTTATTGATTACGCTGCCAACAAGATAATGCAACCAAAACCAGTTGATGACGACATAATGCAACCAAAACCAGTTGATGACGACATAATGCAACCAAAAGATATAGTAGTAAATCGGTTAACATGTACGGTAACTTATAATATCGAACCAGCTTAATAGTAGTAGATGATACCAATCGCTCCTTCTACATTCTAGCCTAAATCAGGGGTCGGCAACCTTTTTCGCACAGCGGACCGGTTTAAGTCGGAAAACTTTTCGCGGACCGGCCTTAAAATAAACATAAATATTTAGCAATTAAATTTTATTTCAGCTCATAAAATATTACAACAGTGATTCAATGAGAACCTTGAGCTTGTTTTGCCGCAACAAGACGCTTCCACCTTGGAAATATGGAACTCAATGACACACGAAATGTGTCCCTCACGTCCAGTCTGTTTCGCGGTTTCGACTTTGTTGCTGCCATCACAGAAAATCCAGACTCGCATAAGTAGGACGTCGGAAACGGTAGCAATGTTTTTAATGCTTTTATGGCAAGGTCGGGGTATTCTGGTAAGACCTTCATCCAAAACATTGGCAGAGTCATTGTATCAAAAAGACGTTTCAGGCTACCATCATTTGCAATGTCCAGCAGCTGGTCTTCTTGTCGTACTGGTAAGTTTGATCCACCTGACTTGAAAATAAATGGATTACGGATCCATTTCTTTGCAGCTCGAGGGTCTTTAGCGCTTGAAAAATAGCGCTTAAACTCTTGTAAAAGAACACGAAAGTGACTGGTTACAGGGTTGAAAAACTCTTGCTCAGGCTCGCTGCCTTTCAAAGTCTCTGCTAACGTTTGAAACATGTCAAATACTCTTTTGTTTACTCGCTGCTCCCATAATTTAAGTTTGTTTTTAAATGCAGCCACTTTATCTGCCAACTTGAATACAGTTGTCATTTTGCCTTGCAGTGAGAGATTAAGTTCATTAAGCAGATTGAAAATGTCACATAAGTAAACAAGTTTGAGAACCCATTTCTCATCACTAAATTTGTTAGCAAGGTCTGAGTTTTTCTCCAGTAGAAACCTTTGCAGTGGTTCACGTAATTCAAACACTCTGTTTAATGATTTTCCACGGGAAAGCCACCTTATTTCTGTGTGCAAAAAAAGGCATTTGTGTTCTGCAACCATATCTTCGCATATCTGCTCAAACAGCCGGGTGTTAAGTGCATGAGCTTTAATAAGGTTGATCATTTTAACTACATCACCAAATACACTGTGAAGCTCAGGTGATAGTTTTCGGCTCGCCAGCATTTCCCTGTGAATGACACAATGAGTGGCTTCGCACTCTGGTGCGACCTCCTTAATGCGAACAGTCAAACCAGACAGATGGCCAATCATGGCTGAAGCTCCATCCGTGCACACAACGATGCAAAAAGACCAATTCAGTTTTTCTGAGAAATATTCATTGAGAGACTTGAATTGTTCAGAGGCAGTGGTGTTTTTTGGCAATAACAAAGCACACAATATGTCCTCATGAATATTCTCTTCATGGAGATATCGAACAAAAACTAGCAGCACAGCTTTGTTTTCAATATCTGTAGACTCATCACATTGAATCGCAAACCACGGTGACTTTACAATCTGCTCTAACAATTGAGTTTCAATGTCTTCCTCCATATCCTCAATTTGTCTTGCAACAGTGCGAGCCGAAAGAGGAACCTCCGCTATCTTTTTAGCTGCCGATTCTCCTAAAACTTCACGGCAAATATTAGTACACGCTGGTAGAATCAATTCTTATCCAATAGTAAATGGTTTCTTAGTCTTAGCAATGCGGTAAGACACCAAATACGATGCTCTTAGTTCATCGGAATTTGTTGACAAAGCAGTCTTCAATGATCGTTTTTCGCCTTCGTAATCACGCTTCCTTCTTTCAAAAAACTCCAAAGGCTTATCTTTTAATTCAGGGTGCTTTGTTTTCATGTGCCGAAGTAGTTTTGAAGGTTTCATTGCCTCGTTTGATAATTTGCTGTTGCAAATTAGGCAGAGCGGACAAGGTGCTGCGGAATCACTAGTTAAAATAAATCCGTACTTTAAGTACGACTCGTTATATTGGCGATTGAAAGAGGCTTTCCGTTTTTTGATGTTGTAGGTCCCTCGTCCTCGACGTCAGACTCTTGAAATGGTATTGACCTTTTTCCAAAAAATCTCAGCAAAGATGTTTGTTTTTCACTCATTATTTTCAGATTCAAAGTATAAGTGTTAAAACTTATACACTGTAATATTTTAGCTTTCAAATTTTAGTAGGAATAATTTATTTTTACTGTAACTGCAGTTTGCTATAATTTCTAACTGCTTAGACCTAATTTCTAACGTTATTTTCTTGCTTAACTCCCTCATCAACCTAACACTGCTAACACAGCAAAACCACAACTGCTAGTTGCATCACACATAACAAAGGTATTTGTTAATTTTATTGTCTTTTTGCCTTGTTACGTCATATGCAACAATGCTTGAATAAATACTATTCAAAGCCGACATTAGAAAACGCTTTTAAGCACCGAAATAATCGAAACTTACGCATAAATGTCCTATTTTACGTCCATTTACGTCCCAGCGCACCCAAAGTGTTAAAATCAAGCAGTCAAATCTCACAAAACGTCCGAAAGCAATTGGATATTAAACTCTAACGTTACAAAAATGTTTCAAAGCATTTAATCTGGAAAAGTACGCGGCCCGGCAACGAACTCCTCACGGACCGGCACTGGGCCGCGGCCCGGTGGTTGCCGACCACTGGCCTAAATTACGCAACCTGCCGCGAAACGACACAACGCCATAAAACTTTAGTTCATTAATGCACTTAAAATAAAAAAGGTAAAACAAATCTATATGATACACTTATAGAAACAACTTGCAGACAAAACAGATTAAGTAGAGATCGGTGTACTCATCATACAATCACAACTTAACAATAGAAAAAATGACGCCCTAATCAAAAGCTTAAAATTTATTGCAAAAGACTAAAAATTAACTATAGAGTTATAAGGTTAAGGTTAAAGTTATGAATGAAGCGTGACATTAATTATTCATTTTTCTAACTTAGAGGACAACGTTGGAGACCTTAAAATTAGAGTCAAGCAATTATATTTGTTATGCTAAGTTATTGCTTTGCGGAACCAGTAACAACGACAAAAGTTTAAGCAGTCTAAGCGCAATCATAGATTCATGGCTTAATTTCAACACAAAATTACATTTTTAAATATAGGATTGTTTTTTCCCAGTTAGCGGTTACATTTTCCAGTTTATTAATTATTTTTCCAAAAAATACTGCTTTAAGGATTTTGATTATAAATAAAATTTTATTGATTCATTTTAACAAAATCTAAGAAATTCAAAAATTTGACTCAATAGATGTTTTTCTAATGATATCTTTTTTAAAAAAGTTAATCTTTGTTTTTTTTAACCGGGATTTCTTGAAGTGTGGTTTCAAATTTAAATTATATATATTTTTGTTTCTGCTTAATGCGCCAAAGCAGACCAGCATTCTCTTCTAAAATATTTCACTAAGGCAACGCAACTGTGTTCGTGTCGTTACAGTTATTTCGGATAAACAACCTTGTATTCTTGATTCTATTTAAGGAACAAACGATCAAACCTTTCTATCTTGATTAAAGAATTTAATCAGGTTTATGTATACATGCATCCCACAACAAGGTGTACAAAATACAATAAACTTATAACATAAAAACATTGTTTTTATTTTTTTATTTCCTTATTCAAATAGAAAAAAAATTAATTAATATTATTCTTATTCAAATAAAAAAAATAATCAATTAATCAGCCTTTTCATTTTTTTAATATTTCTTAATATATATATCGAAATCTCCTCACCATAACCAAATTTAAGTTCTTTATCAAAAATAATTGGATTACAAATAAATCTGTAATCCAATTATTAACAAACCTTATGTTGACTTCACACCAATATCAATGGCTTGCAAAATCTTTTGCATTAAGTTAACAAAGACGAAAAACAAGGAACAAAAGTGTTCGCAAGACCGCAAACTAGAGATAACGTTCATAGCATCATGTGCTTTTACAAGACAAAAATAACATTTCAAAACCAAGAGTTGAGCTGGGACTACGCAGATTATTGGCTCGTTCACACGGCGTCCATACGTTCAGTTAATCCATTATTTAATTTTACAAGTTGTTTAAAATAATAATTTTAAGCTTATGTCGACTGATATTAAAAAAAATAACACTCTTCAACTGAAAAAAATCTGTAAGTCGGCAGCGTGGCCGAGTGCTTTAAGGGCGCGGTTTGGACGACAAACGTGATCGTTACAGTAGGGGTTCAAGATCTTTTGGGTCGTTCTACGTGTCCTTGGGAAAGACACTTTATGGCACTTTTCTTTGCTTGGCGATTTAAGCAAACAGTTCTAAATTCGATTCATATCTTTGAATAAAAAACTAAAACAAAAAATTTCAACCGGGAAGCAATGTAAGGGCAAAGCAGGTCAAGGTAATCGCTTGACTGTTTGCCTTTGTATATTGCCTCAGAGGCTTCCCTGCAGGTCAAGAAAATAAATAGAGATAAAAAAACTAAAAAGTGCTTTCGGGAGTAAATAGTTATGCTGTTCAACGTTCAGACTCAAGTCTGATCGGTCCTTGAAAATAAAATCGCGATTTAGAGAAAGAAAAATGAAGGTGAAAATCGAACCAATATGATTTGATTGGATGTGTAATTAAATCATGTTACAAATCCTTCCGTCAGCCTACAATCTGTTAACATGGGTAAGAACTCACCTCTAGGTTTTCGAAGACTTTTAATACTTAAGGTGTCTTCAGTGTTTTTTTTTGATTTTTGAGGAGACTTCATGGAGAATTTGACAACTGAGTTTTGGGAAAATTGCGCCTCTGCTGACGAGCTACCAATAGACAGCGAGCGTTTATCAAGACGTTTGCGATTATCCCTCTGCAATAAACTTTTAAATTTATTTTTTTAATAAAATCAAAATGCATTTTGAACTGTTTATATTTATTTAGAAATAGATTTTAATAATCCAAGTGATTTATAAGCTCTAAAATGGCTTTTATAAAAAATTGCAATTCATTCAAAATAATAGGCCTACTTGAATTCCGAAGACAAAATTTTTTCAAAAATTTTTTTACTAAACTGCTTTAGTTTAGAATAAAAATCAAAAAAAAACTGAGATAAACCTACCCTTAAAGTCCCGCTCAAGCTGCTGTTATCATTTTGCTCCTTTAACCGTCGTCGTTTTTTTAAAGTGCCAGTCAAACTAACTTCATCTCCAGACAAAGGCAACTTCTTTCTTGATTCCCTGTGCATGCGTTATATTAACCTAATCTTACTCATGTGACAAATAAAAATTTCACTCAACATTACAGCAAGGAAAGTTTTTGAATAAATTTGCACATTTTTCCAAAATTTTATCAAAGAATGTTTGTTTGTTTAACAGACTTAAGCAAAATGATCTACTTTCAAAGTGATATGCAAAGTGATATTCTTTAACTGACTTAAGCAAATTATTTATATTCATCTGATTTAAATAAAACGTGGGCATCGAGTAATAATTAAATCTCTTTCTATGAGCTAATGCTCCTGTGGTAGAGAAATAACTTGTTAAATTCGCTTCATGTCGAGATTTAACTGTTTAAAGAAGCGGCGATCAAATAAAAACGACGATCTTCCTGGCACTTACGACGAGGATTTTGACGCTGCTTTGACTTCATGAGCTTGGTCGGAATGTTGGTCTGTTTCGACTTCCATTTTCGGAAATACATGAAAAAATGTAAAATTCTTAACGTAAACCACTCACTCTGTCTGCGTTTAAAGAAAACCTGCCAATTGCTTAATTCCACAACAAAGCGGAAGCCATATAGTTGACGTCACTCGCTCAATTGAATCATTTTAGAATGTTGTTGCAGTGAGTAAGCAACCAGCCGATGTGGGCGGCACAGTTATAAGTTGGTTCAATCAATCATTTAATTGATCGGTTGATTAACTTTTTCTAATCAATATCTTTTCTCAGTTCATCTTTTTCTTTATTTATTTAATTAAACAAAAACAAATATCAATCTAAACTTTGACAAGTTTTCAGGTGCTTATTATTTTTTTAGAGCAATCACCAAGAATATTTTCAAGAAGTATTTCAACTAATTTGACATGAATCAACAAAATAATAAAAACCAAGCAACTAAATTATCAGACGTCTTTTGAACGTTAAAATTGAATTGCAAGTGCAGCGTCCTGTATATAGTCTGCGACACTACACTCAAGGCCGCGAGAAGTAGGGGGTCATCGCTTCTCAAAAAGAGGGAATACAGGTGAGCAGATAGTGCCATTTAAAATTTGTAATACAGAAGCGTTGAGTAAGATTGAAGGATAAGGCTTTTTTTAGTTTTCAGTTTAAGTTTGATACGAAAATAGGGATTTCAGACATTGATTGAAATTGGTGATCTTTTCTTTTAGTCTTCATTAGACTTTTCTGCCGAAAACGGTCGCAGATGCAAAGTGGCGACTCAGTAAAATAGAACAAAATCATGACTAGTTGAACGTCAATAAAATTTGAGCTAGAGTGCATTGCCCCCAAATATTTTCGGCAGGTACAATTATAAACCTTATCTACAAAACTTTAAAAAGTGCCTTTTTTCATATTGCTTTCACCGAGCCAAAAAATTTTTCGGTGCCCCTGCTACACCAATTTAGGCTGCTGAATAAAGTTTATAACAAAAACAAGTTATTATAATTGAAAATTTGTATCATGCATTAAAGTGACCGAAAACTTTTAACTTCTTTTTTTTTAAATTAATCACCATTTTGTTGCCGCCTCATTTTGGTACTGCACCCTGCCTTCTGGTGATGCCACTGAAAAAGCCCTTAACTTTTTTAACTCTCCAAACTTAAAATTAATTTGGGCTATAGCTCACGGCTGCCCCTGCGTGCTTTCTATTCATAGAGCCGGGTTAGCCGTTAGGCCAGTGCTTTTCAAACAGTGGTCCACGGCCCAATGGCGGGCCTAAACTCATTCAGGTGGGTTGAGCACTTTTTATTGCAACATTTTATTTTGATAAGTGTAAATAGCAGTTATTTATTTTAACTGATTTTAGCATCACTTAAAATTGACGCCAGGTGTAGAAGGCAACCTATTTTAGTAATCAAAATGAAAACCTTTTTTTGGCATTACTTTATTATGGAAAAGATCCTGATTTAATGAAAGTAACGATATTTTTTTCAAATGAAATGAAGACGCATTGCTGGGTCAAAACAGTTGTTTTCCAAATTTCCTGGTATGCGATATTAAAAAGATTGAGAAGCATAGCATGGCTACCGCCTACACAGCCTAAGACTTTAAAAAATCCGGCCCTCAAAGGACTATATTTATGTTATTTCGCAGTAAATAACACAATGTACTCAAAATTTAGATAAGCTACTGTTTGTATTTTTTCTTATTATGATATTCAGTGAAAGTTGTTTCGTGGTTTGTTTGTCTAAACCAGTGGTTTTCAACCAGGGTTCCGCCAGAGCAGTCCAGGGGTTCCGCAAGTGCACATTCAAATCCGAGAGTCTATTTTATTATTGTATTGTAAGCATATTTAAATAGACAGTGATTTTTGATCTATTAAGTCCCATTGCAATCATATAAGTTTCTGTTGCATTCAATTAAGTCTGTGGTAGTTTTTAATAGTATTATATTTTTAATAGTACAGACGACTTTGGCTAAAACACACAGCACGTCATAATGCCAATTGAAAATTATCAATTATGCTACATCACAATGCAAACTAACTGGTAATGAACAGGGATGAATTACAGGACAGTAGGCTACTGTACTGTACTGTACTGTACTGTACTGTACTATAATTCTCTGTTCATTACAGTATCATTGTTAGTTGGCATTGTGATGTTGCATAATTGATAATAATCAATTCGCATTATGACATGCTGTGTGTTTCATCTGCAGTCGTCCGTAACAATGGTTCTCAACCGCCGGTCCGCGGACCAGCAACGATCCACGTAATTTTTTTCCGGTGGGCAAAGTATTTTCCTTTCTGCCAGGTTAATTTAATATGAAATCGTAAGCATTGCAAAGTTGTTACTTTCTGTAAAACTTATTTCACGCTTGACCGATTCACAGCAGTAAATTGGCGTATCTCGCCTTTCTTGATAACGCAAAATTGTTTTTAATAATAAAAGTTAACCTGTTGATAACCTAAGTTTTGTACCGTTTACAATTGTTGCATTATAAATTGCGTCTAGCTTTCAAAAAATTTAAAACAATGCTATTTTTCATTTTTGAGGTGCTGTTATAGCTAATCTTGTTAACTGCAAAAAGATTAATATGGATCCAATGAAAAAACAAGGTATTATGGTGTATTTAACAAGAAGAATAAAAATAAGATAGCCTAGGACAAAGTTTCGCATAATCAAACGATGTTTTTTGCTTAAGAAATCAAATTATTGCACAAGGGTTCCTCAAGCCTCTGGAATGTTTCATTGGGGTTCCGCTCCACCTAAGGTTGAAAACCACTGGTCTAAACTAAAGCAAAGGTCTTCGTCCGGGTTCCACAAAACATTTCAGAGGGTCCATAGCACTAGTTTGTTAGTTTATGACTTTTTTTCTTCACTTCCTCTACAGTATAATTCTAAAAACTGTGCATAATATTTACTTGCACATCAAAAAAAGATCTTCATGTCAATTCAATTAGCATTTATGTCCGAAATTCTTTCACAAACGGAAATGAAAGTTTTTTGTCTTCACTTTTTCTACAGTATAATTCTAAAAACTGTGCATAATATTTACTTGCACATCAAAAAAAGATCTTCATGTCAATTCAATTAGCATTTATGTCCGAAATTCTTTCACAAACGGAAATGAAAGTTTTTTGTCTTCACCTTCCTCAACAGTATAATTCCTTTTTTGGTCTTGAAGTAAATTTGAGTAAAGTTGTGTAATCGAACCCACACATAAACTGAATTGAATTGAATTGAACACTGAGCGCGCGTTCACTGTGTTAACACGTCATCTCTTTGTCTAATTTGTCGCGTGCTTACTACGGCTGCGTGGCAGTTGCGCGCACGGTGGCGTACGCAGAAATTTGTCGAAGAGAGAGGGTTTGCAAGTTGAAAACGTGATTACTAAAAGTGATTCTGATCGTGGTCAAAAATTTTTCCAAACTTGTATTCCAAATTAATGTAAGCTCATTACGTTTTTTAGAATGCCTTGCAGTTGCATGAGTTTTTTTCATAAACGTCAACGCAACAATTAAACATCAAAAAAATTTTCCACGAGTTTAGCTCACTCTTACAATTGAATCAATTTAGCTCAAATCAAACACAATTTTAAGTATGGCTACGATGACAAAGCATTGTTACATATGTATGAGGATAATTTATCTTTTAGCTACATGTTAAATTCTATTTGAATAAGATGCTGATTGCACTTGCGCGAAAGAAGACTGTTGGGTTTTTCAATTAAATATTTTTAATTGCATGATAGTAGCTATAATTCAGGAATATTCAACTCTAACTGCCTTATCGAGCATTCTGTATTGGAACAAAAATCAATCATATCCCGCTCAGTTTTTCTCCAAGTAAGCCACTTGACTTGCCTAAGAGCCACTTGCCTAATAAGAAGGAATTTGTAATCTGTAGAAAGAATAATTAATCTTTGAGGGAGGAATTTAAATGAAATGTAAGTTGATTTAAAATTATTAACTGAAAATATAAACTGACATGTCTATATAATTGCACCTTGTCAGTTCGTAAAAATTATTTCTCAAAAGTGAAAACCGAAAAAAGGTTGTTGTTGTTGTTGTTGTTGCTGTTGTAGCATGAGAAGCCCTCGACTCTGGGTCAAACACAAATACGACTTTACTACTACTGATCTACTGCACAAATATATTAAAATAATTTTTGTAAAAATGAAAAACCATTTTTGTTAAATTTGCGTATATTTTTAATTTTTTTATCGTGATTTTCAGAGTATAACCGAGTTTTTTTTAGAGATCCTTCTTAGATGCTAAGCACTTGTTTCGCTTTTCATTACGATGTAATTTATTGCGGAGAAGGATAGGCTGCATTTCAACAAGCAAACATTACGATAAAACTATAGACATCAAAATGAATGTCTATTAGAAGACCTGCTTTATGTTAAAATATTTTTCAATTTTGAAAATTCTACTCATATTAGCTGACTTTGACAATTTTTGGAGCGATAAAAAAAGGTCTTTAATAAAATTACAAATAAAGTTTAAAAAAAGAAAGAGGAAAACGATAAAAGCTTATACCATACTATTGTAGCCTATTTGTTGCTAACATCTTAGTTACGTGTAAATACAAATCTCTGATTACCATTCTTCAAGGGAAGGTTTGACCCCAACCCCGTGCGTACGCCCAGGTATGCGCAGAGTTAAATTCCTGCGTTCTCTCAGTTGTTGTTGATCACAATTGGTTAATGAAGCGTTTTTTCAGTGGAATAAAGCTAATGTTTATTTGATTGCATTAGTCTACAACAATTTATCCAACTGAAAAAAATAACGCTTTAAATTTTTTAATCCAAATTCGAAGAGAGCTATTAAAGAGTGGAGGCATTGGTATTGCACATTTTCGAATTTCGTAGATTATTTTCCTGCTGAGCCTGCAATATCTAATGAAGATAAGCTGGAATGTTTAATTGTTCATATTAGCAAAGATGTATACGATTACGTGAGTGAATGTCTTACCTATCGAGAAGCGATATAACCTTGAAAAGATTTTACGTTAAACTTTGCAACATCATTTTCAATTTAATTCAATTCAATTTTATTTGCCATCAAGGTATTACGTTTCGAAGTTAAGTGATAGCAAACTAGAAAACAGCGGCTAAACCATATACGTTATCACACGCACAACGTTGCTAATGACGTGCAATTTTTGCAAAACATTTGCTAATGACATGCAAGCAGCGACTAGGGCAGTCGTTGGACAATTATTTGCAGAAACTAAGGCAAATGCCCAAGATAATAATTACCGAACAGCAAGCGCTGGTGTCTGTCGAAGTGAAGCAATTCGTGATGCTTTCATATCTGGTCTTCTATAATATCTACGTTGATTAGATCTAGACTCCTAGAAAATACAAGGGAGGATTCGATGATATTAGAAGCCATATTTAATCAAGCCTGATGCTTTGACATCGCTCAGAAAAGTTTGGAGAGTTATACTGCGACTGATGGTAAAGCTATTGAAGTTGGGCCGGTTTCTGCAATCGAAGGTTGCAAAACAAAACATGCAGAAGTTGTTGAACCGTCTTGTTTTAAAAAGGCCTGTGAGGCTTTTGTAAGTCAACAGCAATTGAAGGAATGCCGGGGCTGTGATGCGAACCAACTCTATAAAAAGTTTCAATGTCCGGCCCAAAGAGGTAAAGTGTTTTAAATGCGGTAGCTATAATCACTTTGTGAGACAATGTTGTGTTCCGCGTTAAAAGGTTTAACTGTTCAGTTCTTTCTAATGATGATGACGTAGCTGTTATAAATGATACCGCCGGCATTCCTGATATAGTAACTATGCGTATACTGGTAAATAATGTTGCGGCGAACGCACTAATTGACACCGATTCAACGTTGAGTTATATTAATCAAAAATTTGCTATTGCAAATAGATTTCAGCTTAGTAACGAGAGTAACGAGATTGGTTTGGCGGTAACCGGAAACTATTTTCAAGGTAAAGAAGTTTGTTTGGCTACGATTCGTTTGCAAAATCGAACCTACTGCGGTGTAAAACTGCATGTTCTTAAAGATTTACTCACTGATGTTATTGTTGGGTAAGAAGACATTTTAAGGTTGTATGATCAGGTTTGATTTAATTTTGGTGATCCAAGATCTTCATTCCGTATTAATACGATGAAATGTATTAAGCGAACGTTGTGCCACAATTGTTCAAACATTTAGCAATTAACTGCAAACCTAAAGGTCACTAACTCGCGCAAGCATTAATTGGAAAGCAAAAAATTTATTGCTAAAACAATTAAAAATG
This sequence comes from Diplosoma virens, assembly GCA_963680785.1. Classification (NCBI taxonomy): domain Eukaryota; kingdom Metazoa; phylum Chordata; class Ascidiacea; order Aplousobranchia; family Didemnidae; genus Diplosoma; species Diplosoma virens. The sequence continues at coordinate 46,942,000 of OY796884.1, forward strand.
ATTTGAAAGAAGGAATTATAGAACCGAGCTCTTCTCTTTGGCGCGCACAAGTTCTTGTCGTGACCGGAGACAATCATAAAAAAAGAATGTGCATTGATTATAGTGAGACTATTAATAAATACATGTATACGCTATAAGATGGCTATCTGCTTCCTAACATGCAAAATTTGGAAAACTAAGTGGCGCAATACTCCGACTTCAGCCAGCGCCGGATTAACATGTACCAGATGTAGCATTTTCTACGGGTCCCGCGCTTTACAGCACATACACTTCATAAGCTAATTTAAGCCACTTACTTGTCTTCAGTGTGTTTATGACATCACACTGACGCTGTCTGTCTTAAATATTTAAAGGTTTTTCTAGTTCATTTGTACTTAAGACCTTTGCTTAGTTTTCTGCTAAAAAATGAGTGGTCGCACCAGTAGAGTTAGAGACATAGGTCGCCATTATCTCTCAGGATAGAGCAAACGTAAAGCAAAGGATGACAGACTGAAAAAGACTCAACTAGCGATTTCAAAAACTCGAAAAATGACGGAATACTTTACTGAGCCAAGAGATATTGGAGATACCGGTAGGTCAGAAAGCGAAAAGCACATAACAAATATTGAAGCTGATGTAGAAATTGTGCAGAAGAGAAGGGAACTGTTGAGGATGAAGATGCCAGTACCACTATTTTCATTTTTTTGAATGACCTTGGTGTGTGGCCGAAAAGATTGAGTGAGACTGACCGTGAGTATTGGATTGAAACGGGAAGTAAGGATTGCCAACATTCTAACAGCAATTTTTCTAAATCAACTCGATTTTACGAAGGCGAAACGACTCCTAGAACCTGCCGCGATTCTTATTTCTAAACTATTCATAGACTCACAAAAAAGCAATATGGAAAAAATTGGTTATGCTATTCTGAAAGCAAACTAGGCTTTTCTGTTTTTCCTGCAAAGTAATGGTTTGTTTGGGTTCCGTATCACAAAATAAGCTTGTCGAAGAAGGTTTTAATGACAGGAAAAACGCTAATAATTTTTGCTGCCAAGGCATAAAGAAAGCATAAAGAAAGAAGGCATAAAGAAAGCAACATTTGATAGAGCTTCTGATGCGCAAAAAAAGCGATGATTGCATGGATTCCCAGCTAGTGAGCCAAATAGAAGAAGAAGGGTAATTGCTTACCCTATGTATAGCGCCTCCGTCGCTTTCCTGCGAGTCAGGAGGATAAATATAGAGATAAAAAAAAAAAAGTACTGGAGTGCTGTTTTTGAGCGAATAATAGAAGTTGTCCAGTTTTTAGCTGAACAAGGCCTTGCATTTCATGGGAGCAATGAAAAAATTGGGTCTCATAGCAACAGTAATTACCTGGACTTGCTGGAACTTTGGTAAAGTTTGACCCATTTATGGCGGAACATATCAAGGCTCATGCTAACAAGGGAAAAGGACACACATCATATATTTCCAAAACCATTTGTGAAGAGTTCATTAGTTTAATCGGATCTAGCGTGCATGACAACTGCGAATTGAAGAATAGCAAGTATTATACCATTTCTCTATATTCTAGATTCTAAATTAGAAACATATCAAACGTTGATCAGTTGACTTTAATCGTACGTTATGTTTTACCGACTGGACCAGTAAAAAGATTTATTAAATTTTTCGATATGGGTAGTCATAATGCTAAACATCTACAGGATAAATTGTTAACGTTTCTAAATGAAAACGGCATAGACATTGGAAATTGCCGAAGTCAAAGCTATGATAATGCCGGCACTATGAGCGGCAGATACAATGGCTTGCAAGCACAAATTAAGCAATTGAACAAGTTTGCGGAATACGTTTCCTGTTTTGCTCATTCATTGAATTTGGTTGGAAAATGTGCTGCTGAATGTTGTGAAGAAGCAAACATTTTCTTTGCTTTTGTCGAAAATATCTACACTTTTTTTTCTGCATCCACCAATCACTGGAGTACGGCTGCTATGTCTAATGGCGACCAAACTCTCACAATAAACATATGTCGGATACCAGATGTTCGGCTCGCGCAGATTCCACTAAAGTACTTTTTTCTGGCAATTCTTCTATAATGCAAGTTCTAGATAACATTGTCCAAGACAACCAACAAAAAGCGGAATGTCGTCAACAGGCTCGTGGATTACTTTCAACAATGACGAAGTTAGAGACTGGAATTATGATTATTTTTTGTAATCAAATATTGCAGCGTTTTCAACTGATTAGTGGTTCCTTGCAATCTTCTGGGCAAGACCTGAACTCTGCTTGTGCACTTTACGAATCAATCCATGGCTATACTCTGTCTCTTCGTTGGTATGTACAGTATATCGTTGGTTCCATCTACTCAGATATTGAAAAAAAGGAAATTGACTTGACTGAAACTGAAGAGTATGAACAACAACGGCGAAGGAAGCGCAAGAGAAATCGCATATATGATAATGAGTGCTGCAGATCTTCTGGTGCTGGTCCTTCAGCTCCAATTCAAACACCTTCTCAGAGGTTTCAAAAAACAGTATTTTTTGCCATAATTGATAACTTGCTAATCGTTTAATCAAAACGCCAAGCTGCTTATGAAAAGTTAAACAGTGTTTTTGAGTTTCTATGTCGATTGCAACTATCCACTCGTGATGAAATTGTAAAAAAACTTTTTAAATCTTGTCAAAATGTATCCAAAACACTTACGTAGAACTGAGCCTTTCTGAAGAATTATTGCAATTTGCTGAGCTTCTAAAATTCCGTTTTTCTTCAAATATTAGTAAGACTGATGTTCCAGTTGAATTGCAGTATTATCGATTGCTTTCAGAAAATTTTTTTGATGTTTGCTTTCTCAACTTGGACATAACGTTGCGGATATATTTATCCATGATGGTAACGAACTGCAGTGCCGAGCGCTTTTTTTCAAAACTTAAGAGAATCAAAAATGAACTCCGGACCTCCATGGGCAAACAACAGCTAAACTATCTTTCTCTAATCAGCATTGAAAACCAGCTAATGCATGAAATAGATATTAAACAAATAATTCGCAAATTTGCTCATCAAAAATTTATAAGAAGTATTGTGTAAAAATAAAGCTGAAGTCAGGTAATGTCCTTGGGATAAAACAATGAGAGCAAAAACAGTCATTTAGACTTTATTGTAAAACGGTGAGAATTTTGATTGTGGAAAGTTTCTGCGTAGTGTTTAGGCCAATAAATGGAATTGTCCAGCGGACAATTTTATATTTGGACAGGTATTAAATTTTACAACATGATGTATTTTCTCTGGATAAGTAATAATGCAATTTTCATTGTCATTTAATAAAAATTATGTTGAATTGTCGTCAGGACCTGCAAAAATTAGGTCCCGGAGAAATTTTGCTACAGGTCCTGCACTAGCTTAATCCGGCCCTGACTTTAGCACTTAACATTTAAAATGTGCCTATCACCAAGTGGAAATTCCAAAAGAAGACCGACAGTATACAGCTTTTTTAGGCTAATGAAAAACTTTATTAGAGTAAAAGAATTTCCTTTGGTGTGAATAATGCAGTTCCGTGCTTTCAACGGATAATTGATGATATAATCAGACATGGTTATCATAACCGGTAATCGTATTCTATTACAATCGATTACCCTTTTTCATGTAATCATAATTGATTACATTGAGCTGACATTTCGGAGCGGAAACTCCATTTGTGGCGTCACATGTTGTCACCTTCAGATAAAGGCTTTCAAAACCTTATGTTTATAAAATTGTAATGCTAATTGCTAATGTCAATAGCAAACATTGTAATGCTAATTGTCGGTCAGTCGGTTGTGTGAGTCGATGTCAGATTTTTGGACTGGTCTTTTGCAGCCAAACAATCCTTGTCTCATCCAAACTAGTAAAATCATCCATTCTACGGGGTGGAGAGTGGAGGGAGTAGTTAAAAATTATGTGGTCTGCCGTTTGATCATCCACGCCACATGCGCATGTTGTCGTGAAAGCCAAGCCCCATTTTGAGCGGAAGCGCCCAACACCGGTTCGAAGGCAATTGAGTCGAACCCAGGCGCGTTGTAGAAGGTGAATTTCCAATGCCCAATTTCCGACATTTAGGATGAAGCTCTGGAGTGGAATGTTATCATTGTGCCATTTAAGATTCCAAGAATTTTCCTCCCAGTCAGCCGCTTTGATCTTTAGATAAGCGAAGTCTGTTAGAAGACCTTTGGCGACAGACACAAAAGGATGTCTTACAAGGGTAATAAAGAATTGTCATCTAAACTACGTAAATCGTCTCGTCGTCGTCGTTTAAAGGGTATCCACTCCAGGTCAGCACAAACAGGACTGGGGCCGAGGGTTTATCCTTTTACTACCCCAGACTGCTGTACTGCCTAAATCAGATGCTGGCAGTGGTGTTATTAAGCCAGCATCAAGTTTCGCCATCCAAAACCGTCAGACCTCGTGCTCCATGTGGTGCCCGATGTATAGGGCACGCTGTTAGAACATGGTCTGCGGTTTGCTCAGAGGCGCCACACTCGCAATTCGGTAAAGGAGCGAGACCCCATTTGTGCATAGACGAATGGAATCGCCCAACACCAGTCCGCAGGCGGTTGAGCTTAACCCAAGCTACTCGGGGTAAGCCCATCCCAACAGGCCTGGAACCGGTCCCGGGCACAAAAGTACGGAGCCTGGAAGCACCTTCACAGTACTCCGCGTCCCATTTGCGATTTGTCCATTTAGAAGCGCGGATGCCAAGTCTGGCAAGGTTGTCGCAGCTGGCACAAACGACCGTCTGGATCTTTTGCTTGGTGGTCCTGGCAAGCAGTTCTAAATTACAATCATATCTCTATTAAATTACAAGCGTACAGCAAAATTTTGGTATCTCCGGAAGCAGGTCGGGGTAATTGCCTGCCCTATGTATAGCGCCTCCGTCGTTTTCCTGCGATTTAGGAGGATAAATATAGAGATAAAATAAATAAATAAATAAATAAATAAAACTACCGGCAATGTTATTAAAAAACCATTAAGAAATTAATACTAATGAAGAATTTTTTTATTTTTTTTTATTTATTACCCTAACCTGCTCTCGTAGATGCCAAGATATTGCTGTCCGCTTGAAATTTAATGGAGATAGAGATTTACTAATATAAATTTAATAGAGATTTAATTTAGAACTGCTTACCAAGACCACCAAGTAGGAAAAAGTGCCGTGTCGTGTCCTTTCCAAGGACACAACAGAATGGCGCGAGTGGGTTTTGAACCAAGACCGTGTCAATTACAATTCCGACCCTTTAACCACTCGACCACGAAGAAAAATAATTTCGAAAATATATAGCTTTAAAAATTACATCAAAATTACGTCCAAGGGTGTATATTCCACTTTTCCAAAAATAATAATTTGCTATCTACATTTTACTTCATTCCAAACATTGCTAAGATTGTAAAAACTTGCCAATGATAAGCGGATTACCCAAAAAAGTTTAAATTTACAAAATACAAGCATGATATAAAAAAACTTTTTTTATTTTTTATTTATTTTTTTTTTCCTTTTATTTCTGCTCCGCCACATGAACAAAATAACAAAATGTTGAAAAGTTTGAGTTGAATTGCTGTTGAAAGACGGGGTTAGAAAAAGGAAGAAGCAACAAAACGAGTTGACGTTGTGACTTAATTGCTAATTCGCGATAAAAAGTGTGACCTGTTGTATCATGAAGAAGCAAGGTTGCTTCAATACTACTAACTTCAATGCTTCAATACAACTGGGGATACTACTAACAAAATTTTGGGAAGGACTAAAGCAAACATCAATAAAAATAATTGTGTTTTAAAAGCTGGAAAATTGATATATGAACATAAAGAAATAGCAAACACATTTAACTCGTCACACTTTTCTACTATTTCATGTAAAACGATATCTCAGTTCCATGTTTCTGCAGTTAATTATCAAGATTACTTGGGTTTTTGAAATCCTTCTTCTATGTTTTTTATTCAACATGCCCACAAGAAATTAAAAACTATCTACTTTAAAGCCAAAGTTGAGTTTAGGGTGGGATGGCATACTTTTTATTGTACTTAAACATCTACCTAAAAATGTAATATCAATTTTTAGCTATTCATTTAAATAATCTTTAACTCAATAAAAATTTTATTTTTGTTTAAAACACACTAAAATAATTTCCTTCTTTAAAAAAGGTTTCCCAAAGATGATTCTAACTGCAGGCTTATCAGCTGACTTTCCAAAATAATTAAAAACTGGTCTATATTCGTTTCTATTCTTTCTTAAATGAGTTTAACTTGATCAGTAAAAATCAATTCGGTTTTAGACGAAAACACTCAACTTGTCATCTTACTTCCCTGCTTACTGATCAAATAGCAACATCATTTGAAAAAAATGAATTGGCTAGGAATTTTGCTAGACCTGTCCAAAGCTTTTGACACAATTAATTATACCAGCGGTTCCCAAACTTTTTTTGTTCACGGCGCCCTTTAAAACTTTATCAATACTCGCGGCGCCTTAATGAAGCCAAAATTTGCAAATTTTAAGTTTTACCAAGAAATTGTATTTAAATCATGTTCATTATTCAAAATGCACAAAAATGTCAGCATTATTCGCAAAATACTAAAAATATTTAATGTGAGCAGTGAGCTTGTTGTTCTATGCACATTTTATTAAACCACGGTGCAATGTTTGATATTGCAACACGCATGTCGCGTTCAATCTCAATCTTATTGCGATACTTTGACTTGATTGCTGCTGCCGCAGAAAAACCGGCTTGACACAAGTATGACGTTGCAAAAGGCACAAGAACATGGAGGAGAGCTTTACAGCCTACAAGTGGAAACTCAGATCAAGCCTTAACCCAAAATGAAATGAGTAAATTAAGGTTGTATAAGCTTTTCAAAGTGAGGTCAGAAGAAAGATCGATAAATTGTTCAGTTTCCAGAGATGTAAACCCTCTGAGAGGCATTTGGATTATCAATAAAAGAATTTCTTATCCAATTGTGCTTCTCCATGTCTTCAGAAAAATATTTTTCAAAATGCGAGATTAGAGCATCCAAATGCGAACACATCACAGTCTTCATATCACACTCATCGGTATTCTGCATGCTCATCGGTATTCTGCATACTCATCGGTATTCTGCAGGGAGATATTGCCAGATTGCGAGTTTAAATGGGATTTTAAAAGTGGAAAGTTATCACATTGCTCGTTATTTATCAGCAGATCAGTTTTTCACAACTGTAGTTTTCTTTTAAAGGCTGTAATTTTGTCTTGGAGTTGCAAAAGGTGAGTTTCTTTTCCTTGGAGGGAGATGTTTAATTGATTTAATTTTAAAAAAAATATTGCAGAGATACGTTAACTAAGTCAGGAAAACTTCATCCTCAAAGGTAGTAGCAAGTGCATGATTTTCTTCTTTTAAAAATATGGAGATTTCATTTCTCAATTCGTACATACCCAGAAGAACTTTGCCTTTGGAAATCCACCTTGCATTACAATAAAACAATAAATTGTTGTGCTCTGCTCCTAATTCATTGCAAAGACGTTGGAAAAGCCGAGCTTTAAACGGCCTTGCTTTAATGAAGTTCACAATTTTTACAATAGCTTTAAGCACTCCATTAAAGTCACCACTGAGCTGTTGCGAAGCCAGCGCCTCACGTTGTATTAGGCAGTGGGTCCCTTTTGCGTTAAACGGCAACGCCCTACACTAACGTTCGCAGCCCGCCAAAGCGGCCAGACATAGCTCGGGCACCATCCGTGCATAAGCCAACGCAATATTTCCACTGGAGATTATTTTCCTGTAAAAAATTGTTCAGTATTGCAAACAATTCATGCGCTCTACAATTTTTAAAAATAGGTTTACAAAAAAGCAAATCTTCAACAATATTGTCGTCGTTATCGATAAAGCGTACGTAGCAAATCAAATAAGCATCTTTATTACTGGTACTGGTTGTTGCCTCATCTGATTGTAAGCTGAACTCATTTCCACGCATTTTTGCTACTAGCTGATCATTAATATCATCCGAAATTTTATCGATCTTTCTACTAATGGTATTGTTTGAGAGTGGAACAGCTTTTAATTTTTAAGCAGCTGATTCTCCAATCATTGTCGAAATTAAGTCAAGAGCAGCAGGAAGCACAAGTTCTTCTGCAATGGTATGCAGTTTTTTACATTTCTCGATTCTGTACGCAACTTTAAAAGAAGCAAGCTGTGCTTTGGCTGGTGTTTGCAAAAAATTTGAAAATACGACCGACTGCTTATTCATTTCTGATAACTTTCGAGCAAAAAACTCACTTGGTTTTCTAGATAAGTTATTGTAACTAACAACTAACAAGCGGTTCTGCACAGCTGCTGCTTACCACACAATATAAAATTGTAAAAAGCTGTTAACAACTTTCACATTGCAGTATTTGTGAGAAAAGCAATAAATGCAACAATTTTCACAAGTTTTCGCGGCACCCCTGGCAAGGTCTCGCGGCGCCCAGTTTGGGAACCGCTGAATTATACAATATTACGGAAGAAATTGTATTATTGTGAGAGGCACAATTCACGTTTGGTTCAAAAGTTATTTATTGAAAGAATTCAACAAGTTGAATTTAATTCAAGTATTTCGAATAAAGAACCTATTTCTTTCTCAATAGGATAACTCAGGGCTCAATTCTTGATCCATTCTTATTTACTATTTACACGTCAGTGATTTCTCACAATGTCTCAAGTATTGCAACAACCTGTCTTTTGCTGATAATACAATTATATCATCTTTAAACTTAGCGCAGAAAATAAAAATTTATTATTTCAAAAAGCAAATTAAGAGCTGGAAAACATTGAAAACTGGTTAATAGCAAATAAGCTTTCCCTTAATGTCAAAAAAAAAAGAAATACATTTTATTCAGCTCTCGTACCACAAAAACATTGTCAAAAGAATAATTTTTAAATATTAAACTAAGAGTTACCTTAATCAGGTTGTTATGTGTTATATTCAATGAACGCCTAAGTCTTTCAAGATATTCTTTTAGAAGGGCAAGAACAACAACAAGTCCTATGAACCTCTTGTTCACTTAATTGCTATCTTAAAACTACGTTGAGTTTTCATTATCATATCACACTAACAAAGAGACCCATAAGGCACTGTAGCTCCTGGTTTCCGTTGCTTCACAATTTCAACTTTACTCAAAATCTCTTAAACTGTAATTTTTTTGGTCTTGCAACGCTTGCTAACTGTAACTTAAGTGTTGAATTTTACACACCCTTACAAGATTTGGTTATTTTATGCCAGAATTCTACAAATTTAAAAAGAATAAAACACTAAGTTTTGAGTTTGTTTTAATATGAAATACAAAATTTTTAATAAACTCAAAGCTGCCTAAACAAAAAATTTCAAATTTTGACCGAAAAAAAAAGATTGATAAAGCACATGGTTTGTTGTAGGCTACGATTTACTGAAAAAAATTATGTGGTTGACGGGTTCATGAAGATCGCCTATCTTCTAATCCAGAGTTTTCCAAACTGGGATCCGCGTAACCCTGAGGGTCCGTGATGACTGCACAAGGGATTTACGACGATATGATAAAGTTTGCCAAACATATAGTATATTCTTGGTAAAATAATCTATAGGCGTACATATCTAAGAAAGATTCGATATGTACGCCTATAGATTATATGTACGCCTATAAATAATCTATAGGCGTACATATCTAAGAAAGATCTATATCTAAGAAAGATGCGATGTGAAAACTTTTTTTTGTTGAGAACATTACGTTTTAGGCACCAAAATTATGGAATTTGATATAGATTCGAAGTGCAGGGATGAAAGTTATGATATTCGAGACAGATTTGAAGTAAAAAACTTTTTTTTTAAAGAACATTTCTTTTTGGAAACAATCTTTTTCCATTAACGAGCGTCCCGCTTGCCCCTTCGGAGATATGGTATGCCTGTTTATTTATTTTTTTAACGGATTTTGTATTATTTATTTTTGGGTTGTATTTTTTTTCCTCGTTGGTAGGGCGGAAAATTGATGTGACATAAAATTGGGGTCTGTGAAAAAAAGAGGAGTCCGTAGCACAAAAAGTTTGGGAAACCTAATTGCTTAATAATTACGTTATGTTTCACGCTACCGACATTTTTTGCTTGTCATGAAGATAAATAGAGATGATGATGATGGAAGAAAACATTTTTTAAATCTTTTCCAGAGTCTATTTGAAACAAAACATCTAAAAAAATTTTTACCTTTTAAATGTCTTTGCAAAGATGTCACTTGAACTCCACACTTTTAACAATGGAAATTTGAGTCATTATGTTTCTTTTCTCTTGCTTGCAGAGCATATCTAGTCTCCCGAATTTGCAAACACATTTTAAAATTATTTCCCTGCTTTGGACTACAAAAGTCGCTTTTTTGTGTTCACGAGCCTACTTGATATTTTGAAAAAGTGCAGGTTCAGGTGAGAAAACAGAATTTCCTTGGTTTCCATGCTTTAGATCTGGTTGCATCACTGCACATATCCCGGACAACTCGCCTCTACTTGAAAGTTTGGGGTAGCATTAATTAACTGGAAAAAGTGTAATCCTCAAATTTTTCAGACCAGTTAGCTGTCTTATTTATCTCTGGGCATTGTTAAGCAGCTGAATGGACAAACCTAAGATAGCTTGTTTTCTCATTTGGCATGTATGTTGATGTCCGTGAACTAAAGCACTAACAGTTGAGGTAATTGGTGTCTCTGCAGAAGGAGTAGGAGCATTCATATTAATCTTCAGGAATCGCAGGAAAGCATCGGAGGCGCTATAAATAGGTCAAGCTATTACCCGGACCTGCAAAGATATCGCTGTTCGGTTGAAAATTTTTGTTTTTTATAAAAATTATGACTGAAATTTAGATTTGTTTGCAATAACCGCCAAGACGGCAAAGTGTCGTAAAGTGTATTTTGTTAGGACATAACAGAATGGCGCGAGAAGGAGGGGTTTTGAACTTAGACCATGTCGATTATCATCACGGGGCTTTAAACCACTCAACCATGCTGCCGATGTTGTGGGGCTCCAATATCAAATTCCTAGAGTATCCTCCGAGGAGCTTACTCTCCCTCACTTTGTTCGCTGTGCCCTCTACGATTACACTACGAACACACCCCTCGTATTTTTACAGGCAGGAGGCGGCGAGGTTTTTTGCCGGTCGGGACAAAATTAAAAAAAGGGCACTCCCAACATAAGCAAATTTTGGCACCGCTGTTTTTAAAAAGGCTTTTACAAAATTATCACTTTGTTAGCATGACCATTTTCTACGAAAAAAATCTAGTGATCTCAAAAAAAGTCATCACCTTTAATTGGCGACTAAAATCTTGATTTTCGTCACAAAATCAGTGGTCTCAAAAAAAAAGTCAATACCTTCAACCAGTGTTCAAAAAAATGCATTATTGTCAAAAATTAAGACAGGGACAAGAATCAGAATAAGACTTTACCTTAATTCGATCTGATATTTTTATCGAGTTTCTAAGATTATAAGGGCAAATCTAACTCAATGCTAAAAGGGTAAATTTGAATGGCAACTGATCCCGTGCTCCACGCTTTTAGCATTCTGTCGATTTCAGCTATTAGCTTTCCGCTGTCCACAGGATTGGTCGAGCCGAGACTTTTTCGTGCATCACTGTGGTTCCGGAATTGCAGATTACTTCTCGTGCTCGACTTCCCTGCTCTTGATTCTCTACGCCTGGCCATCTCTGGTCTCGTTCTTGGGGGTTGCCCGATTTAGGGCTCCGCGGAGTTGATTCGCGCCCTTATCTCTAAGAATGGGTCGGGTAATCCCACCACCACTATTTTGTAGGGCAGCAAATCTTGACATTTTGCTGGCAAAGTTTAATGGTTAAACGCTTGAAACGCGGAACTACCAAAAAACCTGGACCGACTTAAAACTGACTAAAGTAGAACTCGATAATACACTGTAATGTTTTCAAAACAAATGATCGAACAACAAAACTAGATTTCTGCAAAGTAACCGTGCATGGTATTTAGCGAGCGTGATAAAGATGAGGCAAATTTGGGGCATTTTAGAAATTCGGTTTGGAGAAAGATTTAGGACGGATATGAAAAGAGCGGATAGATGGGATAGAGATTGAAACGGTGAATACGAGAGGTCCTTTTTAATTTTACTGTGATGGCTAAATAATCGCAGCAGGGATAAAAAAAAGACACTATCTCTTTTTTTTCGTGGGGTTGGTGGTTTACGTCCTAGTTACAGAGCGATCCTTTCTGAGGATTTTATATCCAGAAACATGGAAAGTGGAGTGTGGAGAGAGGAGTGGCTCATGCACGAAGATGAGGTCGTACTGGTTAAGCGAAAGAAATTAAATGAGTTCAGTATGACGAGGTTAAATTCCATTGGCATTTCACTGGAAGATTCGTAGAGAGTTTTGAGAGAGAGGAGAATAATGAAAGGTAGATTGAGTAAGAGGAGAATCAGAAGATTGATATCGGAAAGAGGGAGAGATAAAAAATAGGGTGGATAAGTAGAAACTAGTTGACAGTGGTTAGGGAGATTGGAAGAGTTGGTAAAGGTAGAGTGCTCTTTTTTGAAGATAAAGATAGAGAGAAAATTTCAGAAAAAGGGCACTTTGGACAGGTCTAAGAGTGTCCTGGAGAAATTTTTCTAAATTCAGAAAAGACCGGAGCAAGAGCAATGCACTCAGAGAGAACAGTTGGCACATTGTACTGTCCTGTTTTTTCAGATGAACCGACGGGTACAGATAAAGCAGGGAGTATAGGGCCGGGGTTAGGGTCAATGTCGTCGCTTATGAGGAGTGAAAGAATGAGAAACTGCGACAGAATAGATAAACAGAAAGAGTTTTGAAATGAAAAAGTGTTTAGCAAAAATAGAGGGGGTAGTTAAGAGCAGTAGGTTGGTAGATGAAGGGGTCAGTTAGGGTTAAGATTGCTGTCCATCTGTGACCGCTCAGTGTACAGTAGGTACAAAAAACAAGGATAATGGCCAGAGAGGATCGTCCGAGGATGAAAACCTCGGGGAATCAACAAGCCATTTCGACCCACCCCTAGTGCAGGTTTTTTCGGTTACGTCAATACTAACGGTATTGCTAGCATCTGATCGAATACTCATACAGTAGACAGATTAAGTAATATCAACCAGCATTTGAATTCTGTTTGTCCCTAGGCACGCATGAAAATAAACAAATTTGATTTTAAAATTTATATTATGTAACATCCAAAACAACGCAAACATGTGGCGAAATAGCAGCTTTACATAGGTTTATAATCGAATTTTGATTCTAACTTTTTGTTGTCCCCGACTTTTCGCACAGCCTTCATGAAATCCTCCTGGATGACGTATTCCCGCTCCGCACGGATTGCAAACAAACCTGATCAACAACATCAACTCAACGACACCATAACGGCATCAAACAAAAGTTAGGAAAATTATTTAAAACTGTTGGTGACTAAATTAGGTCCACACTAGGAATGAGTGTTAAATCGATTGTAGGCACACATAGTAAGAAAATATCTTTAAAATCACTCTACAAATAAACCTGAAATGAATATTACTCAACTGTATATAAGTTTTTGTTTTATTTAAGTTCTTCAGATAATACAGTACAAAAAAGGAATATATGATTATCTAATGCAGCGTGGTTCAACTACGGGCCCGCGGGCTGCATGCGGCGCGCGGAACAATTTTGCACAAGTCTTGTCGATTACAAGCAGCGGCAACCTTTGTTTTTTTGGAGAACGCTATGGTTTTGGGACGAAAATAGGAATTTCGGAAATCGATTCCAATTGAAGACCTTTTTTTTTTAGAGAACATCCTGATTTGGGGACGAAAATAGGAATTTCGGAGATCGATTCCAATTGAAGACCTTTTTTTTTTTGTTTAGAGAACACCCTGAGTTTGGGACACCCGCAAACTCGAATAATTTTGAAAAGTGGCCCACAAGAGTGGAAAAGTTGGACCACCCTGATCTAATGGCAAAATATTTTTTGTTTAAAATAGCCATAAAATTTGGAGCTATCAGCTGTTTAATCAGCTGATAAAATTGTGTAATAGCGTCAAATCATATTACATTACTACATTTATGACATTATATAAAATCCCATTAACAATTTATCTAACAGTTTTCGTAACGTAACAAAGCTTGTATAACTACAACTATTAGCTAAATAAACAGTTTTTATTTCAAAATAACATATAAAAAATTTAATCGTTTGATAAAAATTTCATTGATAAATTTAACTCGTGCTGTGATTGTGTTTGAAATCAAAATTTGATTATTATTAAGGTCGGCGCATAGTCGACTGGAAAGAGCGCCGTGATTGTGATGGACAGGGTATGGTTCCAACTGCTGTGTCCTTGGGCAAACACTTTACGGTACTTTCCCCAGCTTGGCGGTCTTTGCAAGCAGTTGTAAATACAGTGTATCTGTCAAATCTCAAAACAAAATAAAAATATTAACTGAATAAAAATATCTCGGCATCTCCGGAAGCAAGTCGGGGTGATTGCTTAACAGTCGCGCTATGTATTGTGCCTTCGATGCTTTTCTGCGAGTCAGGCAGATAAATTAAGAAACGAAAAAATAAAGTAACATTTTTTAAATTATCGAATAATTCTTTTTTTATTTGTAGTATTTGAGAAAGTTGAATGAAAAAAAGCTTATTTAGTCCAAGCAGCATTTATCTAAGGTTTTTTCTTGGTATAATTTTTAAAGCATATAAAGCTGACGCTTGTAGCAAAGCGTTAACAGATAAAGCAGTGCTTTCCAAACTGTGTGTCGCGACACATTAGTGTGTCGCTTTTAGTACAGTGGTGTGTCGCGCCAACTGGACTTGAAGCAACATTTGACACTGGCTATTTACAGTTCAACAAATTATGTTATAAGGGCTTTTGACCAATAACATATTTTTTGAAAGCAACAATATATAATAAAAATTATTTTTAAGGTTTTTGCAAGAAAGCTCATATATCTCATTAAAATTGTAAGCTGAGAATTTGCTGTTAAAGATTTTTGACTAAAATTAAATTAAGAGGTGTCGCCAACAACGTTCCCTCTAAGAGCTTGATAGTGTTCGCGGAAAGAAAGGCCGTGTGAGCAGCGGCGGATATTCAAATTTAGGGACCCGAAGCAAGGATTTCATCTCTGATTTGCCTATTTTATTCCCGAAATCGAGGTGTTCACTAAAAAAAAAGGTCTTCACTTCGATTTCATCTCTGAATTTCCTATTTTGTTCCAAAACCGAGGTGTTCTCTAAAAAAAATAAAAAAAAGGTCTTCACCTAGAATCAATCTCTGTATTTCCCCTATTTTGACCCGACTTTTCGAAGTTTCATTCTATTATCGAAGGGTAGACCTTTTTTTTTTTTTAGAGAACACCTTGATTCCGGGAACAAAATAGGCAAATCAGAGATGAAAATCTTTTTCAACTTAGAGGGAACGTTGGTCGCCAATTTATTTCTGGTTTAAAAGTGTGTCACTTACACAAAAAGTTTGGAAAGCACTGAGTTAAAGCTTCCACGTCATAAATCAACTAGCTATTATAGTTTCAAAAGTTAAGCAACACCGGAGTCTGTATGTTGAGTTTATATTTTATATCAGAAAACATAAGCAATAGCTGCTTTTTAACCGTATAATTTATGTTGGGTCACGGGGCCATGCAGAATTAATCATGCGCATATGACAGCGACCTCTCATTTACTGCACCAACGACAAGCCACCTCAACGTGGTGGTGCAGTCCCCTTCCCTGCACTGGGGAGGGTCGAAATGGCTTGTCAATTCCCCGAGGGTCTCATCCTCGGGCGATTCTCCCTTGGACAACTCTTCCCATTTTTTATCCCGGCTGTCCAATGCGCGGTCACATGTGGACAGCACTCTTAAACCCAATTGACCGCCCCCCTACCCCTTCTATTCTCTCTCGGACATCTCTTCCTCGTCCCTCCTTCCACCCCAAACCTCTTCATTACTCATCCCACTCATTGCTGATTCTTATCTCTATTCTTCTTCTTATCAGCGGTGACACTCACCCCAACCCTGGCCCTATAGACCCCTGCTCTGTCTGCTCCCGTAGAGTCACCTGGGGAAACAGATCAATACAATGTACCGGCTGTTCTCTCTGGGTACACCTCTCCTGCTCTGGTCTTTCTCCCGCTGACTTCCGCAAAATCTCCCCAGGACACTCTTGGACTTGCCCAATGTGTCCATCCTCTTCTCAACCCCCCCTCCCTCTCACACTCCAATCCCATATCCTCATTCTTTTCCGCATCTCCATCCTCTCACACTCCAAATCCCCCACCTTCACTCACAATCAACCACAAAACCATATCTTCAAAAACTAAACCCTCACCCAAAACAACCTCGAATAATCCCACCTATCTTCCTAATCACCCCCAACTAATTTATACTTACCCTCCCTCAGCTTTGACTACTCCTTCTCCTCAAACTCAACAAACCACCTCTCCTCTCACACAATCCTCATTTCATCCTTCCTCTCCCTCTCAAAACAACCTCCGAATCCTACAGTGGAATGCTAATGGGATTCGCCCGCGTCGTACTGAACTCCTACACTTTCTCTCTCATAATCAGTACGATCTCATCTTCATACAAGAGTCACACCTCTCCTCTGACTCCACCTTCCACATACCAGGCTACAAAACCCTCCAAAAGAACCGTTTTATGACGAGGAGAGGAACCACCAATTCTACGGGAAACCTAGGAGGAGGTGTTCTGATACTTGTCAAAAATGGTCTATCTTACACTTCACTCTCCACACAATCCCTCTCCTCCCTCGACCCCAGCTCCGATTATTTAGCTATTGCAGTTAAAATAAAAGGAGCCGCTCCCATACATCTTTTCAACGTCTATGTCCCTCCTATCCGCTCCTCTTCCTCCGACTCCCGCCCAAAATCCTTCTCACCCTTTCTCCTACCATCATCTCCTACCACTTACATCTTTGGCGACTTTAATAGCCATCATTCATCCTGGGACTCCCACTCACCGGAAGACCATTCAGGCAAAGATTTGTTTGATTGGCTCCTCTCCTCTGATCTTTTACCTCTTAATAACCCCGAACACCACACCCTACTACACCGTGCCACTGGAAACCGCTCTTCCCCTGATCTTTCCCTAGTTCCTGCCCGATTAGCCTCTAAATGTACATGGCAGACCCTTCCGGACCTCGGCTCAGATCATCTTCCTATCTCCATCACTATTCCCACTTCCCCTATAATTAACTCTTTCCACCGCCCCCCCTCATTTAACTATAATAAAGCTCGCTGGGATGAATACCTTACTTATATTGATACCCACTGCCCCATTCCTTCTAACTTTACAACACTCTCTCTTTCTGAAGCCACCCACACCTTTACCAAACTCCTCAATGATGCTGCCACTTCTGCCATTCCTTTCGGCAGCATCAACCGTCCTGCTAAAGCCTGGTGGTCTCCTGAAGTCGCAGATGCCGTCGCAAAACGCCGAAAGGCATTTGCGAAGGCACACTGTTCCGAAGAAGACCGCCAGCACTATATCGCTACATCCAGATATACCTCCACTGTGATTAATAAGGCTAAAGCCAAGTCATGGCAGAATACTTGCTCTAGCCTTTCTCCTAAAACCCGTCCCAGCGAAGTCTTTTCTCTACTTCGCTCCATCTCTGGTTCCCCCTCCCCAACTACTCCTGACCTTCCCAATTTCTCAAATTGCCATACCCCTGTAGATTGTGCCAACCATCTCTCCTCACACCTACAGTCCCATTTCTCTACCCAAACCCCAAAACCTTTTCGAAGCACCGAGAAAGCCCAAATGAAGCAAATCAGAACTGCACACTGCAACACCCTGCATTCCACTTTCTGTACACCATTCTCCTCAATTGAACTCTCTACAGCTATCTCTCAACTCTCAACCTCAACCTCCTCCGGCCCTGATCAAATTACCTACCCTCTTCTATCCTACCTACCACAATCTGCGTTACATTTTCTTTTATACATCTTCAACCTTTCCTGGTCAACACACACCTTCCCGTCTGCTTGGAAACAATCAACAATCATCCCCATTCTCAAACCCGGAAAACCCTCTGACTCACCTTCTTCATATAGACCCATTTCTCTCACTTCATGTACCTCCAAACTCTTCGAAAGAATGGTATTAGGACGACTAACCTATTTTCTCGAATAACATGACATTCTCTCACCCGTGCAAGCTGGTTTTAGACCTGGTAGATCAACTGTAGACCAGGTTCTCCTTCTCTCACAGTCAATCGCAGATTCCTTCCACCAATCTAAGCCAGGCGCACGTACAGTCCTTGCCACTGTGGATTTTGCGAAAGCTTTTGACTCAGTATGGCACTCTGCCCTACTCTCTAAACTCCTCTCATTAGATCTTCCTCTTTGCTTTGTCGAATGGATACGATCCTACCTCTCAAATCGCCGTTCGAAAGTCCGTATCTGTAATTCATACAGTCGTCCTTTCCGTCTCCGAAGAGGAGTTCCCCAAGGTTCGGTTCTAGGAACAGTTCTCTTCTCTTTATACATCAATGACCTTCCCACTTTCCTTCCTGCATCTGTTAAGACCTCTCTCTATGCAGATGACCTAGCCATTTGGGCCTCCTCCCCGAAAGTTGAGTGTGCAACCGCTGTAGTACAAGCTGCCCTCAACAAACTGGTGGAATGGTCCTCAAAATGGCGCCTTCCTCTCAACCCCCTCAAATGTGAAACATCCTTCTTCAGCTTAGACCCCTACCAATCACGAATACAACCCTCTCTTCACATTCTTAACACCCCTCTCAAATTCAACCCTCATCCAACCTTTCTCGGTGTAACCTTCGACCGCACTCTCTCTTTCAGATATCACGTCTTATCCTTACGGAAAAAGTTTCACAACCGATTCCGTGCTTTTCGCTCCATTGCCTCGGCCTCCTGGGGCCCATCAAAAGAATCCTTATGTACCCTATACAAAGCCTTCATTCGCCCCATCCTCACCTATGCTTCCCCAGGCTGGTTTCCCTTCTCATCTCCTACTCACATCACCTCCGTGGAGAGGATGCATAGATCTTCCTGTCGAGTAATCACAGGTTGTCTATCGTCCACCCCCATTCCTCTAC
Source organism: Diplosoma virens (assembly GCA_963680785.1). NCBI lineage: Eukaryota > Metazoa > Chordata > Ascidiacea > Aplousobranchia > Didemnidae > Diplosoma > Diplosoma virens. The sequence goes on from OY796884.1 coordinate 46,961,024, forward strand.
TTCATATAGAAGCACTTCTACCTCCACTACGAGTCACCCTCACTCACCAATCCCTTTCCTTCTTTGAACGAGCCCTCCGTCTACCTCCCACCTTTCCTATAGCCTGTCTTGCGAACTCTAACCCCCGTACACGTCTCAAAAAGAGCTCATGGAGATCCTTCTCCAGATCACATAACCTTACCCCTAACCTACATCTCACCCGTGAACCACTAATCCTCTGCCCTCCTAAACCCCCCTGGTCTACCCCATCTAATTACACAATCTCACTCCACCTCTCATCCCCATGCTCTCGCAAAGACCCCCCCTCCCTTCGCAACACTGCAGCTACCTCCCATCTTTCCACTCTATCTCACAGCGATATCTCTGCCTGGACTGACGGTTCGGTACCTGGCGGGCTGGGACAGGGTGGTGCAGGGATACACATCAAGTGTACAAAGTGTGTCACTGCTACCTCGCTTTCCTTCTCGACTGGTCTCTGGGCTACCAGTTATAGTGCTGAAACCTTCGCTCTCCTACATGCTCTTGAGTGGTGTATCTCTCACTCCAAGACATGTAATTTCGACTCTATCACCTTCTTTTCCGACTCTTTATCTGTCCTTTCAACTCTCTCTACCCCCCTACCATATTTAACCCCAAAATCCCTATCCAATACCCAATCTCTTCTTAACTCTCTATCTCAATCCAAGGTTGTCCATCTTCAATGGATACCTGGTCACTCTTCCCTCCCAGGCAACGACTTAGCTGACTCTCTAGCTAAAGCCGGTGCCTCTCTCGATCCCTCCAGCATATCAGTATCCCTCACACCCCTTATCTCCTCCCAACGGCTATCCCTCTACACCAGTTGGAGACGCAGTGTCCAATCTGGTTTCTTCCAACACCAAATCCCTACAGTATCTCCCGAGGAGCTTACTCTCCCTCGCTCCGCTCGCTGTGCTCTCTCCCGTTTACGCTGCAACGGGCACAGCACTCTCCTCAACTCTTATCTCCACAGGATTGGTCGAGCCGAGACTCCTTCTTGCAGCAACTGTGGTTCTGAACCACAGGATCTCTCACATCTCGTGCTCGACTGCCCTGTACTAGACCCTCTGGGTCGGGCCATTTTCGGCCACACTCCTTCTCTTCTGGACCTCTGGTCCCGTCCGTGGGGAGTCGCCCGACTATTGGGATTCCGCGGAATTGATCCGCGCCCCCATCCCTAGGAATGGGTCGGGTAAAACCACCACCACCACCACCACCTCTCATTTGAGTGACCAGAAAGCCCAGACAAGCGGCTTCAAAAAATCGAATTTGAATTTGTACATGCTGACCAAAAGTATAAGAATTTGTAACCATTTTGTTGATAATTAGAAATAAAACCACAGCTTCTGAAGTTTCTGGCGAAATAAACAGCAAAATTAATCTGGTTGGGCAACAACATAAAATTGAGTTTAAAATTAGCAAAACACTAAAATGATTCGATAAACGACATCAAATAATCACAAGAGCAGCAAACAAACCTGCTTCCGTGCAGACGTTACGCAGGTCGGCGCCGTTAAATCCGTCGGATAATTTGACCACGGCCTCGTAGTCCAGGTCTCCGTGCTTGGTTATGGGCGCTGCGTGGATTTTAAGGATGTCCATTCTCCCCTGAAAGCCAACGCTACTTTGTTAATATAAAAGATGACACTTTCATCAACAATAATTAGTATTGGCCTGTCTGGTCTTTATTATGTTAGTTGACGAGCCCACTTAAATGACTTTAAAGAGGAATTGTGGTCACGATAGAAATACAACCCCGGTTTTTATCAAAGTGTCGATTTTGATACCAATATAAATTCGTGCGATTTTTGAACGGTTTTATTAAAGTTATTCATGGCAAACAGGTGCTTTATTGGAGTTGTGCCGGAAGAATTTTAAACTAACTAAAATTTATGTCTATTGTTATCTGTTACGAAAATAAACCAACAAACGACAAATATTTTCTCGTAATCCAACGTGGTAATCTGTTTGTAGTTACAATAGAATTACAAGGTTGGGAAAGAGCAGTAGTTATGTGGCCACGGCAAAATTAAGAACATGTCATTCGGTTAAAATTATCATCTATAGTCCTAACAAGCTATAGACATAAAATGAGAAGTAGGCTATACTATGACAAATTGCGCAGCAACAAATAAAGTTATAAAATCACAACCGAAGTGGTTATAACACTATATGTAGGCGACAGTACTTGGTGGTTATGAGCTATAATACTGCAAGTTTATTAAAATTTACTAGATCACTGCTAAACAACGGAAAAAAGAGCAGCGTGAAGTTAGGCCAAATTTTGAAAATGCAATAACAGCTAAATCACAGTTTTGACTTGGGATACTGACAATAAACGTCAAGACGAAGAAGAGCCAACAATAGCAGCTGAAAAAATAACCGATATTTCTGACAAAGCAGTATTATTGAGTGATAGCAGCAACAGCAATTTTGAAGACTCAGACAATGATGAATGCACCTTGACAACTGCAAATCAATCAAGAACTGCATCTGCGTATTCTGTAATAGGAAAAGACGGTACAGAGAGAAAACAATTGCCATTTTCAAATGCTGAAAGAGTTGAAGGACGGAACGTTTTTACGTGGTCGAGTGGTTAAAGTGCCGGGCTCGTGACCAACACGGTCTGGGTTCAAAACCCACTCGCGCCATTCTGTCGTGTCCTTGGGAAAGATACTTTACAGCACATTCCCGTGCTTGGTGGTCCTGGCAAGCAGTTCTAAATTATAGTCATATCTCTATTAAATTTCAAGCGGACAGCAATAATTTCACATCTTCGGAAGCAGGTCGAAGTAATCGCCTACCCTATGTATTAGCGCCTCCGTCGCTTTCCTGCGAGTCAGGAGGATAAATATAGAGATAAAATAAATACGTAAATAATAATAAATAAATACTGGTTCTCCAGGAGTTCCACGATTTGTAGCTCATGCAATTATCACTCCATATGATACGTGAAAACAACTGATTCACGAAACCATTTTGAGAACAATTACGAATTATTCAAATGAGGAAGCTGCAAGGTGCGGGGAAGAGGGCTTTGGTTCGAATCTTTAAGAACTCGAAGTTTTATCGCATTCAAGTACGCACGTAGTGCTTATGAAAAAATCATTCGGTGCATTTTTTGTGGAATAGAATATATGATCCCTATTTTTTCATAACAATGTTTCGAAATTGTTTTATCAAGATATTGAAATATCTGAGATCTGATGACAAGTCCAGCAGATTTAGAACAGGGCCTAACGCCAACAGATTTGCTCCCATACGGAAAGTGTTTGAAATTTTTGCATCTTTGTGCCAAAAAAAATATGTCTGCAATTTTTCTCAACTGGTGCCACTAAAATCCAGATGCTCTTTTACTACTTTCATGCCAAAAAAGCTGGATAAATATGGAATTAAGTTTTGGGTTCTTGCAGGTCCACAAACAAAATACGTTGTGAATATTATTTCGTATCTTGGTGCACAAGAGAAAGGAAAACGTGGAGACTTATTTTTGGCAGAATCAGTAATCATGTATTTAGTACAGCGTCAGAAACAAAGGTTACAACGTAACCTGTGACAACTTTTTTACTTCTCCAACTGTGGCAAAAAAATTGCTGGGGAAAAAACACCGATTGTGGGAACAATTAGAAAAAACAGGCAAGAATTGTCGGAAGATATAACTGAGTCAGAGGATGGGTTATACTCAAGCAGATTTTTATGGAGTCAAGAATTTCCAAGCACTGTTCGTGAAATATCAGCCAAATCCCAAAAAAAGTGTCTGCCTGTTATCTACTCTTTATCATTCAGCCAATGTTGACTATAGCACTGAAAAAAAGAAACCGAAAGTTATTTTGTTTTACAATAAAAATAAAACTGATGTTGACTGTTTTGATCAAATGGGTCGTCTTTATTTGGCCAGATCGGCATCTTGAAGGCCACCATTGAGTGTCTGGGCAAATATGCTTGCCATTGCAGCAAATATACTTGACAGTGTGTGTAGATAGGGCTCTTGAGAATCTTGTCGGAGACACAGGGCAGAGATATTGATTACTAACTATTTTAATGCACTACTGATTTCATCAGCTTTAGCATTGCGACTACAAGTGCTGTTCTCAAAATTAAGGAAATTTCAAGTCAGCACAAGCAGAACAAAAAATTAATATACAAACGAGGACTTCAAAGCAGCTCCAGCATGGATTATAGTTTCTGGGCAGCTAAGATCGGGGTCCAGACCTTTACCTGGTTTTAAGTGGCAGCGAGAGCAGAAGTGAATTCTCTCTGTCAGAAATTTTCAGAGATATTCACTGGAAATGGTTTAGTGGCCCTCAAAAGGTCAGACACCTTTTGAGAAACAAGTCGAAATGACTTGGGGTAAACAGCCTCGTAGCTTCTGCTTCTAGCCAGCTGAGATGCAATAGTATCTGCTGAAACAGGACAATGACAAAAAGAGTGTTGTTTAATATAGTCCATGCTTTACAAATAGAATGTGAAAAGTCGATGCTCTGAGCAGCTTTTGACCATTGATTACTCCATTTCCTGTTAAATCTGGCCAGTTAAAAAGTAGCAGCCAAACTCAAGGTGACAATTTCTTTCCCAAACAGCAGTTGCCTTCTCACAGCTGTAAGTAAGTCTGCTCTTGTTGTTGTACGTGACTGATCAAAACCATACTCATCTCAAAATTCAGAAAGGAGTCATTTTCAGGATGGGACAATGCTTGAAAGAAACGGTACTTTTCAGGCCACACTACTAACAAGTTCAGAAGGCACACTATTTTCTAGCTAAGCATGAAACGCCTCATCGCAAGAAAAATAAACATTTTTAAAATTTTGTTCTGCAGTTTGAGACACTTGCATTCATACTACAAAAAATCCACTGCACTTGTGCAGAGAAGTTAGTACTTTCAAGCTTAAATACCTAACATTGCATAATACTTTAAGCCAAAAGTCTTTTGATAGATAATGATTTCAATAAAAAAATTTTTTAATCGTAAAATTACATTGTTCTTACATTAGAGGAAATAACAGGCAGAAATAGTTGATTACCTGCTCGTTGGGAAGGTCGATTCTAATCTTGCGGTCCAGTCTGCCAGGCCTCATGAGGGCGGGATCAAGCGTGTCAGGTCGGTTGGTTGCCATTATCATTTTCACCTACACAACAGAAAGTGCTTAGTGCGTGGTCTTGCTAACGATGCCTCTGTGTTCAAAGGATAGAACATAACTAGAAAACACATTCAATACCAAAATAAACATGCATGTTATGGTTGGTGCTGATACTAAAAACAAGCCAACAATAGAGGTGATCGACATCATCTCTCTCAGATTAACTCCTCGTTTTTCAGTATAAAGCTTAAAAAACAGCAGCCAAGAAATCAGCAGTCCCATCACATTCACAAAATACTAAATTATTGCTCTTTTGTTAGAAAATTTTCATCGTATAAAAAAATTTTTCAGGCTAAAAAATGGGACACAAGCTTAACACAACTTGTCAAGACGGTGCAGAAAAAACGTAAGTTGGCTTTCTAAAGATTTATTGTGCAACAATAGCAAAAGCAGAATTACACACCCCAACTAAACTCATTTACCAAAGCAACTTAATACGCAAAATCAAGTGATATGTGATTAAAGCAAACAGAATTGCATGCATATAACCTACTTTTCCAAGTGTGTCGAAACCATCCATCTGATTGAGCAGCTCCATTAGGGTGCGCTGTATCTCTCGGTCGGCACTGGTCCCCTCAGAGAAGCGTCTACCACCAATAGCATCAATTTCATCCATGAAAATGATGCAAGGCTGGTGATCACGGGCGTAGTTAAACATTTCGCGGATTAGTCGTGCTGACTCACCGATGTACTTGTCAACAATAGATGACGCAACCACCTGCGCAAAAATACATATACTTGAAGTTGTCTTATTTGACTTTATTAACTTGGTGTTGTGCTGGCTATTAGCTATTCATTTTTGTAATAGAAACAGCAATGTTGCAGCATAATCAAATTGTTAAAGCACGGCAGTGGTGGGCTAATCCAACCCATCTCTGCAGTTTAAGGGGCAGCTTAACTCCACAGAGTCCCGATAATCAAGCAACTCTTTCCCAAGGATGCGACCAGAGGTCCAGGATAGTGAGGGAGTGGATAAAGATGGCCAGGCATAAAAAATTAAAAGCAGGACAGTCTAGCACAAGAAGGAAGGTGTCTTGTGATTCCAAACCAAAGGTGTTACATAAAGAGGTCTTGGCTCAACTGATTCTGTGGAAGCATCTAGCAAAAAAGTGTTGTGTCCTTTGCAGTGAAAATGAAAGCATAGCAAATGGAGTGAGAGTAAGCCCTTCTGAGAATACGATAGGGATTTCACATTAAAAAAAACAGATTGGATACTACATCTCCAACTGGTGTAAAGGGGTAGGCATTGGAGGAAATAAGAGGTGAGAGAAAAAGTAGCATGGTGGGGGAATCATGAGTGTCACTGACTTTTGCAGGAGCATCTAGCAAGACTTTAGAAAGAGTGACCAGATATTCGTTTTCATGGACTACCTTTGAGTCAAATAAAGAGTTAAGAAGAGATTGGGTATCAATTGAGAATCTTGTTATTAGATGTGGTAAGAAAGCAGAGAGTTGTCAAGAAAGATTGGAAATCAGAGAATAAGATGATGATTTGATAATCACAAGGTAGAGAATGACAGAAAAGAAGTAGAGAAAGAGGTATGCCATTTAAGAATATGAAGAATAACATGAGTCTCAACTGGTAGCCCAGTGTCCAGCTGAAAGAGAGGCGGCAATGAAATATTCAGTACAGAAAATTAAATCCCTGCTCCTCTCTTTCCCAGAACGCCAGGAACCAAGCCATAAGTCTAAGCAGTAATATCACTACATAGGAGGGTAGAGAGAGGGATAGAACAGCAACATTGCAGAGACGGAAAGGTCATTATGAGCAGGTATATTTTAGTGTCTTGGCCCTAGCTCCCTCAACTTTTTTTTTTAATTATAAAAACTGGAATGTAACTATACTAACTATGAAATATGCATGTGGGCTAACAATAAAGTGACAGGATTTTATTGATACAGCATTTATTTTAAAATTGAACAATAAATGAATGACATATCCTTTCAAAGTAATCACTCCCCAAATCAATACACTTTTTTATTTGCATCTGCCACCTTTGAAAGCACTGAGATAAGTCACTTTCAGAAAGGGTCCTTAAGTGGTTTGTCAGAGTTTTTTAATTTCATCAATTTAGTCGCAATGCATTCCTTTAATTACATTTTTCAATCCTGGGAACAGGCAGAAGTTACATGATGCAAAGTTTAATGAACATGGAGGATGATCAACAACTGTTATTGTTTCTTTGAAATTCTTTCACACTCAAGGCAGTGCATGCTGGTGCATGGTCATGATGAAGGAGCCATGATGATTCTGACCAAAAAAACTGCTGACATTGGCCAATACAATTGTAAAGACAATTTAAAACTTGCTTGAAGTAGTTCCAATTAAGCATCTGGTCATCAGGGCTAAATTTGTGATGGACCACACCATTTTCATCAAAAACCATGATCAGCATTACTTTAAGCCTTTGATTTTGACTTTCAAATCTTTTTTGGTTGGTTTACCGACGTTGGCAATCTCTTTGGTCAGAATCATCATGACCATGCACCGGCACACACTTCCTTGAGTGTGAAAGAATTTCTATCAAAGAAGCAAATAACAGTTGTTGATCATCCTCCATATTCACCAAACTTTGCATCATGTGACTTCTGGCTCTTCCTGAGATTGAAACGTGTAATTAAAGGAACGCATTTTGGCTCAGTTGATGAAATTAAAAAACTGTGACAAATCACTTAAGGATTCTTTGTAAAAGTAACTTATCTCAGTGCTTTCAAGGGTGGCAGACACAAATGAAGAAGTGTATTGATTCATGTGATTTTAAAGAGATATGTCATTAATTGATTGTTTAATTTTAAAATAAATGCTGTATCAATAAAATCCTGTCACTCTACTGTTAGCCAACAAATCTAGAAAATTTAGATTTATTATAGCTATTTAATTGCTTCATAGCCCTCAATTTGATACTCAAATTTTAAATTTCATTAATTTTATATTGGACTATAAAAAAGGAAAATAAGAGAAATTTATGATTTTAAATATTGTTGGCTTGAAAAAATCTGCATACTGTAAAAAATTAAGATTTTTAATTGTAACAGGCTATGCAATTTGCAAAAAAGTGCAGTTATACTCAAAAAAGTGTAGTATGAATTATCTAATAAACCAAACTTTTTAACCAACACTTTGGATCTAAACAGGAGTTTGCAGTTTTTGATTTTACTACAGATTTTTGTGTATTTTTCATCTTCACTACACGATTGATAATCACAACGTCAGCTGTTGTGTCATTTAACTTGTACCTTTGATTTAAGCTTCACTTTGTGTCTTTAGAGTCAGGTCCTGACTAAAATGAGAAGCATTTTTTTTTTAATTTTTATTTTTTACAAAAACTGATGATGACCTTTATAAACCAAAATCAATTTTTCATTACAAGTTAGTTAGTTTTAGTTTTTAGTTTCTATATTAAATATTCCACCCATTGAACTTTGACTGATTTTCTTAACGAATTAATGTATCACAATTTGACCAGTTAAATGAAATCATTAATTTGACTGACTCAAATTTATTTTGCTGAAAAGGGTAATAGATTTCTCTTAATAGCAAAAACATGCAATTATAAATAAGCAGCTAAATTATTAATGCATTTTAGTAATGAAAAATGTAACCCATTCACAGCCTGATCATTCACATGTCGCTCACAAAAAACATTTTACTGATAATTTGTGTTTTTTTGTTGACATCAGCTTTTTTAAATCAGGTCATGATTTTAGTTTTTTTATTTAATAATTAGAACAACATATTAACTTGTGACAAAAAATATTTTACTGATCATTCATGTTTTTTGTCACAAGATAATACATTGTTCTAATTATTGAATAAAAAAAGTACAATCATGACCTGATTTAAAAAAGCTGATATCAACAAAAACATTTTGTGATTAGTTAAAATAAAAATTCTATTATAAACAACTTACAAATGATTTGGGCCCAAAACAATGCTTAATCTTTAAGTTATTTAAGAATATTTAGTGTTTGTCCACAAATAAATGATAGAGGATGTTGACCAGGTTTTACTGATCATTTTCAATGCACTTGCTTGAGGGGGAAATACAAAAAATTTAAAAAATTTGTGAAATTTACTTTTGTAAAGGTTGTTTTAAAGGTTAAAGCATGAGATTACTTTTAGTAGCTTTAAACAGCAAGTTTTTCCAACATGGTTCAAACTTGAACAGCCTAGGCAACACAATTAAATTATACTTACTTTTAAAAAATTGGCATCTAATTGACTAGAAACTGCACGAGCAAGAAGTGTTTTTCCAGTTCCTGGAGGCCCATACAGCAGACATCCCTTTGGAGGAGTTATTCCAACACGAAGGAAAAGCTCAGGATTTAATAAAGGCAATTCAATTACCTAAAAATATTAATAAATTAGGAAGAGAAAATTGATAAAATAGCAATTTATGAAGCAGATACCAATATTAATTAACAGATGCAGGCTTGGTTGCTATCTGGTGATGAAAATTTATTTAACATTCTAACTCAATCATTTAACATTTAATTATTAAACATTTAACAGTGCAACTTTGGGTGGCTTAAGAAAATTGTAGTGGAACTAATTGTTCAAGAAGTATGAGCACATTTTTTGATGTTATCTGCTTGAATGGGAGTCTTGCAGGCACAAATCAAAAATTATCCTTGCAAAAATAATCAAAAACTGTCAATCACTAAATAAGGTTCAAACTGGTAATGAGTGGCAGATCCATTGTAGGATATCATAGTAGGTAGATCTATTGACTGGAAAAATTTATCTAAAAAATCATTTTCAAACAAAAAATCCTGGCTAAATACTAATAAATTCTATAATCTTTCATTTATTAGAACTTCTTCAGATACTTATACAAATAAAAGCTTCTCCTGATTCTATTTAAATAGGGATCTGATGAAGTTTTAATATACAATAGCTTATAGAATTGGATGGTATTTAGCTGGAATTTTTTATCTTTGGAAAGCTTGATTTTCTGACCTAGCAATCATTACAACAAAATCCAGAAATCAACTTAATCTGCAGTGACATTTGCCTTGTTCAGTCCAAGACAAAACAAAAAATTAAAACCCTCCTCAGACAAATCTGAGAACAAGCTCCAAACTGACTGCATTAATCTGAAGTAATTGACAATAATTTTCTATTAATTCTTTGTCTTAAGATTGTATTGATTCTTTAACTCGCATTTGCTTAACTTGAAATATGAAAACTAAGCTAGGTAGTTTTGTTGATATTAAGAGTCACAGCATAGTTAGAGATTCTTTAACTTGGATTTGCTTGGTTGAAATAAAAAAGCAAAGCTAAGTATTTCATTGATACTGAGAGTCAGGGCACAGTCACAAGTGTTGAGAGTCTTTGTAAAAGTGTTGAGAGTTTGTAAGAAAGCATAAACTGAGAAAGGTTGAAAACCAATGCTCAAGACTTTGTTGAAAAACTTGAAGCAATTTGTTTTCAACCTTTGTAAGACAGCAGGGTATCTTTAGTGTCCAGCAATTTTTTAAAACAATGTAATTTTTTTATTTTTCAGTTAAGAAGCTTGGTTTCTCAGACTTTTGATGTCAATTGGTTATGTTTGCACAAATTTTTGACAAAAACATTTTGTGATTAGTGATGTTATTTTACATAAATGATTCATTAGGTATAAACTCAAATAACTTACCCTAGAACTTTTTTAAAATCTAAACCACTTCTTTCCATTCATCAAGAAACATGTACACTCATTAATTTGCAAGAGAGCAGTAACAACAACACTTTACACTCAAAAATCACAATTGAGAAAAGAAATCTAACTTATTCTCATTACAATCATTTTAAAATACCCTCAACTCAAAAAAAAACATGTAATTACTTTAACCTTCAATGCCTAGTTTTCAGACTTAAAAATTACATTACATTTAAACAACTACAAACTAACCTATCAATTCATAAAAAAATGAATTCAACTTCCTTTCATTTCGTATCTTTTGTATCCTGAGTAATTTTTCATAATATGGGGCAAAAAAATCTTTGCATAACTTTTATTAACTGAGTTTTACACATACAAAATTTTTTGTATCTAAAGGGGCCACTGTAGTTTATTTGAAGGAAATTAATTGTGTGCATGTTTTTACTCCAATAAAAGTTATAAAAAAAATTCTGCATTATTTTAACAGGTCCGAGTATGGATGCAACTTAGCCACACATGCAACTTAATCTCAAATAATTACAGTAAATAATTGCACAATCAATTTGCCAACTTTGTTGTATAATTAATTCAAATACAGTTTATCCAAAAAATTAATTAATTAATAATATGCAATAAAATAATGTTTTTGAATGTGATCAGTACAAACATCAATACTAAAACACAAATAATCTTATTGACATGCTTTTCTCTCTTTTCTTAAACCATGTTCTTAGCACTTTTTAAAGGTTGGGTTTATCAATTAACTTTTTTCTTTTCTAAAACTTAAATTACTCATTATAATGTTTGCTTACTTTCTACTACAAACAAACCTCTCTAAGTTCACGAATCTGTTCTGATAGACCGCCAATATTAGAATATTTTACATCTCCAGGATCTTCATGGGACATATTGTAAACAAGGGGATCGACTTCACGTGGAAGGTGTCTGCAAAGCAAAGCAATAATTAGTAGGAGATAATTAAAAATATTCTAGCAAATACATTTAAGTAAAAAATGCTAATAAAAATTTGCATTGCAGCATTGAGCACTATAAAAAGTTACCTCATAATTGTAAGAGTTGTCATGTCTAGAGCAACTCGTGTGCCTGATTTCATCTTTGACTTGTCAACTTGACGTCGGCAACCAACAACATAACGAGGTCCGTTTGTTGCTTTTACTATGACTATATCAAATAAAATATAATTAACTGGATGAAACTTTTTAAACCACTATCAAAATAAAAAGTAAAGCCAACATATTTCAAAACACAGTTTATTCAGGATGTTTCAGAATTGAAAATCATTCCATTATCAACTGCCATTAAACTAAATAATTAATTGCAAATTTGAAAATATAAATTTAGCTAATTTAGGATGCAAGAGAATAAAATATTGCCAAAATATTCTACTAAATAAAATGAATTATCTGTGCATAACTTTAAGGTTACGCACAGATAACTCTGCTTTATTTAGCAGTATATTTTGGCAATATTTCATTGGGAGACAATATAATATTCTGTTATGTCATAAACTATCTAAATTTAAATTTTCAAATTTACAATTAATTATTTAGTTTAACACAATTGCCAATGATGTGAGTTACAATTCCAAAAGAGCCAGAATAAACTAAGTTTTAAAATATTAATTGGCTTTACTTTTTATTCTGAAATTAGTTACACATTCCAAATTCTATGCTCAGAGACTAAACCACTTTGTTACAAACAAAAATCCAAAAATCATAACTGATAGAGCAAAATGAAAAGAATGCAAGTTAGATGCAGTACTCATAAACACTTTTTTTCACTGCATCTAACTAAAAGTTGTTTTTGTTTAAGTTGAAAAAATTGGCCACACTGAGAAAGAAGAACTAACAAGAAATTTAGCCTGTAAATAAAATCAGGGTTGCCACAATTCAGCACTGAAAGTTTGACAAATAAGAATTTTATGACATACTGAAGGGTGTAAAACTTGGAGCCCACAAAGCAAAATCATGCATCCTGCAGAAAGCTGTGATGTTAAAATAGAGCAATGGTTCTTGCTACTCAAGAGCTCAAGAGCTTTAAAGCAATTGTTAAAATAAGCCAAGTTTAACCTCTTGTTGATGCAAATGAAAAAAACATTTTCCATAATTTGTTATAAAACTAAATTGCTTTCGTATTGCAAACTTTAAACCAATTAGTAATGCAAACCCAGTCTGAAGTTGATCTTGTTACAGGCATTTGATCTGGCAGCACTAAATGCTGCACACCTCTGACATGCTTTTTATTATTAACTCAAGCCATGGCTATAGTTTTATATAGAAATATAGAAAGAAAGTCATGTGCTTTTTCTCTCAGTGCAGTAACAAACTTTCTGTGCAAAATATGTATAAACAATTGCTAACAGCTCCATTAGATATAACTACAGAGTTGTATTTTGTATGAGCCTAATAATTTTTCAAGATTGGCTACTTTTTTTTTTCTAAATTCACATTTAAGCTTCATCACTCAAGGAAGTTATGACTTTACAACATTAATATAATAGAGGCAACACAGTGCTTTATGCTTTGAACTCTTGCAAATAACCAAGCTAGCATTTTAAAATGACTATTTATCACAAACTTTTCCAAATTTTTTTTAATATTTACATTTTCTTGAACTTTTAAATATAATTTAAAAAAGTCATAGCCTTCTCTTATTTCTCTCTATAAATACATACCCAACCCAAATTAATAAGCAATAAAAGAGTGACTGAATTCTTGTGGGCAAAAATTTGACATAAACATACTAAAACATCTAACTTTATCTGGTTGTTCTGCAAAAAAAATCATATAGAATAATGAAAGTCTAAATACAAAGAAATCCTGTTAGACCAATAATATCAATGGTGAACACACCAGAACAAAGACTGTCCAAGTGTCTAGAAATATAAAAATGGTATATTTTTTAGTGGCACATGTTAAAACTAACACAAGGTATTATTGAAAGAATGAAAAAATTTATTTCGGTTCAAATCAAAATTAAATTATGGTAAATTTTGATGTTGTCTCTCCATGCTGTTTTGAATGTTTCTGTCAAATTTATAATAAGACATGCGTTTACCAAAAATAATTCAAATATTCCTAAGATTGATAAAAATATATTTGTAAAGCTATTATACAAGGTTTTTGAACAAAATTATATAAATTGTGAATGTTACCATGGGCTGAACCTTAGGAACAACACTAGTAAATTATTTCTTGGGGGTAGAATAAACTCAAACCTGGGACCATAGAATAAACTCAAACCCAGGACTACAAACACATAATGGGTTTGTGCCATTTGTCTCAAACTTATCACTAACATCAGACAATGGGCCACAGTGTGGCTTCTCCATGTTGTTTCATGCAGCGTAACAGTGTAGTGTAGCTTATGTAATAATTCATATAAAAATTTGTATCTTGATTGGAGGTACATTGTAAAAATTTTTTAATTAAAATCAAAGAAATTTTGCAAAATTTTGTAAACATTGACAGCATCACTGCAATGATAAAAGTGGGATTTGCAGCATTTTTTACTGTGAGCCAATTTGAAAAATGATGTGGCTTATAGCAAAATTTAATATTTCACATTTGGCCTGCCAGTAAAAAAGGTTGCACATGCCTGACAAACATCAAACATCTATTTTATGTAACCACACAAAAGATGTCCAACCTGCAGCCCACTGACAGTTCTGATGTGGCCCACCACCTATTCCAAGTTTTCTTGATCTAAGGAGGTTTATAAACACAAGTTTTGCAAGCTTGTGAAAACAGATTTTGAAGAAAAGTCAACAAATCAGAGCCAGATTCTGAGTGAACACCTTTTTTTTAGAGAACATTTGATTTTTGGGAGGAAAATTGACAAATTGGAGCAAGATTGTGAGTGAAAAGCTTTTTGTGGCCCAATGACTTTGGCTCAGTGTAAAATTTGGCCCAAATTAAAAATGTTCCCAAAGTACAAACCAAGGATTACAAGAACTCATGGTGCTGCACATTTCACAGCACTTTTAACAGTATAACATCACAAAAAACTGAAAAAACTCAATGCAAATGACATCCACGACAAAAAAGAAATAAAAGTTATAAAAATACAGAAGCAGATATCATAACAACACAAAAGTCAAAACTCAATCAATCCCACAAAATACTAAATATTCCTCATTTCACATCTATCAGAACAAATTGCACTCACAAACAAGATGACTTACATTAAAAACAACATTAGTTTTTCACAACTTTAAATATTAAACATCTCACCCATTGAACTACCAATCATCAAAATCCACCTTTTACATCACAAAAGCAATTATGTACATTCCACCTAAACATTCTTCCAGACTATAACAAATACAAAAGGACTTGGGTGCAACTCTATTGTGTGATCTCACTACCATATAACTATTCTGACTTTGATCTCACTTGTCATGTGAGATGGCACATTAGAGTACCACCAAGCACCAGATTATATCCAGCAAGCACCAGATTATATCCACCAAATACCAGATTATATCCACAAAGCACCAGATTATATCAAGCACATTTACAACCATAACAAATCTTCCAAACACAATCATCCCAAGAGATGTCAATGTTAACTCACTATTATGGCACTCACCTATTGAACATCACAGAGAATTGATTGAAGACATCCTGCTTAATTTTAATTTTAATCATATCAGATTACACACAAACACTCCAACACATCTACCACCCTATCAAACACAATGGCCTACTTTCTGGTAAAAACCAACCAACTTCCAAATTAAACTTCAGAAAACCTAAATAATTGCACTGGCAGGAAATATTCAAATACTCAAATAGCATTTGAGTATAAGAATACTTAATTCAAATCTTCAAAATCATATTTTGAGCATCCCAAGATAAATAAATTTGTTTTTGTTGAAAAACCTTTGTGACTCATGACTGAATTAAAGCTTTATCTACTGCTAATAAGCAGAAAGTTGTATCTAATTGCCACAAAAAGATGCAAACAAAAAATTTAGGCACTTTTTAGAAAAACTATGTTTTTAACATTGCATTATTATTTAACTTTTTACCTATAAGTATTTTTGCTGGTAGTGGCACAAAGAAAGTTTTTGTGCTCCTAGCAGTAAGAAGTTATTAACAACAGTTAAACTACAATTTAGGTTTTTATTGTGAAAAAAAAGCTCTTCCATTTTTATATTAGTAAAAAGGTAAATTATTTGCAATTACAACAACATAAATTTTTTAAAATTGGTTAAAAATAAACTTGCAATAAGCAATAAACACACATCACATTAACAACTTATTATTTAGTTCTTGTTTCCAGGAAGTGTGTGTGCTTGTATGTGCTTTTGAGATTCACCATGTGCTAATGGAAAGTGTAGAGAAAAAAAGTTTTGTACGTTTACTTTGTTTACTTGGGTTAATTTAGCAAAACAAACTTTTTCTTTTTATTCAATAGACATTGCCTATTATATATATCTTGAATAATGTACTTTCACAAAAAAATTTAAAAAACGTACAATTTGAAACAGTATCCCTAATATGCAGAGAAATAAATTCTACACAAAATTCTGTAACATCAAATGCTTTATTTCATACCACACAAGCTAAAATTGAGTTTTGAAAAGTGTTTTTGGGAAAGTTGTATAAACTTACAAAATAAAAAGCCTTGTAACGCAGTTTTGTTGTCAAAACCTTATTAAGGTTTCATTTCTTTCAATATTTATATAGTCTTTCTTGTGATGGGGCCACATGGACCCACCTCATACTTTATTATAAACAATCAAAAATATATTCATCATCAATATGTGACTCCAAAACTTTTAAAAACCAAACTACCATGTTTTGCACAATTTTTGTAAAATAATTTAGGCAACAGACAAACAACTCTACAATCATATATGTACCCAATACAAAAATATAAAATTTAAAAAAAACATTACTACATGCCACTGCTTAATTAAGTGGTACAAGATCCCATAGGATATCTATAGAGAAAGCTGCTTACGCTTCAGCTCTTTTGTATGATGTCATACCCACTCCAATGGAGTGGACCATGATAAAAAAGTTTAGAGTAGCCTATTTTTTATCAAAATTTAATATATGATATTTTTATTAATGATTAAGAAGTTGAATACTATAAAGCAGTTTAAAATGTACTTAATAAATAAACTCAGATGAAGTTTGAAATCATTGTGTTTATATGAAAAGTATTTACAAGCCCAGTCCACAAGATTTTGTTGCTACAAGTTTAGCAAACAATTATATTTTCAAAGCTTACAAACAAAAACTCTAATAATAAAACAAAACAGTTTTTTTGGGGGGCACCAAACTCACTGTGCACCAAAACATGGGATTCAAAAATCTTTTTCACCAAACTCTCAACACTGAATTCTTAACCCTAACTGCCAGCCAGTGCATTACAGTGAAACAGGGATCAGTTTAAAAAAAGTTAAATTTTGTATAAATGATTTAAAGCAGCAGAAACTAAAAAATGCCAATTTACTTTTAAAAATTACTAATCTTACATTTTTCTTCAGTGAGCTGTTTTAAAACTTCTCCAACAATTTGTCCAACACTCTGCAAAGCTTTTAAATCATTTTCCGATTTATCATATTCCTTTGTTTTCTTTTTTAAATCTTCTCGCACTAAAAGCAAAAATTTTGAATAGCAAAATAATTATATATATATATTACAAATACAATGATGTAAAAATGATAACAAATATAGCGGAAACTGCAAAACTTGAACAAAACCAAAAATAATAGCAAAAGATAATAAATCAACTAGTAATTATTTTAATATTTCATATTAGATTATAAGTTTTTGTGGCCTACTTAATTACAGACAAAAAAATTGGCAGGAGCTCAGCAGGTCTGGATTTTACATGAAGAAGAATAGGGCTAGAAGGGTATCAGTATCATCAGTAACTTTTATTTCTGTTCCACCACAAAAAAACATAGTGAAATAGAAAATTTGTAAGTGGTAAAAAGCAGAACAGAAAAAGGAAGAGGCAGCAAAAAAATAAACATTATGGCATGCAATCAAGATCAGAAAAGATTTTAAGAATAAGTGTGCATGCTTGCAGCACCTTTTAAGAAAAATCAGAAAATAAACAAGAAATAAAAAAAAAAAAAAAAATGAAATAATAAAAAAAAGCGGCATCCAAGTCATATGTAGACACTGTTGTGTCGGTGGAAAATATGGTGGATACACACCTGGTCACTGGCAAAAAAGACCTGACAGGCAAAGAAACCCACCCAAAAACACCCAAAAGGTAGATTTTTATCCCATGATATTCACAAAGAACACTTTTTTTAAAATCTAGTATTTATTTCTAGGTGTAACAGTAAGTCATCTTTTCTGTTCTGTTTCATCAGAGAACCTAAGTGCTTTTTTTTAGTTTTCACCATTATAATCTCCATTACAATCAAAACAATGGAGCTGCTTTAAGTCCTGGTTATGTCACCTTCTTCCTGTTTTCACCGACTCAAAATTCCAAAGATCTGGAGAAGAGTACTTATAGTTGCAAACCCAAAGCCAATGAAGCAGATGCAGGACCCAAAGAATTATCAACTGATATCTCTGCTCTGTATCCCCTACAAGATTCTTGAAAGGCTTATCTATGCCCATGTTGAGCCAATTATTGGTCTATTGCTCCCTAAAGAGCAGGCTGGGTTTTAACACAGGAAGTCAATCATGGATCAAGTGTTTTGTTGACACAAAAGATCAAAGATTCTTTCAAGGCTAAGAAAAAGGCCAGTGCATATTTGCCAATCTGACAATGGCTTATGACACTGTCTGGCACCATGGCCTTACCTTCAAGCTGTTGAGGCTTCTTTCAAATAAGTACATGGTCAAAATGATCATGAAGCTTGTCTGAAACCAAAGTTTCACCTTTACTACTGGTGACTGCAAACTTATCGTCTTCTTAAAGCCAAAGATGGGTGAAGTTTTATGCTTTTCATAGTAACTTGTATTTTGCTGTTTTGTATGCATTTCATTTTGTCAAATATAATTTGGTACATGTTTGTTTATATAACAAATATTCCAGTCAATCTATTTAAAACAGTGGGTATTATTTGACTGTTTGTTTCCCAATAAAGTCTTTCATTACAAGTTGTGACTGCACTATATAATCAGGCTTATACAAAATCAGAAAAAAAGTCTCTAGGTTACAATTATGCTCACCCCAAAATTTCTATAGAACAAATGATATTAAGACCAAGCTTAATATTTAAGATTGACTATATGCATGACAATAATTAAGCTGATATACAGCTGATAAAGTAAACTACTCAAAAAACAGGTCTTTTTAAAGAGATGATAATTGTTGTTTGTCAATAAAACTAACCCAGAATTTCCCCTACAACACTAGGAGGCAATAAAAACGAAATTAAGAAAAAAAGCATCTTTTGAGAAACAATAGCAACCACAGAAGAATTTTGGGTTAGTTTCACAAACAAAAATTGATTGCAGTTGCTTATTAAAAAGACCAAAAAAACAACATTTAATGTGAGACAACCTAATAGACGCAAAAGTCATGAACAGACTTTTCAGTTGATAAAAATTAAAGATCTGATATTAGATTTCTAGGCACAGCATATATATATATATAAAGTTATAAAATGATAAGTACCATTAAAAAAAGTAACAAATTAATATAAAAATACTTGAAATTAAAACACATACTTCCTTTTAACTTTCCATCTATTTCTTTATGTTCTAATAACTTTTTTCGATAATCAGCTAAAGCTTTTTCTCGTGGATCCATTGAACAAAACTTTAATAATGAAAAACTACTATAATTCAGTTAACATAAACAGATAAACAATCAAAATTTATTTAAAAAAAGTAAAAGTAGAGTTATTAAACAGACTGGGATGAAAATGATAGATATATCATAATTAGATTAATACCTAAACAATTCTTCAACATGATCTTCAAAATACCAAAATACAGCTGTATTCATTACTTTTCAATTGTAAATTAGTTTTAAAAAGTGATATGGGTTTTCTGTACTTATTGATACATCCTTGTTTTTATTTTTCTCTTGTTATTAATTTTTTTTTGTATCACAATTTGGTTTCTAATTTTCTTTGGTATCACAACGTTTCTCTTTCTGATTGCATCTTTCACTTTATTTTCTTTCTCACATTTATTGTACACAGCATACATAATTATTGAGTCTTTTCAACAACTCACTGTAAACAATTTTTTTGGTAAAACTAACCCAGAATCTCCCTTACAGTATTAGAATATAATAAAAAAGAAATCAAGAGAAAAGGATCTCTTCAAAAAGCAGTAGTATCCATAACAGAAATGGTCGAATCCATATAAAATACAATATAGAACTGGTCCAGGTCCACAAGAATAAAAACTGGGTTCTTAACAGATCCGCATTGCTTCAATATTATAAGATCTGGATCCAGGTCTGAGACAAAAGTCAAACCAAATACTGCAATAACATACTACTATCTACTTTTCACATAGTCTGAATTATTAATTTTTGGAAAGCAACTGTTTCTTGCATAACTCAATAAAAAGGCAAGACCAGCAGACTACCAGAAGTCAATTGCCATCCTATAAACCAGAAATTGGTGGAAAACATGACCAAATACACATGAACAAAACCACCAATATTTTTCAAATTATAAAAATCTTAAACATGTTAGCTAACGAAAAAATATTGATTGTTCCATCAAAACAATCAACTATCACCAGGCATATGTAAAATATTATTTGTTAAAATAAGTAACAGAAAATAAAAGGGGTCTGGTGGTAGAGATAAAAAGGTGATCACGGCCAATTCTGCACCAGACCCAATAAAAGGTTATCAAAATAGCTCATGGAAACGACAAATTTTACAAGACAAATTCTTATCAAGCAAAATGAGGTTGCAAGCAAACACTTCAAAAATTTATTAACCTTAGCTCAGTTTGTTAGACCCTAAACTTCAAAATTTTCATTAAAATAACAATTGCAAATTTACTAAACCACAAAAAACAAAATTACATATTTATACAAAAACGACAATTGGTCAATCTTCGAGACAATGCATTTGTAACTTTCATAGATCTGCAGATATAGAAGATCCTAAATTGAAATGAGAGATTACTGTATTTTGCAATACGAAAAACAAAACTAACTGAATGATAAGGCTCTCTAACAGAAAGACCAATCACTGAATGATAAGAGCTCGTTTCCACTACGGACGTTGGCTGGAGTATTCTTTATTTTTTTTACTTCTATTAGCTTATTGATTTTTTAACTTCTCTTAGTTCTTAATTCTAAAACTTAACCTATTTTTGTGAACTACGTAGAGTCTATGATTACTGTCAACATATTTAAGAAATAAAAAGTGGGATGTCAGATTTTGAATGACTTGACAAATAAAAATTCGGATTTGGACCCACAAGCTTAGTTGAACATTAAATCCGGATCCGCTACCGATCCGCAAAATTTAACGGATATGCGCTCTGTGAACATCTCTATTCCACAGGGAGGATCCGGGTTAGATTTACAATCAAAAGTTGCTTACAGTGACAAAGCAGGGCGTTGAACCGGATCCGCAAACCCGCATTAATCGTTATTATGTTTTAAATCCGAAAAAATAAAATTTGTTGAACTTAAACCAGACAGAATCCCTAAAAATAAAATCTGCTGAACTCGAACTGGAGTTGAATCCATAAAAAAATTGCTGAATCTGAACCTGAACCTAAACCTGAAAATAGAGCATTCTTTGCTTCTTTTAGTCACCTTGCCGCCCTTAAAATCTAAGCGAAGCAAAAAAATCAATAAAATAGGCAAAAAATATTTCATTCCACGCTTGTAGTGGAAACGAGCATTTATGCGTCAATTTCTTTATTATTATAAACTTGAATGATTTGTAGCAAACTCAACGCCGCAAACCGTCTTTGGTGCATGCATTTGCTTGATTTTGCAAAATTTTCCGCAAGTGTATTTTTCACATGTTGTACTTCGCTCGCTGCAGACTCGGCTTGCAGCGCTCTTTCGCTCGCTGCACAGCGTTGATCTACTCCCATGACAAGCGTCATGTAATAATTTCGCATTTCTTAGCATTTTGTTTATATACCACCTTTTCGTTGTCCGCTGTAACTGATCGTTGGCTGATCGCTCAATCAAAGGCCAGTACCGCCTTTTGTGCAATTATTAACGACACGCCGCAAAGAGGATGTAGTCTGATCATATGGCGTAATGCCATGTGGTTTTTACCTGTGAAAAAGGTCAAGCGTCATAATAGAAAATCTATAAAATCACTTTGACGACATACAGGGTGTCCATAAAGTCTTTAAACAATTTAAAAAATTTATTGCAAAGGCAGTTGATGAGATATCTTGTATAGATTTGCTTTATATTGATTAGTATTTATTAAAGTTTTTAGTCAAACTAAAATTTTGTGTTTCAGGTTAAATTTTTATGTGTTTAATAAACGTGTTAATAAACCCGTGCAAAATGGCTACTCAAGAGAAGGAACAATTTTTTCAGATGCACTTGGTCACCCACTTCCACTTCTAACTGTATCCAACACTGACCCTGTCTCTATAAATTTTTTGTGCCATCGATAAATTGAAGGACGTGATGGTGGATCTCTTCCATACTTAGTTCTGTATTTTCGCTGAGTCTGAACATCCGATTTTGTCTCAATAAACCAGGATACACATTGTGTCTTCTCTTGAGGAGTAGCCATATTGCACGGGTTTATTAACACGTTTAGTAAACACATAAAAATTTAATCTAAAACACAAAATTTTAGTTTGACTAAAACTTTAATAAACACTGATTAATATAAAACAAATCTATATAAGATATCTCATCAACTGCTTTTTTAGTAAATTTTTTAAATTGTCTAAAGACTTTATGGACACCCTGTATATTTGCTGGACCGAATCGCCAGTCAGAGAAACTGATATGTGTGGCTGCGCAACATAACTCGAGACTTATCCTGGCAACGTCGTCGAGCGAAGATTCCGCTTACTTTCTAGTTCCGAAGTTTTAATGCTATTGGTCTGTTTATTTGAAATAGCGCCCCTTTTAATAAAAGGAGTTTAAAGTTTAACCAATATCGCTCACGCTACATTGATGCCCCGAGCTCACGCTACAGACTAAATGTTTAATTTTAAAAGTATAGACTACCTAAAATAAAGGCCCGTTATCACTACCAGCGTGAACGGAGTAGCCTATTCTTGTTTGTTTTATTACTTTTTTATTTCTTTCCGCGCTTAAGCGCAAAGCGAAGAAAAAATCAATGAAAGAAACAAAAAATACTCCAATCTACGCTCGCAGTAGAAATGAGCCTTAATAACGTCTCATAACTAGGAAACCTTCTGCGTGAGCCCGCCACTAAAAAATTATCGAAAAATTTCTAGATAGATGTGTCAGTGGCTAGTCCAAGAAAGATTTGTATAAACTCATAATCTATAAACAAACTGTAAGAAAGTTTTGAGGTCAGGAAACAACAAAAAACTTTCATTTTTGCTTTTGGCGCCCGCAAGATTAGTACTATAAATTTATTTTATTTAACATTATTAGTAAAAGTTGGTTTTACAACCAAGGCCCATGCCGGTAGATTAGTTTTATCTTTAATTTTTTTAAAATCTGTACCAGAATTTTTTTAAAAACATTTTTTGGGTTAGCGACTGTTTGCCATCATCCCTTCAGGAAGTGCGTCTGCGGACGCCCATGATAACATCAGGTTACAAATCATGTTTACAGTCCTAAAGCTTGTCAGAATTAGACAGAAAAGGAACCCGAACCGGAACTGAACCCCTAAAAAAATTGCTGAACCTGAACCGGAAATAAACTCAAAAAAAGTTTTTGCTGAACCCAAAAATAAAATTTGCCGAACCTGAAGCGGAACGTTATTTTAAATGATTTGACGTCTTGATATAAATAGCGCGCATTTCAGCAAAAAAATTTTTTGCTGAACCTGAACCGGAACTGAACCTTTAAAAATAAAATTTGCCGAACCTGAACCTGAACCGGAACGTTATTTTAAACGGTTCGACGCCCGGGACAAAAGAGTGCGATACGAGAGAAAAATAAAAACAAGAGTGTGTCAATAAGTAAAGAAGCGCAGCGATATGATTATAATTTATAATTATTCAAAAATTCAAGCAAAAAAAAGAACGTTGTTTCAATGTTCTTATTTGCCCTAAACCTTATTCTTTATCCCCATTGTTTTATCACAATTCATGTGTGATAGCAAAAAATATAGTAGTGCCAAGAAGGTTACATGATCTTACTGTATATTTTAAAGATATTTTGTCATTTTTTTACATACTAATTATTTTTATTTGACAATTACAAATTTTTCGCTGAAAAACTATTAAATGAAAAAAGTGTGCAACTGTGCCCAGAGATTGATTGATTTTTTATGTAATCACCTTGGCTTTTATGAACTACTGCTTAATTTGTCAAGTCTAACAGATTAAAAAAATTTTTGATACCTTCTAAAAATCACCGTTAGCGATTTTTGTTTATAAAATTTATCTCGGGCCCTTTTTGTGGTTAATATCACTTCTTGAATAGATTCTTTTCTCTTGGTTTCTTATTTATTTCTTTCGATTGCAGTTAGGGTTCCCGTAGAAATCAAATTATTTTTCAATATCTGCTAAAGTTTCCATATTTAAGCTACCCAGAAGCGAAGAGGAAAAATTGAATTCCCGCATCCCACGAGCTAACTTATTCACATCTCAAAGCAGCTTGTAGAAAACACTGACCAGAAAATGCTGAGTTTAAAACAGATAGCGGAAAGTAGCGGTCAATAAATTCCTCTTTGTTTTTTTGGGTACCCATATTTTCTGATGCCGATCCCAAGCCCGGATAAATGGGGAGGATTGCGGCAGGAAAGGCATCCGGCATAAAATTTTTTTGCCAAAATATAGGAATGCGTAATAATGATGAATTCATACCGGATCGGTCGAAGCCCGGGATACCAACGACCGCCTCAGGTGTCGCACGGCAGGACACCTGTGGAAACTATGATACTGCTGGGCTTAGGGAAAACAAGAGGAGAAAGATAGCAGGAAGGCGAGTGAAGAGGCAGCAGGAACTGTGGAAGGGGAGACACACAGTCATAAGGGCGGGCACCTTAAATATAGAAACAATGATTGAAAGGGGGAGAGAGCTGGGAGACATCATGGAGCGAAGGAATGTAGATGTGCTATGCCTACAAGAAACAAAGTGGAAAAGGAGTAAAGCGAGGAACATTGGAGGTGGATGCAAACTATTCTACTATGAAGCTGATGGAAGAGGAAATGGGATAGGGATAGTGGTGAGGGAGGAGCTCCTTGAAAGTGTTTTGGAAGTGAAGAGGATGTCAGACAGACTAATGGTCATGAAACTGGAGGTAAAAGGGTCGATATTGAACATACATAGTAAGCTCGTATGCTCTGCAGATTGACAACAATATGGAGGAGGAAATGATTTGGCAAGGCCTCGATGAGTTGATAGAAAGTATATCAAAGCAGGAGAGGATAGCTCTAGGTGGACATGTAGGCAAAAGAAACATAGGGAGTGAGCAAATAATGGGGAGGTACGGTGCTGTAACAAGAAATAAAGAAGGATCATTGGTTGTGGATTTTGCGAAGAGAATTGATTTGGCAGTTGCCAACACTTATTTCAAGAAAAAAGACAAACACAGGGTGACGTATAAAAGTGGCGCAAAAAGTACCCAAGTAGATTATATAATGTGCAGAAAAAGGGACCTGAAGGAAATGTGCAATTGAAAGGCAATGGTGAATGAGTGTGTCGCAAAGCAGCACCGTATGGTGATATGCAAAATGGTTGTTATGGTGAAAAAGAAAAAAGCAGAGAAAGTAAAGCCAAAGATAAAATGGTGGAAACTGAAGGAGACCAGCTGTCAAGAAGCGTTTAGGGAGGAGGCGACCAGGATTTTGGGAGGCCAGGACGGGTTTTTTGATGAGTGGGACAAAACAGCGGAAATGCTAAGAAAAATAGCTAAGACTGTGCTGGGGGCGATGTTTGGGAAACGAAAAGGAGACAGAGAAATATGGTGGTGGAATGAAGAAGTACAGGAGAGCATAAAAGAAAAGAAAGAGGCGAAGAAAGTGTGGGATAAAATAAGAAATGAAAATAGTAAAAAGTTGTAAAAAGAAAAGAGTAAGGCAAAGAAGGCAGTTTTAGTTTGAATAGGGAGACGGAAACTAAACGATATACGTGATAACATGCACAAAAAAAAGTGCATGGTCACCGCAGCTGTGTCTTAACATTGAAAATTTAAAAGTACATTTACAAAGAAAAAAGAAAAAAGTATAAAAAGTTTCAATACATTTCTACAAGTAACAAGTCAAGAGTGCATTGCTTAATCAGGGGTGGGAGTGCAAGCACTGGTGACTCCGAAGGGTCGGGCAAACAAAGAAACCCACTAAAATAAATCCTGCCGTGGGTCAAAGACCATTTCAGTAACTGGTGACTTGGGTATGACTCTAAGTCGGTAGGATGTATCAATACACAAGAAAATTATCACTTGTCAAAACTCTGATTAAATAGAATCGAAAAATCAAAGCATAGTTTAATTGATTTCGAGGTTCTTGCTACTTTTCTTATACTTGGTTTTAGAATTAGATTCGGATGTACTTTCAAATCTGCAACAACAAAGAAAACCAGCAGAAACCACAGAACACTAATTTATATGAATTAAAAGCAACAACAAAAGTATGGCAGATCTATGTAGGCCACATAGCCTACTAAGAGTGTAAGATATGACGTTTCAGCTCGTTTCGAAATTTTTTGTAAGATTTTAATTCTTTAATTTTTAATGGAATTTTGTTCCAGACAATTACTTTTTGTCCCTATTTGCAACCTTTGCTCTATTTTGTTTTCAATTATTATCAATTGTTTCTTTTGGGTGCGAATAAAAACAAACTACTACTACTACTAGTTGCGATGGCGAAGGGACGTGTGTATAAAGATTTGTATGCTAGATTGGAAACAAAAGAAGGTGAGAAGGAGTTGTACAGATTGGCTAGGCAGAGAGACAGAGTGGGGAAAGATGTACAGCACGTGAAGGTTATAAAAAATGAATACGGTAATGTGATGGTATGAATGTACAGCAAGTGAAGTTATAAAGGATGAATACGGTTTGGAAGCAGTGTTAAAAAGATGGAAGAAGTACTTTGAGAAACTGATGAACAAGGAAAACGACAGAGACTCTAGGACTGAGGAAGCAGAAGTGGTTAACCAAGAAGCGAAGTAGTAAATTGTGTCAGTAGAGAAGAAATAAAGAATGCACTGAGAAGGATGAAAAGGGTAAAGCGGTTGGGCCAGACGAGTTGTCAAATAAAAGTTTGGAAGTGCATGGGAGAGATGAAAATAGAGTTTTTAACCAGACTGTTTAACAAATTATTACTGGGTGAACGGATGACAGAGGAATGGAGAAGGAGTGTGCTTATCCCAATCTATAGGAACAAAGGGGACGTATAGTGCTGTGGAAACTACTGTACAGAGGAATAAAGCTGATGAGCCATACAATGAAGATATGAGAAGGAATAATTGAAGCCAGGCTAAGGGATAGTGTAGAGATCAGTAAACAGCAATATGGATTTATGGCAAGAAAGGGAACTACCGATGCCATGTTTGCCTTAAGGATGTTGATGAAAAAGAACAGGGAAGGTCAATGAGAGCTATATTGTATATTCGTGGACCTAGAAAAAGCTTACGACAGGGCCCCAAGAGGGAAGCGCTGTGGTACTGTATGAGACAATCAGGAATAGCGGAAAAGCATGTGAGGCTTGTACAGTATGTGTACATGGGAAGCGAAATAGTGGTGTGATGTGCAGTAGGAACTACAGAAAGTTTCAAGGTCAAGGTAGGACTGCACCAGGGATCAGCGTTACATCCGTTTCTGTTTGCTGTGATTATTAATAGGCTAATGGACGATGTAGGAAGAGAACCACCGTGGACGATGTTGTCTGCTGATGATATTGTGATTTGCGAAGCGACCAGGGAAGATGTAGAGCGGAGACTAGAATTCAGGAGGTATGCGTTGGAAAGAAGAGAAATGAAGGTAAGGTAAGTAGGTCGAAGACCAAATATCTCTGCGTAAACCGAGGAAACGACGAAGAAACAGTGAAAATGGAAGGCACAAAAGTGCCAAGAGTAAAGGAATTTAAGTATTTGGGATCAACGGTGCAAGATGAAAAAGAGATAAAAAGGAGAGTGCAGGCAAGATGGTACGGATAGAGAAAAGTATCGGGAATAATTAGAGTAAAAGGAAAAGGGTACGCAGTTCAGTTGTGAGACTAACAATGGTGTATGGACTTGAGACGGTGGCGGTTATGACCGCCACCGTCTCAAGAGATGGAAGAAATGGATGTTGCAAAGATAAAATGTTGAGGTTTGCTATGGGAGTGACGAGAAAAGATAAGATTAGAAATGAGTACATCAGGGGTACAGTTAAGGTAGAACGGTTAGGAATGAAAATGAGAGAGGACAGGCTGAGGTGGTTTGGACATGTCATGAGGAGAGATCAAGAGTATGTAGGAAGAAAAATGATGGAAATGGAGTCACCGGGAAAGAAAAAAATAGGGATGCCTAAGAGAAGATTTCTAGATGTAGTGAGGAAAGATATGGGGGAAGTTGATTCGAGGGAAAAAGGCATTGGAAACAGGAAGATGTGGAGGAACATAATATGCTGTGGCAACCCCTAATTAAAGGAAAAGGTAGAAAGAAGAAGAAGAATTAGATAAAAGCTTAAGATGGCATGATCAGATAAGAACTTAAGTAATTCATATTAGCAACAAAAAGTTTTCTAAAACTTTCCGGATTTTGTCTAAGGAAAGGCATTGTGTTTCCAAAACAACTATAATTAACCTTTATTATAGTTTTGTTTATCTTCATATGAAATATGGAATTGTTGCATGGGTTGGCACAAATTCTACCTTAATCCATCAACTGCAAATAATTCAAAGCAAAATTATTCGTGTTATGATTTTTAAATGCCTTAAAAATTGTGTTAAAATGACAACCCTACACAATAAATATATTAAAAATGAATGATATTTACGAACTGGAAGCAGCAAAATTTACACAGGGTGAGGCAAAAAACCTCCCACACTTTAAAGTCTTACTATGGCAATGTTGTTGCAGTTAGTTACCTAGTTCAAGTAAATTTATGTTGTTAATAAGCTACCATTTTGTTTTCTAGAGTGAGAGATTTGAATAACGAGTTCTTTATTAAAATTTTTTTGAATAACTAGTGAATTATTAAAATTTTTTGAAAATTTTTGATGTCTAGATATGGCTTAATTGGATAGGTAAACACCGTACATCTATTGTGGAAAATTTTTCTCACTAACGGAGAATCTGTCATTGCCACCTTAAAAAATTTCAGAAATCATTTCCAACTGAGCAGACACAACTCTGTTCCTGATCGAAAAACTCTATTGCGTTGGGTCAAAAACTTTAGAACTACAGGCTCAACACTCAAGTGGAAACCCCTGGAAGACCAAGAAGCGTTTGAACTCTAAAAAACTCCAAAGAAATTGAACTCAAAATTGTTGAAGAGTCCGTTTGCGATTGTCCAAGGCGTTCAGCTCGTAAACATTCTTCTACACTGAGTCTTTCTGTTCGCAATGTAAGACAAATTTTAAATAGTGATTTAAGGTTTTATCTATATAAACCAGTAGTTTCCAACCGCTGTGCCGCGGCACATTAGTGTGCCTCAACAAGTACGCGAAACGATGCCCTTGAGGCATCAAAAATTTCGTTCAGCTATTTGGCTTTTTTTGGCTTAATATTTTGGCTTCCAAGTGCAAAGTAGGCATGATTTTGGGAAAAAATTGAGAGATCATTGACAGATTTTAAAGTGTAGACTTTTTGTTTACAGATAACCATGATTTTGGGACAAAAATTGAGAAATCATTGACAGATTTTAAGTGAAGACCTTTTTATTATTAACCAATATAATGGGTGTGCCGCAAAAATTTAAATACGTAGCTTAATAGTGTGCTTCATACAAAAAAGGTTGGGAACCACTCATATAAACTGATGGATGCTCACGAATTTCTGGAACGAGACAATGAAACTTGTGTTGCCTGCTGTAAAGATATTTTTAAAAATGCTCTTGCTAATGCTATTCTGATTACCAGTCACGAAGCTCACTTTTGTTTATCTAGTTTTGTCAACAAGCAAAATTTTCGCTGCTGGTCAGAAAGTAACCCTAGAGAGCTACATAAAAGGCTTCTTCATAGTGAGCGAGTAATAGTGTGGTGTGCAGTTGCAAATTTTGGAGTGTGGGGGCCTTACTTTTTTGAGGAAGAGGAAAAAGCGGTTTCGGTTACTTCAGCTTGTTATGTGCAGATGCTGCAAAACTTTTTGATGCCAAAGCTCAAGAATCTCAGAGAAATGCAACGGTATGGTTTGAACAAGATGGAGCAACTGCCCATATGGCAAAAAAATCAATGGATGTTTTGCGAGGACTCTTTCCAGCGCATTTGATTTCTTTGCAGGGTAATATTGGATGGCCAGCACGTTCGCTTAATCTTTCATCTTGTGATTATTTTCTGTGGGGTTATGTTAAGGGCATAGGTGGGCACGAAAGTACCGCGGTACTTTTACTCGGTACTTTTGAATTATCCAATTTAATAGTAATAAAAAAACTATTTTTGAAATTTTTTTTTTATTTTTATTTTTGAATTACACTATTTATAAATGTCAATTGAAATTCAATGTATGACAGAGTTATAACTATTAAATTGGATTATTCAAAAGTATCGAGTAAAAGTAACGCAGTAACGCAGTAACGCGGTACTTTTACTCGGTACTTTTGAATAATCCAATTTAATAGTAATAAAAAAACTATTTTTTTATTTATTTTATTTATTTATTTTTTTTTGAATTACACTATTTTTGAATGTCAATTGAAATTCAATGTATGACAGAGAAGTTAATAGTTATAACTATTAAATTGGATTATTCAAAAGTACCGAGTAAAAGTACCGTGCCCACCTATGGTTAAGGGTGAGGTGTGTAAGCTCCGACCAACAACCATTGATGAATTGAAAGCTGCCATTTGCAAAACAATAAATGAAATTCCAGGAGAAATGACTCAGAGGCTGATGGAAAACTTCAGGAAACGCTTGCAACAGCGTATTGCAGCTCGAGGGCGCCATCTTGAGGACGTTATATTTAAAAAATAGTTTACACAAAATAGCAATCATATAGTGTTGTAATTATGTAATAAAAATTTAATAAAGGCTTTTCTTGTTTATTTTTTCGAAAAATGAAATGTGGGAGGTTTTTTGCCCCATCCTGTACATTCTTACAATCAAAAAAGATTTTTTGAAAACTTTAATATGTCCCTTGGGACCAAATAATCAATTTCCCAGTTATCAAACAAGATTTGTCACAAATAAGAACTACAGGGTCCTCCACCCAAGTGTAGACTAATTTTTAGATAGATTTCTAAATAGATTTAGGTCTGAAAACTCCGTTAATTTTTGTCGAAGATGGCGTAAAAGTCAATCAGCACGTTTACCTGGACATGTTGAAGAACAGGGTTCTTCCATGGATAAATTCATTGCCTGGAAATCAAGCGGTGACACTACAGCAGGATGGGGCAACCGCTCACACAGCCAAAATGGTTCAAGCCTGGTGCAAAGACAACTTTAAGTCCTTTTAGTCAAAGGAACCTGGCCGCTTCTTCTCCTGATCTTAATCCGATGGACTTTGGGATATGGTCTATCTTGGAGAGAAAGGCCTGTGCTGTGTCACATTCAAATGTGGAAAAATTGAAGAAGAAATTGAAAGAATCTTGGGCGAAAATAGAAAGCGAAACTATTCGTGCCACGTGTGACCAAGTTATCTCTCGCCTCTGCCGTCTTATCATTGAAAAGGGCGGATATATTGAATAAACAGAATTCAATATTGAAGATTATAGATTTACCTTTAATTTTCTTCAAAAAAAATTTCATTGCCCTTTTCCTTTTTAAATTAATGTAATATATAACAGACTACACTTTACTGGAGGACCCTGTATTATTCAGAAAGAGTGACACTGCAGCATACTAAATCTTTTTATTTTTTAATTGGGCAAAACTTTGGAAAAATTCCCCTTAAAACAAAATTTTTTTTAAAGCAAAGCTTCTCTAAATGGTTCAAAATCAACAAAATTATTCAATATTAATTCATAACTCGTCGTCGCCGTCATCGTTTGAAGGGCATTCACTCCAGGCCAGACACAAACAGAACTGGGGCCGAGGGTTTATCCTTTTACTACCCCAGACTGCTGCACTGCCTGGATCAGATGCTGGCAGTGATGTTATTAAGCCAGCATCGAGTTTCGTCATCCAAAACCGTCAGACCTCGTGCTCCATGTGGTGCCCGATGTATGGGGCACATTGTTAGTACATGGTCTGCGGTTTGCTCTGAGGCGCCACACTCGCAATTCGGTGAAGGAGCGAGACCCCATTTGTGCATGGACGAATGGAATCGCCCAACACCAGTCCGCAGGCGGTTGAGCTTAACCCAAGCTGCTCGGGGTAAGCCCATCTCAACAGGCCTGACACTGGTCCCGGGCACAAAAGCACGGAGCCTGGAAGCACTTTCACAGTACTCCGCGTTCCATTTGTGATTTGTCCATTCAGAGGCGCGGATGCCAAGTCTGGCAAGATTGTCCAAGAGATTCCGCGCACCTGGCACAAACGGGCGTCTGGATCTTAGTCTCACTTGGCCAGTATCTGAGGACCCACTTAAAAGACCATGCAAAATATGATCGGGGTCCAGAGATCCACGGTAAGCCAAGGAGAATGTCGCTCCCAGTCGGCGAAGCTCAGCTGGCTGGATGCCTGAAAGTACAGGTAGGTGGTCCGTTGGAGTGGGACGCAGGCATCCAGTAACTATGCGCAAGGCGTCATTCAAGACACTGTCAATGAGGCGAGTGTGAGCACTGCGACACCAGACTGGCGCACAGTACTCAGCTGTTGAGTAGACTAGAGACAAGGTGGCTATGCGTAGTGTTTTAGCACCAGCACCCCATCCCGAGCCCACGAGTCGCCTCAACAGTGTGACGCGCGATGATAGTTTTTTGCGCAATGCCACTAAATGGTGACGAAACGTGAGCGATCTGTCCAGTTTTACCCCAAGGTATGTAGGGGTTGGACAGAACGGTAAAAGTCTACTATTGTTGTAGACCTTTAGCTCACGTTTGGCCTCTCGGTTGTTTAAGTGAAAGGCTGTCGTCACCGTCTTAGTGTGACTGAGCTTCAACCTCCAAGTCTGGAGATACGCTGACAGTGTGGACATGTCTTGGCTTAATGTCCCCTCCAAGTCCTTCCAGTTTCCAGAAGAGTGCAACAATGCTAAATCATCAGCATAAGCAAACTTTCTGGAAATCATGGAAGGAAGATCGTACGTATAGATGTTAAATAGGAGGGGAGCCAAGACCGATCCCTGAGGAACGCCGTTTTTAAGACGGCGTAGCCTGCTTTGCTTGCTGTCACCGGTGGTAAGGGTGAAACTTCGATTTCGGACAAGCTCCATGATCATTTTGACCATGTGCCTATCCGGAAGTAGTCTCAGCAGCTTGCAGGTAAGGCCACGGTGTCAGACAGTGTCATAAGCAGCTGTCAGATCGATAAATACGGCACCGGCCTTCTTTTTAGCCTCGAAAGAATCCTCGATGTTCTGGGTTAGCAGAACAACTTGATCTACGGTTGACTTCCCGCGTCGGAACCCAGCCTGCTCTTTAGGGAGCAGTGGATCGATTAATGGTTCAACGCGGGCGTAGATAAGCCTCTCGAGGATCTTGTAGGGGACACAGAGCAGAGATATCGGTCGATAACTCTTTGGGTCCCCCACGGGCTTTGCTGGTTTTGGGATCGCGACCACAAGCGCTCTTCTCCAGATCTTGGGAATTTTGAGTCGGCGCAAACAGGAAGAAAGGAAGTCACGTAACCAGGACTTCAATTCATAACTGATCTCCTGTAAAAATATGTATTAGGGCTGTGAAATTTAAAGACTAATTAATCGATTAATTGTTAATTTATTTTACAGATTAAATTTTTTTAAACTAGTAATTGAATTCAAATTTTATTTTTAACACATCTGACAGTGGCGTGCGGTCAGGGCATGCAAGTCATGCGTTGCATGACCAAATTTTTAGTTTTCAGGATTTTCAGGACAAAAAATTGTTCAGAGATCACTGCATTTTCAGGACAAAAAAAGCATTACCTGGAACGATTTCAAACGATGACTTGTTTTTTCTTCAAAAATCACTGGATTTTCAGGGCGAAAAGTGCATTACCTGGAACGATTTGAGGCGATGACCTTTTTTTTAAGAGGGCACTGCATATTCAGGACAAAAAATGCATTAACTGGAACGATTTCAAGCGATGACCTGTTTTTTCTTCAAAGGTCTCTGCATTTTCAGGACAAAAAGTGCATTACCTGGAATGATTTCAACCGATGACCTGTTTCTTCTTCAAAGATCACTGAATTTTTAGGGCGAAAAGTACATTACCCGGAACGATTTGAGGCGATGACCATCTTTTTTTTTTTAGAGATCACTGCATTTTCAGGACAAAAAATGTATTCCCTGGAACGATTTCAAGCGATGACTTTTTTTTAGATAACTGGATTTGAAGGACGAAAACCGCATTACCTAGGAAGGATTTCAAGTGATGACCTTTTTTTAGAGATCGCCTTGAATCTAGGACGAAAATTGTTCTTGAATAAACCCAATTTTATGACCCGGTTTTAGCATGCCAATTGCATGACTAGTCTCAAACGTCACCGCACGCCACTGCCATCTGACTAAATGTATTAACATCCAGAAAAATAATAGTAATAACAGTAAAATGGCAACAGAGAAGAAGTGATTTATTAAATATAAACCAGTATCAGGTAAATTACAAGAACATTTTGGATTTAAATTGTTGGCTGGCCATAATATCAAAAATGCTGACCAAGTTTATTGCATTCTTAGTGACAAATCGTTTGCATACCATGAATCTAACAGGTCGCGAACTTACCACCTTAAAAAAAACACTCGCTACAATGTTCAAAATTTCAGCTTGCAAAATCAGCTTCATTTAGTCAGTTAATAAATGCACTGCAGAAATTTTGATTTAATCGAAATTAAATATTAATTAATCGTTAATTTCCTAAAAGTTAACTATTAAAAATAAATTATCATCGTTACCAGCCCCAATATGTATTGAAATAAAAACTTGCATAGCCTATTTGAATTGAATTGTGTTTGTTCTAGCTTTTTTGTGTTTATGTGTGCCTTTCTTTTTTCATTTGTTGTTCGAATTTTCTTTGTTATAGTTTATATAAATTTGTTTTATTCTACAATAAACACAATGGGCAGTTTTGACTTGATGACAATAAAATTGTCTTTCACTGTCCAGTTCAGTTATGAATTTGATGTGCTCTAATTTACTGATTAAAGTATAAAATATTGATTTGCATCGTAATAGTTAATATTTGCTCGTTTCCTACTGTAATTTATTTTTGTCCTTGTAAATGTTTTTTTGAATATAGTTTTCCTTAATTTGCAATGTGCGTGTCAAACAAACTAGACTAGGGGCGTCCAACCTTTTTTGAGCCGAGGGCCATTTTGGCTCATCAAAAATATTGGCGGACCAAACAAATAAAACAACCGAGTTTTTGTCCCAAAATCGTATTGATCTCTAAAAACAAAAAGTCTTTATTTCAAATCATTCTCCAATTTTCTGTATTTCATCCGTTAAACGCAGTGTTTTCTAAAAAAAAGATCTTCACTACAAATCAATTTCGGATTTCATGATATTCGTTTTTGAAAACTAGCGATCTCGAAAAAAAACAAGAAAAAGGAACATCTGCACATGGAAACTATCTTCGATTTCAGTTCAGTTCAGTTCAGTTTTCTTTTATTTCTGCTCCGCCACATGAACAAAATAACAAAATGTTGAAAAGTTTGTGTTGTTAAAGACGGGGTTAGAAAAAGGAAGAAGCAACAAAACGAGTCGACGTTGTGTCTTGCTAATTAGCGATGAAAGGTGTGACTTGTTGTTTAATATAGAAGCAAGGTTGCTTCACCTCATTAGAAAATTGTTTAAAAAGATAGAAAGAGAAAAAAAATAAAGTATAGTACCGAGGTTATTTGCTTAATAAAACATTAATTAATTGATTTCTGCCAAAATTTGCGGGACAGAGCCCTTCGAAAAATAATACGCATGTCACTCAAAACCTTTACGCGGCCCACGGGTTGGACGCCCCTGTACTAGACAAATAAACTAACGTTCTGTTCTTAGCTTCATCAAAGAAAAAAAAAAAAACAATTTACGTACGGTAAATTTGGCTATGAAAGACATGGTTTTAGTAGATTGATAATAAACAGATACTTACACTTTTACGTTATTAAGTACTTTGTTAGGTTTGTTTAAGTTGATAGAATCTTCTTACTGGGAATATTGATAAATTACTAATAAAGTTTTATATTACTAATAAAGTTTTTTTTAAAAACCAAAACCCGGAAACGGTAAAAGCTTTATATCATGTAGCATATCTGAATTGTAGCTAATATGTCACATACGCATAAGTACAAATCTCTGATCGCCATTCTTTAAGGTTAATTTGACCCCTAAACCCTCCCCGTGCGTACGCCTATGGACACAACTACTGGCGTTTAATTGCAGTGATTTATAAGCCAGTTGGCTTACAAACAATGTGACGTTGGTTGTTTTTCGATTTGTTTTTTTATCGCGAGCTAAGTACAAAGTACAAGCTTAGTCAATACATTCGCTTATTTCAACAGCAGTTTATCCAGACAGATTTCATTAAAGAAAAGCAGTTAGTTATCTAGCAGCGAGCAAGAAAAGCAGCTAGTGATCGATTCGAGCCGCTCGATAGTCCTGAAGTGCTATTACACTTTAGCCAGAACTTTCGAGCACTTTTATGTCGTGCGTAATCGTAAAATTTAAGACTAGAAAGAACGTAAGGATTACTTTAATTTGCACTAAAATTTAATCTAACCTTTATTTGACTGAGCAAACAAAGTTCGGCTGAAAAAACAGCCGTCTGTTTTCAAGGTAAAACAAATTTTAAGTTTTTTAGAACCTAATGATTCAGTTCAGTTCAGTTCAGTTTTCTTTTATTTCTGCTCCGCCACATGAACGAAATAACAAAATGTTGAGAAGTTTGTGTTCTTGTATGAATGTACCAATAAAATTTCGTATTCTACTGTAGAATCCCAGATTTGTAAAAATTTTTTACTAAATGCAGGCTAGAGCCTTCAACTACCCAAGTTTCTTTTATTAAAAAGAAAGGAGTTTATTTGATGAGTAATTTTTTTTTATAAGTTGCTATAAGGACTGTACAGCACAGAAACGATTGCTGCGCTTCGCGATAATTTGTCACATGACTGCTGACGAAAAGCTTACTAATAACCTTTGATCACTCGCTGCCGTGAAAACCACGTTTTAAATCAACAACTTGCTCGCGATCAAAAGATTGTGTTTGGGGCAAAGTATTTCATTTCTAGTCACGTTTCTTTATAAATGAGATTTAGTCGAGAGGCAAATGCGAGGTTGGCCTATTGTTATTGGGAAGGCGCTTTCCATAGATATCTCAAGTTGCAAAGGGGCAATCTCGATTTATAACTTCACTAAAAGGTAATGGACAGCACTGCGTGACGTAATGTTTAAGTCGATACTATGCGTTTAGTTTTTAATTTTTTCTGAATCGAATTTGAACTAAAATATTAATTTAAAGGCAATCCCAAAGTGAAAAAAATTCAAAAATAAAAATTTGATTGGTCCAGACCACTGGTTCACAAAAGTGACCTACTTGGCTTCCTAAGAGAAAATTCGTCATTTTGAGGGAAAAATAACCTCCTTAATGTAATACCAAGTTTTCTGACCTTGTAACTTTGTAACGTTCTAGCCTAAAAATTTGTATTTAAAAAGCATAATTTTCATATAGCCAACCTGCGAGTTAATTCAACCAGGTTCAAACTACGAAATCGTTTTACTGTTGTTATTATTATAATTATTATTTGGTTCATCGAAGGTACAAGCAATAAAATACAATGTCTACGGCGTGGTCGAGCGGTTAAGAGCACCGTGATTGGGATCGATATGATCTCGATTCAAAACCTACCTGTTCCATTCTGTTGTGTCCTTGGGAAAGACATTTAGCGGCGCTTCCTCTACTTGGTGGTCTTAGCGAGCAGTTCTAAATTTCATTCATATCTTTATAAAACTAAAAAACCAATATTAAAAATCTCAATCGGACAGCAATATCTTGGCATGTCCGAAGCAGGTCGGGGTAATTGCGTGCCCTATTTATAGCGCCTCCGACGCTTTCCTGCGAGTCAGAAGGATAAATAAAGAGATTTTCAAAAAAGAATAATTGCTGAGGAATTTGAGAATTCGAATAAACGTAGGCTGAAATTGATTAAAAAATTGGCGCGTTTTTGCAGTTAAATCATAAAAGTTGTTTTAAAGGTTTTTTTTGTTGTTCTTACGCATGACGATGTTACTTATTTTTGTTGGAAAAAAACAATAAAAAAAGGAAAGACCCAACAAAGGTCTTCCTTTTTTATATAACAAAAACAGTTTTTCTCAAATTAATTTTTGTTGTTTAATTTCGGGGAACGACGGTACCCGAGTCCTAAAAGGGAAGAATGCGGCAAAAAACTTTGAGAACCATTTGCCTGGACCCAGATGCACGAAGTTTAAAATGGACTCGATTTAATTTCTTCTCTTGAGATAGGCACTTTACGTTATTTTTGCTGGGCTTTCTTTGCGAGCAGCTCTAAATTACAATCATATCACAATTATCAAAAAGCTATAAAAGTTCAAGCGCACTTCAATAGTTGGCAAGACAAGAATTCGAAGGTTGGAGTAGCAGTCACTTGACGATTAGTCGAAACATAACGTCAACGTGTTTTTGTGAAAGGCAGTTGAATGTTGCTTTCCAAAGTCTTGAAAACCCTGAAAGACGTAGTGATGACTATGATTTTCAATTCTAAAGTGAAGAAAACATGAATTTAGAAAATGATATTTCACTACGTTTCTTTTACATTCTTCTTGTTTGTATGGCCAATTGATATTGGCCTGTATGCTGATTTCTGTTCGGAATAAAGCCATCATTAAAGGTAAGCAACGTGGTCCAGCCGCGTGTCCAAGTAGATGACGAACGTCATCCAAACGGTGTTGGTTCAAAACCTACTTGTGTCGTTCTGTTGTTTTAGAAAATTTTAATTTTGCAGTCTCAGTCAGAACACGGGGTAAAAAACGGTCTCAGTCTGAATAGATGATATATGCAACCAGTAGCGTACCGAGGAGGGAGTCTGCGCCATGGCCCCCCCCTCAGACCCTAAAAATGAAGAACTTTGAAGAAAAACCAAGCAGTTTTAGCAAAAGCAAAGCTGATTTTTCGCGAGTATTCGGGATTCGCCCTGGATTTCGATTTTTCTGTGAAAAACCATTCGTCGCTCAGACCACTTACTGGTAGAAATCTGGACTGGACTATCTGATTAAAGTAAAATAGTAGAGGGCAGACAAAACCTTGTAAAGGGAAGACATATAACCGCACAAAGCACTATTTTAAAACGATATTTGATCGATTAACTCTGCTATTAACGCCAAATATCAGCTTTCTGCAGAGTGGTTAGTGGTAGCTACGTTTTTAAAGAGAATCGTACAACTTGTAC
This sequence comes from Diplosoma virens, assembly GCA_963680785.1. Lineage (NCBI taxonomy): Eukaryota > Metazoa > Chordata > Ascidiacea > Aplousobranchia > Didemnidae > Diplosoma > Diplosoma virens. Next base: position 47,000,493 of record OY796884.1, read on the forward strand.
GAGAATAGAAAGCTACCGGTATCACTAGGCACTATACACGAGCATTTCTAAAACAAGCAAAAGAAACGCTCTGATTTGAAAGTATATTTTGGTTTATTTTTAGCTGAAATAGTGTAATGAGGCATTGAAACTCATAAAATTTTCTCAGCGGCTCTTGAAGTTCTCGTGTCGGCTTTGGAAGTCACGAAACCCCTATCTGTGCGATTACAAGGAGCAACTCAAATCATTCACAACGTGAGTGAGAGCGTTCGTGACTGCATTACTACACTGCAGGGAATGCGTACTGATAAATATTTTAAGAAAATCTTTAAAAATGCTGACCAACAGCATGGTGCAACCGTCGAGATGCCAAGAATTAACGCTCGCCAACGAAATCGTGAAAACCATCCAGCTGATAGCGCTGAAGAGTATTACCGACGGTCGATGTACTTTCCATACTTGGACGTTTGTTTAGAGCAACTACCCGAGAGGTTTACTGCGCACCCTGCGACTGTTTATGGCCTAAGCAGCTTGCTACGTGCTTACGTCATCGACGCTGACATAAGCAACTCGAGAGCCGCAGCTGAAGCGTACAAAGCTTTCTCCCGGAAGGCGCCAAATGCTTCGAAGCCGAGTTGATGCGATGGAAAGCTTACTGGGCTCGACAGCCGTCAGATTGCCGTCTAGGAAATGTCCTTAAGGCTCTTAAAGTTGCGAGATAACTTGAGACGTATTCGATCACTGAAACATTGCTGCAAATTTTCGCAACGTTGCCAGTTACACCGGCAACGGGCGAACGGTCATTTAGTGCCCAAAAGCTGATCAAAACGTACTTACGTACGAGCATGCAAGAAAATCGGCTCAATGCATTGACTCTTTTGTATATAAACAACAACATTAAACTTGATTATAGTCAAGTGATTAACCAATTTGCGAAAGGGAACCGTCGCCTTAATTTAAAATAAATTGACTTTGTTTTATGTTTGATTTTCATTTTACGATTTCATTCTTCTAATATGTCTCGTAAAATCATTATACTAAAACTTGCTCCAGAATGCACGAAAATGCGTATTATTAGGTGTGATTTTGCAAAATTGTTCCCGGGCATGCCCCCGGACCACCCTATAATGGTCGTGCGTTCGGCACTTCCAAGTTGATTTGTGACGAAACTTTGGCCCTTCCCTCGGAAATTTTCTGCGTACGCCAGTGTATGCGGCCTGAAAACCGGATTAGTTATATTACTAAAACCCAAGGACGCTCTGAATAGGCCCGGTACTGGGCAAGCTGGCTGCCACGAGTTCCGCTGTTTATATTTTCTAAACCGAAGCCATTTTAATTTTGTTGAACCTTTTTCAATTAACACAAAAAAACTAGCAAAAATTGTTTTTTATGCAAAGATACATTTCGATTCAACTCCTTATTATTCGCTTTATACATTATGTTAATTCTGGTACGGCGGTAATAGAAATTGAAAAAAGATATTAATTTATTTCAATAAATTAGGTTTAATAAAAAACTGTTCCGTACCAAACGTCTGCCAGGTAGCGAAGTACTTCAGCAAAATATGCAAAGAATACGGCCGAAAGGCACTCACTTACATGAGTCTCAAAAGACAACTGCCTTATCTCCCAAAACAATAACAATATAAATTTGCCAAAAGGGGGGCAGCAGCACCGCGCAATCATCAAAAAGCCGCGCCGCACATACTTCAATCAAACCGCGAAAAATAAAGTTGGTTCACGCTGGGCGACGCTACACATTGTTCAGGGTGTTTCATAAAGATCACGCCAAAGTCATCACGTGATACGTCTAAAACAAAAGACATTAGAAAAGTCTAACTTGGATGCATGTGTTGTACATACCTTAAAGTTTTTTTCATGTTTTACAAGTGCTCAGTGTGGCCACTACCGGCAGCACGGACGACATCAAGCGGATATGAGAAATCTTTCTAAGCGCGCCTCAGATTGTCGCGGTTCACCGTGTTGATTGGAGCTGTTATTCGATCTTTCATGTCATCGATATTTGCTGGAAGCAGTGGATAATAAACTTTGTCTTTAACATGCCCCCACAAGAAAATGTCACATACAGTGAGGTCCGGGAATTTGCCAGGTCATCGATGTGTTGCAGCAACAACAACAATTTATAATAGTGTACCGGAACACAAAAATTTCCTCAAAAGGTAGTCACACTGGTAGTCACGCTCATCTTACTATAGCTTCAAAGCGACTTCTAAAAACCTTTAACAAATAGTTATTTCACTTTCATTGCTATTATAATATACTGTAGAATATTTCTCACAAATTAAAAAAAGTATAGGATATTTTTTTAACTATTTGACTATTTAAAACTTAATCACAAGCCAATACAGTTGAAAACATTTACAGTATATTTAAATGCTGAAGTTTCGAGAATTGACTTTTCTCATTGTCAAAGCAAAATATAGTTTTTTTGAAAAAACAAAAGTTAAAACCTTAAAACACTTAGGTTATAAGAAATGTTTTCAACTGCATGGGCTTTTTTCTTTTTGTTGAAAGTTCTACCACGTTCCAGACATTTTGTTCCGATATTTTTTTGTTTTCACCAATTTTTTTGTGACAGCCCTAGGCATTTCAAGGAAAAAAATTAGAAAAAACACGTCGACTTAAATTGAAGACAAAAAATCTAAACAAAAACGTGCTTCGTAAACAGAAGAAAAGGCTGCAAGAATTGTGTTTCAAGTTTTTTGGCCGCGATGGCATAAAGCACCGGCTTGAACAACGTACTAAACACTTTTGTAAAAAAACTAAGCCAGGAACATAGAAAAAATAATTCGGTTAGTATAAGAGTTTGGTAAAGAAGAGGTATGAAAATAAATGAAGGAATTGGCCGCTATTTAGCTTTTAAAATTCTGAGGATAGAGGAGATTTCTCAGAGGAGATTCAGAGGATAGGATGCTTAGCCTTTCCCGGTGACTGTCTTAATTCAGTCGAAGAATAGTCTGACACATTCCTCAGAAAAATTAGCGGCGGATTTCTTGATTTATTTTTCATACCGTTTTACCAATTCATGATACGAATCCAGTTATCGCTGCTTTGTGGCTATTTGGTTCCTAGGTATCAAATTGACTACCAGTTTGTGTTTCATTCTTTCTTCATATTAACAGAATTCGAAACAAAGTTTTTAAAATTTTTGCAGAAAACTTTTAATGTTTTTATTAATGTTTAAAATTTTTTAGGTCCTTAAATTCCTTAAATAATCTACTAAGTATGTAAGTAGTTTCATGTCATGTTTTTATCACGTGTGAATTTGCAATGCCAACCACTGCTCGTAGTCATTCCAGCTCCGTCGAAAATTTAACTGTAGAAGAAAGTCAGACCTCATTAAAAGGGATCCTTAGTAAATGGACCAACTATTATTATGGATGGCAGGAAAGGTACATCTGCTGTAAGGATGGTTCGTTGTTCTACTATCGAAGTCAAGAGGAAACGCCGTTTGGATGCCGTGGCACCATAAGTCTTTGCAAAGCCCAAGTCACCCTTGACGATTATGATTCGTGTCGTTTTGACGTAACAGTTAACGAAAATATATGGTACTTACGCAGTGCCGATGAAACGGAACGTCAACAATGGGTAGACGTGATAAAAGCAAATATGCTGCAGGAGGACAGCGTAAGCATGAAGAGTGACGACACGCTCGTGGACAAAGAAAACGACTTTAAAGTGAAAATTACAGAATTGCGATCGTTTCGCAGACTCTTAAGCAACCACGTTGACGTCTTGCAACGTTACTTCAACGCTTGTCTGACGTTTTCAAAGAAAGAGAGCTTCAACAACCGGGCGAAGCAAAACGCGGCGGGCTCCCCGGTGGACGCCGACGTCATCGAGTTTTACGATGATCTGCAGCAAGATTCGTTTGAATTAAGCAAATTGGAGCTGAAGAGAGAGGCTATGTCGTTTAAGGTGACCGCGCAGGGAATTGAGTCAGCGTTGAACGATTTCATAGCTATTGCTAACGAGCGCGAAGAAATGTGGAAACAAAAATGCCACCAATTGCAAATGCAAATCAAAACGAACCAGAAACAAATGGCAGAAACAGAGCAACAGTCTGATACTGCAACTTCATATAACGATGAAGAATCCGACGATGAGTTCTTTGATCCAAACAATAACTTTGAAATTGACAGCAAAAAATATCACCGCTTTACAAAGCAGGTCGATGAGAAAATTAAACAACATCTTATTGACTCCTTTGAGATTCCTGGAACCGACACAGATACATGGGAGATTTTTGCTCAAGATCAAGATATGAAATTATTTCGCAAAGAATTTGTAAAAGACGGGATAGTCTGCGATCCGATGAAAGCACTTCATAAAAGTAGAGGAGTAACCGCCCGGGAACTGTGTCATTATTTTTGGGAGACCTCCTCCCGCACACAATGGGACCAAAGCATCCAAGAATTAAGTACTGTTGAAGTCATGAATGACGTAACGGTAATAATCCATCAACTTCACAAGCAAGTGTGGCCTATTACCCAGCGGGATTGCGTTTATATATCGACCATACTAAAAGTGGAAGTCCCTCCACCAAGGAGAGACGACCAGGTCCCTTACGACACGTGGATAGTGTCCAACTTTACCGTGGAGCATGATGATGCCCCAGTTGAACCAGGGAGGGTTCGAGCGATAGTTGAAGTGGCACTTGTGTGTCAAACATTTATTGCTCCCCCAACGAGCCCCGATGACACAATTACGCGTGACCGTCTGCGATGTGACATTACTTACCTTGCTAAAGTAGATCCTGGAGGCTGGGCTCCTCCAAGCATTGTGAGAGCCATTGCTAAAAGAGAATACCCTAAATTTTTGCGCAATTTTACAACATTTGTGGAAAATAAAATGAAAAACTCTGACGTTTCATTATAAAAATAATTAAATACGAAATGCACTGAAAGATCACGAATACAATTTGTTTCTATGATTTTTATCATGATTTTAATTTGGAATTTTTGTAACTACGAATAACTAACAGATTCACATTTTAACAAAACTTTATTTTGATCTGTTTTGTGGATTTGTGCCAGCAGTCTAGTAATAAATGGTTATTCCAAGAGATTAAGGTTTCGCCACTTAAAATTTTAAGGGAAACGAAGTGATAATGATGTGGAAGCAGTTGATTAGTATCCGATTCCACAAGAACTTTTTATTTTTAGAAAAGTAAAATGAGCCATAGCACAAACAAAATTAAATTCTAATTAATAACTCAACAAAGCAATCGAATAATAAAAAAATAAATTCTGGAAAAAAATGCTCGCAATTAAATTGGGCTTACCTCATTAAACGTAAAAAATAACAAAGCCGCTTGAGCAAATTTTAAGCTAAATTAAAAAAGATTAACTGAGAAGAACAACCAAAGCCGAAGCGGTATAAATTATGGCCCGCCAAAAACATCAAACATTCATGGCCTAGTCCCAATGGCAGTGTTCTTTCTAACATACACCAAGTTTTTTGTCTGTTTTAAACTTAAGGTACGAATTTTAATGGAAAAGAAAAGTATTACGGTGTAATTAAATTAAAGACCAAAAAAAGTTCTTTACTTTTTTTTACACCCTGATATTTTTGAAAAGACGATCTTATGAACTGAAACCCTTATCAAAATTTTATTAAAAACCAAAAATAGTCTTTACTTTGTTAGCGAGGTGGAAATGAAAACCCCTAAATTAGAAATATGCTGAGCAGCTTGTAATTCTTCATGCTCGCTGAAAGAAATATTTAAGCAATATACAGCTTTTTTAGTGGACACATTGCCTAGCAATTTCCATATAAATTTTTTTGTCATCACAAACTTTATCGAATGGTGTGAGACAACCTACTTGAGTCTAATCTTTTTTTAATCTTGACAATGCAGTCAAAAGATACTGATTCTCTATCGCTTTGAAATGAAGACTTTTCATTCTAATTATAGCTAATCTTTGGATAATTTCAGACCATTGGCAGCTTAATTTTAATAATGTAAGAAGCACATTGGCTGACTCTCTGATTGGCTTTTTTTACATTTTTAAAACGGGATTCGCAATAACGAATTCGAACAACCATAGCTAAATAAAGCAAAAATTAAAAATCTTAAATATCATCAAATGTAGGTTAAAACATTACTTTTTTAGATAATTCAAAACTTTTAGTTTTTTTAACCACTAGTAATTTATTTTACAATTAGAAAACAAATTTGTAATGATAAAAATGGGCGGGAGCTATGATGACTACCTGCAATATATTGCAGCAATCGCTGTTAAACTTCATGCAATTTTTCCGAAGAAAGATACAAAAAAATGTAACATCTAAACCACTGGCATAATTTTTTTCAAAAGAAAATGATGGATTTAGTCAAACCACTGTCAATTCGCGCTCAGCTGTTTGGAAAGCAAACCCCAAATGTGAATAAATTTTTTTGGTTAAAAGTTGACGCTGAGCAGCGGCTTGCGACCTTTGAGAACGGGTGGGAGGATAGAGTAAACGCTGGCAAAGCCGTAACTTCAATATTTGAAACCATGGTAGAAGCATCCGTTATGGGGCCCCCATTTTTTATGCACAGTATTCAATTGGGATACTTTTCTCTCAGCACAGGAATCATTGTGTTGTTTTTTGACAACTCCGACTTAAGTAAAAGCTTTTCAATTGAGTCATTTGTTGATTAGCAAAACAGCAAGAAATTTTTTATGGCAGAAATCCGGGGCATGAAACTCAAAGCGATTATTAATGATATTAGGCTACTGCAAAATGCAAATAATTGTTCATCCCTATGAGAACTAAAGTGCCCCGGCAATCACCCCAAAAGATACAAACTAATTAAATACAGTACGTTAATGCAAATACAGTACGTTTAAGCAATTTACTTGCGAGTTGATGGAGACTAGAAATTTTTGCGTCTTGCTTTTGCACCAGCAAACTGTTGGGTAACTTTTCTAAAATCAAATTTTTAGCTCGTTTATTTTCTACAGATAGCGAGACAAACCGCTAAGTCTCCCTTGGGACATGGAGCTTCGAAGAAAGTTTTTGATCAGTTTGAGTTTTGAAAAGCTATCTCTGCCGTAGCTACTGTAACAGCACTGTCAGATTTATCATGTACGCCCTACAAATATCTAGGTTAAGATAAGATTTTTACAGGATAAGATATTGTAGGCGATATATTTTCTACAATCAAAAAATAATCCATTTCTTTGGCAGATTTCAAATGAAGAATTTTATCTTTTTACGGCGTCTTGATAGAAAGGATTTGGCTTGAAAACAAAGGAGAGGCGTTATCAGCTTTGTCAGATAATTTTTTGCTTCAATCTCAATATCCAAATGAGAAACACTTGATCAAAAACTTGGTTTCAAAACTTGATATGTTGTCGCCACTGATTTCATTTCTTCAGAGTGATTAATAAGTTGGCAAGAAAGTATGTCCATTATTGGAAGAGGCACAGTTACGCGAAATTGCTTCTTAGGATCGTTTAACGATATTTCTTTGGATATTTCATCAAAGTAAGTTTTTGCTTTTTTACTCTTTAGTCTAAAAACTAGTTCGGCAAATCCTGTTTAGAGACAAAATTGTAAGCTTCTTTTACTACGGCGTCAAAGCTTGTTCTGAGTTTAGCCTTGTCTTGAGCCGCAGTCGTTTAACACTGCATAGCTTTTGATGGAGTATTGACCATCTGCAAAATTTTGCGCTTGACAACCAGCATAAAAACAAAGTCAAACTTTTCCATGTCTTTCTTCATTGTCATAGCTTCATCTTTTTCTTTTGGCTTTGTGCTTGTAAGTATAATGCAAGTCAAGCATTTCATAACGTCATAAAGTCTTTTCTCCAAAGCATTGACAGCATTATATCGGTCGGACCACCGAGTTGGATTGAACGTTTTTAACGTAAAATTTGAGAAAGAACGATCATTGACATTCTGAAGCTTTTGCCACTGCACAATGCTATGCCGAAAAAATTATATACCAAATTTTGACGGGTCTTAGTCACGGTTTCTATGGCATCTTTTAATAACAAATTTAAATTATGCGGAGCACAATGCACGTAGTAAGCATGTAGAACCACATCTTCGATTTTCTTTTAAAAACCGGAGTACTTTCCGCTCATTACGGCAGCGCCATCATATTTGTCCGCGGCATTTTTTTTATGTTGAGCCCTTTCTGCTGAACAGAATCTATTAAAGGTACGGGGACCACGCACAATTGACGTTGTGCGTGTAATAACCTATATCGTTTAGCCGCTGTTTCCTATTTCGCAATCACTTTTTCAATAAGAACTTCAAAACGGAATACCTTGATTGCAAATAAAATTGAATTGAATTGATTTGAAGAACTCCTGAATTATGCGTACTATAGAATTAAGAAGCTACTTATAGTAATGATTAGGCACTTGACATTTGCTCTCTGTCATTAGATTGGTAAAAGAGGAGCAGCTAAGTAGGCTACTCAAACAATAAGATTGGCAAAATACAATTTACCTAAAATATAGTCTACCAGGTCGCACTATGTGGACCAGTAGTTTTACAAGTTTTCTTGCAGTGTTTTCTTTTACTTTCCTGGTTTACCATTAACCAGTTTTAGTCAAAGTAATCCCGGTAAAACCTTGTTTTTTTGCAGTAAATATTTTATAAAGATAATGTCTTAAAAAATTGAACAAGTTTTTTATGGTATCTACCAGGTTGTTAAAATATGAACCAGTATTTTACAAATTTTTGACAACCACTTGCTAATATGGGGATTAGTATTTTACAAGCTTTTTGGTTTACCAGAATTTAGTTAAAGTAGTCCCGGTAAATCTTGTTTTTTTGCGGTAAAACTTTTATAGACAAATCTTAGAAAACTGAACAAGTTTTTTCATGATATACCATATTAATATGTAGGCCAATATTTCACAAGTTTTTTCCTGGTTTACCAGGGTTTATTCAAAGTAATCCCAATAAATCCTGGTTTTTGAGATAAATATTCTATAGACAATAATACGAGTATCTTCAAAAATTCAACAAGTTTTTTTGTGGTATACCAGGTTGCTAACATATGAGACATTTACAAGTCTTTTCCTAGTTTACCAAGATTTATTCAAAGTAATCCCGGTAACTCCTAGTTTTTCGAGGTAAATAATTTATAGACAATAATATTTTAAAAAATTCATCAAGTTTTTTCATGGTATACCTGGTTGTTAATATAGAGGCCAGTATTTTACAAGTTTTTTCTTGGTTTATCACGACTTAGTTCTTCACCGCTTACCTCACCGCCAGTTCTTCATCGACGCTCCTTCACCGAATTGCGAGTGTGGCGCCTCTGAGCAAACCGCAGACCATGTACTAACAGCGTGCCCTATACATCGGGCACCACATGGAGCACGAGGCCTGACGGTTTTGGATGACGAAACCCGATGCTGGCTTAATAACATCACTGCCAGCATCTGATCCAGGCAGTGCAGCAGTCTGGGGTAGTAAAAGGATAAACCCTCGGTTCCAGTCCTGTTTGTGTCTGACCTGGAGTGGATGCCCTTCAAACGATTATTGACGACTTAGTCAGAATGATTCCGGTAAAATCCTGATTTTTCCGCGTTTATTCCGGCTTACCAGGATATTTTTTTGTACAAGTTCAGATTTTAAGTCTTAAGAAATTTGATTATAATGAATGAGAGCCTTCGATTTCAGGTGCCTGCTAAAGCTTTCCTAATCGGATCCCCGGGGAGGAGCGAATAAAACTTAAATCCTTAAATTTTAAGGCAGATAACCTACTTTTTTAGCACAACCATGACCTCCACAAAATATCTTTAGGAGGTGGCAGAAAAACTTTTGATTGTGCGTTGACCCATGACCTTCTAAAGATTTAAAAACTTTTTGGTGTCTCCTAAAAAATGTCTTTTTGTGAAGTAAAAAACAACACGTAGTATAAAAAAACCAAAATCATGAAGAGAGGATTAAAAAGTATTTTCTTGAAATGGTTCACGAGACTTTAATTCTTATGCACATTTAATTGGAGACAAATAGCCTAATATTTTTGAAGTTGGCAAAAAAATGCATTGTTATAAATGTGTAATTAAAACTGAGTCCCCTAAACTCTTTTCAAGAAAGGCGTGTCTTTTTTGTTTAAAATTACTGGCTTAAATTAATTTAAAACTTGGTCAATTCAATTCAATTCAAATTATTTCGAATTATTTATGTTCTTATTTAATGGAGACAGTAGAAATGATTATACATAGTGATGGCTTTAGTAGTGTGCGAACGGAGCGGCCGCACCGGACCGCTTAATGTACATCAGAAAGTGGCCCCCTACGCAAGATATTACTCTATTTCTTCAAAGTAGCACCAGGACGGTAAAAAATACAGAACAAAAAAAATTTTTTAGAGATAACTTTGTTTTGATATACAAAAAAGAAGCCCCTCCTAAAATGATGACTTTTTATTAGAAATCACACTGTTTTGGAACACTTAACAGTGGCCTTCCCTAAATAAAGACCCCTTTTTTTAAAGATTACTTTTTTTTGATACACTAAAATGTGGCTCCCCTAAATCAATGATCTTTTTTTAGAGATTGCTTTGCCTTGAAACATTAAATAGTGGGCCCCCCTGTTCCGTTCTTAAAAATTGCCCACATTATGTATATTTACAATCTCCTAAAAAATCTCTTTGATTTCGCTTTGGTCCGGCTCAAATAGCCGAAGAAAAACGGTTCTATGAGCAATTTAAATAATTTACATTTAGTTATAAAAAATGGCAACACTGCTTAGTTTCTTGAGTCTTGGAGTACATTCCAGAACTATCCGCTTGACCTGTTTTGACTATGACGTAATAGTTGTTGTTTTTGATTTGGTAACTTTCAAAACGTTCGAGATATTCACGACCGAGTAATATAAATAAAGCTCGCTTGAAAGCAGTATTATGATTCAATGATTCGATAATTCGTTGTGGTAACTTAATTTTGGAAGTTTGTTAACTGTGTGAAGTCATAGTTTTTGAACGCAAGTCTTTGGTTGTCTACGTGATTGTGAAGAATTAAGCTACTGAATCTGTATTTGCTGTTGATTTATACTATTCGGGCTCCTAAGTGGATTGAAGCATATTTTTTAATAAAGAAGATATTGTGGTAGTCTGAGCTGTGATTTAGCTAGACTATATTTTTGCTGTCGCTGGTTCGAAGGTCAGATCCAGCAAGAAGATTAAGAATTTTATCTTTTAGTAGACACCGAGATTGCGTTATCGGCGAGGCCTTCCTTACAGGCGTCGAAAGGTTAGACGATTAAATAACGTACTAAGTTACCGAATTAACTTCTACAAAATTTAAAAAACTTTTTACCAGCGGAACATAAATTTCAAAAACTCTCCAAAATTTAAAAAACTAAAATTTGTGGAAGTAACAAAATTTCAAAAACTTTAGCAAATTTTAAAAAATTTGCTACACCCCCTTTTATTTTTCTTGCACCGGGCCTCCCTTTTTGTAAAGCTCTCACTGACCATACAGTCTTCGATGTTCACTGCCATGGTCACCCTCTGACATAATAAGCATAAGAATACTTTGTAAGACGACGGTCGTCTAAAGATACAGCCAGATATTCTACGTTTTCATCAGGGTTGCAGAGTCGGAAGATTAAGATCCGACTCCGACTCCGAGAATTTCTAAAATGCCAACTCCGACTCCGACTCCCGAGTTTATCTTTGACTCCGACTCCGACTCCGACTCCCGACTCCCGACTCCCGACTCCCTAGTATGGGCAAAGTATTTTTCTTAAATTAGATTTAACTAACCAAAAATCATCTTTAGTTGTTAGTTGCACAAAATAAGTCAGGTTTTTTAAATACATAAAAAGATGTTTACTTTAAAAGATTATGTATATGAGTGTATATACATATATAATTGCAAATTACTGGTACTCTTCAGAAGAGTGCACAATAGCTTCAATAGTCAGAACGATTATTCTTGATTATCAAAACACAAATATTAAAAAAAACATTTTATTAAAATTATCCCAACAGACTTTTTCACCAGTAAGGCTTATCAGGGGACGCAGTTAAAATAAATTTTTAGGCTTCAGATGAAAACTCGCATCTTAGAAAAATAACGCTACCAAAAGTTTGGGTTTAAACGATTATTTTACTAAAGTAAGTGATTGATTAGCAAATAATTACTTTTGTTACGAGATATTAAAAGAAAACATGCTATAATGTTGCGAATAGGTGTATTCTTAAACTTGGCCAAGCTGCCGAAAAGATTACCGGTAAAGCGTAAAAAATTTATGGATCATTAGTTTATAGAAGAATCTTTTTATAAAAAAAATGTTTTTATAACACTCTCTCTTAACGAATAATCCATACTAATGTTTTATACAGCATGAAAAAAATTTTTTATAACACTTGCTCTTAACTAATGATCCATAAACTTTTCTACACTTTAATCTTTTCGGCAGCGTGGCCAAGTTTAATACATCTACTAGTACGCGCAACATTACAGCATGTTTTCTTTTAATATCGTAACAAAAGTAATTATTTGCTAATCAATCACTAACTTGAGTAAAATAATTATTTAAACCCAAACTTTTGGTAGCGCTATTTTTCTAAGATGCGGGTTTTCATCTGATGCCTAAAAATTTATTTTAACTTTTAATTTTTGCTTAATTTATTTCTTTCAACGTAAATACTATTGCTTTTTTTAATTGTTGAGCCTCACAGGCGAAGCAATTTGTTGGAACTATTTTAATACAACTTGTTTTTTTTGTTATATTTATGTTTTGATAAATACGTATATACATACAATTATATTATATACACAACCAATTAACTGTAATTCTTATTGTGTTTGAATGAAACATTAATACAAATCACATTTAGAAAAATAACTCGAAATGGCATACATAACTCGAAACTAAATATGTATTCTATACTTAATGCTTATTACATTTTCTAAACATCAAAGTATTTTATGGACAATTATATTATCTCCAGTCTATTTTACGGTTATTATTTTTCCCATGGTAAATCGAACCCGCGACAAACCTTAATATTAATACAATTGATGACTTGTGTAGGGCCTGAGTGTAGGACTAGACCCTGAGTGTTGTCTCCTGCGTGTGGGACTGCATCCAGTCGGTTCGAAATTCAAAGAGGTATGCATCACTAACAAGCTTTAACAAGAGCAAAACTCGAGTTTTGTGCTTCTTGTTTTAGGTGGTTTGGTTTTGTTTTTATCAGTAGGTAATGAGGTTAAAACATAAATATGAAAATTTTATAATTGTAAAAATTTTTACAAATGTTAGTAATAACTATGGAATTTATTGACAATGAAAATTTGAAAACAAAAGTTTATACTGTAAAAGCAAAAGAAACAAAAAACCATATAAAAGAGAATTAAAAATTTTAAACCACAATTATAGACTACAAGAAAAACAATAAAATGCGACTAATTTTAGAATTTTCCTGAATCACCGCTGCATATAAGAAACTCCAGAGAAAAATGTTGACATTTCCATACCAATAATAAGCTCATCCTTATTTCTCTCAAATAAATTTCAGCCATTAGTTTGATGGCATGAAGTCCATCTTCTTCGTAGTAATTCTTGGTTATATATTGATAGTAAGAATATATATGTGAATTTTGTCGGATTTTGTAAACAAAATAAAAGGGGTCTGTAGTTTCTATCTCATGAATATTTCAATTATTGTAATTTTGTACGAGACTGAACATGCAGGCTCCCTGCCGTTCATAGACATTCATATTAGGAGATTATAAAAAAATTCACCTTGGTTCTAAACTTTTGGTTGATATTTTTTGAAAGAACAGAGCAAGAAGAGTAAGTTTTAATTTTCAAAAATTTTAATTTAATAATTTGCTCGTAAAAACAAAATTGCTTCTGTTAGTTTTTCTTTATTGCAGCCCTTTTGGTCTGTTCTGGTGAGCCTGAGTGATGAAAACAGACGTTCAACACTCGCTTCTGTTGGAGGAAATAATTATTTAAAGACACGTCAAAAATAAAAAAAGGGGGGCATTTTGGAGGCTGAAACGATTGATGGCATTTACATTGATTTTAATGGAAAAATTCCCTTTCTCATACGAGCAAATTGAGGTACGAGCTCGGTCACGGAACGAACTAAACTCGTATGTCAAGGTACCACGTATTATAGAAAGAGGCTGCTTAGGATAGTAAATTGATTATGCACCTGGCATTTGCTTCCTGTCATTGGATTGAAGAAAGGGAAGCAACTAAATCGGCTGCCCGAGCATAGCATTACGCAAAATACTGTAAACTTTTTACAAGTCGCACGCTGTGTCGCGCGATACGCTAAAACCGACTCCTTCCTAAAACCTCCGACTCCGACCGACTCCGACTCCCACTCCGCAACCCTGGTTTTCATACTGAAAGTTGAAGGGCTATTGTCGTTCACAATAGCAATTGTTTCATTACTTTCAATTGTCTTTACATTGGAAGTAAAAAATTTTGCCAACAGTTTTTACAAGTTAAGGTAAGGGATAGTTTATGAATTAGTGTTAGTTAGAAATGTACAGGTATGTTATAAAATATAAAATTGCTACCAAAAATTGAGGTTGAAACACTGAATTATAACTACTGTATATCAAAATTAGATTGAAACCTTAATGTTAAAAAATTTCTTAGTTTAGATATTAAATGATCTTCCATTTCTAATATTTACAATAATTTTATCGCTTTGTAGTTGCACAATGCATGTATGTCGACTTACTGAGAAAAAATCGTTTTATTTTGTTTTAACAAATCTCGGGAGTAAGAAAAAGTTTTTTTTAGTCTACGATGTGACAAAATTTGCGGCATGCCTCAAATTTCATTTCAACAAATATTTTCACAAAAAGAGAAAAAAGCGCTATATTGTTTCATTTTTGTTTCTTTTTTTATCTGAAGTGAAGGAATCTTGAAGCTGCCTCACTATCGTGTATTAGCGATTTTATTGACAAGATAGATTGATGAAATGATTAAAGCGCTAAAAATACAACAATTAAACGGTCAAAAATTGGGATTAAAGAGCAAAACTAATTACACTACTACAGGTACATTATAATTTTGGTGGGTGGTCTTTTCGTCCAACGACACTTTTTGTCCTATTTTTTTTGTCCAACGACTTTTGATCCAATTTCAAAGAAAAGAAGTCTTGTTTTCAAATTTTCAAAAAAAAGAGAATCATAACCCTTACCCTAAACCGAACCCTTAACCCTAACTCTAACCCTGTTGGACGAAAAGTCGTGGACGAAGTGCCGTTGAACGAAAAGTCGGTACACGTATAATTTTTACTAATTTTTTCAACTAATAGCATCTTGCATCTATTTTGCAAAGACTGTGACTTCAAAATTATATTTTTACTTTATTTGATTTCTACAGGTGGGGCACGCTTCACTTGCCTTTCCTGACGGCACGTCCCTGTTAAAAAGAGTTGGTTTTACTGCCAAGACCCATACCAGTGAATTAGTTTAAACCATAGACTCTGCAATAACTGTAGAGTATATGATTTAAAAGTTTTTTAACAATGTTTTTATTATTTATTAATGTTTTTTAACATTTACGTTTTTTTAGAGTCCATGTTTAAACTTTAATTTTTTTAAAACCTGTACCAGAATTTTTTTAAATATTTTTTGGGTTTGCGACTGTTTGCCATCACTCCTCCAGGAAGCACGTATGCGGACGCCCATGATAACATCAGGTTACAAATCATGTTTACAGTCCTAAAGCTTGTCAGAAATAGACAAAAAAAATTATATTCCGAACCCAAATCGGAACTGAACCTTTAAAAAAAATTGCTGAATCTGAAGCGGAATTAAAAACCGAAAAAATTTTTTTTGCTGAACCCGAACAAGAACTGAATACAAAAAAAATTTTATTGAACCTGAACCAGAACCGAACCCCAAAAAATAAAATTTGCCGAATCTGAACCTGAACCGGAACGTTATTTCAAATGGTTTGATGCCCTGCTTTTTATGAGTTGCATAATGTGCGGTGCGGTACGCGTCAGGTTCTCTTACAAAAGTTTTTGCATTGCACTGCACGGCCACATAAGCTGCGCGGTTGATATCATTATTCACAATATCCTAGCTTGTATTAATAAGCAGTGGTGGGCAGCACCGTGTGCTAAAGTACCGCGATACTTTTTTTAGTACCGGTACCGCGGTACTTGGTACCGAGTACCGGTATCGCGGTACTTTTTTTTATAAAGTACCGCGGTACTCCGTCTAGTTTTAGGGTTTGAAAGTTTTTTTTGCAAGCAAGCGACATGTTTTTGTTTTTCGTATCGATTGCAGCTTTAAAGGAGTTTCTTGATTTACAGTAGTATTACAACAAATTGACATTTGTCATATTTAAGTGTTTACCAGTACTTTCCCCATCTTTGTGGTACTAGTTACTAGTTAATTTTAAGTAAGGTCATGTTTACGTACGTTCTACCCTTTCGCGACTTTTTGTTTAGGCTTAGCTTACTCAGGCTAGTAGGGTAGTCTGGGTAGACTAGCATTTTAGTTATGTCTCAAATAAAAACTAAAAAAGTAAATTAAAAATTCCAAGGAAACTACAATATCTTGGCATCTCTGAAAGCAATTATTTGCTAGATCTTCTGGTTGCTTGCGGGCCCGCATATATAGCATTAAATAAGCAGGTACGGTATCGCTTAAAAGTTGCCCTTAGTATAACGCCTTCAACGTTTTTGTTCGAGTCTGGAGGGTAAATAGAGTTGAAACACGATAAAAATCAATACAAATTTTAAATCTTGAAAACGAATGATGGGTTTGTGTATGAAGCTTATTTTGTTTTATTTTTTTCTATCAATCTTAATCATGTTTAAATACGCATAGAAAAAGAAACAAAATTAAAATTGGTTGAAAAAATATTGTTCTAACTTATCGGTTTAAATATCAGGTTTTGTTTCGATTAAATTAAAGTAAGATTGTTAATTACTTATGCACTTGAAGTTTTACATTATATAATTGTATCATTTTTTTATGCGCCAGCGTCACTCTATGTCATTCTATGTCTTTACTTTATTCTCTGTCATGTCTTTACTTTATTACAGAATAATTTATTCTCGAATCAAATATGGTATCTTATCGTGGGGTACAGCTTCTAATTCGCTGCTAAAAAAAGTTGAAATTCGACTTAATCGCATTTTAAGGGTCATAACTAACAAATCGATATATACACCTGTTGGAATGTTATACAAATCCTTGAAAACATTAAAAGTAACCGATATTTACAACCTCGAATTAGGTAAATTTATGCATCAACTGGAAAATAATAAATTACCTCATGTTTTTTAAACTTTTTTAAAAAATAAATGAAATCCATTCATACGAGGGTCAGTCAATAAGTAATGAGACTTTCTCAATTACTTTGGTGTTCTTGGAGTTATGCAACTGAAATTTTATGTGATGATTATGAATGGAGTTGTCATCTTATTTACAACAAAACTTGTTTATTTTCAGATTACTGTAGGTGTGACGATAAATTGAAATGACTACTAGGCTAGGAAACAGCTCATGCTTGGAACAAAGAGGAGTCATCAGATTTCTGTTGGCAGAGAGTGTAAAATCATGTGAGATTCTGTCTAGAATGCAAAGACAATATGGTCCTTCCTGTATGTCTAGAGCAAACTTCTACAAATGGGTGCAAGCATTCAAAGATGGACGCGAAAGCATTACTGATGATCTGAGAAGTGGAAGACCTGTGGATGTCTCTACCCCAGAAGCAGTACAGGCAGTTGAAGACCTGATCAAATCTGATAGAAGGGTCACTTTAGATGAAATTGCTACAAACTTGGACATCTCCCATGGCACAGTGTACGCAATTGTGCGTGAGAAGCTGCGTTTTTCAAAAGTCAGCTGTCGCTGGGTTCCAAAGATGTTAACGGATGATCACAAAATGCAGCGCCTGATGGCTTCCAGAGCATCACTACGCAGATACAGAAAGGAGGGAGATGTATTTCTATCGAGAATAGTGACAACTGATGAGACCTGGGTCTTTCATTATGAACCTGAATCGAAACGACGATCAATGGAGTGGAAGCATGTTTCTTCCCCAGTGAAGAAAAAATTCAAATCTCAGAAAAGTTTAAGGAAAGTCATGCTCACTGTGTTCTGGGACAGAAATGGGCCGATCACTATCAGTTTCTTGGAAAGGGGCAATACTGTGAACTCAGAGAACTACTGTGAGCTGCTAACTCAAGTGAAAAAAGACATTAAGAACAAACGGAGAGGACTTCAATCAAGAGGTGTGATTCTCCTTCAGGATAATGCAAGGCCCCACACAGCAGCAAGAACCCTAGCCAAAATTGAAGATTTAGGCTGGAAACTTCTAACACACCCACCCTACAGCCCAGACCTTGCACCATCTGATTTTCACCTCTTCGGCCCACTCAAAGAGAGTATGAGGGGAATTCACTTCCAGACTGATGAAGAAGTGAAGGCTGCTGTGAGCAACTGGCTAAGGACCCAGTCCACGGAATTCTATGCCAAAGGAATAGACAATCTAATATCAAGATGGAACAAGTGTGTTGCAAAGGAGGGAGACTATGTTGAAAAATAAAAAAGCATTTTTTGATTACCAGTCATTGCAAACTTGAGTTATTAAAAAAGTCTCATTACTTATTGACTGACCCTCGTACAAAACAAGATTAATTAAAACATCAACCTATTTTCTACTTCGTGTTACAAAATTGTTTGGCCAATTACTACTGTCTTATAGAGGTGTAAAGCTTTGGAAAAGTATTCATCTCAACATTAAAAGCAAGCATTGGTTTTCCTTCAAAAAATCATATAAGGATGATCTAATGTCGAAATCTTGATTCGCTTTGTTTTTTGTTTTTTTGATTTTTTGCTTTAGCTTTGTGCTTTAAATGTTTCACGTTAACGTCTGTGTAAATTTGTCTGTGTAAGTCTGTGCATGGACTTCTAAATGGTAGTATTTAAAAGTCTATAACTACTATTTAGAAGTCCATGGTCTGTGTAAGTCTGTGTAAATTTCATGCGTAAATCTTGGCTAAAATTCCTTATGTAAATGTTTATTTAATCTCTGTGTTTTCTGTGATTCTGCTGCGCATGTTTCCTTGTATAACTTTTTATTAACTGATTGTATTAGGGAGCATCTGACTCGATAACGCATGTTCTTCGATGCTCCCGTCCATTGCGCCAATTTTGTTTGCTTGCTGTTTGTTTTTATATGTATTGTTGTGCGTATTGGTGAAATAAACTATCTATCTATCTATCTATCTATCTATCTATCTATCTATCATTCGACCTTTACATACTGTACATATCCAATATCTGTGTTTTTCTTAAAACTTTATTCGAACTCCAATTTTTGAACAATTTTAACAAAATAAAAAGAGGTTTCTGAAGTAAAATCAACCAATAAAATTCTAATTACCACAAAAAATAACACAATCACTTTTAAGTGTTAATATCGAACTTAACAGA